>CM060979.1:177556959-178756959 GCA_030765065.1 Deroplatys truncata
TTCCTATAAGGAGCCATCAGCCAGGGTGCACTTCCGTACCCTTCATCTACAACTAGCACCATGTTTTTGTTCCTAAACATCACTGCATGCATGGTACAGTTTTGCCAAACACACGAGCCATGAACTGAGCCAGGCCAACTAGCATTTACACTTGTGAAACACTCTTGAATCATGTGCTGCTTGTACATTAATTGAAGTGAATCCATTTTTATTTAAATATTCATCTCCGTGATTTGAAGGTTTGGGAATTCTCATGTGCATGCAGTCTAGTGCACCTATTGCAGTACAAAAACTATATATATGCTGTCAGTTAGTTTTAACTGTTCTCAATTTGTCATTATTGGAAGGGAATTTTATTCACACTGAAGCCGAAATTATGAAGTCAATAATTATCATAATAATCTGAGAAGGATAGTGATATAAAATAAATAATAAAATATTTAATTTCAGTGTATGTATAAAAAGGAGAAGCATTGTGAAAATTGTTGACTGTTAAAAGCGACAGAAAGGCCAGACAGGCACAGTTTAGCTAATTAGGGACCAGCCCCAGGTATAAAGGGTAAAATAGCTGAAGCCAGTTTCTCTTGGAATTAGTGGGTGCAGTTGCACTGGCCGGGATGTGAAGGTCATTAGAGGCTTCATGACGCTAAGTTTGAGGAGAGTTTTGAGGGGAGAGAGGGGAAGTTAGGAGTCCTTTCTTTGTATCGCGCATGTGGGGAGAACATTCTCGCTGGAGCACTCTGGGAGTGCGGAACAACGGTCTCATCGAGGTCCAAAGACTTGGCGGCGAACATGCAAGAGGGTAGAACGTTCAGCTGTAGTTAATAATCTTCGGTCTTGGTAAAGACACAGTAGCATCGTATGCATTTAAAAGTGATCGGCAAATCTTAAGTTTTATTTTAAATGGTGAAAATAAAAGTGTTCCAAGAAAACATTCATGTTTCTCTGTACACATCCACGCATACCCATTGATTAAGATCTCATGCTCGAGCAGCCGTGGCAAAGTATAAAAAAAACAATTAGGAGGACGAACGCAGCAATCGTGAGGCAAAGGTATTGCTTCATTGATGGAGGACGTAGCGTGGTTGCGTCAACACATGGATGTTTTGCATGTTTTTTTCCAGCACAAATGCAACAGTCCTTGAAACAGTGCTCTGGTTAAGTCCCATTTCTTCGCCAATATCATTCTGCAATCCAGGATCTGCCAAGTATCTTAAAAACATCCTCATTTTTTGTTCTAGGGTTAGGGCTTCCCACGTCTTTTGTAGTTATTTCCAATAAAATGTTTGGCTAACCATTCAACGTTTTGTTTTCCAAATCTATTAAGTTACTTAAAATCACTATCTGTAGGCGCTCTTCTTTCTTTGTAAGTCTTTGTAGCTTGAACGTGTAAAAATGCAGCCATTCTCTATACATTTATCACTTAACTAAGCTAACAAAGCCAAGAGAATAGCATGCTACGATTTTCCTTAGTGAAGACTATGCAGAAATAGTAATTATTAAGGTTTATGCATGTGTTTCTTAGAGATTACTCTGCATCTTAATAAATGCCAAACTCTGTGACGTACTATGCTTTCTATGAGTGATAGCATATTCCAAGCAAATTTATGCATACATTTCACAGAAATTACAAAGATTTCTTAGTAAAAGTAAATACTATCCTTTTTTTCATTCCACCCACTGAGTCCTTATAAGATGATGGCTCTGCTATGCCTCCAACTCCTCCACAATTAATTTTATGTGTGTAACTTGTAAATGAGTTTTTTAGTTACACTCTTCAATTACAGACAGATAATCGATTATATTATTTTATCAAGACTCAGCATTTTAATCCCAATGGTTGTCATGGTGATGAATGATAAAACTTAGTGCCCTAACCCATTTTGAGACATTTTAAATGCTAGGAACCCCACAACCCTTTGTTGCAGAATATTGACCAAACTTCACCTTGAAGACAAAAGTTCAAATTCTATATAAATGCATATTATTTTTATAATATGCAAAGAAAGCTACACATGATTTTACTTATTTTATCTTTAGCTATTATAAAAAAATGTAATATCATCTATGTATTGTCCAGAGAAGCCCATAATGTTAGCAACACAATGTTACCATAACACTGGTGGTTAAAGAATAAAACTATTGCGGTGATTTAACACTATGCATGCAGAATGTGTGGGGTGGTGATAGCCTGTCTGCTAAGCTTTCTGCTGCGGAAGTGTGGATGTAAGCAAATGGTGGAATGAATACCATGCACTGAAATATCACACAGTGATGAAAATGTTCTGTTTTGGTAATGGTGCTTCCTTGCAATACAAAAAAATTAACAATTTCTTAAATTTTAACACCAAAAAGGACAGTTTGATATGAAGGCAGAGGAGCATTTCTTTGCTTTTTCTCATGGAAGAGGAACATGTTACAGAATTGAAGGAACAGTTTAGAGAATAGGCAGTCAAAGTTAGTCTCCAAGTCCAATTCATAAGCTGATAACCTTCCCCCATTCTGATACACTTCTGAAGAGGATTTATGCTAGGGTGAAAAGGCAGCTGATACCAAGGTTTAAATGTGTATGGATGGTAAAAGGGATTTTATCAATACATGAGTGCATTCCTGTATCCATGACAAAAGCTGTAGAGGAAACATATTCTTCTGCTGGAGAGAGCTATGAGCTACACCAACAGTGTTTACAGTAAACGCTGGGTTCACTCTTCATTTTATTAATATTTACCATACTTTCTCCTGTCATTGTTGAAACGCCAGAGGAATAACCCGCACCCTACATATAACTGCATCATGGGCCATGGTTTATCTTGCATAATAGTGATTTCACCAATAAGCATATGGAGCACATTTATTCTTAACACGTTTTCCAATTCTTAACAGTTACCACGTATCACCTCAATAATATATATACACATTTGTGTTTAAAAATTATAGTTTTTTATAATGTATTATAAACATAGTTTTTCATAGCCATATCCAACTTGTTGGGAACAGCATAGTGAAGTGTAATAATACTTAAGAAAACAATTAATCGATCTAACACTCAAACTTCACTAGCTTTTGGTGAATTACCTTCAAATATTCTGCTGGAGACAACAGCCTCTGAAACATATGTTTTAAGGTAATTCATCAAAAGCTAGTAAAGTTTGAGCATTAGATCCATTCATTGTTTTCTTAAATATTCTTTCATACCAAAAGTGCTAAATTTTAAAAAGGTCCACATTGCTTCATTCTATAAAACCAAATCAATGCTGGAAGTACTATACAGTGAAGCAAAAGAAATGATTCAAGAAATGGGCTGTAAAAATTTTCACAAGATATTCAATGTTTACACCATGGTTCTAGTCCCACAAAACAAAACTGGTCAAATCCAGCAATTTAGAAAAAAATGCCACCATCCATAAAAACAGGAGTTCACAAAATCAGATGTGAAGAATGCAAAAAAAAAAAACTATATCAGGAGAACAAAACAAAACATTGGAATCAAACTGAAAGAACATCTTAGCACATTAAAAAAAATAGCACTAGCAGCACATTTTTTAAATCATAATTGCAACAGAGAGATCATGGCCACCTTAAGAAATATGTACAATATCCAAAAGTAGATTATAAAAAAATCTAAATGAATTTTGAAATTTCCTCTGAAGACAACCCTTCATTAGAGATCCAGGAGAGGAGCTTCAAGAATCCATGTAGGTCACAAACGACACTTCCAGCTGTTGACATGTGTGCATAACATGTCCTATTGTAAGTAATGATCTTAGAGAAATAAATGTTAAATTGACTCAAATGTTGCTTAAAAAATTAAAAGAACAAATTCACCTATCAGTAAAACACTTATTTAACTAATTCTAATCAAGAGTTTCTGGCTATAACAATCAAGTTATGACAGTTTTAAGAAAATAATTATGAACTATTTTAATTACAACACTATGAGTGTATATTACTTCAAATGTTGCATATGGCAATGCATTACATATGCCCACAAACACAAAATGTTTCACTTCATTTTAAAAAACACAATCAAAGGTATCCCTGTGTTTTGGACATTTTGAGATGTAGCAGCCAATGCATTTTATTAAACTTGTTTTGCAAAAATTATGCTACTATACTTCATCCAGATCAAGAAAGGGTCCTGTATAAACAAACCCATGTGCCACCTCCACAACACACCATTCAAGTGAACAAAAATAGTTTGTCACTGTACTGCATGTATCATCACCCTTTTAGTACTTCAAATAATAAAGAAGACAGTGAATAATGATAGTATTTTAATAATCGTTTCATTTATATATAACTCAAATAAGTGCTTCTATTTATTATCAGGCCTTGCAGCCATTGATATTACTGCATTGTTTGTTGGAGGAAAGTAACAGCAAAGCTGATGCAATATTGTTTATGTTGCGATCATGGCTGTGTGTGTGTAGCAGGTCACAGCGTGTAATTAAACATAGAAGTGGCAAAGTCCTTAAAAGTGGTGCAAAAACTATATGTTAGAATGTGTTCAACTTTTTGTTTGAGCATTACGACAACCTTGCTGTTAAGGATTCATTAAATTAACACTGGAAGCAACTAGTGCATCTGTATATACTTTGGGATCAAGTTGTAGACAGATTACAAAACCTGGAAGACGACTCAAGGATATCACCACTTCTGATTCTGAACTGGGTGTCATACTATTACCCAAGGACTCCAATTAATATACAAGTTTTTACTGATAAAGGATATTACATAACATTTCTTCATCTATTCTTGAATTAGCACATTTAGGGCACAGCGTGCACCATGTTGGAGTAAATTGCTTCAGAAGTAACGTTTACTAAAGAAGTCGTCACTATGGAAGTAGGTTACTATGGGAGCAATTTACTCTGGAAGTAAAGTTGGAGAGTTCAATTACAATTTGCTCTTTTAGTTGCGACTACGGCAGTAAGAGCTCATTACTCCCGGAGGTATTGTTTTGTTTGTGCAATTTACTTGATGTGATCATGAATAAGGTTATGTGCGATAGGAAAAGGGGAGAAACGTCAGCAAAAGAGATAAAACGTTTGTTGGTAGAGATAAAGAAAATCCATTTAAACAATATGAGTGTAAAAAAGTGTTATAAAGATGCTGGAAGAGAAATGCTGGAAAGTCGTGATTGACAAGTTTAATAATTCGAGCAATGGGAAACGTACTGAAGAGCAGCTTAAAATTCTGGAAACAAATGTTTCTAATTTTTATTTTGCATCGCAGATCACTTGCGTGTTGATGGAGAAATGCCCTTTTTGATTTCGGAAAAGTTCACCATGTTCATGGATGGGCACAAAATACTAACATGCCTGCAGTCAATTCCACACACAATGTGTGGGACATCTGTAAAAAAGATCGCCTGTAATACCGATGAACTTTACTTAACAGGACATGGAGATGCTGGTAAACTAAAGGTATAATGGCATGCACTTAACATAATGGGAATGACTCTTGATTGGTTGTTCTTTTTATTACTTCGAGCTAGTGCCGATTGGTTCTAATTACCACGTGAAATCAAACTAGACGTAATGGGAAGGAAAAGTTTGACATTGCCAAACTTTTAAGTTACATCGCGTTAAGTCAATTCTAAATATCTCCATTTAATATAGTGTAAGACTGTCATTTTACATTAAATTCATCGTAACACCGACTCAAGCATCTGAAATATTCCGGTATGATACACTCACAGGACACACAACAATAATTGCAGTTTGGATTATGTAGCTGAATTTATGTCTGAGTTTTGTTGAAATGTTCTCCAAGCAGGTTCAAAAGGCATGTATATGATTCTTTCCTAATACCAAAATGTTCATTGAACTTTTTCTCTCTCTGTATAAGTATAATATGGTTCTCGCAGCATACCACTATCGCATTCCGGTTGTTTTATCCGTCAAGATCATCAATGTAATCTAAGTAATCTATGAACTGTCAAAAATATCTTCCTCCAAATATGATATGATATTCTAGCTCAATCGACAGGTTAGTTAGAGTTAGAATTACAGTTAGTTTTATTCATCCGTTAAAGTGGTTTGGTACAATGTACATTCACTATTGGACACGTCAAGCCATAAACATAAACAATAATAGGTTTTTACAATATATACAGTATGTTTTTACATTATATACAATAGGTCTTTACATGTTAAATACTATGGTTCATGATATACATTTGTGTTCAAGGTAATCATTAATAGAATAAAAGGAGTGGTTAATTAGATGTGCCTTGAGACTGGATTTCAACTGGTTTACATTTTTAATTGCCTTGATATTACTTGGTAAATTATTATAAAGTTTAATGCCGGAGTATACGATACTTTTTTGGTAGAGCGAGGTGTTGCAGCTGGTCACATGTATTTGTGTATTTTCCCTAGTATTGTGTTCATGCACCATATTATTAGTTATGAATAGTGAATCAGAAGCATTAATGTTCTTGACTATAAGCAGAATAACTGCATATATGTAAATGCAGGGAAGTGGGAGGATCCCCAGTTTTTTAAAGAGAGGTTTACATGACGACTTTGGGCTGACTCCTTCAATAGTTCTGATAATTTTTTTCTGTGCAATAAAGGTTGACTTGCTTGCTGGAGACTCACCCCAGAAGACTACTCCATAACTTAGGAGTGAGTGCACATATGCAAAATAAGCTGCTCTAAATGTTTCTTTACTTGCGCATGTTGTCAATATTCTTAGCATGTAACATAGAGAGCTGAGTTTATTATTTATGAGGCTAGTGTGGGCATCCCAACTCCATCCAGGTCACAAAGTAAATTCTAACCTATATTTGTGCTCTATTTAATTACGTAGTAACATACTACATGATGGTGCTCTCCGACATTTACTTCTGCAGTAATTTAATCTGGGAGTATCTGAAAGGACTAAAATTCTTCGGAAGTAGTTTACTCTCATATGGAAGTTGCCGAGTGTTGACTTGGAATAGTAGTTTACTACGAAAGTAGAGCTTACTCTGGGTTGGTGCACGCCGCCCTTAGTTTGTTTAAAAAGTATAACAATATGTATTTCTTTAATACTCAGGGTTGGTGCAGTGAAATGTAGCAATAAACAGAATTGCCAACAATGGCAATTTCTCGAGCTCCTGAAAGTAAACAGTTGAATAGCTGTTGAGGTAAAGAGAGAAAGCTCCAACATGGCCCATGCATTCATGAAACGTCAAAGCACGGAGTGATACTTCATGCATTGTTTATGTTAGGACCCATTCTCAAGCCAGAAGAACACTCACATCAGAGTCATCTGTCACTGGACCAGCTCTTAAAACAAGACCTGTTATAATAATGGGGGACTTTAATATACATGCAGACGCTTCAAAATGCTACAGGACATGTTTCACTCATTTAATATACAAAATTTAAAACTAGATGTCACTAGGGAAACTACAAATTCTAATTATTGACTATATAATCACCAGGGTTAGGATTTTTAGGTGCGCACCATTTTTCTTAGGGTAAGTTAAAGCTGTGTGGAAATATATCACAGTAAAATTTTGTTTCCAGTTGCAAAGAGGCATTTTTTCTCGCACCTTTTTCCCTTTTTTGGGGCCTTTACCCCTTTTTGGCACCGTTATCCCATTTTCCCCTAACCATGCCCATAATCCCCTTTTTCCCCCTTTTTTCTTTTAAGTTTCATTCCAATTTATTCTTTAACTTTCAATTAACGTCTCCTCAGCTTGCTGTGTACGTGCGAATAGTAAGCCTACCTCTTTCAGTAAACACCGCGTGGGAATTGAAAGCACACCCGCAACAATGGAAAATAATTGAGTGTTCGACGAAAACCTCTTTCTCGCGCTTTACCATTTTAAAGTAGCCCGCAATTATGCAATTGACAATGAGTGATTCTATCCCACCAGAATCAGTAGCCTGCTGTTCGTGAATGTGAGTTTGTTACTGTGAGACGTCATCTGTTTGCATGGAGGCGAAGGCTGGACATGCAGAGACGGTAGTAACCTCACCCGCACAGTTCCAAGAATTATTAAGACTGGGTTCTGCTCGAAACTACTAGAAATCGCTGAGACTGAAGTTCCAGCATGAATGACAACATTCTGTTAATTGTCGCGATGTTATAAGAGAAGGTGGACAGCGAATGGGCGCAAGAGTGAGTTGTATGACAGTCGTATTGTGTTAACAAGTGAACTAGTGTTAGCTCTATGTTATATTACCAAATGTGTGTACTAATACTAGATTTTACCATTCCAAAGGGGTCCAGTGCTCGATTTATTGTTCTGGCTGAGGAATTCAAACAAGATTTCATAGACACTGATGGAACTGTTACGCGATATACTATTTGTGATTCAGAAATTTTGTTAGATGAAAAACACCAGTAAGATTGCATCAAACAACACATTTCCAGCTCTATGCATCAAATGAACAAGACTCTTCAACCAAACAAATCACGGCAATCTCTATTACGAAATGTGTTTTAACAGAGTTCTTCAAAAAGCCAAAATTTGAAGGAATTAAACATTCATTTGCGTGCAGCTCTTACACAAGCAGGAATTCCACTCAATAAGGTGAACGATTCAGCATTCAAGGGATTTCTTGAAAAATACACAAAGATGTCAATGCAAGATGAGAATACTTTAAGAAAAAACTACATGGAGCCTGTTTACCAAGAAACCATAGAAAGAATCAAGGAGGAAGTGTCTGATTGCGATGTGGAATCATTGTGGATGAAACCATAGACTAAATGGAACAATATGTTTTGAACATTTTAGTTTTACCCTTAGCAGGGGAGAAAGTTAAGCCCATGTTGTTAAAAATGTATGAGCTGCAGAAAGCCAATACCAGTACAGTAATGCATCCATTATGGACTTCTTGCCAAAAACTCTGACTACTGATATCGAGTTTGAAAAACTTCTTCTTGTGGTTACGGACCAGGCTCTATACATGGTTTCAGCTGTTAATCAATTGAAACCTTTATTTCCTAACTTGAAGCATGTGACATGCTTGACTCGTGCCCTTCACAGGGTTTGTGAATCCATAAGGAATGAATACGACATCACAAATCAATTCATCTCTGCCCTGAAGAAGATTCTACTGAAAGCTCCGAGCCATGTTGTTTACTACAGGGAAATCACTTGCCTGCCCCTTCCAAATTTCCCGGTCATTACTCGTGGGGATCTTGGATTGAGTGTGCTGCTATGTTGTGTGAGAATTTTGACAAAATTAAAGTTTGTGCTTTCTTTGGATCCATCTGACGCAGGTGCAATTTTAAAGGCACAGCAACTTCTGTTACCGGAGAAAATACATAATTTGCAGACAGAACTATATTGTGTGCATAGTTACAAGTACCTTCCTGCAGCTCAAACGATTGGAAGAACAAGGTCTGGAAAAGGAAAAACAATGGGATATTTTTACTTCCGTGAGGGAGCAGTAGATGGCTTTGCCAAAGACAAACTTGAATCTAAGTCTTCAGAAGAATCCAGAAATTGAGGAATTCGCCACATCTGTAGAGTTTCCATTCCGAGTGAATACAAGGTTTGCCCCACTGGTTTCTGTGGATGTTTGAAAGAAGCTTTAGCATCTACAAAGACATTCTATCTCCTAATAGAAACAGACTTAGTTTTAAAAATGTGGTGATGCTTAATGTCTTGAAGTACAACAGCTTCATGTTTTTTCCTTCCTTTGATGAGTGATAATTTTATGTACTTGTTTGTAGTTCAATAAATTAGAATAGAGCAAAGAGAAATCGTTGAATTAGTTAAGGGAATGCACAACTGAAATTAACCCAAAATCTCAAAAAATAAAATAAAAACACAAATAAAAAAAAATTATGTTGCCAAAAAATTCTCCATTGCTTGTAGGTTTAGATTCCACTTTTATTTTTAACCTAGCGAACGCTTCAGGATCGTTACGAGACCTTTTAAATACCCTTGTGCATTTGGTTGCTAGCTGTTTATATTTTTAAAACTTCATTTTAAGGCGTTTCTTATTTTCAGCATTTCTGCATATTCAAAATGTTCCACATGATGTAGTTCTCATCCATTCATATTGACATTTTTTATGCTTATTTCAAAAACCCAAATAAATAAAACTGTCATATAATTTTTCTGTGTAATGAATAGTTTTTGCGCTACTAAGTTTTGAAGATAACAATTTATACCAAAAAAAAAATGCAAATACAAAAATGCAAAACTTTTTTTCTCTTAAACTAAGAATGGTAGAAAAAAATTATATGACAGATTTGCAGTTCCTTGACATAGAAGCAACATAAGATTTTTTTTTTTTGAAAAAATGCATCATGTGTTGCATTTTGCATATACCCATAATTTTATATTTTGAAAATTAATAACTTAAAAACTAATTAAGATTTTGGATTGAAATTCACAAAACAATTATATCTAAATAAGATTGACATGTGGTTAAAATTTCAGTCCAATTGAATGGATAGTTTAGAAAATAGCAATTTCAGTTGTGCATCCCCTTAAATGAACCAGCACCTTATTTAAGCACCTTTTCACTTCCTTTTTTCATCTGAAATTTGCACCTAAAACTCCTAACCCTGATAATTACTATGACAATCAATATGTTGCGGGTAACATGACTAATTAGCTATTAGATCATCATGCTCAATATTTACACATAATTAATTGTTCATTAGCAAAACCAGATCCCATTGAAAAAAGAACTGTAGGGAATTTATGGAACCTAATATTTTAAAGTTACAAAATTGTCTGTCTAATGAAAATGGGATATGTTGTGTAGCATTGAAAATATAAATGATAAATGGAATAAGTTCTACAGTATTCTAAACCATAACATTGAGTTTTGGTAAATAAAACTTGGAAGCTTTGGTATAAACACAAATAAGGATCTCTAGTGGGACTATGATGCTAAGAAATAAAATGAAAGCTAAATCAACAAAATCTGGGCACTATAAACATAAATATAAACAATATAAAAAGCATATGAGGGTGAGCTGATAAAACATTAGGCTGCAGAAGGCTATGAGCAAGGTCTCGGAAACAAGCAATTATTCAAAAACAGCATAGATGATAATTAACAGCATGAAAAATGAAAATCTAAAGCAAGAAAATACCAATCTTCTTATCAATAACACGATAGAACAAAATCCACTGCTAATTACTCTCTCTATTTACATGATACTACATCAGATGAGGTCCTAGGTTTAATTAATGGGTTTAAGAACAAAAATTCCACTGGATGGGATGGCATTAGTTCCAAGTGTTGAAAAAACGTACACACTTCTTGATCACGCCCTCAGTCTATCTGATAAATGAATCATTAAGGCAGGGCATATTTCCAGACTGCTTAAAAATCAGCATTAATATTCTGATGCACAAAAAAGGTGACAAAAGAATTATGTAAAACTATAGACCAATCTCTCTCACTCCTGTAATTGCAAAGTTGTATGAAAAAATACTAATGAAAAGAATCATCGCTTTTTTAGAAAAAGAATGTTCTCAGTGCCTTTCAACATGGTTTTCGGGCTAAAAGATCAACTATCACTGCACTGGTAGATTTTGTCCACAACATCTTACGCAATTTGGACAAAAAGAAAGTTGTTAGTATATTCCTTGACCTATCTAAGTCATTCAACTGTGTCCAGCATGATGTATTGTTATTAATATTAGAAAAATATGGAATTAGGGAGTTGCTAACAGATTAATCTCTTCATATCTAAAAGTGCGAATACAATACACAGAAGTTTCAAACAAGGAATTAACACAGCGAAAGTTAAATCTGCTACATAAAAATTGTCAAAATGATGTACCATAGGGCTCAGTGCTTGGCCCCCTACCTTTTACACTTTATATAAATGACAGTTATGCTTCAGAAATTTGTAAAATTATAAGTTATGCTGATGACACCACTTATATCTGTAATGCAAATAATGATCATGAACTTCAGTCACTAGCTACCAAGGAATTGCTTAGGATAGATAACCGTTTTAAATCCTTAAGCCTCATGTACAACCCTGAAAAGACTAATATAATTAAATTTGAACTAAAAAATAAGAAAACAGATGTTATGTTTCATATTAACCTTGCAGATACAGTGATACAGGAATCCCCCCTCAAACAAATTCTTAGGTATATAGGTTGATAAATGCAAATCATGAACTAATCATATTGATAATCTATGTAAATAAAAATAGTAAAGACCTGTTAAGAGTGTTTGCAAAAACATGTAACATAAATGTTCTCAAAACTATATATTATGCATAATTTACTCGCACATCCAATATGGCATAGAAGTATGGGATGGCTGTAGTAATACCCACATCCAGATACCCACTCCAAAAGAAAAGTATCAGAACAATGTTCAAACTGGGAAAATGTGAATCCTGTAAGGAAGTCTTTAAAAGAGAAAAACTGTTCACTGGAGAGAGGGAGAGGGAGAGAGAGAGAGAGAGAGAGAGAGAGAGAGAGAGAGAGAGAGAGTGCATGCGTGCGTGCCGCGCGTGCAGAGACAGTGTAAGCTGACTGAATTGTACAAACCTAAAGCAAATAGTGGTCATGACACAAGGTGTAAATTGGACTTGCCTCAAAATATTTATAACTTAAAATCTACAAAGATCCTTTTATAAGTGGTTTATATATGCACAATCAACTACCAATTGAAGTAAGAAGTGAAAGCAACAGCACTGGATTCAAACAAAGTGTAAAAAAAAAAAAATCTCTTAAACAATCCTGTATATGACATGTATAATGATTTTCTTCTTTGTGCTTGACAATGCTTGAAAGAGTCTGTATATAATGTCAATGATTTTCTTTACCTTACTGTAACAATCCTGCATATAATATTCATACTGTAACCTTTCAACAAAGTATAAACAATCATGTATATTTGACCTTTTCTGTAATTCAACCTTTTATCCTTGCACTTGACAATGCTCGATACTTGTAATTGAGTCTATGGGCAATAAATTATTATTATTATTATTATTATTATTATTATTATTATTATTATTATTATTATTATTTGAACCAATTACTCTCAATGAGGAGCCCAATCCAGTTTACTCATTTCAATGTTATTTTGATGCTATGTATATTAACAATGGTCTGTAGAGTGCACATGCGCTGATCGTCAACAAATCATAAAGAAAAGGTCATTATATAAAATTATATTAATTGTTTTAGAACTTACAGCATTAAGATATGCTTTAAAATACAATATCAGTATTGGCTTCAAAAAAATACATTATAGGAAGCCAATCTTTCAAAATAACTTTAAGAGTCGAATTCATAGTTGTCGCTTAAGTGAAAAGGAGATGCTTAAACAATGAGTATTTCCTTCTGATAGAGAAACGCTTATTACCATTTGGTAAACATCGACAGTACTTATATGCTCAGCGCTAAATGCTTACTTATTTCCGAAGCACATGTGGCAACATGATTCAGCTGTTTCACAGCAACTCAGATGTGTGAAGGGATGTGTAAACGAACATGCAGGTGACCACATAATCAGCTGCCATTTCCATAACAGCTGTTTTGTTCACAACAGCTGTGAGCACATGGTAGAAGTTTGCAAGTTTTGATTGGTACATTTATTGACTAGATAACTTTAGCTTAAAATCAAGTAGATTGTAAATGTAGTGAAGGGTTTGTAGTATTAGCTATACAGTTACATTAGTTAGGTCAAAAACATGCCAAAAGAAAAAAATTTGAACAAGCAGGAAAGAAACTAACTAAAAGAGTTGGTGCTGAGATGTAAAGGCTGACGCAGCCACACTACGTCCTCCAACAATGAAGTACTACCTTTGCCTCACGGTTCTGCTTGTCTCCTCCCAGTTGGTTCTTCTTTTGCCATGGCTGCTCCAGCATGAAACCTTAACCTCAGGGTATGCATGGGTGTGTGTACAGAGAAACACAAACGCTGTCTTAGAACACATTTATTCACTATTTAAAATAATACTGCGGTTTGCCGATCACTTGTAAATGCATACGATGATACTTTGTCTTTACCAAGACTGAAGAATATTAACTACAGCTAAGCGTTCTACCCTCTAGCATGTTCGCCACCAATGTTCACAACTCGACGAGAATTTCGTCCTGCACTTACCAATCGCAGGACTTTATGCACAAGGAGGAAAAACTTCTAACTTCCCCTCTCTCCCCTTAAACATTCTCCTCAAACTTAGCGTCATGAAGCTTCTAAATGACCTTCACCAGGGTAAGTGCAGCTGTACTTGGCTGTTACCAGGAAAAACTTGCTTCAATGGTATTTATCCTTTCTACCTGAGGCTGGTCCCTAATTAACAAAACTGTGCCTGTCTGGTCTTTCTGTCGCTTTTACAGTCAAAATTTTCACAATGCTTCTCCTTTTTATATATACACTGATTTTAAATATATTATTACTTATTTTATATCGCTATCCTTCTCAGATTATTATGATAATTATTGCCTTTATAATTCCGACTTCAAAATCGTAGAACGAAGGCAATCGGACGCTGTATGATGTACTGGCCTTAAGTGGTATTCTCTCGTGGATTGTTTTAAAACTGAAAATCTGACTTACTAGCGTAAAATGTTAGTAGCTAGAAGTATTTACAACAATATGCGCACTGTGTATATGTATATATGGAAGCAAACCACAAATGTAATTACTACACCATTTAGCAATAAGCAGAAAAGCAAAGTACCCAATAACATACAATGTTAGGCTTGAACAGCAGTTTTACTCATGAAATCAGTAAATCTCTGTTCAAGATTTTGATAACTCAATGTATATTTGCAAATTAATGGTAAAGACGTGTGACTTGTTAAGTGATCCATTGCAGTTGTAGTGATTATGCAAAATAGGCAATTTGATCGAAGCACTGCAAAGGTGTAGTTTATTTATTGTAGAAATATTTCTGCATTTTATTTGTAGGATTTTATTAAATAATTCTGAATAAATGCAGCAGAATCTCATTTTCTAGGGACTAAGGATTTTGGACAACATAAATGGAAAAAGGTCTGAACAGAAAACATATGGATAGTATTATAGCACTGAGTTTTTATACATTATCTTTTCCAGTAAGCCTGTCTCATGTTGAGACTTTATAACCTCTGCTTGTTAAGGTTACGTTGTTTGGCATAGGCATTAGATTATTACAACAGCAACTTTGGTAAACCGATATCGCTTCTTAAATTCAGCATCCCTATACGTTTCAAGTGAATTCTGCAAATCACGCAAATACGTTTATTCATGCGCAGTACAATTTCGTTATGAAATTCTATATACTCCGAAATTGCTATTATCGTTAACGTCCATTGTAGGCAGTTGATGCAAGATGGCATCTGCTCTCCTTATTGCATATAAGCCGAGGTCAAAGCTTCCTTATATAAATAAGCATTTCCTTATTCACCTGAAAGAGTAGCATCTGTGTATTGAAAATCACTGTTTAAGGACTTCCTTGAAATAAGCGACGACTATGAATTCGACCCTAAACCCATTTAAACTAGCTAGATGGGCAGCTCTCAGTAATCTATTGAACATATTAATCCTAATATTGTATACCACTTCTGGGATTAGTCAACCTTACATTTGAAGTGACAATAAAATAATCTTTCCTTGTATCATATTCATGGTGTTGGTGATGCAATCTTTGACATGTAAATTAGGCTTAATAATTCCCAAGCAATTATACATATATTGATTAATTACAGTCAGAATTTTAAAGTATTTAATATAAAACAATGGGTACTGAACGATAAACCAGAGATAAACTCTCTGCTGTATTAGCACTTTTTAGATATTGGCACCACTGCCCCTGAGTTTAATGTATCCGACAGCTGTTGCCATGCTGTTTTCTGTCAACAGATTTGCTTACCTCAAGTTTTGCTGGTGAACTGAAAGACCTTCTTGTTGATGAAGTACAGCCGTACTGACATCTTTATCCAAACCAACCAATTTTAGGAACTCACCTTTTTCTTCATCCCACACATAACTTAGCTTTTTACATCGGAACATTCTCAAAGTAAGTACTTCTGCAAATACCACATCAAAACATAGTTGTAGTTAATTTGCAAAGCATCCCAAACTTTATTTTTAATTTAATTCTTTACAGTCTAATAAAAGCTCAAAAGACACTATTTCAAATAAGATATAATTTCATAATTAAAAGCTATACCATTTGACATATAAGAATCCCATTCATTAAGCTTCCACAAAAAACTGTTTTGTAATCATTTAAAATAGACAGAAATACTAAGTATGTGAATCCAACTTTTCTAGAAAATGTCATGAAACTTGCTAAGCTCTTTCAGCGCATTATGTTGGCAATAATACTTATTGACATTCTGGAGGAAATAACGGTACTCAACATTCATACATTGTAGCCAGAAGGAAGGATGCATTTTCAGCAGTTAAATAATATTCAGTAAAGCTTAGAAGTAAATACTCATGTTAGTGATTCCAGACTGGTTCTTAAGAGTGCATTCAGATCATTTTTAAAATCCTTGCACTTGCAAGGGAGATGACGGGGGAGGGGGTGTTGCTAACAAATAGAATTACCTTAAGAGACAAGACCAGACAATGCTGCTTACTCAGAATTTGGACATTTAGTAAATATAAGTTAAGGGTTACAGAGAGAAAGGTTTTGCAGTACTTTAATTTTGGTGGCCATATCATTAATAGCACACTGTCACTCCAAATCACTTGCTTTTAAAAGAATAGTTTACTGAGCTATTTTAGAACCCAGGATAATGCCTTTATGAAGTTTTTACCTCTGAAAATTCCACCTGAGAGATGGATTGACAGCTTCATATCCGAACCAAATTTGATGTCTGTAAGCACATGATCGTCCCACTGATCAGAAACAATGGCTTCCTTTGTGTCACTGTATTCTGCATCCCTGAAACAAGATTCAAAATGCAATGAAACAATCTCATGCTTATGAAGGCAGCTTATTAAACAATGCAATGTCAAGAAATTGCAAACCATGAGTTACGCTGCCATCTATTATTGCAGAAGAATTGTATGTTAAAGATCAAATATTCCGTAACCAACAGAACATGATCTTTACAGTTCTGCCTATGCAGTAACAAATGGCAGCATAATCTATGTTTTGCAATTTCTTGGCATGGGTGGTTCTTGATATTTTCTTATGCATTATCCAAAATGCTGCACAAAGAGGCAGCAGGATTCCTAATAGTTACGACCAAAAAAAAAAAAAAAGCAGCATTAATGCTTTTACTTTTACATTTACCATGCTTCCTTTGGAACTTCCCAAGTTTTTATGAAAAAAACCAAAACAAAACAGATTGTTCTATCCTATGTTAAAATATATTTTCATACTGAAAACTATGGACAATGCAACTTTGGTAGCTATTTTCCATATTGTGTTAACCAACATATACTAGAAGTCTCATTAGAATATTTAAGATTACAACAGAACAGTACTTCCAGTAATGTAAACATACAGATTACAGAACAATATCTGTTTCATACCAGGGCTGCCCATATAAATTTTGGGTCCCCAGACATATCGGCAATGGTGGGGGAGGGAATTTAACATCCCTGATTACATCTTAGGTCTAAAGATAATGGAAAGATGGAGCAATTGACGGAATGAATGGCAGGGGGAATCGGACTTCTCAAGAGAAAAGTTGCCCAAGCCTTTGAGAATCCATTATCTAAACCACAGCCACAATGCCACCACCCAAACTAGACACAAAGAGTAACTTAACAATTAAAAATGAATCATAATGGCTTAGGTATACAGGAAAATACCAAAATGTGATACACGGCTAGGCATGAATTCAAACCAAATTGTACCTGCATCCTGAAAATATACACAGAAACTTTTTGGATTAAAGTGGAACATATTGTGTGAATATATTATGCAAATTACAGCCAAGTCTTATTCACTTCAACCTTTGTTATTCCACAGTTTGCATTAAGAAAGTTACATGCTCAAGCCAGTTTTTGAGGTCCAGTTTTGCATATCATAGTAGTCAGATCCATTGTTTATGTTTTAATGTGCATGTTATTTTGTTTGTTCAGGCTACATTTTAACACTGCATCGCTGTAACAAAATATATTGCTATACTAACAATAAGTACCTACCAGTAATTTAATTGTACAAGCTACAGATGACTCATTAGCACAATAAGTGAAATAAATTATTTTCCAGGCTAAAGTAGAGTTTACATAACGATGTGTTATGTCATTCAGGTCATTCTCCTATTGGGCTTTACACATAATTTAATAACTTATTTAAAACATGAATAAACAATTAATAGCACGTGAAGCACCATCTTTGAAGACATAAATCTTTGAATGCTTGCCATTGTCCTACTGAAGACAGAACTAATATGTCCCAAGTTATAATATATTATACAGTTATGCCACGCGTTTATAATATTTACATAACAAATAAATTGTATATCTTGAATATTCTGGGAATACTTGTGAATTTTGCTTTATTTGAAAGGATTTTATATAGTTTTGTACAGGGGATAAAGTGTAAGATATACAAAAACTTACAACATAAAAATGGCAAATCTCTTACAACATACAATCAATTTCAACTAACCTTTTTTTGTGGCAGCAGCCATTTGCAAGACAAACTATTCAGTTGTTTCTCACAATGTCATGGTAAAAGTATGGAATTTATAGGCCAGCATATAGCAACATCTGACCATCAATTCTGTTTCCTCTTGTACTGACAAGGAAATGTGTAATAAACTGTTTCTGCAATTGTTTATCTTGATTAACATGAAGTAGATATAAAAAAAATCTTATGTGTTACACTCACATGACTTTCTCTACTCTTGTACAAACTATTTTTACAAACGCTTATTTTCCATATGCTTCATGTTAATCGAGATATCGAGATGTTAATCTTATTGCTAACTTTCTTATAGATGCAAGGGGAATTGCTAGGCTTTAAGCGATAGTCAAATATTTTAAGAGCTGGTTGCTATGTGGAGTGCATTACCAGGACAAGAAAGAAAGAAAAAAAAAAAATTAATAACGAATTCCCATTTGAGAAAAAGTATAAGTATTGGAAAATTTAAGGGAATAACAAACAATATCTTGAAAATGGTTCACTCAACAAAAAAAATGTATGACATAAATTGTATATTTTAACGCGATCTACATTTTTTGTGCAGTAAAATTTTGTCTATCTCTTATGGTTTACCAGTTATGCAAAAGTTGTTCACAATGAAGAATACTTTTGGAGAAATTCTCAGAAAATTCGAGATATACATTTCATTTGTCATGAAAATATCTTAAACATAAGATATTTTAATCAAAATCGTTAAGAGCCATTTTTGAGAAAATTAAAATTTTCAAAAAATCTTCCATGTAAAGGGTAATCTGGGGTGGGGGATTTCTTGAAAACCTTCGTGTCGCATCTCTGGAAGATACTGAACGTAAATACCAAGTTTGGTGTTTATTCAACTGTTCGTTTCTGAGTTATGCTGTTCACAGACAGACACACACACAGACATGTTTACAAAAATGCTTTTTTTGGATTCAGGGGGTCTCAAAACATATATTTCCGGTGAAATCTCGGTATCGAATTTTTGGGTGGAATACAATACTTCCCCTACTTACTATACGTAGTAGAGAAAGTAATAACGTTTTCTAAGAATAGATTTTTTTAAAGGCCCTTTAACTGATTAGGTTGCATGATAAAGGAATAAAATGGGTGAAATGATGCTTAAATGAGCCCAGAATCTATAGAGCTTAAAGTTAGCCAATATTCATCTTCTCAGGATTAGGGAACACCCCAGGAAAAAACCTTATCCAAGATCCAAACTTGGGGCCTTTTGAATGTGAGGCAGACATGCTACCTCCACAAGAGGTGGGCAAGAATAGTTTGTATAGCATATAAAAATAAGTGATAGTTGGTAAAGAAGGTCATGTAAATACAACACACAAGATTATTCTCGTGGTCATGCAACGAGCATGGAATTTCAACACTCATCACATAACAATCCAATTTTTAAAAATCTGATTGTTGCTTTAGCCTACTGTGTTCTTCTTATACCTACAACAAAAAGTGTAAATGTGTAATGAAAGTTTATCTGATTAACAAGTAGATAGAAGAATAAGTTTTTGTAGGAATAGTTTGTAAAAGAGCAAGTAAAGAAATCCATGTGAATGCAACACATCTTTTAAGTCAAATTCAAAGTTGGATGAATAAGACAACAGTGTACTGGTGAGGCCACATGGCAGCAGCAATAACAATCACAAGATAATTTCTCCCACACTTTAGATGGTATGCTTGTCAGTGAGAATACATTGAAAAAAGCATTCCACAATCTGCATTTATGTATAACATCTATCCAAACAGATTTCAGCTCAATTTTTTCAACTCTGGATTCGTCATCCTAGCAAACTAGCTAGGCTGCTTAATGATGAAACTTTCTTTTTCTTAACTGCACTTTCCTGTGAACTATTTGCTTTTTTCCTTCCTTTCTTAATTAAGTTGACCGTTTCCTGGCAGACTGCCATCTAGATAATCTCTGCATGATTCAAGTACAGCCCGATTAACTTGAGGTGGCAGCTCACTGCACAGTACAAGAGGGGCAACTAAGAGTGGTGGGAAACCAACTGCAGCCAAGAGGGAGGGGAAATCACATGCATCTTACCTTGAGGCTGGTTTCAGACAACAGACGCAACACTAGCAGAAGACCCAGTTGAATATGCAGTTCCTTGCTCTTGACAGTCTTCACCTTCCTCTTCACTAGAAAACTCGGAGGAAACACTGCTTTCATCAGTGTCACCCCCTAGATGAATGATAATTTCCTGTCCGCCATCCAGCAAACCTTCACTGCGCATGAATTCTAGCTCAACATTGATGACATGCCTACATCTTTTCTGCCAGGCTTCTGAAGAAATATCAGCAAACTTCTCATCAGCTAACTTAATTATGTCATCCATTTTGTAAGTGACGTTTCTTTCTGCAACCCAGTTCTTCACTGCAGCCCAAATGGATTCAGCTCAGAATGATAAGGTGGTAGGCATAAAACAGTATGGTTATGTGCCTGAAGGAAATTGTATATTTTTTATTTGGGGATTTTGGGTTTGAGAGGGATGATCACATTATAGATATCAGGTTTGTGAAAGGAGGAGAAATCAATGGCAGTGAAATTTTCCGTGAGAAGGTTTTCTCTCAGCCAGGAAATCATTGTCTCTCTTTTGGAACTTGCAGTAGGTGCCTTATTAAGTATCACATTGTGGTAGGGTGCATTGTCAATCACCAGAACAGAATTTGAGGGAAGGTTAGGGGTCAGTCTTTCTTTTATCCACTTCTCATAATTGACATAGTTCATGTCATTGTGGTAGTCTCCGGTTTTCTGCTGGGACTTGAACCGAACATATGCATTAGGGATAAACCGTTGCTCACCTCCTGCATGTATAACGACAAGGCGCTGACCTTTGGAAATCGGTGCTAAAAGCCCATGGAAGCTGTCATGACTCCAAGCATATGGAGTAGTGTGTGCTGAATGTATATATGTCTCATCCATATATATTATAGGACGGCCCTCACTTCTGTACTGTTCTATCATTCTAAGATAATGGAGCTGCTTAGTTCTGATGTCGTGCCACTCCTTTAGGGCTTTTCTATTCTCTTTTGTCTTTTTCCAGGTAAAACCCAACTTTAATAGTATCTTTCTTAATGTAGATACTCTCTCTTCAAAGTCGATCAAGTCCTTTAACTTTGCATACACCTTCTTCAGTGTCGGCCTTTGCTTGTGAAGAATATAGAATTCATTTACAGTTCGGCGCACTATTGCCTCATTGAAAGTATCTAAGCTCGCACGATAAAATCTTTTAGGTCTCTTTTTATGCGGTGTGGAGAATGAAGGCAAAATGCCACTATTAATCTCTTTGGTTTCCTTAATAATTCTTCTTACACTTCTTTCAGAAGCGCCTGTTACCTCAGAACATTCTTTCCAATGTTTTTCACACTGATGTTTACCACACCAGCCTCTACATGTCTTTTCATGTATTTATATACATTGCCAATAACTTCCCTGGTTTGGGAGTATAGTACTTTGCCTTTAAGTTTACTGTCCATGTATTAACAGTAAGTAAAATTCAAATCCATAAAATAACGCAACGCAGGCACTCACACTTACACACACATACAGAGAATACAACTCAGAACAAAGCAAACTGTTTCGTATATATGCTGTTATAGATGAACACATAACGCGCACGGACACGAGCCTTAAAAAATTACAGAAGCTCAGATAACGCACGTGCACCGTCGACGACTCCACATGCATAATTGACCCCCACTCTCCTCTCGGGATAGATAACGAACTTATCGTTTAGTGCACACCTGCCACTTCAAGTTAATCGGGCAGTACATTCACTACATTATAGCAACCATTAGCTGCATCATAGGAGCACAAATGCGTATGTGATGCAGTATTAAAGCATTTCTAGTCTCTATTTAGTTTTACTGCCGAGAAACAGCAACTTGTCAGTTCTTCCGAATGTGCTACAAATTGCCACCGAGAACATTTACTATATAATTAGCAAAAAATGGGTAGAAAAACATTTGTGAACTATGAAAGAGTTATGAAAAGAATAATATGAGCATATCATGGCCACAAATTACAACAGAATCCACATAGCAGTAGGATATCCTCTTGTGTTCACAGGAAAAAGAGTCATCTTACATTCACACAACTTTCTCTACTCACTCTTCTACAAACTATTCTTTCAAAAGCTTATACTTTTGTCTACTTGTTAATAGAGATCAACTTTCATAGTTTTGGGTGTGAGAAGGATACAGTAGGCTAACGTGGTAATCAAATACTTACTTACCACTTGAAAAAATCTTATACTACATTCACATGACTTTCTATACCCACTCACATTTATTTTTTTATAGCTTCTACAAATTATTCTTACGAAAACATATTTTTTCTAGGTGATTCATGTTATTCAAGATAAACCTTTTGAGAAACAGTTTAATTACACATTTCATTTTAAGCATGCAGAGATAGAGGAAATTGAACTGATAGCCAGATGTTTATGAGCAACACTATATGCTGGCCTTAAAATTCCATATTCTTTCCAGACATCACAAGAAACAACCGAATAGTGACAGCACTTTATAAAAAATTACTTACTGAGTATTGACAAATTTAAACACTGAATATCTTGGAAATAGTTGATGCTACATGAAAGATTATTTGAAATAAATTGTGTATTTTAAAGAGATCTTATTTTTTGTATAGTAAGTTCTTTTTCTACATCTTATGGTTTACCAGCCATACAAAATTATACAAAAGAAGAGGACTTCACAGGCTATTCCCGGATAATTCAAGATATGCATTTTATTTCTCATGCAAAATTATTAAATATATGGTATTTTAATCAAAATCCTTAAAGAATAATTTTTGAGATAATCAAAAATATTGAAAATCTTTCCATATAAAGGGTAGTTTGGAGTGGATGATTTTCTTGAAAATCTTTGTGTCGCATCTTTGGAAGAGGCTGAACTTATACACATTTTATTTTAGATTTATATGCTGTTCACAGATACACACACAGACCTTTTTCTAAAAATGTCTTTTCTTTTTTTGGATTCAGGGATCTCAAAACATGTATTTCCACTGAAATCTTGGCACCACATTTTTGGGTGGAATACAATACTTCCTCTTACCTACTAAGTAGGTGGCAGTGAAAGTAAAATTGACTGAACTGTTCACTGTGCAGGTTTTGAACTGCTGTTCTATGCCTGTGTTAGACATCACGCACATATAGTGGCTTTGTCCAATTTTTTTTTTTTTAATGTCGCTTCACTATTTTACCTAGTTTAACTTTTACTCTGACTTCACTTTTCTTTAAGACGTATTCGCATAATAAAATACACGCAAAACAGCCTCTTCTTCAGATGATTCACTCACTGGATCGAACACAAGACGTCTCTAATCTCATGCAGAAGCAGCATTCACTGCATGTACAACAGTCATCACAAACTCACTCGAAGAACAGCACTTTTTGTCATACCAGAAATGCACTCACAAATTGGCTCAATCACAAGAACTTGCTTATATAGCCAATGAAATTTTCCACTGAACATTCTAGAAAGGTCTAACATTCTAGAATGCTCTGGAGACAGAAGAGAAATTTCCAGAAGATTCTGGTTATCTGTCACTAGCGCTTATGGTGTTTACACTGGGCAGCAGCACTACTGTATTTATTTATCTCTCTGATTGGCTGGTGCCAACCTGCCGATAAGCTTGAGCCATAGCTGCTGCATCACAATAAAATAATGTGATGATAAAATCATAATATTACAGCTTTGGCAAGTTTATGTGACATTAACACTCCAAACACTTCACATTGCAATCCACTTGAAGATAAATATGGAAAAGCCAACAAGCAGAGTAAAACTAAATAACATTTAAGTTGAATGATAGAGGTCTTGTAGAACTAGATGTCATATTGTTCAATACATAATTTTCTCTGGTTGAATGCTTCCTTAAATCACAATAGAATGCTCAGCAGCTGTCTGAGAAAAATTCTGATGAAATTAAACCTTTGCATGTTCATCTCGTGTTTTTACATGATCTCATGAATTTGCAATCATTTTGTAGCAACACATAAGATTTTGAGAGCTGTATGAAATTTACATTTCAAGTTACAAATACACTTAGATGAAATATAAATGCGAATAAACACAAAACAAGTGAAACACTACTAATTTTAACACACATTTGCAGCTGCAAAATATTCCAATCCCCATCTATGCAACAAATTGACAAGCAATGGAGGGACAGACGGGTAAACTTGAACATCAAATACAGATATGACTCATGATAGGTCTTAGCTCAAAAATATTACACTAAAGAGTGTACAAATGGACACTAAAATAGTCTTACCTTATATTATCAGAAGAAACAGTAAGCACAGGCTTCACATAATGGCATTTATGTTTCCTCTGATACGTTTCCTGGAAGAAAACCATTGCCTTTTCTTATTTTAAAGTTTTAAACTAGTCACATAAATAACAAAATTCCAGCGTATGAAATACTTTGGCATGAATAAACTAGTATGTTCCCAATGTGGCACACTGCTATAAATTTAACTCATCTATGCCTGTTACACTTCTGCACAATCAATATAAGACTGAGTTAGGTTGTTATTGTAACTTCACAGCTAAGTGGAATTAATTGTTCTTTCACACAAGCCGTGTGTTATACAGGGTTGGAAAGGTAGAATCAGATGACTGAAAAATTCAATGCCATAGCCAGGATTTGAACCACGGATCTCCCGGTCTCTGTCCGGTTGCTCTAACCACTGAGCTACTATGGCAACATGCCGACACGACATTAAATTCTCCAACTGAGAATTGTTGGAGACATTAAATTCCATCATGTAATGGTTACCATGCTAGCCTCTAGTTCCCGAAGTTGCGGATTCAAACCCGGCAGAGGGTGATGGATTTTCTCTGGCATAAAAATCTTTAGCATGGCTTCCTTCGGAAGGGAAGTAAAGCCGGTGGTCCTGTGTCATAGATTTACGGCACGTAAAACAACCTCAAGGCCTCTGAGCAAAATTGCCAGTATTTCATGCCCAATATAGAATGGGACACTAAGGATCACAGCAGTTAAAGAGTGTCCATAAATAAAACTCAATTTAATTTTTGGACATCTCTGTTACCAAATTCTTCTAAACATTAAAGATTCATACATGGGTCCTATGGCAATCTTTTTCAAACTTGCTTCTACTATCCCATTTTAGTCTACACTGTAAGCATGAAGGAATAGTTAATAGATGTAAATTGATCCTGTATTGTGATTAAAAATAAAGCATGGAAAGCCCTGCAAGTTACCTTTAACACACTATTGCTTGATGTAAATGAGATTGCCTTGATGGTTCAACAGTATATAAGAATCAGATACGAGAAATTCAAGGGGCTATAATGTTGGCACAGAAAGCCAAAGATTGGTGGTTTGGATCTTGATGGTAACATTGAATTTTTTTAAATTCTGATTCTACTTTCCAAAAGAATTTATGTTTATCTAATTCAACTTTCCAAAATAATTTATGTTCAAAGGTGCTGATGCAGAAACATTCCTGAGTGAAGTTAATTAAATATGTCAGCTCATTGCAGATCACTCACAAATCACTCATCCTGAGCTAACCCAGAGTTGGTTTTTCCAAGAACACAAAAGTAACGCTCAGCTCAGTTGGTATGGTCTCATGGTAGCATTTATTGCTTAGGAGCACCCACAATTATGAGTGAAAAAGAATAGTTGCAGATAACAGAAATATACATGACAGATACAAGCAAGCAAGCTACTTAAAAAGTCCTTAAGGAGACACATGGTGGAGCCTTTTCAGCATGTATTGTGTCACTCTGCAGAAAAATGCACAGGCAAAGTAATTAATTTTTTGGCATCATAAGAGGTAAAGAAATATAGAGAATAGGAAATAAGTAATTATGCAACAGCTAAAGAAACTAATGTATTTCCTAATGAGTCAGATGTGAAAAGAATTTTGATGTGAGTAAAGAAATTATACTTTCTTATTAGCTGCTTAGTATGTTTTGCTTCACATTATATTTTAATTTTGCATTGGAATTTGTATTGAAAATACATGATGCAGACATGTCGTTCATCACTCAATAATGTATACCACTGAACGTTGTGCTGTTTTGTTTTCTACAAATCAAGTTTAGAAGCATTTGAAAGCTAGCTGATGCTAAACCAGAATTTCTGTTAAATTTCTTGTTCATAAAGTGCAAAACAGTGTGAAATAAACGTTCTGCAATTTGTATTTTTATATCAAACAAAGTATTATTATTTTGTAATTTGAAAAATTCCAGTTTCACTATTTCTCCTGATAGGTAAACATAAGTGTGGAAAATATCTACTAAAGCACAAACTTCCATTTTTCATACAGCTTTTACCTTAGATAGAAGCAAATTCTGAGATAGTGCGGAACAAAGGTTAGTTTTAAATTATGAGGACGAATCGAAAAATAATGCACAATAATTATTTACTGCCTTGGTATTGCAGCTGGAATGTTGCAATTTCACACAGATATACTTTGAAGTTTTGACTATAGGGGGTATTTTTTGTTTCATGTGCAGCTCTAGCGAGAGAAGCGTGAATTACGCAACAAAGTTGGCACACATTTTTACTGTCGTCCACGTGTGAAGAGCAGAGAGGCGTGGTTCAATATTTGTGGAGCAAAGGGTATAAACAAAGTGATATTCACAGGGACACATGTGGCGGTTATGGGGATGACTGTATGGACTGTAGCAATGTCTCCAAGTGGTGTGCATTCTTCCTAGAGGGCTGTGTGAACCTTAGTGATTCGCCATGCTCTGGGAGGCCGGTAACAGCTGCAACCCCGCAGATTGTCAGAGGTATTGAGGTGGCAATTTTGAATGACTGGCATGTGCAACTGCGAACCTTATCACAACAGTTGAAAATTTCCTATGGTGTAGTGTACGATATTGTTCATGACACGCTGAAATGTCATAAAGTTAGTGCTCGCTGGATGCCTAAGAACCTGACAGACGACCACAAGGGCCAGCGAATGATGACGAGCTTGGATCATCTAACGACGTACACCGCAGAAGGGCATGACTTTCTGAATGGAATCATCACTGAAACCAAGCAGGCAAGTATGGAGTGGAAACATGCTGGTTCCCCAGTGAGGAAAAAATTCAAAATGACTCAATCTGCTAGGAGAGTGCTTGTGATGGTGTTCTGGGACATGCATGGTGTTGTATTGGTGGACTTTGCTGAACACGGGACCACTGTGAATGCTGCAGCCTACATGAAAACTTTGGTGAAGTTACGTTGTGCCCTTCGGTGACAAACGCCACAACATGAATGCTGACGATGTCAAAATTCGTCATGATAATGCTCGCCCCCATGTTGCTGCTGTTCATCAGAAAATCACCAAATTTGGTTGGGAGGTGCTCCAGCATCCACCATACAGTCCGGACCTTGCACCATTGAACTTTCACCTGTTTGGTTCCATGAAGAAATTCCTAGCCGGCCAACGCTTTGCAACAGATGCGAAAGTGAAATCAGCAGTCCGCAGATGGCTATACTTCAAGGAAATGGACTTCTATGAATGGGGCATATTGAAACTGGTATCACGATGGGAGAAATGTGTTGAGAAACTTTGTGACTATGTCAAAAAGTAGGTAAAAGGTTCAAGTTCATTTGTGATTTTTTTTAACTATTAAACTTTTTTGTAGAAAAATTATTGTACATTGCTTTTCGATCCGCCCTCGTATGATAAAACGTAGGACAGCTTCTGAAAAATGTATGTTGACAGATATTTGGTCATTTTGTATACTTTCTGCTCAGCAAACACAAAACTTCTGCACTGCCCACTTCATGTCCAAAATCAGCCTGCCAGCAATGTAGGGTTCTCTGATCTTTATATTTACACTAGCCATTAATGACGTTAGTAGGCTTACTACAATCACAATAAGTTCTCCTTGTGAGAGGAGCTCCTGACAATAGCCTGAAACTACATTGTGATTTGCTCAAGTTGGGTTCAGTTCATCACAGTTCAGGAGGTTCAAGTAAAAATTACAAGTAGCAGAAAAAGGAAAATACACATACAAGAAATTCACCAGTTCCAAAAAATATTCAAACAGCACAAGATATTACATCACCCAAAAACCCATACTCCATCCAAAACCTACTACATTCAACTAAAGAATACCGTACAAACAATAGAAAAATCAGGAATATAGCAATTTAACTGCAAAGACTGCAACAAAATCTATAATGGAAAAACAAAAAGGTCATTGAAAACAAAAGCAAAGGAACATCTCAGGAATCTTAAGTACAAACAAGAAGAAAAATCGGCAGTAGCAGCTCACTTTTGGCTACAAAACCATGAAATTGATCCGGATTCAGTGCTTTTAATAGCATTCCAAATGTAAAACAACAGTCTGAAAGAACATTTTCATTTTGAAAAACAAAGATAGTGTCTTCAATTTTGAATTACCACCAAGCGAAACCTTAGCAAGAAATTCCTTGTAAAGCCACCAGAGGAGAACAAATGTGCAACAATCTCCAGCCATAAGACACCACGTTCTGGCAGCCAGCATCAGGTTGATGATGGGAGCAATTGAGCTCTCGAAACATGTCCCATTTTAAATAAAATAAGTGATGTAGTGTCAATAAACTGACTCACATGTTATCAAGCTTGTGAGCAGCTCATGAGCATTCAAAATGGGCTAAAACTGAAATTGAGTTTTGTTTATGGACGCTCTTTAACCTTTGCATCCCATTCTATACTGGGTGCGAAAAACCGGTAATTTTGCTCAGAGGCCTCTTTATCAGGCCTTGAGGTTCTTTTACGTGCTGTAAATCTACGACACGGGACCACCAGCTTTACTTGCCTTCCAAAGGAAGCCATGCTAAGGATTTTTAAAGGATAAGGATAAAATCCATCGCCCTCTGCTGGGTTTGAACCTGCGACCTCGGGAATTAGAAACTAGCATGGTAACCACTACACCATGGAGGACACTCAAAATGGGCTCAGCTCGCAAGATCCACACCTACACTATTAATTAAAACAAAATTCAGTGCAATTTTTTCAGTTTAACTGCATGCTTAATTACCTAAACATTCAATTTCAACCTTATTATTTACAATTTTCTTTGTATTTTTTGCCATATACAGGGTTATTCAAAAAGAAAAAATAAATTTTAAATATTCACTTTTAAGGAATAAATTTTAAATATTCACTTTTAATGAACTACAATAGATAACAACACATACAACACATAATTGAATAAAGGAAATTTCCAAGTTCTAAGCCCCACCTATTAGTTTCATTCAATGCCTACAGCGGCACTGTGTTTGTTTACGAGAAAATGGCAATGCCAAAAGAAAAGTCGTTTTGTGTGCTGCATTATACAAAGAGTGAATCCATTGTTTCATTGCAGCGTGCATTTCGTTGTAAGTTCAATGAGCTGACTAGTCATAAAAACTTTACAATTGATGCAATAAATTTATAGAAGATGGTTGCGTAAGCAAACGGAAAAGCACTGGTCACCCTCGCATAAAAATCGTGCTCATTTTGAACACACAAAATAAAATTTTGAACTTTCCTCTGTTCAGTGATGTATCGCCATCTATTGTCGTTCACTAGAAATAAATATTTAAAGTTTGCTCCTTCTTTTTGAATAATCCTGTATAAGAAGCAAATATACAATTTAAAATTACTTATATATATTTTGTAACAACACTTCACGTATCTTTCTATTTTTTTTAATCTCAACTTTATTAACTATAAGTTTTAATTTTATTTGTATTTTTTGCCCCATATAAGAGGCATGCTTAAAAAATGAATGAGCAGTTCTCTTGTTGAATGCTTATTTGATTGTGTTACAAAGTACTATCAAAAATGCAAAAATTGCAAATACCCAATACACTGAATTGTAATATTCATAACTGAATATTTCATTATATTGTTTGCAAAACCATACCTCTGTTCATTTACTTTAATTAGTTAAGACAATAAATGTTCTCAGTGTATACTTAGAGATGCCAGACATACAGAACCGTATAATGGAGTTCACAGGAAATGAACATGGTTGTGACACTCTCACGCAGAATGTGAGCCACCAAACAGACTAGTTGTTCCAACTGTATGTTCTTTGTACTAAAACATTTAAAATCATAAAGTTTACCCAAAACTAACAGGAATGTAGCTCAAATGTGGAACTAAGGCTGAAAAACTGTATAGCAAAGATGATAATGCAATTTCAAATCTTACATTTTATTATTAAAGCTGCCCAAATTAATTACTGAAGCGTGTTAAAAGCTAAGCCAATGATTTCTAATTCCAAAGCTGTAACATGACGATGTGCCAAGGATGCACCAAGCCCTAGTCCAAAAGCTGCAGCTTATAAGACATCGGACTTGTATACACTAAAAATATCAAAAATATGGATGCATTTATGCTATCAAACTCTTTAAAATATACTCTATAATTTTGAAGTTGTGCACTAAAATAGTTAACTTTAAGCTTATAATTTTTGCTACTTACAATGTACATTCTTTCTTAGACATAATTCTGGTCTTGTAATTTGATTTGCAGTACACAACGATAATTTTCTACAAACACTCAGGTGTAAGTTTATGACGTTTATCAGTTAAACACAAGTTTTTGTGCTGAGAAGGATCTTTCCACATCTACATATGTTACTGGGCAAAATTTGAACACTTGCTAACTCTGGGGAAATTTCATCAGGAAGCACCACAGAACAAAAACTTTAATGTCCATATTTCTCTCTAAAAGGCTGCACAATTTATGCTTAATTTTCCTGCACAATTTAAAAGAGCACTCTCAGGTTAACTCTGAATCTCCATAGGGATATCTTCATAGTAAGGACTTTATTATTTTCCTAATATGCTTAAACATTAATTTTAAAATTAAAAATTTAAAAATATATGTATTATATGCTTCATTCATGGAAAAAAATGATAAAATATGCAGCAACATCAGAAATATGCAATTATATGCACTATAAAACAACATAAATGCACAGACAAGCATAAAACACATTGCAAAATTAATTCCATATCACAATTACTAAATATGCATTTGCATACAAATCTGATGTCTACTTATGACACAGCCAACATGCACTGGGTTACAAATTGCAATCAGGAGCCATCTTGAACAAGAGTTTTGTTTGAACTAATGCAAAGGTAGGTGTTAGCAATAGTTTCAAATTACGTCAAAATTTAAATCAAACCAATTAATTTAACAAACTGTCACTAATAGCCATTCAAGAAAAAATTACTTCTAATGATTCCAAAGTGTTTTATACTGAGTTACATGAGAAAATGGATCTGGAAGTCAGCACTGCCACGTAAGAGATAAACACGAGACATAAATTGTGCACGTCAGCATTATGGACTTCCTCTAACTAAATTTACCAAATTTAACACTGCTTTTTTGCATGCACTGATTAAACACTGATTACGCTGATATTATTAATAATTTATCCGGATTTCTATTTGTGAAAATACTGTTGTCAACATAAACATGTATTTTGTTCATTTTACTACAGGTGACAGCAACACCAAGGGATATCAGTTTTATTTCTTTAGACAAAGTAAACTTCATTTTTAACATCTACTAAATTCATTATCTAAAATAACAAACTTATATTAATATACTCACCACTATCAGGACTTTCTCAGCCTCATTTAGCGAACACTTTTTGTGTGTTGCATATAACATCAGATGGGGCCACCAGTGAAAGACCAAACGAAGTATTCCAGCTGTCAGGATAATACACAGCCATGTAATAACAGTAAGTAATGGTTGTCGTCTGTAACCATACACTTCCTGCAAAGCAATAAGATTTTCATAATTGAAACAAGATTGAGACAGTGAACAAGGGAACAAATTGGAACTATGAATGAATGAAATGACACATAAGATAATTACGTTGATATTGTAATGAAAAGAAGCTAGAAACAGTGATGTGTATTGAATTTATTTAAAGGTGAGTCGGAATTGTTACACTAACAATTGTAAACTTAAGTGATGTTAGTGTAACAATTCCGACTCACCTTTAAATAAAAACATAAGATAATGTTTACAGGGCAGTCACAAACAATGAAACTTTATTCTTAGACCAAATAAAAAATGTATAGGATTATTTGTAGGAATAGTTTTTAGAAGATATACACAAATAAATGATAGTGGCTAGAGAAAGTCAGGTGAATGTTATTGTTTTCTAATGTGCTGCATTTAACATAAAAGTCATTAGCAGTTTTGCTCTCCAATACTTTGATGTCCTGCAATCTTCACTTTGTAATGCAATGCAGTTGTCCAGATGATGTTCGTCCATACCCTTTTCTGCATTGTTGCACAAGATGCATTTAGGAGATGTGAAGATGTTGATCAATTGAAGGAGTATTATTGCTGCCCCATGTATAGTACCAATTTGAAATAGTTGCAACCACGTACGGTACAAAGTTTCCAGTGGCCTTTGCCCCAATATTCACTTTCCAGTGGTCTTCGCCCCAAGTTTACTTTCCAGTGGCCTTCGCCCCAGTTTAGGAATCAACTTTGTATTTTAATGTTTTCCTTTAAATATTATATATTTATGTTTGCCTCGGCGGCATCAGTATTAATTTTTAGAAACATGTGTCTTTTTACAGGGGGTGATGCGGCTAAAGAATGTAGGCTTACACAAATTATAATTTTTACTTCACTCCTTTTATAAATCCTTCACACGATTAAATAACACTTCATTTATATAGAGAGCTGTGGGATTATTTATTAATTGCGCTTTTAAACACATAAACTTTATAATATTCTCGCCGTATTGAATTTTCATCTCACACTGGATACGTACGCATCCAGCATCCAGTTAGGAATGCTGTCTATTAGCGACTGACTTCTACCGCCTGAATTTGCAAATTTCATCTATTTCAAGTCTCTGATTGGCTAATCCTATTCCAATAGAATACTTTTATTTAATTTTTAGCCTTTCTAGTTGTTGATTGGCTATTTATAAATGGTTTTAAAAATATTACATTATTGTTTCAAGGAATTACTAGTAGCATTATTAAACTTTCCAATTCATTATTGCCTCAAGGTTACCTCATTGTTAGCAACTATTGACTTATATTCTCACAGCTCCTACATTATTAAATTACGTAATACATTCACATAACATTATTATACATGTACATAATAATATAAACATAATACAATGACTGTTACATACATTTTATGTTATTTATATACATATTGCTTTAAGGCGGAGTGTTATTGAATTTTATATTATATAATTAAACTGAAATCATTTAAATGTTAAAAATACTGCCTCACAAATACATTTGATAATAATAAAAAAATAATTCTTAACCTAATCAATAACTTTATATATTAAACTCTTATACAGATGTTTTGATAGGCAGTTATGTCCTGTTATTAGCCTGAATTGTGCGACTGCTGTTTTTCGTAGCAGTTGCAGTATAATTCCTGAATTTTACAACAGACATACCCATTTTTTTGTTTTCTGCTGCTGCTGCTGCTGCTGCTGCTGCTGCTCAGAGCAGCAGAGAGTTGTTCACAGCTTTAATTGCTTCTTTTGTGTGACATTTTACTGAAGTGTATGATTTGAGTTTAGAGGCTGGTAATTGTTTTATGAAAGATGCTTTTCTTGCAAGGAAATCTGCTGCTTCACTGCCAGGGGTTCCACAGTGGGAGGGTATCCACTGGAGTGTAAGAAGTATACTGGAATTACATTGGGAAATAATGCTATGGCATTCTTTTGTGCCACAGTTCTTGGCCAACTGACTGCTGGTCAGGTGAATGTAACATACCAGACTTTTCTCAAGTCATTCAGTTGTTTCTCAAGGCCATGCAAGGAGTAGAATTTCAAAGCCAGCATGGAGCAATCCACTTTTTTAAGATTTGGCTATCACTTCAGCCTCCTGTAACCTCCTTATACCTACAACAAATTATGTAATAAACCATTTCTGCAAACATTTATCCTGATTAACTTGAGGTGGATAATAAAATTAACTTTTTTAAGAGAGAAAGTCATGAGTATGTAACACATCAATTTTTTAGATTAGGCACTTGCACTGCTATATACATGCTTAAGCTTTGACAGCTGTGTTAATCCAGTAGAATGTTGTTTCCAGGCTTGTAGGCCATGTAGCTGTGGCCGAGTCTACATTGACACAACCAGCATAAAAACCTACATCAAATAACACAACAGCAACTGCCAACTAGGACACACAAACAAATCAGTACTAGCCGAGTATGCCATTGCTAATGGACCATGACATCAAGTTTATGAGATTGAAGTTCTAGACAGTACAGTCTACTCCCACACACGGCTGTACTGTGAGACTATCAGCTTTATAAACACAAAAACAATTTTAATAGAAAAGAAGAAGTAGCAAACTTACACAAAGCTTGGTTGCCATTGCTAGATAATACAAAAGTATAACCTCAAAAAACCAGCTGGACAAATCATTTGGCAGTGTCCTCAACCAGCAGGGATTGGTGCATGAGCAACCAATAGGAGACAAGCCTATATATACTTCAGGAGCTCCACCAAGCGCCACTCTAGTTGTAAACCAGCCTGGAGTCACTAACCTCTGAAGATGCCCAAAGGAGTCACAGACAAAACATCAGGTGACATTTCATTGACCGGATCATGGCCTACAAGCTTGGAAACTAATTCTGCTGGAGCTGCACTATTGCTATATGTGTATGGATGTCATATCCATGACTACGAATGACCAAGAAAAAAAATCCTTTTTTTTTTTATGTAGAATCGTAATTAAATGATGATTAAAGAATTCTTCCCTATTCCATTTTCTATACAATTTTGTTTTTGGTTACTTAAAAGAAAAATATACATTCTGAAATCTTAAAAGTAGTTGCTTTAAAGTTTAGATATTTGACAAAAGTGCTGTATTTAAATATAGTTTTCTTTCATACATGATGAAATCTTTTTTTTCTCAGAAATGTAACATACCTCTGTAGGAGAATCCTCTTCTGCAAAACATACTTAATTTTAGAGCAGAGTCTGTGTTGCATTGAATTGTGGATGCAAATGCCTAAATAAAAGTACAGTTGTATTCAGAGTAATATGTAGTCATACAGATGTATATCTGTTTTCCTTTACTCACCATTTGATCATCTTCACCAGTGTTGATGTAGGTAACTCCTGGCTGCAGTGGAGGTGGTCCATGATCATATTTTGTGTCTGTAAAAAAAAAAAATCAATATTTCAAATATGTATTGTCATCTATTTCTCATTTTATTACTTTACTACTTTCCTACAGTAATTAGAGGAAATACTGTATTCCATCCAAAAATTTGATAGACATACACATTTTGGGATCCCCTAAACCCAAAGAACTTTTAGAGAAAAGTAAGTAAGTGTGTGTATGTGTGCATGCTGTGCCGTGTGTGTGTGGGGTTTTTTTTTTTTTTTTTTTGGGGGGGGGGCATTGGAAAGCTCTATTCTTTGATGGACAGGGGCTATAAAACATCTTCTAATTTCAATTCTTACTAAAAGACTAAAAAGAATTTACAAAGCATATGTACAAGAACACAACACACAGAGCTATAAAAGAATGTACTTGCAAAGAGAGCCTTGACATTTCGTTGAGAATGCCATGAAGTAGAAAATAGTTATTCTACAGAAAATGCATGTAAAATAAGACAAAAGCCATGGATATTTCATTCCAATATATATATGAAACCATGTATCACTCGCCAATTTTTTTGAGTCAACAGTTGAAGCCTGTACATATGTGAACATAATTTTGCCCTCTTTTTTCTAGAGAATTAACAACCAGGGAGCGTGATTTTGCCTTTTCTCAACAAGACTCTGCAACGCTTATACAGCCAACATTTCAATGAGAAAAATTGAAAGTGTGTTTGAGGACAGAATTATTAGTATAGATTTGTGGCCCCCTCGGTCCCCCAACCTAACCCCCTGCGATTTCTATCTCTGGGGTAACTTAAAACAAAGTATACAAGACAAACACACACACCCTGAAAGAATTAAAACAAAATATCCATCAAGAAATTTCCAGCATTTCTCAACGAGAACTACGAGTGATGGATAGTTTCCTAAAGAGGTGCCAAAAATGTATGGACGGTGACCAGTTTCAGCATTTCCTTTCATAAAGTTGGTAAGTAAAGCCTTTAAAAGTAGTTTTAAAAATGTTGTATGGTTTCATCCGCGCCTTTCTATGATAGCGGCAGACAGCAGCAAGCACCGAGGATGCGGACAGGAAAAACATCGCGCAGCCGATTCATACTTTTTTGGCTCAGCCTGTATATATAGATGGTCACGATTTAGCAACTAAGAAAACAGAAGTCACAGAAAAGCAAAAGAGAATCAAATCTGCTTATAACAATATGATACATATGTGATACCAATGTCAACATATCTTTATTTATGCACCTCAAGTGACGAAGTTTCTCTTCATTTCCTTTGTATATTGATATCAAGTTTGTTAGCAGATTATGCTGAATAATTGGATAAAGTGAGAAAATTGTGCCCAGCTAACGATTAGAAATAGTTAACTAATTATGAGGGGTAAAGGGGAGGATTCACCATAAAATCATCTTTCTTCTCTTCCTCTTCACTATGGTTTGGCCCTCAGCCTGTTCCGGCTTCAAATTGCTGATGCAATGTGTAGTTTCAAATAGCTAATTCTACAGGTTTTTGGGTGACTTTTAATAATCTTACTTCCTCTATGGTTTCCTTGTCAAAAATGAAAGATTACTGCAGACCTTTTGATCCATGTGTGTTTAATATGTTCTTGGGAGAACCCGCACAGTCGAGGTTGCTGGAGCATTGACATCAGCACTCTGGGGTGCAAAGGGTCACAAGTTTGAGTCCTACCATGGGCATAATATTTGTGTCCGTCGAGTTCCCATTCTGGGTATAAGAATGTCTACATTCACTGTCTAGAGAAAGTCAGTGAATGTAACACATCAGATCCTTTTTCTAGGTTACCATATTTGCTGTTTAGGTTAGTTTGATTAGAAAATAATGTAGTTATTCTCTCAGGAAATTACATGTACTGAAAAGGAAATACAAATGCTAAATAACAATTAAACACATGCACAGACTAAGAAAAAATGTGGAACAATACATGCCAAAAAGAGACTGTAACTTTGTTAAATCAGAGGAAAAAGACCTAGTCAGATCCAAAAGCAGATAAATCTTGCAACATTAAGTAAAAATACATACACAGAACAACTGTACACCAAAAACCTGTGAACAGCCTGGGCAAAAATGTCATTTAAATAAAAGTGTGTGAACATTGAAGGAAACCACGGAATCATTCTTATCTACTTCTATTTCGTCAATGAATTCATGCAGATTTAGGGATTGGAGTTTCGTTAAGTTTGAAATTGGAATGAAAGCTGTTTTACTAGGTAGCATCTTGGGGCATTTATATTATTAATAATGGGTCTCACTCTATTGCTAGTCATACTGGATACCAAAAGCTTGAATGTTCTTTTGTAGAGTAATGATTGTGAGGAAATAAAATCAAGCCACACACAGAAATCTGTCATTCAACTAAACAATATATTAAGTCAGCACTATTTTGGACAAAAAACAAAAACAGACAGTTTTAGTTACCAATCTAACCATGCCTAGGATAACATATAGGTTACCAAAAATCCATAGGCCAGGAAACACACTGAGGCCCTTTATTCATAAATGTACAATGCTTCTATGTAAAATCTAGCAAAATGGCTTTCATCCCAAGTTTCAGATATTATTGAAATTCAAATCCCTAGCTATTTATATACCAGGTGAGTCACTGCGCCTATTTATTTTTTAATTTATGCAACATGCTAAGTGACATATCTGTCACTTAGGCCTTTCTTGAATGCCTTCTAACAGCTGATTTGCATAACACTTTATACAGGAGGGATAGATAACAGTGCATAAGTGTTTTACGGGACAGAATGCTATCATCATGTATGTCGATGCCAAAAACATCCCACCCTGACATTGGGAGATTGAGTAACAATTTTAGCCAATTTCACAAACTTTTATTCTTTAGCATACATTCATGCAACCCTTTGAAAACACCCCTGAAGTAACAACCTATCACATGCATCAGTTGACAAAACCATTTGAAAACAAAATGGCAGATCTACATAGTGCGACCAATTGGATTTAAGCCGTAGTGAATGTCGTACAGCCTTGTCAAAAAGGCTAAGTATTAGGTAGATAGTTTCTCTTCTGTCACAAACAATGGCATATTTCAGTCCATACAGTAACTGTAAACTGATGCAGTTTATTTATTTGAGTTAAAACTTTCATATCGAGCTCAAAACACTGCATGAAGCTGCAAAAAGCGTGTTAAGATTCGAGGTGGGGTCTAGTTCTGCGATTACTAAGTCGTATACGAACCTAAGCTCTGAAGGTAGCATTAGCCGAATAGTACTATCATGGTGGCTTTAACACTGTGCCACATCTGTTCAGGTTCAAATCCTACATGTTGAGTTCAAGTTTTTTATTACCTTTTGTTTTATCTCTTTGGGCCTATAATTTGATGTTATGATACAAATAACATTTTTGATAACATTATAAGTGTGTACAAAATAGAATAATCTCCATGTTTAATATCACAAAGCCCAAATCATCTACGGGCACTCATACATGAAGAATGGAGGCAGATTACACCGCGCATGTTACAGCATGCGAGAAGGTCTCTCCGGCAAAGTACACAAATGTGCATTGATGAAGGGGGTCGTCATTTTGAACATTTACTTCGTTGACGAAATCTGCGCTCTTTAACAATTTATTATTTTGTTTACCCTTGAACTTAGCACATTTACAACTCCTTTGTCAGTAGAAGTGAAACATAAGGTTTAAACATGAAACAAAAACTGTTAGATTTAATATTGTCGATATCTGCCAAAAAGAATGGAAGCTAACTGTGTAACACAGTTCAGATACAGTACAGATTATTATGGTAAACATAATACACAATTATCTGATTGTAATTGTTGTGTTTTGATACGGTAATTTGTATCACAAATTACTCAGATGTAATTAATGATTGTAATATGAATATGTATTTTTATGTGACATTGATTTCAGAGGTTTATTAATTGTAATTATTATTGGTAAATAATCATATACGGCTTTACTGAAACTGTCAGTAATGGCGCAATAATGCAGCGAGGGGGTGAGTTGTTTATCATTACCGGGAACAAGGAAGTTGCGTAATATTTCGCGCGGTTTCGATAGAAGCTTCTAGAACATTTCCTAAAGCAATATGTATTAGTGGTTTTCATTGGATATTAAAATAGACGCTAATGTTGGCGCGTTTTATTAGCCAATAGCAGTTCATTTATAATCTTTAGGCGTATCTTGATGCAGGCCTATAAATAGTGTAGTTTCGAGGTAGCATTCCCCCAGTTCAACAGAATTCTCAGTACTCTTCACGTCGGTCTCTCAGTTCATTTATTTCGCCAAGTTACACGCAGCAGAATTACAATAATTATTATAAAGTATTATACAATTAAAAAAATTACATAAAGTTGAAGTATGCGAGTTAAAAGTGATAAATAAGAAGTTATTACAAACAGTTTCAGTTTGGCGAGTATCTATCTCAATATGTAAAAAGTGGTTAGTGAACGTGTTTGACAATAAAGGTTATAAAACCAATTTCTTCATCATTATCATTTCTGGATAAAAGATTCCTTTCCGATTCACACCCTGCAAGAGTTAAATGTCTACCTAAATAGCTAGCCGGAGAACATTTAAAGTGAATTATTTCAAAACTGATGCAAATTGCTATGCCAGAGGGAGCTACGAACCAGACAAAGGAGTGACGTCACAAGATGGCAACGCGTGAAGTAAACACACAACATTATTTGTAATACCGTTGCAAATTGGCTTCCAAACGTGGTGCTATAATAATGTTAAACACATTTGTAACATTAATACAACTACGGTTTTTGGCTCACAGGAGAGCAAATAACAAAAATAAATAAATTAGTATACTAAAATACAGAAAATAAACACAAGGAGAAAAAAGAAAGAGAACCAAAACAATTGATGCTTGTAATAGATTCGAACCTTCGAAGCTAACCTTTGCTTCACCACATTCCGGCAGCTAACCCACTCCGTCTCGCTCTTTGGGAGAGCATTCCTCTACCTCCTTGCAAGCATGATATCCATGCAACGCCGTCTTTTTTAAGGCTTTCGCAGCTCTTTGGTTCTCATTCAGGCCTTTAATCATAAATGCTGGTTGCGTATAGTACCGAATAGAAGGGCAGAGCTATAACAACAGTTTGTTTGCTAAAAGGGTCACTGTTTTCACATTAGACTATAAATTGCGGGCTGCATAGATACGAATACCTAGGGGCAGCTGACTCACCTGGTATATATGAATTGACAAATTATAGAACTAAAGAAGTATTACCTCAAGGTTTCCTTTAATGTTGATAAACAGTTGTTTCCAAGAATGCCTGAAGAAAAGATTTGAACTACAATCCACAAGTGGTTAACTATCAATATGGAATGTAGAGAAATGAAGAATCCATAGGACTTACAAAAGTATTGTGTTGCAGGGGCTATGGCCCAAGGTTATTAGGAAGTTGGCAGTTGCAGATAAACAAACATAAGTTGCAGTCTTGCCTGGCATAAACACCACAAGCGCTATCAGCAGATAACAAGAATCTTCTGGAGGTTTCTTGCCCCCCTCACCTCCAGATAGTTCTAGAATGTTCTACAAAAGATTCCATTGGCTATATAAGCAAGCATTCTTGTGAGAGTAGTCAGTTGAGTCTGTCAGTGAGTGAGTGAGTTGGTGAGCACATTTCTGCTGCAACATCAAGTGCAGTTCTCCAACAAGTTGGTGACGACTGCTGTGATGTGCCGCAGAGAGATTGTGAACCATCTCAAAGAAGAGGCTATGTCCTGAAGAAACTGAAGTGACACAAAAACTGAACTAGTTCACATTACTGAAGTGACAGTATGAAGTGAAGTTCCAATGAACAAATGAACCAGATCAAAACAGTGACAAAGAGAACTGACAGTTGAAAAACTGGACAATGTCACAGTATGCATCAACAGCCTAGCAATGACAACTCACTCTCCACTTTCTAACTAATTTATTTATAATTCACATGGAAATACAAATTACAAAATCTTTTCCACACATATTCAAAGCATGTGTAGATATATGGATGATACTTTCACTGTATATACATTATGCGATCAAAAGTATCCGGACACCTGGCTGAAAATTACGTACAAGTTCTTGGCGCCCTCCATCGGTAATGCTGGAAGTCAATATGGTGTTGGCCCACCCTTAGCCTTGATGACAGTGTTCACTCTCGCAGGCATACTTTCAATCAGGTGCTGGAAGGTTTCTTGGGGATTGGCAGCCCATTCTTCATGGAGTGTGGAACTGAGGAGAGGTATCAATGTAGGTTGGTGAGGCCTGGCATAAAGTCGGCGTTCCAAAACATCCCAAACGATTCAAGTCAGGACTCGGTGCAGGCCAGTCCATTACAGGGATGTTATTGTCGTGTAACCACTTCGCCACAGCTCGTGCAGTATGAACAGGTGTTCGATCGTGTTGAAAGATGCAATCACTATCCCCGAATTGCTCTTCAACTGTGGGAAGCAAGAAGCTGCTTAAAATATCAATGTAGGTCTGCGCTGTGATCGTGCCACGCAAAACAACAAGGGATGCAAGCTCCCTCCAGGAAAAACACGACCACACCATACCACCACCACCTCCAAATTTCACTGTTGGCACTACACACGCTGGCAGATGACGTTCACTGGGCATTTGCCATACCCACACCGTGCCATCGGATCGCCACATTGTGTCACTCCACACTATGTTTTGCCACTGTTCAACCATGTAATGTTGACGCTCATTACACCAAGTGAGGCGTCGTTTGGCATTTTCGTGAGTGATGTGTGGCTTATGAGCAGCTGCTTGACCATGGAATCTGAGGTTTCTCACCTCATGCCTAACTGTCATAATACTTGGAGTGGATCCTGATACAGTTTGGAATTCCTGTGTGATGGTCTGGATAGATGTCTGCCTATTACTCTTTACGACCCTCTTCAAATGTCGGTGGTATCTGTCAGTCAACAGACGAGGTCGGTCTGTACACTTTTGTGCTGTACATGTCCCTTCATGTTTCCACTTCACTATCACATCAGAAACAGTGGACCTAGGGATGTTTAGGAGTGTGGAAATCTTGTGTGCAGACTTCTGACACAAGTGACACCCAATCACCTGAACATGTTCGAAGTCCGTGAGTTCCACAGAGCGTCCCATTCTGCTGTTTCACAATGTCTAATGACTACTGAGGTCGCGGATAATGAGTACCAGGCAGTAGGTGGTAGCACAATGCACCTAAGATGAAAAACGGATGTTTGTGTGGGCGTCCGGATACTTTTGATCACATAGTGTATTCAACAGGAACATGGTAAACAATTCTCTAAAATTACTAAATCTTTTAAGATCATTTTTTAAATTCAACTCAGGGATTGAATCTGGTAACACATTCCAATTTAGACATAAAAACAATAAAAAAGAGGGGGGGGGGAAAGAATTTGATATTCACAAGGAAAATAAACACACAGATAACTACAGCAAGAACTACGGTTACAATCCAAAATTACAGTAACAGGGTAATTTAAATTCACTGCCATTTACGCTAGTATATAACCCATTGAGAAAGAATAGGAGTAGGAATATTTAAAACATTGCAACAGCAAGAAATGGATTCTCAAGAGGTTTGGTCGGCAAGAAGAGCCACAAATTCAAAAAGAATGCCGCAACATTAAGCTTGATATATTCAAGTAAATCAGATCTAATCACCAAAAATCTAAATTCAGCAAATGAGCTCTACTGGAAGCAGATGAATTGGCAGTTGGTTATGACTTAAGATAAAGCTAAGTTGCCTCTGAAACGTCCTGAAACTTGTAAGTTTTCTTATGTAAGCTAGTGAAATTGGGAATGTTTCTAAATTAGTCACTATGAATTCCCTTCACTGTGCTTTCCCATCTAGTATTAATAACATGCTAATCATGTTACTTACAATGCATAATTCTATCATTTGCTCCCCTACCCCTCCCCTGTCATCACCAAAAAAGCTTCATCAGAATAACTGAAAAGTATGCCTTTATAAGTCTTCAATTTTCAAATCCATAGCAACTAGATTTCACTATTTAGTTTACTCAAGAACTAACATACTGTTTGTCCATAATACACATTTTATGCAGGAACAATAAATTACATTCCTTGCCATCCAATAATTTAGCACACAAAGCCAAAGAATGCACTGCTGGATGTTAAATAGTGGCTACATCAGCAACAGCTTATAGAAAAAGTTTAGTCTACAAAGCTGTACTGTAATACATACTATATTTACCAAATGGCATTTAACCATTTTCTTTCACTGCATATATTGTAATTTAAAAATATCTGCAGCAATCATTTAAAATAATATATTAAAAAGAAAACGCATTGTTAAAATCAATAAGCATGTCAGACCAAAAGAAAAGAGAAAACAAAGCATCTTTGAGTCAATCTGTAGGTCTTGCTGTAGTTTCTGAGGTATTCAAAATATCTTAGCATTATAGTTGAGGCAGTATTTTATATCACAACACTGTGAATGCCAGAGTGATTGTAGTGTAAACTAACATTATTGTATGACAATGATTTTAGACGTTTGTTAGCTATAAGCATTGTTAGGAAATAAATTTACATGGCCTCACTGAAACTGACAATAGGAGTGGGTAACAATGAAGCGATGGGGTGAGTTGTTTATCACTTAGAAGAGACAAACAAATGACGTCAGGGTAGCACGCCTTTCTTTAGAAATGGAGGGAATATCTTCCCTAGAGCATATGTTTTAGTAATTATGATTGGCTTACAAAACAGACGCTAATGTTGGCGCGATTTAGTAACCAATAACACCCCTATTATAATGTTTAGGCATATCAGGGTGAGGGAGTATAAATTCTTGAGCCAAAAGCAAGTATCGCGCAGTTCTAAGAAATCTCTCTCGCGAGTTACATGTCAGGCAGTTCTAAGGAAGCATTCACAAGGTAAACGTCGCGCAGTTCTACAGAATCTCTCGCGTCGTAAAGTTAGTTACAAAATGTGAAGTACGCGGAATTAATGTGCGCGGCAAATAAGTGATTGTAGTTACATTTGAAAATATAACAGTTTCAGTCAGGCATGTATCAAGATTAATTAAGTGTGACAGCAATAAAAGTGTAAAAACAAATTCTTTAATCAGTGCTATCTTTTAGTAACAACTCCTTTCCATTTACACGCCCTGATCAAGAGATATTTGCTCAACTGAGTAATAATAGCTAGCCGGAGGACAAAGAACCCAAAATTCAAAATAGTAAAACAATAACAGGCGCCAAGTAAAAAAAGATAACACGAGATTACTGCGACAGTGCATAAATTCTGAGTGTATTACTTGATAGTGCAAACAGATGATACAGAAAGAGTCTTTTTTTATTTGCTTAGGCAACTGTTATACAGTAGTGGATAAGTGAATGTATTCATAACCAAATACAATAAGCACCAAGCCTGATTACTCTGCACCAAGCAGCAGGAAAATTAATGTGAAATAGTTCATTATTATTAACCACTTATAGCCTGGTATACCATATGTGATACAAAGGTTTTTTCTTTTTTTTAAGGTTTTAGGTTTTTAATAGTCTTTTTTTTCTAATTTCATGTTATACTAACCTCCAACAATAAAATACGGGCATTTATAGCTGTTTTATATTGTAAAAATATTATTTTCAATAATACTATAGTTGTTTATTTATTAATTATTATTATTATTATTATTATTATTATTATTATTATTATTATTATTATTATTATTATTATTATTATTATTATTATTAGCAGCAGCAGCAGCAGCAAAATCCATGCAATTGCAGTCAAATGTAACCCTGTCAGTATTCAAGTGTTCCACCACACCGGTTATTTTACTTGGACCCTCCCCGTGCTTTGCCAAGGCACATTTGACTGCAGTTGCTGGGACTCAAACTTGCGCTATTTGGATTTGAATGCATGGCCAGTCCATTTTGTCTTGCTTTAATAATCATAACTATTTGAATTGCTTCTGTGGTGGTGCTAGGAAAGGGATATAAAAGCCAGTTTAGGAATTAAGAGGAAGAGCAACACATTTAGCAAAATAATTCCAGCAATAAAGGATTAAGTATTTTATGGCTTAGGCTACATCTTAAGCATTAAATCCTTTGTTTAGAAGGCATTGCAGACTTCTTCAGCAATTTGTTACCTGACTGGCACATGTCAAAGTCACTTGCTGGTAAAAAGATACTATTGAAGAGATGGAAGAAAGCAACTGTTCAGATCAGCCTGTTGGTAGTCATGTACGGCTGTTGATATTTTTTTTTTTTGCAGGTTGTCCCCCGAATGTTACTCAAACATAAGCCAGATTTTTAGATTGTCTAGATTTTTAAAAATGTTGATAGCTTCCAGGGCTAGGCATTATCATAGTCTATGTGTTGTTTGAAGGTTATGGAATGCTCTACTAAAGCCATATTTTTCCACCCGCACTTAACACTGTTTAGAATGCCCTATGTGCACCATACCACATGCACAAGCAGTACTATAAACTCCCGCAGAAGATCTTTGATTGTGGAAAGACAATCGCTAATTTTATTCACACACATGCTGTATTGCCAGGTTTTCTGAAAAAAATTGTGCAATTCTTCATCTTATGTACATATTGAAGGATTGCAATGTGTTTGGGTCTTCTTTTGATTCTTTCATTTCCTCTTACTCTTTATGTGCCTGCTTTTTAATCACATGTTTAATAATCCTGCTGTGATATCCATTATTTTCTAGTACTCTTGTAGTAAATTATAATTCGTTTTGGAGGTACTTCTCTTGCAATATTTTGTAATCTCGGGAGTTAAGCAAGTAGGAGCATGATACGAACGGGTGTGAAGTTATGTTAGTATGCATGACTTTCCTGTAAACTTTATGGCCTAAAGAGTACTCACTATTACACATAACTAAAACATCCAGGAAAGGTAAGGACATCTCTTCTACTTCCATGGTGAACTTAATATAGCAGGCTACTCAATTAAATAACAATTATTTAACTTTGCCACAGAAACATTTAACAAACATATCATCTGCATAATGAAGCCAACATTAGGAATTCAAATCGTTGGATGTTTTAACACTTGTTCTTATCAAAAGGAAATACACATTAAAAAGAAGAACCTGAAGCACAAGACAATCCTCATATGCATATTTACAGAATGATTTTTCAGAAAACATGGCATTGCAATATACTTCATGCCTCTGAATTAAATCAGCACATGCTTTCCTACAGTCAAAATCCTCAGCTATCACTTTTCTCTGCAGGATTTTATAGTATTTCCTGTGCATGTCATAAGGTGTACATGGGGCAGACTAAATATAGTGTTAAGTGCTGAGTAAATGAACACATACAGACAGGAAAAAATGAAAGTTTACAGCCAGCCTTGTCAGAGCTTTAAAACTTTGTATAAACTGCGAAAATGCTCATGTATTAGCCACAAAAAACAAAATATATCTAGTACAGGTTGTTATCATCAAAATTTTAAAAAATCTAAGATCAACAGAGATGAAGGCTTATGTCTGAGTAAAATGTGGGCCAGCGTGTTGACACCCCTGCAAAGAAAATCAATAAGAGCTGCCTTTAATAACCGCCAATAGGACAGATCTGAAACAGGTTTCTTCTCTCCTTCCACCCAAACACCTCTCAACAGCATCTTCTTACCAACAAGTGGGTTCAACCTGCAACAGTCATGTGACAGATCCCTGAAAGGCAGGCTGCAACAGCTTTGAAATTTAGATTTAATTTCAATAATTTTTAAGATGTGGCCATAAAATAAAATACTGAAATAATGAATACAGTGACCATGAAATTTTATGCTATGAAGTGGTTGGTGCCTTTTGCTTTCTCTGCCATGTACATAGTAGGTCGAGAAGGTTTTGCATTTCACCCAAAAATCTGATACCGAGATTTCATCAGAAATACATGTTTTGAGGCCACCTGAGTCCAAATAGAGCATTTTGGAAACTGTATGTGTGCGTGGGCATGTGTGTGTACAGCATAACTCAAAAACGAAAAGTCGGATAAATACCAAACTTGGTGTTTGAGTTCAGTATCTTCCAAGGATTTTCAACAAGATCTGCCCACCCCAACTACCCTTTACATAGAATATTTTTTCGAAAATTTTTATTTTCTAAAGAATAGCTCTAATGACTTTGATTAAAAACCATATATTAAAAACATTTACATGACAAATAAAGCGTATATCTTGAATTTTTTCGGAACAGCCTGTGAAGCCCTCTACATTCGGAAGGAATTTTGTATATTTTGTATACCTGGTAAATGTTAAGCGATAGACGAAAACATACTACACAAAAAATGTAGATCTCTTTAAAACACACAATTTATTTCCAATATATTTTTTTAAGGCATAAGCCATTTCTGAGATTTCCATTGTTAATGGTTTGAATGTTCATTACTTGGTCATTCTCTTCAAGTCTTGTCAACATTCAGTTGTTTCTTGCAATTGCATGGAAACAGTATGGAATTTTAAGGCCATGTCCAGTTCTTAAACATTTGACTATTGCTGTTTTCTTTATATCTATAATGAAATGTGTAATGTAGCTATTTCTGTAAAGGTTTATTCTGATTAAAATGTAGTAGATAGAAAAATAAGCTTTAGTATGAATACTTTGTATAGCTACTAATAAAGATAGAGGGAAGAGAAAGCCAGGTGAATGTATCACATCAGATTTTTCACGCTATGATAACGAACAAAGTTTTCTGTGCTGTGATGTCATTTTATACTCTTACCCCTATTTTTTGGCCATCATGAGCCAAAAAATGCTTCTACCCTCTTAGAAAGCACTGCCCCATGTGATCTCATTCCTTATTGGCATTTACTTGGCATGAATGCCTCTTTATAACCATTAATATTAATCCTAACAAGCCATTAGCATAGGTAAGCAGACACTGCATATTCAATTACTGGAAGTCAGGAATAGGTGACAGAGCTTTAGAAGGCTGGCTATTCAGTGTTTTAACTCTCAGCAATTAAGCAATTTGCAGCTGTTGACAATGCTTGTACTTTACATCCAGTATCTGAACTCCATTGGAATAACCATTGTTCTCCCTCAGCTCACATTCTGGCTAATTAAATTCAATTCAACCTTAGTAATGCCTGATTTAATTTCTTAGGTTGTCTGCATTTCTCATCAGATTTCACTCACAAAAATCACATGTTAGATCTGAGGGTCAAGAAGACTAGACACCAGCAGTAATCACTATTTTCAAACATTTCATTTTCTGCATGATCTCTGCTGTATAAGCAGTGGCTCAATCTTGCTGCAAATTCCCAACAGCTCTCTTCCTCTGTGAAGTGATACCCTCTGCTATATATTCAGAGGTACAAGGGTCACTATTTATATTTTGAGCCTTGGCAACCCTGAATGTTGTAGGTGCCATCTGACGTTTCCAATGGAAAGTTTGACATTTTTGACCATAATCTACTTCAAACATTTTGTCAATAGAGCGTCATTTGTTTTGTTTACACTGGCTTGAAAATTGTGTGTCAACAAAAACATGGAATTAACTCGTGAAAATGTTCGTGCAATGATTTGTTACGACTTTTGACGTGGATTATCAAGACGAGTGCATCGATCAACTAACTTCCACATTTGGCGGCGAAGATCCATCCTTGGCCACTGTGAAACGCTGGTATAACCAATTTAATCGTGGCCGCCCTTCGCTCAATGATGAAGTTCGTGGAGGTCGTCCAAAATCAGTTGTTGTGCCAGAAAGCATTGACACTGTGCAAAAACAATAATGAAAGATCGTCATGCAACATATTGTGAGATTGAGGCAACCCTAGGCATTAGTTCCACCAGCATATATAAAATACTGCATAATTATTTAGCCGTGAAAAAGGTTTGCTCTCGTTGGATCCCATATAGTTTGATGCAATCTCAAAAAGCTGCTCGTGTCGATTGGTGTACAAAAATGCTCAAGAAATACAATGGCAGTGACGAATCATGGATCTATGCGTATGAGCCAGAACGTAAACAGCAGTCGACTGTATGGGTGTTTCAAGATGAAGCAAATCCAACAAAAGCTGTTCGTACTCTAAGCACTTCGAAGCAAATGGTCACCTGCTTTTTCAGAAAAACAGGCCATGTGGCAACAGTGCCTTTAGAGGAACGTAAAACGGTCAATGCCAAATGGCACACAACCATTTGTTTGCCGGAAGTCTTCAGTGAAGTAAGGAAAACCAACCAGAACCGTAGGATCGTTCATCAAGACAATGCAAGCGCACACACATCTCATCTAACAACAGAGTATTTGAAGGCTCAAAAAACCGTATTGGTCATCCGCCATACAGTCCTGATTTGATACCCAATGACTTCTTTTTGTTCCCATACATCAAGAATAAATTGCATGGACAACGATTTTCGTTGGCAGAAGCTGTTGATGCCTTCAAAACCCATGTTTTGGAGGTGTCTCAAGAAGACTAGAATAAATGCTTTGACAAATGGTTTAAACGGATGCAAAAGTGTATTGACCATAAAGAAGAATATTTGGAAAAACAATAAAGCAGTTTTCAATCAGAAATTACTTTGTTTTAATTATTAGGCCCAAAATATAAACAGTGCCCCTCGTAGAATCTTGCTGAAACCACCTCACAAAATCTCTCTTCCTCTGTGAAGTGTTCCCCTATGCTATATATGCAGAGGGTGGATCTTGCTGAAGCTAGCCCACAAAATCTCTTCTTCTGTGAAGTAATCCCCCATGAATATGCAGTGAATAAATCTTGTTGAAACCACCCTACACCATCTCTTCCTCTGTGAAGTGATAAAAGAATGAGCTGAAAGTGTGAATTTGGTATCTCCATTCTCTTATTTTCTCTTCAAAAAACATCCTAAATATTCACCTTACGTTGACAGCACACCAAACTTTAACTTCACTGTTGTAATGAGAGCATTTGAACACATAATGTGGATCTTCAGCGTACAGATATCAACATCAAGTTTGAAGGCGTGACTTATCCAAATGGAACACAGACAGTGGGTATGTTAAACGGTCTTTAATCAATAAAAGATGCCACTGGCAAGAATGTATCATATTTCTGGATCATCCTTTTTGTAAACACGGGATCTTGTAAACTTGTACACTTTATGCTGCTGCAGAGAAGATACAAACACCTATAAGTTTGTAATTGGGGAAATGATTAGGTTGACAAACTTTCAGGATGTTCGCCAATTTCATTTAAGTGTATTCTGCTATAAAATTGCATACTTTTACTTGTTTTTTCTTCTTTTGTACTAAACTTTAAGAATAAAATTTGTGCAGAATATCTTGAATTGCAGCTTTCTAAAATCAGGTTAACAGGAAATTTTTCAATAAATTCTGCAAGTAGACAAAAGCAGGTCTAGTGAGAATTAATAGTTGTCTAATAATCTTGATGAATGAAAACACTATAATACCAAGAGGCAGATATTTATTTTTTATGGGCGCTCTTTTAACTACTATGGTCCTTAGTGTCCCATTCTATGTTGGGCGTGAAAGACCTGTAATTTTGCTCAGAGGCCTCCTTATCAGGCTTGAGGTACTTTTACGTGCCGTAAATCTACGACATGGCACCACCAGCTTTACTTCCCTTCTGAAGGAAGCCATGCTAAGGATTTTTACGCCCGAAAAAATCCATTGCCCTCCACCGGGTTTGAACCCGCAACCTCAGGAACTAGAGGCTAGCATGGTAACCACTACACCATGGAGGACGATCCAAGAGGCAGATGGGGAATTGTTTTATAAAGCACAAACAGCTGTGGCACACATGGTAGTCAACACCTAAAACACTACTTGAGCAGTCAGTGTTTATAACTAAAGACCAGTATATGCTATGATAGTGACTCAAATGAACACATATTAAGCTTTTTATGTAATTTGTGTTACATACCCAGTGTTTGAATACATTTAATCACAAAAATCATTAAACATATTTATTTGCAAAACAAATCTTTTCATGCAGCAAATCAATGACTGAACTGCAATATCTTCCTCGTTTGTTTCTTTTTTTTTTCTCCTTTCCAGTGCTTAAGGACAATATGTAACATTGCTTTGGCCTATTATCTGAAATAAGGAAATTATAATTTATTGCATTACATATTTTGTGGAATTTTTGTGACTGCACCCAAATAAGGGATACTGACAGTTCAAACAACGTTTTTATTAAAGAACTCCTTATTACTCGTTATCAGAACAAATGCTGGTGTAGTCTCAACCCTAAAGTGGAACACCAATAGAGACAGGCTGTGAATTCATCTACAGCTTTAACTCAAAATATTGCGACTGTTGACTTAGTTTTTAAAGACAGTGGTTATCAACAAAGCATTCAAAGTAAAGAGTTTTAGCTGCTGAAGGTTCTGAAACATTATAAAATATGAATGGAGGAGGCTCACGAGGCTAATTTCTCAAATATGGGAAGCATTTTTGGAGCTCCAAAGAAGCTGTTATTGATAAAATGGCAAATGTTGCACATTCTGGGACAAACAAATTTAGATGCAAGACTATTTTAAGAGCACATTAGTCACTTTTTGCAGATACTTAAGCTTTATTTTGGGTTTGAATACACTTCTTATATTTGTCATTTCTTTATAATAGCAATAGCACCATAACAAATGGAACTAAGCCCACTTCCATGGTACCAGGATAACTTGTCAACCTCACACTGTCGTCCTCTGTGGTATAGTGGTTACCATGCTAGCCTATAGTTCCCGAAGTTGCAGGTTCAAACCTGGTCGAGGATGATGGATTTTTTTTGGGCATAAAAATCCTTAGCAGTCTTCCTTCAGAAGGGAAGTAAATCCGGTGGACCCATGTCGTAGATTTACGACACTAAAAGAACCTCAAGCCTGATAAGGAGGCCTCTGAGCACAATTACCAGTCTTTCACGCCAAATATAGAATGGGACGCTAAGGACCACAGCAGTTAAAGAGCGTCCATAAATAAAAGCTCAATTTAATGTAACCTCACACTCATAAGATCCAAGTTTGAATCTTAACTAGAGCAAGTTACCTGGATAAGGTTTTTATAGGATTTTCCTTATGCTCAGAAGATGACTATAGGTAACGTTAAGTCTTATGGTTCCCAGGCTCATTTAAGCATCATTTTACCCACTTCATTCACTGTCTGATATGCTCTACAGTTTGTGTAAATTGTCGTGACAGTCCCCCACTCCTGAAGCACATATGCGCAATAGCACTGACCAGTCCACTTGCATAATAAGAGAGGTGGGGGTCAGTGTTCCAACTGCTGCAAGCTCAAATGAAAGGTTACCTTACACATTTGTTTAGAATGCGTTGTGTATGTGGCTGCCTCCGAGTTCTGATATCACTTGCTCCCCACCACTACTCCTCATTTCTCCTCTCTTGCGCATATGGAGTGTCACGACAATTTACACAAGCTGTCCCTAGTTAAAGGATGTGAGCCAAAATTTTAAAAATCTGAATGCGTTGGACTCACATGACTTTCTCTACTCTTGTACAAACTATTTTTACAAATGCTTATTCTCCATCTACTTCATGTTAAACAATATAAACATTTGCAGAAACTATCTTATTGCTAATTTTCTTGTAGGTGCAAGGGGAATATGGTAGGCTTTAAGTGATAGCCAAATCTTTTAAGAGCCGGTTGCTATGTGGAGCAGCATTCCATTCTCTTTGCATCTCCAGGACATAAGAAACGAATAACAAATTCCCATTTGAGAAAAAGTATAAGTATTGGAAAATTCAAACAAATAATAAGGAATATCTCAAAAATGGTTCACCTCACAAAAAATGTATACGACATAAATTGTGTGTTTTAACAAGATCTACGTTTTTGTGTAGAAAAACTTTTGTTTATCTCTTATGGTTTACCAGTTATGCAAAAGCCTTTAGAATGAAGGAGTTTTGGAGAGATTCCCAGAAAATTTAAGATATACATTTCATTTGTCATGAAAATATCTTAAATATAAGATATTTTAATCAAAATCGTTAGAGCCATTTTTGAGAAAATCAAAATTTTCAAAATATGTTCCATGTAAAGGGTACTCTGGAGTGGGGGGACTTTCCTGAAAATCTTTGTGTCACATCTTTGAAAGATACTAAACGTAAACTTCAAGTTTGGTATTTATCCGACTTTTTGTTTTTGAGTTATGCTGTTCACACACATGGATCTTTTTCTAAAAATGCAGGGTTTTTTTTTCCAGGGGGCCTCAAAACATGTCTTTCTGGTAATATCTTGATATCAAAATTTTGGGCGGAATGCAATACTTCCCCTACTTACTATACGCAGTAGAAAAAGTAAAAATACAAAACAAATAAATCATACCTCAAATGTGGAAGTAAAATCTGTAGACATGACAGATATGCTATTGGAAAACCTCAAAAAATGTAACTCTCACCTGTCCCATATAACACTGCATGAATAGCCCATCTGTCAACTGGACTCTCTTTTATATGTGAAACACTCTGGTTTTGGGAGCAGCTGCTATATTTTGTTCCAATTGGAAACCTCTTATGTAATTACACACAGACTCCCTTTACATCTACTTCAGTAAACAAACCATAAATCATAATTTAAACAATATAGCCTTATGTGGAGTATCACTGCAAACTCTGTTATTGATAAAGACAAGTATAACAACAATCCTCTGGCAAATAATATTAGAAAGATTGTTTAAAATACCAAACATATTTATCGAGGTTAAGAGCCATGCTGGAAATGTGAGAGCTGATCAGATTGCAAAACTTTCTGCCAAATCCAACCTGGAATTTAGCTATTCATCCTCTGGTTAAGCAGCTTAAATGGATAACCAACAAGAAATTAATTTTTTCCTTCCGTTTTTTTATTGCATTTCTTGCAAGTATTTCACGCCAAATTATATTCTTTCACAATTTTTACTTTCTCTACTACGTATAGTAAGTAGGGGAAGTATTGTATTCCACCCAAAAATTCGATACCGAGATTTCACCGGAAATACATGCTTGAGACCCCCTGAATCCAAAAAAAGCATTTTTGGAAACATGTCCGTGTGTGTGTCTGTCTGTCTGTGAACAGCATAACTCAGAAACGTACAGTCGGATCAACACCAAACTTGGTATTTAGGTTCAGTATCTTCCAAGGATGCGACACGAAGGTTTTCAAGAAAATCCCCCACCCCAGATTACCCTTTACATGGAAGATTTTTCGAAAATTGTAATTTTCTCAAAAATGGCTCTAACGATTTTGATTAAAATATCATATGTTTAAGATATTTTTATGACAAATAAAATGTATATCTTGAATTTCCTGGGAATGTCTCCAAAAGTATTCTTCATTGTGAATGACTTTTGCATAACTGGTAAACCATAAGAGATAGACAAAATTTTACTACACAAAAAATGTAGATCGCATTAAAATACACAATTTATGTCATATACATTTTTTTGATGAGTGAACCGTTTTTGAGATATTACTTGTTATTCCCTTAAATGTTTCAATGCTTATTTTCTCAAATGGGAATTCGTTATTCATTTTTTTGTCTTGGATATGCAAAGATTATTAATCTGTGGGAAATCGAATGGTGCTGCACCTAGCAACCAGCTATTAAGAGATATGTATGTGCTTAAAGACTACTGTATTTCCAAATTGCCCTTGTAAATATATATTCCCCTTATTTTTATTGGACATGAAAATTTAAAAGTTAACTGCAACATTTTCATCTAGTCACCAGATGGTTTTATTTGTAAATGTGAAATACCAGAAGGAACAGTATTCCACCTGCTGTTCCAGTGCAACTGACAGACAAGATATCAGAAGATACATTCTACTAGGGCATCTCTACCATTGTAAAATAAATTCTTCACAGCCACTGACAAAATGATTCACCAAATCGTGTTGCACCTCTGCTTTTATATCCTTTATTTCTGTCATCTATTCATCCATTTAATTATTTGTAATAAGTTAATTTGTTATTTGTTTGATTTTGTATAACCAATAATAATAATTTAAATGCATTTGTACAGTTTCTAACATATCTTTCTTGCTGCATACAATATTTTATCAATATTTTCTATTGGTGCAAGTGATATTATATCCACTACAGTTTCTATCATCATGGTAATCCTAAAAATGTTTGACTTATTTTGTTGGTAACTGATCGTGCAAAGAATGAGCAAATTTGTGTTGTTATATCAAAGTGGTGTTTCATAAGAGATGGACAGATAAAGATTTAATCGTAGGAGATAAGTCCAGAGGAAGCCAAAGAAAAGAGAAGCAGAAAACGTCAGCAAGGCAGTTGAATATCAGGAAGGTACATACTGACTAGACCTACATCTCATTCCCTCTCCCTCTAACATGCACACACATAAATTCTCCATGTTTACAATGTTGATTATATATTTACATTGATGCAGTTTTGGAATAAGAACATATAAAATTGTTGTCTCTAAGAGGTGCTCTCTTAGGTATTTTGTAGCTCCTATTCTAAATATTAAACTTAATCCCACATTGAGGAATGATGAAGTAGAATGTAAAGGTAGCTTTAAAGTGTATGTGAAGCATGTAAATGTTTAGTGAATGCATAAAGTTAAATAAAAATGGTAAACCAACATTATATTATCAAGAAATTTCAAAACTGTTACGTCAATTATTTCACTGAAGGTACATTATTTCCAATGCATCAGCACAGTGGCAGCTGCTGAGGCATTCTATTAGCGGTGCCCCCCCAAAAAGGTAAAAACAAATTCCTCAAAGTTATATATGTTTATCAACTTCATGCAGTAACATCAAATGTATTAGGCAATTGACAAGAATTTAATGTACTCTCATTTTAGACTACACATGCCCTGCATTTAGTTATTCTGGTCTTACATCAATGGACATCTTCCCCAAATAACACACAAGGAAAAGCGAGCACTGTTTTCCTCACAGCCACAAATCCATTTGCTCGTTTGGTAAATTTCCAGATTGAAATTACGACACTGATTTTTGTTTACTGTTGCAGATTCAGATTCAGGGGCGGCCTACCAAATGTTTGTATCTTAATTATTTCACTGAGAGTCATGTTGCTAAATTGAGTTTTTAATAACTCACTTACTTTGTTCATGTTTGTAACTTTCACATACAACTGAATATTCACTTAAAGAAAACACTCTACATTGGTTTAGTTACCTAACTTTGTGGTGAACTACATCTTTGGACTTAACTGTTACTACAAGAACATAAACAGAAGTACCTGACTATTGTTTTGAAAACACATGGTGAATGTTAGTTTTTTGTTGTGTTGGATAGCTCAATCATTACCGTTATGTCTTGAAAACTCAACACAAGCCAAAATAACTCTATTTGCAGACGATACAAGCATTTTCATTACAGGGAAGGATAATAGTAGCCTACAGCAAATGCAAACAGTGGTCGTGAATAAAATAATTGATTGGTTTAAAGTCAATAAACTGCTTGTAAATGAAGAGAAAACTGTAGCTCTAAATTTTCAACATAAAGCTTGTAGAAAATCAGGGAATCCCAGCATCAAAATTGGTTCTAAATTGGTCAGCTTTGCAAGTGAAACGAAATTTCTAGGGCTGTGGCTGGATAATAACTTAAGTTGGGACTTTCACATTGAAAAACTATTAGGCAAGCTTAGCAGCACCTGTTTTATTCTTCGTCAACTAAAGCCTCGTGTATCAGCTAAAGTTCTCAAAATTTGTTACTTTGCCTACTTTCACTCACGACTGCTCTATGGTCTACCCTTATGGGGAAATACTACAATAGTATCAAAATATTTAAACTTCAAAAAAGAGCACTAAGAATACTAGCGGGAATCCCAAAAATGGAAAGCTGCAGAGAATATTTCCACAGCTTGAACATTTTGACCTTACCCAGTTTGTATATGAAAGAATTGCTAATATACACCAAGAAGAATATTTCAAATTATGTCACAAATAGTGAAATTCACTCACACGATACAAGGAATAAGGACAAATTACACTCGGTCACTCACAAAACCAAATTGTTTGAAACATCTTTAAGTATAACGGCTTAAAATTATATAACTATTTACCCAGGTACTTTAAAAATATAACCTCGTCAAATAAATATAAGGTAGAATTACATAAGTTCTTTGGAAAAAATCAGTTTTACTCTTTAGATGAATATGTGGAATACTGTACGAGCAAAACTTAAATATTTACATATGTTGTGAACTCATTTGTTTCATGGGTCCTGTTTTCATCTGAGGGAGCCACTTCGGCCAAGAGGATGTCTGCCTTCGAAACCATTGTATAATTGCTGTTCTCTTCAAGATTACCTTAAATGATGACAGACATGGATTGACAAGAGCTTGTCTACCTGCATATTGTTTTTCTTAATACAACTTGTAGATATGTTTTATTGTATATACTTGTGGACGAAACCAATAACTCTGTATGATTTCTTATGGTGAATAAATATGTATGTACCAATAACTCTACTGCTGTAAAATACACAAATACTGAAGTAATGCCTCTTAGTTTCAAAACCTAATGACATAATTATATTCAAAACCATATATTTGTATTTATAAGGATATTTTAGTTTATTTTCTGCATTTGATTTAATTAAGCATTAACTTGCATTTCTAAATGCATTAGCTTTAGCTTGCAGCAAGATGGTGACAGTGCATTACAGATAGGTGGAATGCATGGAATCTGTATTTTACATTGTCGCTAGGTTCTGTGCTTTACTGAGCTCTTAACGGGTGAAACAAACTCCAAGTCAGAGCAATCTTGGCTCTGCCTGTATCATAAGAATTGTGTAGAAATGTACGCTCTAGCCTTATACACAGCACTTATGAGCATACATGGTGCCAATCTGGAAATGGCTCCAAGCTTCAGAAAGCTACTGGCAGAGCGTGTGCCGCTTAACACACCTGTTCAAAGAAGGACACACATATATGGAAGCAATTCTTTATGTGCAATTCCTACATGATTCTCTTTCTTTACTTTTGACACGATTGTGCCACAGCACAGTGGCACTACCCCAGAAGCTGTCCTGCACGAGTGAAAAATCCATCAATGGTGCTTTCTCCTAGTATTTTATTTATCACCTAAGCAGTGATAGGAGCTGGTCAATTTCTATCTGCTATTCGTAGTAACAATCAACAGAAAGAAAGCACATTTGACTTTTTGTACATGGTTTATTCATCAATATAAGGGTAAAATGCAAAAGCTTCATACACACAAACCATTTCTCCTTCTCCAAACGAAAGATGGGGAGTATACCTATCAGTGTTCTCTAATTGTTTTGTTCAGTGACCTATAGAAGGGACTCTGGCACACACTAAACATGACTTTCGATATGTAGTGTTAAGTATTGCATTGCAAAACACTTATTCTTTCTAAAAAACATATTAAAAAAATAATAAAAGCTAGACCTAAGATTGTTTGCTATTTTGTGTTCTTTCAATGAGTTCTCCTAGCAGCTTAAAAGTGGATAACCACAACCCTTCCAACTAGTGTTTTCTGTAATAGTTTATTTCTTAAGTTATTAAAGTTTCTACATAAAATTATCTTCAATCATAAATTCCCTAAAATGTTTCTTTGCTATGCTTAGGGGGATAAACTTAATTTTGCCAACCATGTAGATTTCACAAAAACTCAAGTGTCCTTCATTCTATGTTCTGATGGGAGCTTATGCGCTGACAGGACAGAGCCATGTATTATGTGAGATAGTAAATTAGTGTTTTGTTGCTTTTGGGTAGGACAAAGTAACCATTAATTGAGATTGCAGATTAGGCTCCATTAAATGCAGTGAAGTTTGGTAAATTACATATTAGAGGCACAATTTTAACTTGCCATGTGAAATTGTCTAATATTGTTATACGTCCATCTAAGCTGTTTGGGTTTATTCAACTTGCCACAATACAGTGCTGGCAAATGCAAACACCTGGTACAACAGTGCTAATGGGCCAAGGCATACTGCATGGCCAATAGAGTAATGAGGGAGACATGCTGCTTTGATGCAGTTTCCAAACCAAGCTTTACTTTTCCATCATATACCTTCTCAATTTTACACTACCAATACAATCAATTTTTATGTTTCATATTTTAAAAGATTTTTGTTACATATATGTATATACCTGAAAGTTACTACACACAATTCCAGGCTCTACTTACAACTGAAAAGGTAGTATTGTAGAGTTATTGTTGGCAGTGCATAACTGGTGCTAAAGCCAGGAGGCAACATGCATTTCTAGCATGTTCGCTTGCCTCTGCAAAGGGAGAGGATGCTATATTGGGCAATGGAAATGAGCTACAATAGTCTTTAGACTCTTAAACAGAAACAATTTGGAAGTGTGCCCCTCCGAGTATGGTCTAGAATATGTAAGTTTCCACGAGTCCCTGGCTCGCATCATTGAATAATGTACTCTTTCAACCAAGGTATGATGTTATAATAAATATGCGATGAATTGAATTTCTTTACTACTAACTTTAGTGTCCGACCCGAATACCTCTGCCAAAGTTCCTGAGCTATGGCAATGTCTTGCACCATGCTGTAATAATGGTTTTCATGAGGAGGTACAGGATTATTATGAAAATGTAATGCTCCCTTGAGATCTTACACAACTAGCTTCACCCACTCATATAGCAGGATTGTGACAGTATGAGGCTGAAAAATTCAATGCCCTAGCTGGGATTTGAAATATGAATCTTTGGCTTTTCTTGTTGTTGGTATTGCTCTAACCAACTGAGCCACTATGGCAAATGCAGGTACAACATTAAATTCCATAACTGACTCAAATTTTTCCCAGTAAAACACGACGCATACTCAAATTCATTTTAAGATAGCATACCCCAAAGCAACTTACAATACTGCCAGTACTTTTAAGTCCTGGGCTTCATAGTTAACCACTATCAGGTCAATCAATGATTGTAACTGTTTGTATGACTGATCTTTTTTCTTTGCAACTTTTGAAAATATGTCATGGTCTTTACCAGTGGTTTAGGAACTAAGACTTCTAGTCTATTCATACAAACCTAATGCGCAATTTTACACAAATTCGTTTGCTGGCATCCTTACTTAAAAGTTTTTACTTGGAACACCATAATGACAGCAATACTTGAAATAACAAGACACAGAATTTTTAGGCAGTGAAGAAAGATGCTGCTGTGTTAAGACTGCTGAAGCTGATAAAACAAAAATTTGTCACAGAAATGAGTCCCTGACCCAATCTATTCCGCATTTTCTTCTGTTTGAAGCATATCCAGAATGAAAAAATAAAATTGCTCAGTACCTTGTGAGGTAGTACTAAACAAAACAGAAAATGTGTCCTAAAATTAATATCTTCCATATGTTGAACACATACTCATTATAAGGTCTCGGCAGAAGAACCTGATGTAAGATTATACAAGATTATTCAAACAAGACACAACAGGATTTAAAATACAAAAATGGACTGTAATGGTTCTCAATAGAAAAAAAATCTTAAATAATGCTTTTATGTGTGCCATATCTGAAGTGCATTAAATAGAACACCAATGCACACACAGTCAATCAGTCAATCTCTCACTGTCACTCAAACTGTTTTAGCACTGACTTTCTGTGCTCACAGCAACACGAATGATGGCATTAAAATATGCCTAAGCATGATGGATTTACTGACATATAAAAGAAATCCAAAACACAAATTCCAAAACACAGCAATTCTTAAAATGATACTAGCAATTGCTAGTGTCATTAAGAGGAATCTAAATGGTGAACACTGGTAAAAAAAGTCACTTCTTTTTTTAATGTGTAGTCTAATAAATTGGAATTTCCTCCTTAGTTTGATATGTATTTTACCATTGTGGGCACAATATTTATATTTTAAATTTTAAAAATGGTACTGCACCCGCCATTTTGTAATGCGAATTCTGCATCACTTCACAGAAAAAAATCTTACCTCCTATACGCTTTGGAGTAAAAGTACACTTTAGCTCATCTTTTAAGGGAAGTCATGCTCTACAAATTGGTACCACTGCTAAATATGGCAGCTTCCATATGCCCAAGCAAAGCAGTTTTCTCTTCGTAGATTCTGTCTAATGTCCTAAATACTTTCCAAGATAATGGGTCATTAATTTATTATTCAAATTAATTTATCACTGGCAGGGTAGCAAATTTAGACTCCTCTTAAATATAGTTTCATCCCCCCCCCATTTATTATGTGGATTTTAACGTCTCAGGTCATATCAGCAACTTTTTGCCTTTGGAACAATTGCTCATTAACAAGATGTTACTTGACACTTGGTTGGTATTACTTTGGGTAATTATATTAAATTCACACACACACACACATGCACACTTTCATTCATACTTCCTGATGAAGGATGGGTAACAATCCTGGCTGAAGAAAAATTCTCATCCTTCAGCCGAGAATTGAACCCGAAAAATCTGGATTTGACATTTATTATCTGTCTCTGCACTAAACAATAAGCATTTATCTTTGTTTCTTTATGGGAGGTAATTAGTTAAACAGAAGAGATACCAGTAAAGTTGTGTTTATGAAATTCAAAAAAAATATATGTAACTATGCACTTTATCTGAGTTCCAGATAGTTATTTTAGTATTACCTGTTTTATTACACTCTTTATTCTTGTTTCGATGACCACCTTCACCTCTCAAATATTGAGTATTTTTATCAGCTTGTATAAAATGGATATTATTCAGTAAGCCTTATAACTCTATTTAAATAAAGCTTAAAAACACGAGCCATACTATAGAAAACTCTACCACACATTAAAGGCTTCAGTATCAGATTCATCAGTGCATAAATAAATAGGGCCACTTCAAAAAAATTAAACACTGTCTTACTGATTGATTTTTAATGCTGTTTACATTTTTGCCAGTTTTATCTTTGGAAAGGTTTTATGTTCTCTACCACTTAGCCATGGCAGGCAAAGAAAGTATTGCACTCCACACAAAAATTTGATGGGAATTTCACTGGAAATATAAGTTTCGAGATTCCCTGAACCTAAAACCTAGGTGGGTGGGTGAGAGAGGGAGAGAGAAGGTCGGATTAATACCAAAGTTGATATTTAAATTTAGCATCTTCCAAGGATGCAACACAAGACTCAAGCAAAACTGCCATCCCAAACTACCCTTTACATGGAAAAATCTTTTATTTTCTCAAAAATAGCTTTAACTTTAACAATTTTGATTAAAATATAATTATGTTTGACATACTGCCATGTGAAGAAAATGTATACCTTGAATTTTCTAAAAGAACTATTTCATCCTGATTCAGTTTTGTGTAACTGTGAACAATAAGAGATGTACCAAAATTTGCTTCAGAAAAAATGTAGTTTCTTAAAATATACAATTTGTGATAAATCCTTTTGCTGCACCTTTCTCTCTTTCATTTTTGTAATTTTAGACATTTGCAAATATTTCCTGTTGTTGAATGGAACTTTCCAGTATTTCATGCTACATGCTTTTGAAACATTATGTCTGTTCTTTTGTTTCTTATCAGGCCATGAAACAAATATTTAACTACAACAAAATGATTATTGAAACCATTTACCACAATTAACAAGAAACAGAACACATTCAGGAGGTCCTGAGTTTGAATCTCGCTTAGGGTGAGCTACACAGATAAAAAGTTTTTCCAGGGATTTCCTTCATCCTGAAAAGATGAATGTTAGGTAACTTTAAGCTCTATGAACCCCAAGCTCATTATTCATCGTACAACATGACCTACCTGGTTTAAGGACATTAAATGACAAAGAAAGAAAAAAAAAATCTGTGATGTATTCACGTGATTTTCTCTACCTTCTAATTTTATTAGTGAATATACAAACTACTATTCCTAAAGCTTATTTTTCTATCTACTACATTTTAATCCAAATAAACGTGCAGAATATCTACGTTATGCATTTTATTATAGATACAAAGAGAACAGCAATAATCAAATGTTTAAGAATTGGAGGCTATACACTGGCCTTAAAAACCGTTTCCATGCAATCACGAGAAAAAACTGAATGTTGACAGGACTTTGACCAAGTAATGAACAATTCGAACCATCCATCACTCGCCATAGTTCACGTTGAAAAATGCTGCAATTTCCTGGCAGATATTTTGTTTTAATTCTTTCAGGGTGTGTGGGTTTGTCTTGTACACTTTATTTTAAGTTACCCCAGAGACAGAAATTGCAGGGGGTTAGGTCGGGGGACTGAGGATGCCACAAATCTCTACTAATAATTCTGCCCTCATTGAAATTTGACCGTATGAGCTGTTGCAGTGTCTTGTTGAAAAAAAGCAAAATCACGCTCCCTGTCTGCTAATTCTCTAAAAACGGGGCAAAATTGTATTCACGTATGAACAGGCTTCAACTATCGACGCAAAAAAAATTGGCCCTGCGATTGGACACCCTGTGATTTCTATCTCTGGGCTGGGGTAACTTAAAACAAAGTGTACAAGACAAACTCACACACCCTGGAAGAATTAAAACAAAATATCCACCAGGAAATTGCAGCATTTCTCAACATGAACTAAGGCGAGTGATGGATAGTTTCCTAAAGAGGTGCCAAAAATGTATGGACAATGACGGTGGCCAGTTTCAGCACCTCCTTTCATAAAGTTGGTAAGTAAAGCCTTTAAAAGTAGTTTTAAAAATGTTGTATGGTTTCATTCACGCCTTTTTACGATAGTGGCAGGCAGCAACAAATGCCGAGGACGTGGACAGGTTCGTCGTTTTTCGGCTCTCTCTATATATGCTAGATATACTGGAAATTTAAGAAGTTTTATTTAAATAAGGTAGTAATGTAGCACATCTGCACTGCAAAAATGTATCATACCACATTTTAAACTGATGAAACTGATGCAAGTCCAGGATACCACATTATTCCTATCCTTTAAGCATGATTTGGATTAAGCTTCTGTCAATTTACATGAATTCTGCTGAAAAGTGGAGGAAACATTATGTTAGACACGTACATGCACTTTTCAGAAAATTCAAATTTATTTCTATTTTGGGGGAGCATTTTGGTTCAATTTTGAGAACTGAGTTCCAGTTTCGACATTTGAGCAATATCTTTTTACTTTCTCTACTACATATAGTACGTAGGGGAAGTATTGTATTCCACCCATAAATTCGATACTGAGATTTCACCGGAAATACATGTTTTGAGACCCCCTGAATCCAAAAAAAGCATTTTTGGAAACATGTCCGTGTGTGTGTCTGTGAACAGCATAACTCAGAAACGAACAATCGGATAAACACCAAACTTGGTATTTAGGTTCAGTATCTTCCAGAGATGCGATATGAAGGTTTTCAAGAAAATCCCCCACCCAGATTACCCTTTACATAGAACATTTTTCGAAAATTTTAATTATCTCAAAAATGGCTCTAACGATTTTGATTAAAATATCATATGTTTAAGATATTTTCACAACAAATGAAATGTATATTTGGAATTTTCTGGGAATGTCTCCAAAAGTATTCTTCATTGTGAACGACTTTTGCATAATTGGTAAACCATAAGAGATAGATAAAATTTTACTACACAAAAAATGTAGATCGCGTTAAAATACACAATTATATACATTTTGTTGTTGAGTGAACCATTTTCAAGATATTGCTTGTTATTCCCTTAAATTTTCCAATACTTATACTTTTTCTCAATTTGTTATTCATTTTTTTTGGTCCTGGTAATGCAAAGAGAATGAAATACTCCACATAGCAACCAGCTCTTAAAATATTTGACTATCGCTTAAAGCCTACCAATTCCCCTTGCATCTACAAGAAAATTAGCAATAAGATTAACATCTCGATATCTCGATTAACATGAAGTATATGGAGAATAAGCATTTGTAAAAATAGTTTGTACAAGAGTAGAGAAAGTCATGTGAGTGTAACACATCAGATTTTTACAATTTTCTACTCTTCCTACAGCTAAATCTTTGGTAAAAAATGTTTTTCTGTCAAATAAAACTGGTAAAAATGTAAACAGCTTTAAAAAGCATGCTGATAAGCTTGTGTGTATCTCATTCCTTCTTTCCAGCAGCCCAACTTATGCATAATTACCTTGGATTTGAAGTGCCTATTACAAACCATCGTGCAAGTCTTTGTATGCAGATGCCAACTTATCTACATGTGCATGCAAGCAGTATATGTGCAATAACACAAATAATAAAAATTAACCTTTCAGAAGCTCTGTGTTTTGATCACTCTGCTGATGATCGTGCTGTCGCCTCTTTGATGCTGGAACATGGGTGTATTGGTTGTTTTGGTTGAAGCTCAACTTGAGGGGGCTTGGTGTACCTGGCATAATTTCCTTATTCAGTTATCTTGTACAGTCAAGAGATCACTTGCATTGTGATGGTATCATAAACGGAATAGTCACTAGCTATCCTGATTACTCTTCATGTTGAATATCTTAATACAGCACCACACTTAAATCTTACATTTGTTTCACGCCAAACTGTTCAATGTCTGGCAGTTGTTATTCCACAAATGTTTATGGGACACTTTAGAAACATTAAAGTTCAAGTTTCAAAACCATTAAAACATCAATCAATTATTGCACAATAGCAACATGAAATGTTGATGCAATATTGCTTTTCTGGTTGAATCAACAGTTGCCTCTTACAGTCATCAATCTGGACAAGGGTAGCAGTAACTACAACGGGGACGGAAAAGCCGATGTCAGTCTCCAGGATCTGGCTTTTTCCACCCCACATGTGGACGCATAGCTTCCTTGACCACACGTGTTGCTTGAAGAGAGGAGTATCTAATCTTACAGCAACCTGGTGACATCACGAACTCTTTATAAACTGTACCCAGTTTAATACTCAGTTCTGCTTCCTAACTTCTAGTCTTGCTGCTGTTCAAAAATATGTATTCAATCTGAAATGCTTCTCTTGGAGTTTACTGAAATCCAGCTTCTACGAAAGCTATTTCTTTTGCAGGTTACAGGGCAGAAGTGTAACTAAAATTGAATAAATCTTGCCAAAAAATAGCAGAAGTATTCATAGGGTTTCTTGCAAAAACAGGTTTCACCCCTGATACTTCAAAAATACTCATGTTCTTAGGAAATTTCAGGATACCTGTAAAAAGAGAAAATCAACAATATTTGTTTGTCCCATTTTAGAAAAGGCTGCAAAGTCTTAATAACTGTCATACCTCTAACACTATACCATAATAAAAATGTGCAGAAGGAATTTAATATGTGAATATGTGTGGGTGGATAGGGAGGTTGGTGGTTAAGAACAAGAATTTATTCTGCCCAGAATTTCAAAGCTATTTTTCACTAATATCTTGCATGTGCAAAATTCATTTAAATAAAACGTACAGTGCCTTTCCCTCACACTGTGGCCATCGCACTGCTGCTCACATGCCGTCCACCTGGGCTCAGTCTACCATCAAAACATATAATATCCCTGCAACTGCTTCATGTTCTCATAGTTATAGTTACAATGATAATAAGCACACACCATATCATAAGAGATGTTGGAAATGTTGTATTTCTCTACACATTTCTGGCATCTTCTCACAAAATGTGCATTGTCACTCGAGAGTGAAACCGAGTGTATTTCTTGCCTGGTTTTCTTTTAATTCTTACAATGTAGGGGGTTTGTTAAACACACTTTATTTTTCAAGTTGTCCCATTCATAAAAATTGCATAGAATTAAATCAGGGGAGCTGAGGGCCATAATCCTCAACTAATTACTGTATCTTCAAGAATTTTCCTAATTAAATTTAATGACTCAACCTGAATTAAATTTAATGGTTCATCAGCAGTATGCACAGTAGCAAAGTCTCAGAAAAATCCAATGTTGGTTAGTTGTTCAAAAAAATGGCGTATGACATTCCTGTATCCCTCTGCATTTATTGTTTGTTGAAGTAGGTTTATTTTAGGAGGAGGAGTATTGTAGTTCAAATGTTGGGGAGCTGAACTCTAAGTAACTGCCCAACATATGGTACAAAGTTTCCAGTGGCCTTCACCCTAATGTTTAGGAATCAACTTTGTATTTTAATTTTCTTTAAATATATATATTTATGTTTGCCTCAGCTGCGTCAGTATTGATTTGTAGAGACATGAATTTCTTAACAGGGGGTGATGCGGCTAAAGAATGCAGGCTTACACAGATTATAATTTTTAACTTCACTCCTTTTATTAATTCTTCATACGAATAACTAACACTTCACTTATATAGAGAGCTGTGAGATTATTTATTAATTGAACTTTTAAACACGTAAACTTTATAATATTCTCGCCGTATTGAATTTTTGTCCCACACTGGATACGTATTAAATTTCTCGAGGACGCACCTCGCATCTGGTTAGGAATGCTGTCTACTAGCAACTGACTTCTGAATTTGTACAATTTGCTCTATTTCAGTTTCTGATTGGCTAATCCTACTCCAATAGAATACTTTTATTTAACTTAAGCTCTTTTCTGGTTGTTGATTGCCTATTTTATAAACTGTTTAAAATATATTACATTATTGTTTCCAAGAATTACTAGTAGCATTATTAAAATTTCCAATTCATTATTGCCTCAAGGTTATCTCATTGTTAGCAACTTCTAATGTATATTCTCACAGCTCCTACATTATTAAATTGCGTAATACATTCACATAACATTATTGAACATGTACATAATAATATAAACATTAATACAATGACTGTTACATACATTTTTATATGTTATTTTATACACATATTGCTTTAAGGCGGGCTGTTATTATATTTTATATTATATAATTAGACTGAAAACATTTAAGTGTTAAAAATACAGGTCCTATTATTCTGTATGCATTTACCGCACACAAAATTCTATGTCATGTAAGGGAATCTCGTGTGTAAAATCAGGATTTTCAGTATTCCAATATCTGTTATTTTGTGATGTAATAGTCATGTAACTGTAACCATGCTTTGTCAGAGAATATTAAGCATGGATCAATAACTCTTATCATTTCGCAAAATCCAAGTACATAATTACCTGACTCTGATGATCACATGAAAAATAAGGTGTATGTAAACAATCCCTTTACACTGTAAGAATTAGAAGACAATATCAGGCGAGAAATTCACTGTTTCAGATACTGAACTCTTGAGTAGGAATGCAAATTTCCTTAGAATATGCCAGAGATGTGTGAATAGAGAAGCACAAAATTTCCACTATCTCTTATAAGAAATGTGCTTGCTATCATTGTAATTGTAACAATGAGAATGTAAGGTGCTCCTGGGGATATTATAACTGTTTTGGCAGGAGTCCTAAGTCCAGCAGCCAGCATGTAGCAACCATGCGGTGGGCACAGCATTGAAGAAAGAGCACTGTATTAAGTAAAATCTCAATGCTATTTAGTTACCTTACAAAGCACAAGGAAATTAGTGATCACAAATGATAACTAGACATTGTATGTTAAAGGGATAAGGTCTCAAATTTTAAATGGCTAAAAATGCACTATAAATATTTGAAGGAGACAGGGCGTAAAAAGCATGATTGGAGGAAAAACTAGTCATGTATTACGATTAGCAAAACACATTTCACATCCTTGACACAATATAAAATAAGGAAAGTTAAGTGAAATAGTATCCTGCACTGAGAAAAATGTTTATACAACAAATACATACTTAACATGATTTATGAATCAATCACAAAATTAGGCATAGCATTTTTTTGAAAATGACAGTGACCTCCATAAATGACTTTGCAGTACATCATTAATGCTTTCGTAAGAATTGGAACACCCACCTCCATAGCACAGAAGTGGCACATCTATTTCTTCCAGAGGTCCCGAGTTCAAATCTTAGTTGAGTTATTTGGATAAGGTTTGTTTCAGAGTTTTCCCTACCCGGTTAAAGGATGTTAAATTAAACAGACACTCAAATGTGTGGCATTTGTTCAGTAAGATCTGAAGATGTGCCACAAACTGTTAGGGCTCTATAGTAAAAAAGGAGAATTTCTCTATCGATTGCTAATAAAAGGCCACCATTTTTGGGTTTAAATTTTGACTACTTTACACATTTGCAAATCACACAGTTTGGTTGACTTCCTTTTTCATTCATGTCATCCTCTGTGGTCTAGGGGTGCTATGCTAGCCTGCAGTTCCTGAGGTTGCGGGTTCAAACCTGGCAGAGGGCAATGGAATTTTTCGGGCGTAAAAATCCTTAGCATGGCTTCCCTTGGAAGGGAAGTAAAGACAGTGGTCCCATGTTGTAGATTTATGGCACTTAAAAGAACCTCAAGCCTGATAGAGGCCTCTGAGCAAACTTTCTGGTCTTTCGCACCCAATATAGAATGGGACATTAAGGGCCCTGGTAGTTAAAGAGCATCCATAAATAAAACCAATCCCCCCCCTTTTTCATGATAGTACCTACATGATACTATAGGCACTGTGTGCTTTGCATTTTTATTAATTGAAACAAAATAAACTTGAGTTATTTATTTTGTTAGCACAGCTTTTCAGTGTTCAGGTTTTAAGCAAGCCTAGTATGGAAAATTTGAAAAAGTATTAATAAGTTAAGTTACAACAAAATGGCATTGAGTATGATAAATTAAACTACACAGACATTTATATCACATAAGGACAAAAGTCTATTTTGCATAATAATAGTCACATATCAGAAATCTATTCATATTTAGAGTAATCCACTGCATTCTGCTTTACTTATGTAACTATATAACATATCATTTTTGTTTAACTATGTGATAAAATGTTTTCTTGGTGTGTACATGATATATTTTGTTTTAAACTAAGCTTAAAATTGTATTACTTTCATGAATTGAAATGTCATACATCATCTATATGACAGGTTTCAAACTAAGAAAGCTATTAAAATACAGAATTCATTTTTCATGGCTCATGCAAATTTATTAATACAATTTAAATGCGTACATTCAAATAAAATAGGAAATTGTCATCTCTGCTGACTAATGACCACAAATAACCCACCACAAGTATCAAAACATGCATTTAATTAAGAGAAGAAATTAGTGACATGATTAGCTATGCATATGAAGAATATCTAGATTGAATTCAGCATGTATACTTATTAACGCATTTAGAAACTGTAATATGGAAGTGTCTGCCACTTGTCATTTGTTCGTGAAGATTTGTTTCACTATTTGATGCACTGCAAGGAAATGGAAAATTTGTAGAGTTTATTTAGAATAAACATAATGAAGTGAAAGAAATTGCTTACATTATGTCAATCACAGGGGCCATTGAAAATGCATGTTTTGAGGTTCCCTGAACAAAAAAAATAACACAAACCCTTTTACAAAAGAGGGAGCTGTATGTGTGCGTAGAGACAGAGTAAATCCAAAACAAAAGGTCACATAAAAACTTGGTATTGCAAGCCCACCTTCCAAGATGCAAACAGGAAGATTTTCACAAAATTATCATCATTCCAAACTACTCTTTATATGGATTTTTTTTTCTTTTCTAAAGTACATTATTAATTTAGATTAAAATATTATATGTTTGATAAACGGCCATGAGGAATAAAAATATATTTTGAATTTTCTGTGAACCATATGTGAAGTCCACTTCATTCGGCTTCAGTTTTGTATGATTTTGAATATCTGGGAAACTGAACATCAGAAAGAATGCAGAGTCCATTAGAATACACAATAAAATTTGTGTACGCTAATTATTATTGTAGCATTAACTATTTTCAAAATATTTTAGCTGTATGACTGAATTCTCCAAAATATAAGTGCTTCACCTGACAGAAGATTTTTAAAAATTTCCGATTCTTTTTTTTTCTTCTTCTTCTCCTTTTCCATTGCAAAAGCTCGTTACTGAATGGCGAACAATTTATTCTTACATGACTATGACATGAATTTTAATAAACATATGAACATGTGTTTCTGCATGTTTTATGTAAATAGGTATTATTGATAAATTTGAATTCCTTTCTAGGTAAAAATGTATTAAGAATAATATAAAATGGATAGAAGAATCACTTTTTAATGAATGAAATAACACAAAGAATGTATGCAAATTTATGGCGGTGGAGAAAGCTATGAAGTTGTAAAACATTATTTACTTTTTTTGTTTTAAAACCAAATTAATTCCAATAAACAATGTTTATTTTATCAAAATAATTATTACGTCTGTCCCTGAAATGAATTATTTAAGCTCAAATCTGTCGTCTTCCGTGGACTAGTGGTACCGTGCTAGGATCTAGTTCCCAAGGTCGCGGGTTCAAACCCGGTGGAGGGCGATGGATTTTTTCGGGCGTAAAAATCCTTAGCATGGCTTCCTTCGGAAGGGAAGTAAAGCCGGTGGTCCCGTGTCGTAAATTTACGGTACGTAAAAGAACCTCAAGCCTGATAAAGAGGCCTCTGAGCAAAATTACCGGTCTTTCACGCCCAGTATGGAATGGGACGCTAAGAACCATAGTAGTTAAAGAACGTCCATAAATAAAACTCAATCATCATCAAGCTCAAATCTTATGAATGTGACAGCTTTTTGAAAATGGCTTGCAGCCAAAAGGATTGTGATACATTAGTTGTTTTCTATATACTACCAGTACCCTTATAAAACTTCAAAATGTTCATGGAGAATTCAGGGGGGTCAAATTCTGAGGTTACTTGTTTGCTTTCTCCACTTCTGGAATGATCACTGGCTAATCATCTATCAGAAGAATGCAAAAGGCTTGAGGAATTCCTTGGTGTACATTTTTTAAATCCGACTTCATTTTTTCTATACTATTTGCATTTAGACAACTTATTTTAGACACATTGTGTCCAGTTTTCTAAGTATATCAATATCCAATTTTGTGCCAGGCCTTGAATTCTGCATATTTCTAATTTCTTAAACAGAGTTTTTATATTAAATCAAAAGCTTTCATAAATCTATAAAGATAGCACCTGCAAATTCATGATCATTTACAGCTTTTATTACAATACCATTTGGCTTATCTTTTTGAAAATCATATTGCCATTCTGACACAATATTTAGCTATTTTACATAATTCTGTGGCTGTTTCAGCTTTAAACCTTCCATTAATTTTAAAAAGGAGAAGCATAAGATAATTGGCCTGTAGTTTTCTACAACTTTCTATTTCCTTTTTGTCTAAATACTGGTCTCTCAGCCATCTTTCGTGCCATCTAGAAATATAACATTGCACTAATGTTGTGTTTGTAATACACATTAGAATTTTGGCAATTTCATATTTAATGTGTTTTAATAACTGTTTGAAACTTCATCCAAGCCACTTGATTTTTTATGTTATCTGACTTACTTTGTTTATTCAGTTTCTTCTGTCATTTCCAAAACTACCATATCTATCACTAAATTGACTGACTTTTTCATCAAGTTAATGTTTTTATCTGATGGTTGTTTAATAGTGCTGCTATATTTACACAACGCTCTAACATTCTGCAAATTTACCTTGGCTTTTTTACTTCTTTATCATTGCCTTTTATCACTACATTTTCATTATGTATGTTAATTTTTGCATTGTTTATGGACTGTATTTATAATATTGTTGTTTTTCTTCTATTTTGGGTTTTTTGAATAGTTCCCTATTATACCTAATTTTTTGGATTTTCTATTAGCTTTCTAAAAATATTTTTTACATACTCAGTAGATTGATTTATTTTTTTATATATGTAGGTACTCAAAGATTGGTCATTCATGTTTGAATGTTTTACTGAATGAAAATACTTCACCCTTTTCTTTGAAATTATTTTCCCCTTTGCCATCCACTCAGTACATATGGCACCTTTGTCATTCTTTACTTCAAATTGTCTTACACATATAGTACATTTTGTAGAAGTTTGATAAAGGTATCACATTTGTTTACAGTTTCTTCTTCAAAAACCTCTTCCTGGCTTTTTGTTGTAGAAATTTACTTTAATTTTTTTAGATTTTCATAATTTATTTGTCTTTTATATTCAAACACTTTGAATTACAACTTCATTTACTTTTATACTCTGTCCAAAATGATCCCCTATTCCTGCTTTCACACGCTTGATTTCCATTTGGTTTCTTGTAGATTATAAAAAAAACATTGTTTATGCAAATTATAAATCTTTTGTGGGTTCTTCTACACTAATTTTTAAATTATGCCCATCTAGTATTTCCATTCCAAGTTCCACCAAAATTTTACAGTGTACAAAATTACATCTAAACAAAACTTTACGTGAAAATATAGATCACATTAACTATGTGAAATTTATCATGGTATTACCTACTTCAAAGAATATTCACTATTGTTCATTGGAAGCTGTAGTAAAAAATGTGATTACTATAGCATTATCCAATTGAAATTAACAAGAAATAAACAAACAAGCCATTTTATTAATAAACTGAACAATAAATAGGAAATTAAATGAGTAGAGAAAATAATTTGACATACAAGTTTCTTTCTTAAGTGAGTGAAGTCACTTTAAGCTTGTAATATATACATATACAAACAATGAATGGATACATACTTCTTAAACTGTGACCTATGATATTAAAAATCAAAGTAATTTACCATTAGTCAGGCAATAATCTGATTAAATTCAAACTCAAGAACTCCAGTCAAAACCATGCGGCAGAATATAGGCAAACAGATTGCACAAGTATAGGGCCTGAGTCTTGACTTGGATACTTTCCAAATGATACAGAAAACTCCTAATATTTAGACAAAATGAATGTAAAATTAAAGACAGAAGAAAATGTATAAATGCCCACGTGAATTTATAACAGCGGAGAACAGTGAAATCTTAATGGAATACTTCCTGGGGAATGGAAACAGAAAATGGCACTGCAGTAGAACATCACACAAATATTAAACTATGCACTTGTCACAACTCTGTTAAGTCCTCAAGGCTTACACAACTAAATGTTGCACATCTTGCACAAGTTGTATAACATCAGAATCTGGTACATACCTTTAAATAAATCACTCCAAATCAAAACACTAACTAGGATTTTACAAAAGCTGGCATAATAATATTGTTATTGCAGGTAGCAAGGTAGATGAAACTTTTCTCCCTCTCTTCACTAAATATGTTCAAATCACTAATTAAAACAAGCTAAAGCAGTTATGTTTTATAGGAGAGTAGTAGAATCATCAATAAACGGTTTGATTTAATTTACTTGCACTGGAATTCCTTCAAGAATATACCTATTCCTTTATCCAGAGCATGACATAACTTACAATTTGCTCATCTCCAGTATTAACCGGTTAGCTTCAGTTTACAACTGGATAAGAGGGCACATACTTATGTCTTTCTTATTTTGGCTTGTTTCTAACCTCAGTGTTTCTTAGATCAGTGCCTCAAATGCTACATTAGTAGTTATATGAATCTCTAGAAAAATCAAAGACAAGAGCAATTTGCAAATTTTGAGGATGTTTGTAAAACTGAAATTACCGATCTGCTCCGCATAAATTATATTTAAACGCCCACTAGCTGTTGTGCATTGGATCGCTCAACATCAGTAAATGAATAGCTCAGCACCTAAAAGAGTTAATTATCGAAAACCATGCCAAATATGAATTTTACCCGACAGCAAATTTGTGGTGTTCTAGCCTACTCGTGTGACGAACGTTTTGCAAAAATCAATCTCCTTATATATGCTGCACATTGACTGATTACCTGCGGTTAACTTTTTCCAGTTTAACAACGAAGAGAAAATTGAATTCAGTGCAAACTCGCTTACACCTGCAAAGCTGTACACTTTTTCGTTTATCACCCACACATTAACACATGCATGATACACAGATTTCCTTGAAGTGCTACGAGTCAACTCTTTCCCAATAACGCATGTGCAAACCATGATCACTAAGGAAGCATCTCTTTTATATATTTAACTTGAAACGTTGTCTTAACATTATATTACTTGACTTAATTCCTGCGCATTTACCTGCAATAATATTATCCTCGATATTTTGGCATGTCCTCTTCACCCAGCTGTCAACTCAATCCTGCATGTAGCGCTTTTTTTACTACTGCCTACTACCCACACCACCTTCACATTATGCCGCGCTGCGCAACGTAATGTTATCTCTTTGATGAAGGTGAATGACGACAGCAATTACCATGTATGCGTGAGCGATTACTGCTAATACAAATAAACAAATAGTTGCTGAAATTAATATACATGGCTTTAATTTAAGATTTCTTCGCTCTGCATTTCACGCAGGGATATAAAAGGAATACACCAGATAGTAATTTTTGACAGGATAAAGAAAGAGCAATTTTGATTTGTCACTATGATCACCGGTCAGACAATGAATGGAACTGCTACCACCGATTGTAATGACGCGAATGATTAAATGAATTAGCTTCCGTGACCTTGGTTAAATTCAAGCGTAGGAGGCAAATCGCAGTACTATCAGGCAAGGTCAGCGAGAATTTTTGATAAGTTATCTATATTGCGTAGCAGCATTTTACGATAGGAATACGTAGTTCACAAAGCTCGTTTCTATAATACTTAACCTTTGGGATGAAATCATGTGTAATGCGGGGAGTAATTCCCCATCCGCTTGATTTCACGATGTCCACTACCCAGATATTTCTGATTATTCTTTTAATCTAAATGGTCACTACACAACAGTTTTATCTGCAATTTTATAGGAAATTGTGATTGCCTACTCGTATATGGTTTATCAAACTAGACTTATAGTACCTAAATTAAACTTTAAAAATATTTAAAACAAGTTTTAAACAATGAAAGCTGTTTCTTTTAATCGACTAAATTTATCGGTGCCCCTTTTACATTGACATTTGTTTTTATGCAAATTCTATAAATATTCACCTCTGAAACTTTATTGCTCCCGTTTCCGAAAAGTGTGCGAAGATTGACGAATAGGAACTGTCCTATTTGTGGGTCAAGAAAACAAAATGAAACTAAGGTGGAAGGTAGGAGCACATATTAAGATGAGACAGAAATTGGGTGAGGGCCAGAGCCTTTCGTTCCTGGAAATAGAGTTACAATCAGTATTGGAGAAAAAGAATTACATGATCTGTAGTATTTCGGTGGCAGTAGCGGTTTTAAAAACGATAAAAAAATGACCCGCGTGAATAAACTACAGTCTGGATAAATTGGGGGGGGGGGCAAACAATAGCATACTGATCATTCATTTATTCATTCGTGCTGAATAAATAAAATGAATTTAATTCAAAGCGGAACTGAGCTGAAATAACTAACTAAAACACTATAGCTACCTACATTAATAATTAATTTATTATTATCCTAAGGAAGTAGAGAAGAAATAAATATTCAAAGAGTAAGAAATAGGAACGTTAGCTCTCCATTATTAGTTGCAAAGATAGTTTTAAGATGTATTTTTAATGCCTCCGTAAACCAAGGCAGGCTTAGCTGAGGCATATTATTGGGAATGTAGGACTAGATTTCCTGGATCAGATAATTGGACACGTGCTTCAAAGTGCACTTAATTACAAATCGACGATGCTCAGTTGAAGCAACAAACTTGAGGACTTATACAAACATGTAACACTTTAGTACTTATTTGCGAACTACTGTGTAAATGGATATTGGTACTCGATGAGCACGATCGTTTTATAAATCAAATCAAATACATAAATAACTTATTTGTCAGTAAACTTGGTTACAGGTTTTAGTACTATCAGCAAAGTAACAAAATAAAGTAAATATAATAAAATTAGCACAGTTACAATTCATCAACTATGTACTCATCTGTGTATTACCTACTTTTGTAGCAGCTTGTAGCAAACAGCATCTTTCTCAACTTAATTTTATTCGGCAATTTATTGTAGGTAACAAGTTCTTGATAGAAGCGCTTCTATCAGTTGTGGATTAACTCATATATTATACACCATATTCCATGATAGTTATTAACATTTCTAATATTATATGTATGTATATGTTTATTAGTAGGCAGTGTTTCCGTTCTATTCCTTGATAATTGTATTACTCTATATGTATATAATTAATATGGCCGTGTATTTGTTCTTTTATAAATACCTCTCTACAAGATTGCCATCATTTTGCTAAAATATATACCTTAAAGTCAGTTTCTGTAATTTCAATAATCTATTCACATTTTTTTTATGCTAGTTGGTCTCCAAATGATTATAAGATACTGCAGATGAGAGTGAAACATGTAATAAATTAATGCGAGCAAGGGCAGGAATCCTTCGCATTCAGAGGATAGCCAATGTTTGCAGTAATAAAATTACATAATAATATATTAATGTTACTTTACAGTTATGTAGAATAGGAAGTAAAATAGTTAAAATGCATTTCTTATTACGCTTTTTGTTAGACTGTGCTAATGGATAAATATAAGCTATTGTTATTCATATAAGATATGGGCACACTCTGTCGAAATAACTTGTATGTAGCACGACTATCAAAAAAGGGTAAAAAGAAAAGCAAAATGCCCAATTCCATAAAAAGGTATAAATAGAAGGGAAAAAAAATTATTCCTCCCCGGCGGGGAATCGAACCCCGGTCTCCCGCGTGACAGGCGGGGATACTAACCACTATACTACCGAGGAACATATCCTATTAGGATATCTTGTAGGTATATTACCTTTATTTTATTATTTATTACATATTTATTTATGTAGCCATAAAAGAAAGCTTTGTTGCAAACTCATTAATTCGTTAGTTCCTTAATGTGATTTATCCCAAACAACCAGGCGACTTTTTAAGCGCAACACAACAGTGCACATTTTAATCTGCATATACCGGTTATGCAACTGAATGTCTGACAAAACTTCTCAACATAAATACGTTTGCCGTTCCCTTATAAAGAGTTTAAAGGGAACAAGAAGTTTAAAGTTCAATCGAAAGAAAAAAATTCCGGTACCGGGAATCGAACCCGAGCCTCCTGGGTGAGAGCCAGGTATCCTAACCACTAGACCATACCGGACATATGGATTTGGCCTTACTGTTGTATATTTAAGCGTATGAATATTTTCATTCACTTTTTTTGTCCCTTTATTTCTTAATGATAAAGTTTGTAAACCAGATCTGACATCTCATTTAGTTCCTGTTGCCTGGATGTGGTTGGAATCGTTTGTTAGAAGCATATAATTGTTTGTATTCTGCCAAAGAATTCCAATTTGACGTTTTAACAGAAATGTGCGCTTTGAGGTCCCTGCGGCAACAGAAAACGTCTGAGATGTTATATTCATGCAAACAAGTGCGCACACGGACCTTCTGCTACAGCTGCAATTTTTGGCTGGGGAGGGGGGAACCTCAAAAATGTATTTCCGATGAAATATTGATATCGACATTTTTGGTAGTATGCAATCTTTGTGCGTGTGTGTCTGAGAGAGAGAGAGAGAGAGGGGGGGGTGGGGAGAACACCATAACTCAGAAAAGTCCGATATACCCCATTTGATGTTTGACTTAAGACACCGTTCAGGAATCTCAGAAAGTTGTTCAAGATAACTCACACCCCAACCAACAATTCCTGATTTTTATCTGTCTCAAAAATGGCTCTCAGAATTTTAATTTAAAAATGTTATATTTGAGATATTTGGATGACGAATGAAATCTAGGTCTTGAACTTTCTTTCTGAAGTCATTTTCATTCTTACACCATAATATAGTTTCGTATAAGTTTGAAACCATAAGAGACAGACAAAAATTTGCTACAGAAAAAAAATGTATAGAGTACATTGAAATATACAATCACCGTAAAATAACTTTTTTAATTACCATGGTCCACTTTCGAAATGTTCGTTTTTACATATTTTAAGTTTTTTACAGGGAGATCTCTCTTGCGGCATCTATAAAACAGCGTCTGTAAAGGGGTGGGGCACAGAGGGGTAGCTGTTCCCTTTCAACCCAAGTTTTTTTAAACAATAATATTAAATTAAAAGCCCAAACAAAAACAAAACAAAAATGAATAACGAATTTCCATTTGAGAAAAAGTATAAGTATTGGAAAATTTAAGGTAATAACAAGCAATATCTCGAAAATGGTTCACTCAACAACAAAATGTATATAATTGTGTATTTTAACGCGATCTACATTTTTTGTGTAGTAAAATTTTATCTATCTCTTATGGTTTACCAATTATGCAAAAGTCGTTCACAATGAAGAATACTTTTGGAGACATTCCCAGAAAATTCAAGATATACATTTCATTTGGCATGAAAATATCTTAAACATATGAGATTTTAATCAAAATAGTTAGAGCCATTTTTGAGAAAATTAATATTTTCGAAAAATGTTCCATGTAAAGGGTAATCTGGAGTGGGGGGGGGTTTCTTGAAAACCTTCGTGTCGCATCTCTGGAAGATACTGAACCTAAATACCAAGTTTGGTGTTTATCCTACCGTTCGTTTCTGAGTTATGCTGTTCACACACACACACACACACACACACACACACACACACACACACACACACGGACATGTGTCCAAAAATGCTTTTTTTTGATTCAGAGGGTCTCAAAACATGTATTTCCGGTGAAATCTTGGTATCGAATTTTTGGATGGAATACAATAGTTCCCCTGCTTACTATACGTAGTAGAGAAAGTAAAAATGATGACTCCAAAGCTCCCAACCACTGCTGAGGGATTTACCAATCAGGTTGGTAAGGACTGTTCTTTATCTTAATAAGTAATGTACTATCTACCTTGTCGAATAACGTTTACAATATCGAAAAGCAATACTATATTAAATGTCGCATTTTAACGAGGTTTCTAGATGAGGTTTCAGCATTAGTTTTGAATGCACATTTCCCTAATACTTTGTTTTGTTCGTTTCTTTTTAACTTGGAGACTTAATATCACCTGCTTTCAAACATATATTAAAACTTCTGCGGAAGCCCTTCGCATCTATGAAGCAGCTTTGAAAACATGCGATTTTTCTTTTCTCTTCCCTTTCACCCCCGCATGGGTTTATTAGTAACAAATTCCATTTGCGATTTGTTTTGTTTTGTGCATGTGCATGCTACCATAGTCCATATTTAATTTAAAACAATTTCTGAGCAAAATATGTCGAGAATATGTAACGTGTATAGAATGATTAAATAATATACGAATACTGCAATGCCTTAGAGATAGTACGTTGATAAATGTAGTGGGTAGAGAAAGTCGTGTGAGGTGACTCATCAGACTTTCCCTCCCCCATTTGAAATTCCGCGATTTCTGTTTTCTTTCAGTCCGCGTTTCTAGCGTGCACCAGGAGCGTAGCAAGGGGGCTCACAGAACTGAAGCCCCTACCCGCAAGATATTCAAAACTGCAGTTTCGTTTTTGTTTTCTGTAACTCTTCTATAATTAGAGAATTAGAATTCAACATTGTAGCTGTTCATAAACAGAAACATACAATAGTCTTTTCTTCTTCGTCTTATTTTATTTTTTCCTCCTCCTTCTTCATTCTTGTTCTAGTTCGCTTAGCCTGCTCCTGCCCCAAAAGCTTGCTCTTTCAATCTTTTTCTAGGTCGTCCTTGGTATATTCGTCCTCCTGGTTGGTAGGAATATGCCGCCTTTGGTACTCTATATTCTGCCATTCTGTTTAAATGCCTACTCCAGTTTATTCTGTATACAAAATACAAATAGTATATACATAGTATACATATAAAACAGTATTAAATATTGGAGGATGATGGAATGAATCCATTCTTTTGGAAAATTGTCATACCATATGTTGGTTGACAACATTGCTGAAACGGCTCGCTTCGCTCATTTTACTATCTGCACACGTTGTCACATGTAATTATAGATGGTTACAGAACACTTACGTAGTGAAGTGAAAGTGGAACTTCTGAATGGGTCTCCCCGTAGTCTAGTGGCAACATAACTGATTAGCTTAAAACTTAATTTTGCAACATTTGTAGGAATTAACCCAACCTGGCTGGGAGTTTAGTCTTCTCTATGCAGTTCTGTTGGCCTTTTTATCCTATACATACTTAAAAAGTTGGGCATTGCTCATGGTTATGCATCAAATTCCTTATTTAGTCAATATACCCTGAACAGGGTGTATTGATTATTGGTATTCCCCTCATATGGATACACCTAAGTGACCACGATCGTTCTCGTACACTGTGCAACAACTTTAGTAAGGGAACTTGTAGTCTAGAGGTGATCCTGGGTCGGTGCAAGGCTGGGAATATCAGGACGGACAATAAATATTTTGTGCAAATTTTAAGTTAAGCAATGATAATGTTTAATCAACAAAAATGTGTTCAAAATGGCGCCCACCACAATCAACACCGGCATAACATCGTCGTAGAAAATTCTGGCGCACTCTACCAAGTACATTATGCGTAATTTCCTGTTTACTTCTGATAGTCATTCTTGAGCTCTAAGACAAGCAGGTTGTTTGCATCGCTGTATGGCAGGTGTCGGTAGTGTAATGCAGATACACGACGGCATTACCTTGCCTTGAACTTTGAGTTTGTCATTCGTGAGCTCTAAGACAAGGAGGTTGACTGCATTGCAGTACGGTATCGGTAGTGTACTACAGGTACACGACGGCAGTACCTTGAACTTAGCGTTTGTGATTTTCGTGAAATGGAATACACGTTGTCAGAACTCCGAAATGTGCATTTCATGTATGGCAGAGCAAACGGTAATGCGCACGAAGTTCAGAGCCCAATATCCGAACAGACATCAGCCACAGTCTCGAGCGTTTCAAAATGTTCACCGCCGAGACAGGTACCTCACGTCCAGTGTATCATGTGGGCCGGCCACGTACGACTCGAATACTGGCTATGGAAGAGGAGGTACTTGCTCACGTGGAAGAACGGCCATTTACCTGCATGCCTGCCATCGCGCATTCCGTAGGAGGTTTCCAAAGAAGTGTTTGGCGAGTCTTGCATTTTTAAAACAAGTGTTATTCACAGATGAGGCACCATCTGAGATTGGTTTTTTAATCGTCGTAACAGCCATGTATGGGCGCGGCACAATCCCCGAGCTGCATTCCAACATACAGCTAGTGTAAAACGTCGTGACAGTGCCCCACTCCTGAAGAATAGCTGCGCAATAGCACAGAACAAGCCACTTGCATAATAAGTGAGGTGGAGATCAGCGACTGCCTCCGAGTTCTGATATGCTTCTGGTCCCTTACTCCCCCACCACTTCTCCTCATTTCTCCTCACTTGCGCATATGGAGTGACACGACGTTTTGAACGTGCTGTACTTTGGAGTGAATGTATGGGCCGGTATTATTAGCAATCAGTTAATCACGTGGTCGGGCCGTACCTACTGCCACCACGATTGAATAGGGTGTCTTACAGGGTCTTCTTGAAATACGTTCTTCCAGAACTGTTAGCGGATGTACCACGTATCGTGCGTCGTCAGATGCGGATGCAACTAGACGGAGCAACAGCACACTCTCTCATCAAATACGTAACGTACTAGATGCCACCTATCCCGGGCGTTGGATCGGAAGGGAAGATCCAATTGCATGGTCACCTCGCTCCCCTGACCTGACACCTCTTGGTTTCTTTTTGTGGAGCTATCAAAAGTCTCGTGTACGAGACACCGGTTCCCGACCAAGAAACACTTCTCGCCAGGATACTTGTAGCATGTGAGGTCCGTGCGATGCATACTGAACTTGGTAGAGTGCGCCAGAATTTTCTACGACAATGTTATGCCTGTATTGATTGTGGTGGACGCCATTTTGTAACCCTGACTTGTTGATTAAGCATTATCTTTGCTTAACTCAAAAGTTTTCACAAAATAATTTATTGTCCGTCCTGACATTCCCAGGTTTGCAACGACCCAGGATAAGCTCCTAGACCACAAGTTCCCATACCAAAGTTGTTGCATTTTGACCTCTCTATAAGCTTCTTAAGTTTGTACGCAACTTTTAGAATCATCCTGTAAGCTTTGGTTTCCGATTCACTGGACGTTAGGTTAGGTTTAGTTTTTTTTAAATATAAACTTAGGTTAATTAACAAGCAGTGGTTACACCAAAGTATGCAAGCAAAGCGAGCATGCGTTCCTTAATCATGTGTGTGATTCACTAGTTATGTAAGCTTTGGCTTCTGATTCACGATAGGTCAGGTTAGGTTTAGTTTTTTTTATATAAACTTAGGTTAATTAGCAACCAGTAGTTACATCAAAATATGCGAGCAAAGCGAGCTTACGCTTCTTAATCGTGTTTATGATATACTAGTTATATAAGCTTTGATTTCCGATTCACGGTAGGTTAGGTTAGGTTTAGCTTTTTTATATAAATTTTAGTTTCTGGTTCACGGGTGGTTAGGTTTAGTTTTATATGTAAAGCTTGATTTCTGATTCACGGGAGGTAATGTTAGGAGGTAATATTTGATTTATGATTCACGGAAGGTTAGGTTTAGTTTTCTTTATATAAACTTTGGTTTCTGATTCACAGGAGGTCCGGTTAGATTTAGTTTTTTTTATGTAAACGTTGCTTTCTGATTCACGGGAAGTTAGCTTAGGTTTAGTTTTTTTATATAAACTCACGTTAGCAACCACTGGTTACATCAAAGTATGCAAGCAATGTGAGCGTGCGTTCCCTAATCATGTTTATGATTCACTAGTTATATAAGCCTTGGTCTCTGATTCACGGGAGGTTAGGTTAGGTTTATTTTTTTTTTACATAAACTTTGGCTTCTGATTCACGGGAGGTTACGTTTAGTTTTGATTAGATTAGGTTTAGTTTATACAACACACACACACACACACACACACACACACACACACACACACACACACACACTCACTTTGGTTTCTGATTCACGGGAGGTTAGGTTTGTTTTTTACTTTCTCTACTACGTATAGTAAGTAGGGAAAGTATTGTATGCCACCCAAAAATTTGATACCGAGATTTCACCCGAAATACATGTTTTGAGACCCCTGAATCCAAAAAAAGCATTTTTGGAAAAATGTCCGTGTGTATGTCTGTTTGTGAACAGCATAACTCAGAAACGAACAATCGGATAAACACCAAACTTGGTATTTAGGTTCAGTATCTTCCAGAGATGCGACACGAAGGTTTTCAAGAAAATCCCCCACCCCAGATTACCCTTTACATGGAACATTTTTCGAACATTTTAATTTTCTCAAAAATGGCTCTAACGATTTGGATTAAAATATCATATGTTTAAGATATTTTCATGACAAAATAAAATGTATATCTTGAATTTTCTGAGAATGTCTCCAAAAGTATTCTTCATTGTGAACGACTTTTGCATATCTGGTAAACCATAAGAGATAGACAAAATTTTACTGCACAAAAAATGTAGATCGCGTTAAAATACACAATTTATGTCATATACATGTTTTTTGTTGAGTGAACCATTTTCGAGATATTGCTTGTTATTCCCTAAAATTTTTCGATACTTATTTTCTCAAATGGGAATTCGTTATTCATTTTTTTTGTCTTGTATATGCAAAGAGTATTAATCTGTGGCAAATGGAATGGTGCTGCACCTAGCAACCAGTTATTAAGAGATATGTATGTGCTTAAAGGCTACTGTATTTCTATATTGGCCTTGTAAATATATATTCCCCTTACATCTACAAGAAAATTAGCAATAAGATAGACTCTGCAAATGTTTATCTCGATTAACACGAAGTAGATGGAGAATAAGCGTTTGTTAAAATAGTTTGTACAAGAGTAGAGAAAGTCATGTGAGTGTAACACATCAGATTTTTAATAATAACTTTGCTTTCTGGTTCAGGAGGTTAGCTTAGATTTAGTTTTATTATATAAACTCAGGTTAATTAGCAACCAGTGGTTTCACCAAAGCACGCGAGCGTGCCACATCTTCAGCAACGAATTGCCCTTCGCAGAACATCGTGTTGCATTGATAGCTCCACTAATTATCTTCTTTTCCCCAAAATCTACGAGTAAACCTCAACTGGTGCTCACAGCCGTCATACTCTGTTTTGTTAATTCGAATGTAAATTTAAGGTTCTACCTGTAAATGTCGCCAGATTTGGCTATACATGTAAGCGAGGCAACTCATTTGGGAGGTTGGGGTGCACGCCTACTTCCATTGGTCGAGATAACATGGCCTACTATGAATCGATTTCTTATGTATTATGCATTTTTATAACCGTATTGACATATACGGAATATTGTCCGATACTAGAATCCGGTGATATTTGTAATATATGGACTGTTGACGGGTGATGACTGATGAGGTGTAAGTCACAAAAACGTGGATTTCAATATGTTCTACCTACTTCTATAGGTTAAAGCCTGGACAGGTAAAGCAGTATCATGGCCAACTGCGTTAACTAGCTACTCTCTTCTACATGGCACATTTAGCAAAGTAGACGGAACCAGGTGCTACAGACGTTGCAATATACGAGAGGTTTCCAAAGTGAAAATTTTACATTTTTGAACCATTATGTGATAAGTCACCAACATCTGGTGATATTTGGTTTATTAAGTTCCATTCATAGCAGGCAACCCCTCCGCAAATATGTACCTGTTACATGTTTTGGGAAGGTTAATTATATTATGTCGTTACGTTAAATAAAAATTAAATTCAGTTTTATTTATGGACGCTCTTTAACTACCACGCCCCATTCTGTACTGGGCGTGAAAGACCGGAAATTTTGCTCATAGGCTTCTTTTAGCAGACTTAAGGTTCTTTTACGTGCCGTAAATCTACGACATGAGGCCACCGGCTTTACTTCCCTTCCGAAGGAAGTCATATTAAGGACTTTTACGCCGGAAAAAATCCATCACCCTCCGCCGGGTTTGAACCCGCCACCTCGTAAACTAGAGGCTAGCATGGTACCCCTAGACCACAGAGTACGACACCTGCTACGTTGGCGCCTTTCTTTTATATTCGTAGTGTTCAAACTTTCCACGCCGACCATTTGGTCACCAACTGACGTACTGATTATATTTATTATACATATATTAATTATATTACAATTTATAGCATTAGTTGTAGTCATATGAATTATAATTAACAATTATACGATCATTTAATTATTAATAATTAAGTTATGTTATTAGGCTATTAGATTATTATTAAGTCTTACTTTGCAGTTAACTAGAAGTTTGAATTGTTTTTGCAGTTTTTGGTGTTAAGCATTGTCTGTTTGTGTGGGGTTTTATTTTTAGAGGAAGAAGATCTGCGCGGAAGAAAACCAAGAAATTTAATTGTTTGGCTTCGGCAAGTACGCATAAATCATATTAAAACATAACTATAACTTGTTCTCCATACTATTACGTACAGCAATATGCAACGTTAAACATATACCTGTTAAGTCCACAGCACGGTCCAATGCTTTAACACTTAAGATGCATTCAGGTTGTTAGGTTATAGGTAATCAGTGATTATGGAAGAGAGGGGAGGTGATGAACAAATCTTTGCACCGAAGAAAAGAATATTACAGAGCAGTATAATTATATGATATGACAATAACTCACAATACTAGCATAAGACCGAAATATTGCGTCTTTTGCAAATAGGTGGTGTGGTGATTTCTCTGGTTATATATGTAACTAGTGACTCAAGTTAGAACTAGACAGCCCTGACAAGCGGCATCAATCATCTGATGTAACCTGAGTTATGCTGCGTCTCCTATAGTAGACGGCTATGCCATGGAGAACCTTTAAAATAAAGTGATACGGAATTGTAGTGAATTTACACTTAAAAGCAGTACAGGCCTTGTGCGATTTTACTTTTTGCATACCCACTTCCTATTCTAAGACAAGAGTATGCCTAAATTCGCTTAGGTGTTATGTATATTACATAGGAATATGTAGTGTTGGTAAAATATATTTATAGCATGTATTAAATCAGCACTTACCTGCGGTATTGCTGCTTTCACTTCTTAAAAAGCAGTGACGGCTCGTGACTTGCAAGTTAGGGAGAGCGGCAGAGGATGTTTTCGCATTAAGTATGCTTTACACGGCAGGTGTAGTTCACCAGGAAATATATGTAAACAAAAGAACTTTACTAAATAAGCCAAAATACTGTTGCATTATATTTCCGGTTTGTTCAGCTGACTGCATTCTTCAGCGCGTACAAAATCCTGTGTATTAGTGAAATTCGGAAATTAAACGTGCAATAAACCGCATCTATCATAGCGAGGGTAAATTAAACTATATTAATAATTATTTTATTATTCTTTTCAGCGGCAGAAAGCGTTGTGACATTCATAGCTTACGGTGCGCCCGTTCATTAATGAATATCCCTTAAAATTTCAGCGCAGAACTCACAGTTTTATAACAAATGGATATTTAATGCTTTGTTTTCACAAAATAAGTGATTTACACTCTTAAATCACACATACCTATACTACTGCTCATTAATTTCAATAAATGGATTATAATCACAATTAAAGGGAAGATGAGTGAAACTAGTTGTCTTATTTCACATAAAAACATTTATTATTACCTAATAAGTACAAATGATAGCAAAAAAAAGTTTACAATGTAGGATAATACTCTAAACTTTTGTGTCATCAGAATACCTTCCTAAGCGTTGATAACAGCAGTACATATTCTAGGCATTCTATTTATCAAGCTATCTAGGATACCTGCATTGATTTGATTCCAGTTTTCTTGTAATACATTGAAGAAGATGGTTTGTATTGAAGGAGTTGTATTATAGTTCTTATGTTGGGCAGCCGAACTTGTTGTTGGTTACAACCGCACGTATAATGTAGTTTCTGGCGGCCTTTGCTCCAAAAATGTTTTAAAAAAATATTAACTTTGTAATTTTGACTGTTTCTTTAAATATTATATATTTATGTTTGCCTCGGCTGCGTCAGTATTTTTGTTAGAGACATGGATGTCTTAGCAGGGCGTAGTGCGGCTGAAGAATGTAGGCTTACACAGATTTTAAGTTTCTTCTTCACTCCATTTATTAATGCTTGACTCGATTTAAATAACACTTCACTAATATAGAGAGCTGTGAGATTCTTTTGTTAATTACTTGCACTTTTTAAACACGTTAACTATTTTCTAACACAAAATACGCATTAAATTTCTCGAGGGCGCATCTCGCGTCTGATTAGTAACACTGTCTGCTAGCAACGCGTCCAGTTATGAGCAATGTCTACAAGAAACTGACTTCTAGATTTGTAAATTTTGCTATATTTCAGTTTCTGATTGGCTATTCCTAATCCAATAGAATACTTTTTTTAACTAAAGCTTTTCCTGGTTGTTGATTGGCTATTTTATAAACTGTCACAAAAATTACATTATTGTTACTCCAAGAATCACAAGTAGTATTGTTAAAATTTCTTACTCATTATTGACTCAAGGTTACCTCATTGTTAGCAACTTTTAACCTATTATTCTCACAGCTCCTACATTATTAAATTACGTAATACATTCAGATAACATTATTGAACATGTATACAATAATATAAACATTTACAATGACTGTAATATACACTTTTTATATGTTGTTACATACACATATTGCTTTAAGGCGGGCTGTTACTGAATTTATATATTATATAATTAGACTGAAATCATCTAAGTGTTAAAAATACTGCCTCAACATCTCCCAGATGAGATTTGCTTGTAATTGGCAGTTGATGAACTGAACGGTCTAGATGATTCCATAACAACTCAATGGGTTTGCAGTCTGGACTGTGAGGTGGGCAAATCATGATTTTCTTTTTTTAAGATTTTCGCTGCACATTAAATTCGACATACCTATTACAATACAGTGATGTGTGTTTGAGGTTGTTGTTCTGCTGAAGACAAAACCATTGCCTATTAAACGAGTCTCATTTGGTATGACATGGTATTAGAGGATTCTACAGTACTGCTTTTGTTCCAATTTTTCTTCAATATTTACAAGATCTGCGACGGAGCCACCAACGAAGAACTGCCAAATCATCAAAGAATCTGCTCCATGCTTTACAGTGGGCTTGATACACTCCGCTGCACAGCGACGAGCAAATCTCCGAAGCTTTGAACCAAACATATAGAACTGACTTTCCACTATAAACAGGACCTTTTCCCACTCTTCAGATGTCGAATTCCTGTGTTATTTTTGCACAGGCTAAGGGTTAAGTGTTTCTTTTTGTTAATAGGACGTAACAGTGGTTTCTTAGCTGTTACCAGTACATGTCCGTTTAGGGCCTCACTGCAGAGTCCTCCTTTAATGGTTGAAATTGATATGTGTATATCACTTTGTTTCTATTAAACTCAGACCGGATTTCAGACGCTGTTTTGAATCTGTCTCGTTTAATGATGAGTGATGTACTACTTATCTGTTTGAACTGAGGTCTTTCTGGGCTTCACAGGCTTTGAATGATCCTTCAAAAGTTCAATGTCTGCATATCTGGAAACTGGTATGTATCACCAAGAGATACCTGCTTTCTGCAGTTGAGCTATTTTCTGTCATGGTGTGCCCTGCATGTGGTGGTCCTATAATTATAGAGCGTTTTTCTACTAATATTTCTTTCCTTGGAGTCTTGTTACTCACTGTTTACACTGAGCTGCATGCAAACTCTGTGAGCGTATTACTGCCCGCTGTGACCTAGAACAGCCCTCAAATTATTGTATTCGGATTGTGTGTACATGCAGCTAACATCAGCTCACACCCACTGCCATCTAGACGGTTACACACATATTAATTAGTGCAGTTACTGAACGCGAATTTCTTGCTTGTTTTGCTCTTTTGTTTCTAATTTAGAAAATATGCCGGTTTTTGTTTTGACTTGTTTTTATTTTGTAATAATAAACATGTCTATGTAAAATAAAACAACTTGTTTCATTCACCTTCACTTTAATTGCATTTATTGAAATTAATGAGCGGTAGTGTACTGACACATAGATAAGTCTATGTATAGTGTACATGCTCTTTTAACTTTTAGTTTCTACTGTCTATAATAATATTTATTCAGACATCAGAGTGAGAACCGAATTTCTTAAGAGTTTATTTTTGCCCTTGCCCAACCTTATCTCGTATTTAAACGAGTATGTGATGATACTAAGGGATCAACACTTAGAAAATATTTAAAAGTTTAAAATAAACTGCAGGAAATTATTATGCATCTGTATGCTCTCAAAAAAAGATAAATAAATAAAATAATAGTTGACTGTAACTAAATTAACCTAATTAATATTCTGTAGATGAAGTCCATTCTCCTTTTGTTCAACAAAATGGCTGAAATCAGGTGTGGAAAGAAGGGTCTTCTCAATAGAACACGTGGCTAAGCATAAAGTCATTCATTACGACTCCTAGGGTACGTTTTTATTCTCTTGAGATTTGAAAAACATAGTCTACTCTGTGATGTGGTCATGAGAATCGTGCAAAAGAGTGCTACTATTTACAACGTTTGTGATTGCCATAAATAAAAAAAAACTCAACTTAACTAATTCATTTACTTCAAATGCATACAGTAATTTTATTCCTCCACTAAGAGCACACCACTTACACTGAATTCGCTGGTGAGATATTTCAGACAACCATGCTTCCAAACTGTACCGCTACGTAAATAACATATACGTGTGTGAATCACAGCACTGTGTGCGGGCCGGCACGTGCAATGTGATTACGTGACGCGCAAACAAAAGCTACTAAGAATTGCAGTATGTACAGAGAGAGCCAAAAAACTACGAACCGGCTGCGCGGTGTTTTTCCTGTCCGCGTTCCTCGGCGCTCGTTGCCGTCTGCCGCTATCATAGAAAGGCGCGGATGAAACCATACATTTTTAAAACTACTTTTAAGGGCTTTACTTACCAACTTTATGAAAGGAGAGGCTGAAACTGGCCACCGTCGTTGTCCATACATTTTTGGCACCTCTTTAGGAAACTATCCATCACTCGCCAATTTTTTTCAAGTCAACAGTTGAAGCCCGTACATATGAAAATACAATTTTGCCCCCTTTTTTTAGAGAATTAACAGCCAGGGAGCGTGATTTTGCCTTTTTTCAACAAGACTCTGCAACAGCTTATACGGCCAACATTTCGATGAGAGAAATTGAGAGTGTGTTTGAGGACAGAATTATTAGTGGAGATTTGTGGCCCCTCGGTCTCCCGACCTAACACCCTGCGACAACTCTGGGGTAACTTAAAACAAAGTATAGGTACAAGATAAACCCACACACCCTGGAAGAATTAAAATAAAATATCTGCCAGAAAATTGCCAGCATTTCTCAGCGTGAACTACGGCGAGTGGTGGATAGTTTCCTAAAGAGGTGCCAGAAATGTATGGACAACGACGGTGGCCAGTTTCAGCATTTCCTTTAATAAAGTTGGTAAGTAAGACCTTTAAAAGTAGTTTTAAAAATGTTGTATGGTTTCATCCGCGCCTTTCTGTGATAGCGGCAGATGGCAACGAGCGCCGAGGACGCTGACAGGAAAACCACCGCGCAGCCGGTTCGTAGTCTTTTGACTCTTCCTGTATAAGGAGATTGTTTATTTTCCCTCTGAATCGTTTGAACTATACAATGTTATACTTTAAAATGCACTAAAACTTAAGAATACAATTTAACATCAATTCATATAACAGGATTAAATTTTAGACAGGACAGAGTACCTTCCCTCCCCCATATGTTGGCGGCAATGAAACTAAATGAATTCACATGGAAAAGATTAATTTAAACTTTAACAATACGCCCATGCATACTCCCAGAGAAAGATCTCGTAGCTTACCACTGGAACAGCTGGCGCACGAGACAACAGAATGAGCTACGAGATCACGGCAGCAAAATCAACAACGAAGCAGGTAATGTATTCCGCTTCAGACTGTCGCACCATCGACCTCTGCTTCAAGCTTCTCTACCGGCCTCAGGAAACCACAAAACAAAAACAAAAAATCCAAGGTCAGAGTGGCCCGCACCCTGTCGAATGCGAGTCTCACACGTTAGCGCAGAACTATCTCGCTCGGTTTGAATGTGTGACATTTTCTCGCAATTACCAATTTTTATTTTTGTTTACATAAATGAGTAACGGCAGAGGTACGTATCAGGGAGGAGGCCCCAGAACCGGGGCAGAGCACCGCACACAAGCCAGTCGGCCAATTGTGCTTGCAACGTGGCCCCTGGGAGGGAAGAGACCCGAAGGGTGACCAGATCCTGATGCCGACGGGAGCAAGCATGGACGGGGGTCCCTAACTTTTCCAGATAGAGCGCATCCCTGTCCACAAGCTACCAACCTCCAGGGTATCCCGGAGCGGAGCCCCCACTCTGAGGAGTGACCTAACTGAGCGGTACCGCCGCGACGCCAGGGAAGAAACCTAAGTCACCGCCCAGCTGCAACACACCGAACACCGTCGCCTGGTCCTACAACCCTGAAACAGATGATGGGTACAGGAAATGAGAGGAAGGAGAGTCGTGGTAGAAGATGAACCACTCCAGCATTCGCCTGGCAACCCGGGGAAACCACGAGAAACCTATGGGTCAGATGAACGTTCGCCGAGGATCGATCCCGGGGTCTCCCGCATGACGTAACTGTCTGAGCCATTCCGCTCATCCCGTAGTTGCTCATCCACATAAATGAGCAACTACGTATGTTATGATTCCCCTCGTATAACACGTAGGTATATGAAACAGTCACCAGTTTGTATGTTCTTAAACTTTTTGCATTAATATTTATTGACACTTCAGAAAAAGTATTTTATTACCAACTTTCAAAACATCAACTGACACATAATCTGCACATAGAAGGAATGGGGACGATGGAGGAGAATCAGAGAGAGAGAAACAGGGGGTACAAAGGAGAGAAATGGGACGGGTGGGTGGGCAAGTGAAAGAGAGAGAGTGTGCTTCCCATTTAAGGGTACACAGGTGAAAATGGTCCAAAAGTAATTAAAAAATTGATTGTTTTATTTTGTTTATAACGAGCTTAGAACCTAGTTTCATACTCTGTATTTATTATTTGTCAGTGATGCGTAGAAGTGGCGTCATGTGACTTTTTAAAGGTCCCCGTGCAAGTGAACAAGCAACATTTTTAAAACCTTAGAGCTGATTTTCTTGCTTTCCTTTTTTTTCCCCCTACATTTTTAGAGATTCAAAATGTTCCGCACTATGCAGTTTTTGTTTAATGTTTTCCAAATTTTAGGAAAAAATAAAAAGGGTACCAAATAAAAATGTTGGGAGTGATTCTGCTGAATTTTTTATATAAGTAAGTATATGAATCATTACATTTCGATTAGCATCCTAAAGTTACAAAAAAAAATGCTTTTCAATTTTTTCCCTACCAAACTAAATGAGTAACAAAAAATGTATACCTACCCAAAATTCTTTGTATAGTGTTCATCGGTTTTGAAATAAACACTAAAATTCATGACATTTTTAATAGTTCATCGTGTGGAGCGTTTCTTGTTTATGATAATTTTGTTTAAGCAGTTTATAACTTCAAAACCACTTATGGTTTTGGAATGAAATTTGAGATGCACACTATTCGCTGCGTGTGTATATAATACATTGTATAAATTTGAAGTATATAAATAATTGTGAAAATTAGCAATTTCACTTTGTGTACCCTTAACGCAAAAACGCGACAATAGCTTATAATAAAACTGTAACCAAGATGTTTCTGTTAATTTTCAGTTTTGTATGAATAATTCATACTAGCATGTGTGATGGGATACTTTAGGTCAAAATTTGCATTTTTAAAATTTTTGTTTGTATGTTACCTTTCCATGAATGTCCAAACCGATTGTTATGAACAGAGACCGGAAGTTTAGGCATTATAAATCATTAAAATAGGCAGGAAACAAGGCATTATAAATATACTAAAACAGGCAATAAAAGGCAATTAGAAAAACCCATTTATTTAATAGATTACACTATTCAATAACTCGATCGTCATATTTTAAAGAACTTCAAAGCTTTAAACAAAATGCTAGTATTGTAATTGACACAAAAATGAAATATTTTTTTAAAAAAGCCTATGTATTGCAATGCCTTGTTCGTTGCACATGACAACCAAATGCTTTTTTAAGTTCTCTGGGGTCATGTTGAGTCTCCTGTCAGATAACACATTTTTCATATGAGAAAATGACCTGTCAACATCGATAGAGGTTATTGTAGCAAATCTAAAACATAGCATCATTGTAGGATCCATTTCAACTGCAACAGAATTGTCACCTTGTAGAATTTTTGAAATGTTTCTAAGTTTATCCAGATCACAATCTTTTGATAACACTTTTTTACACTTTTCACTAACTAATGAACCCCATTTCACTGTACACTGTCCAGCCTTTGCACTGCATCATCCCAATTTTCACTGACTTCGTTAAAGGTTTGAAGCTGGCAGATCACTTGTGGCAGGAACCCAAACTCGGCCGTAATGAAAGTTAAGTCATTTTTCACTTCCGAAGAGTTGAGACGTTTCTTGGCTGCTACAATTGAAGATGCTTCATCCTTCAGAGCGTTCACCACCTCAGTTATACTCTGGAAATTTGAAACGTAGTAAAGTGCTGCTGAGATCCATGTCCCCTATCTCGTTATGATAGGTTGGGGGGGCAGAGGTACATCTGGTGCAATGGATTTAAATGTCAGGATTCTTGATGGGGCTTTCACAAAAATCTTCTCAATACTGGAAATCAATTTGTCAACATCCGGAAACAAGCATCGTATCTCTTCTGACACCCTGTGAAAGCCACATGCTACGTAGGTCACGTGAAGCATGTTTGGAAATAGCATTTTTAACGCTATTCCAGCCTTTTTCATATATGGTGCAGCACCGCTGATGAAAAGTAAAACGTTGACGTATTGAATCTCTTCAGGCCACAGCAACTTAAATGAACTGGTTGAATTGCTAGCTTTCTCAAGACACTCTGTTGTAAGCAGGAATGGTTTCATTGATTCATCTTCTGTAGGGTCTGATGGTCCATTAACAACATTTGCAACCCATGGTATCAGTTGATTCGTCGGTAGAAATCCAGATCTTCTTATTTTTCATTTTATCTTTAATGATTTCATTGTGTCATCGTAACATTCGTTTAAGTAACATTTTCGCAAACTTGACTCGCTCGGTACAGTTTGGTAGTATATTTCTCCAAAAACTGTGATAATGTAGGATTCTGTAATTTCCACAAAGGGATTCCGGCGCTGAGGAAAGCTTTACATAAGTCAAATGCAAAGTGGGATTTTCGACTCGATGCTGCAATTACTGTTGGAAGCAAAGAAATCTTCTTCCCAGTAGCCTTGGAAAGTGCATTTTTGTGTTTGTACCGATATGCTGTGATATAAAATACTTCTTTTTGTAGTTCACTGACTACTCGCATATTTTGCATGTGAATACTTTACTGTCGGTACAAAATACGTCGGATCCAAAAGTTATTAACGTAGCATGGTAATTTACTGCGTATAGAAACAATGAATTTCGGTATCTTTCTGTTAGCTACAACGTCGCATTGAAAACTGAAAGAAAAACAAAGTTATCCGCACTCATTATTGCCTTTTGAAATAAACACAAGCAGTAATTCAAACGCTTTCTGTTATCTATACATTTATTTGCGCGGCAGCACTCATTGTTGCAAAGAAAATAATGAACTGAATGAAGGACGCCTATGTTGTCTGCAACTTAAAGACAATAATATACATTCGGCGAACTAACTTTCATTGTCACGGACTAGTGGTTAATGAAATAAAATGTACCTAAAGGAAATGTTTAATAATTAATAAATTATAGATAAATAATGAAATAAAGGCAACAAAAAGCATTTATTTCGTAAAATAGGCTTTTATATTTAAAAAGGCAACATATAACTGTGGCATTTCAATCACAAAGATATAATTCGTACAGATTCACTTTCAAATTGAAGATAGATTTGACACATTTAAAAAGACATTCTGCCTAAGTTCCGGTCTCTGGTTATCAAACTTGGTTTACAATATGTTCCACTTAGGGAATAAGCCATATAGCATCCTAATTTACTTCCATAAAGAGGATCTAAACAGGGCTTCTACAAACTATTCTTACAAAAGGTTTTACTTACCGAGCGAGATGACTTCGGTAAGTGTGAGGCTCGCGTTCGGGAGGTCCTGGAATCAATTCCAGGTGGCCGCCCACTCTGATTATGGGTTTTTCGTGGTTTTCCCTGGCTGAAACAGGCTAATGCTGGAGTGGTGTATTCTATCACGGATTTCCACCCTTTCCCTTTTCCTCTCATTTTATTTCCCTCTTTCATGTTTCAGGTTGACTCTGGGGCTGTGGCTCGGACGGTTTGCGGATTGGAACCTCTTCTCGACCCTGCTAGAGGGACGTTTCCGAGCGCCCCTCCCGTGGCCGGGTGATCAAGCTTGGAACTGCGCGTCTCTGTAGACTTGCGCCGGCCTGGTCTGCAACCCATACATCTCCTGCGGTTCCCTTACCTCATCCGTTCCTCCTGGGGGTGTATGCACTAAAGATCCATTGGGTTCGAGGTGCTAGGTGTCCCCTCCTCAACTGGTCAAAGATTCTTATTAATCGAGATATTGAACATTTACATATTTGTTGTAAGTAGGATACAGTAGGCTAAAGTGATAGATTTTTAAAAAACTAGGTCGCTATGTAATGGCTTTGAAATTACATGTTCTTTGCATGATCACAACAAAAACGAATAGCGACTTACCACTTGAACGAAGTATTAGTAATTGATAATTCAAACCAATAACAAAGAATTTCTCGGAAATGGTTAACGCCACGATCATATTTATTTGACATATAAATTGTGTACTTTAACGAGATCTACAGTTCTTGTGTAGTGAGATTCTGTGTATCTCTTACGGTTTACCAATAGTTATACAAAATTCATTCCGAATAAAGGCGACTTCACAAGCTTTTCGCAGAAAAATTCAAGGTATACATTTTATTTGCCATGCAAATATCTAAAACATAATATGGTATTTCAATAAAAATCCCTAGAACTATTTTGAGAAAATAAAAAATTACGAAAATGTTTCCATGATGGGTAGTTTGGGAGGGGATTTTCTTGTAACTCTATGTCGCATCCTTGGAAGACGTTTAACTTACATACCAAGTTTGGTTTCCATCCAACTTTTCGTTTTTGAGTTACGCTGTAAAACACACACACACACACACACACACACCTTTTTCTAGAAATTCTTTATTTGTTTGGAAACCAAGGAGCCTCAAAAGGTGCATTTCGATGAAATGCCGAGATAGAATTTTTGGGTGGAATGCAATACTTTCTCTATTTGTTATAGATAGGAGTAGACAGACGGAGGGGCCTCCAGAAAATGGAGAACAGCACTCCAAATAAGCCCCCTGTTTGCTTCCAACGTGACTCCTGTGAGGGAGGGCGAGACCCGAAGGGCGACCATATCCGGACGAGGATTAGCGCTAGCATGGACGGGGTCCCTAACGATTCGAGATGGAGCATATTCTGGCGCCGGCTAGTACTGCCTAATCCCCGTGCGTCCCTGTGCAACGAGACAAGCTTCCCGGAGGGGGGCCGGCCGACCAAAAGTCACACAGTGGTTCAGAATTGGAATATAGCGCGAAAAAAGAAATTAAAATCTTCATATACCGCGGCTATAAGGTTTAACTAATAAAGAGCACTTCAAACTACAGGGAAACAGATTACATTATCTCAACCGAGGTGCAACAACAACCTGAAATCTGCCATCCTCCGTGATCTAGTAGTATGTACCATGCTAACCTCTATGGTCCATTCCAAACCAGAGTTCCCTCTGATGTAAGCAGAAGCACGTGCTTCGGCTTGTCATGAACCCAAGAATATACTCTTACGCCAACGTAAATGGTTCCTTAATACATGTATTGTATTATGAAAAATTAAAGCAGGAAAGGTATAGAACTGCACATTTTATTGCTGTTATCATAAGAACTCATCGTTAAAGGTAATGGATATATACTAGCTGTTAAGAGATTACAAAATATGATTTTCGCCTGCTATTGCGCTAACGCCGAGGGCATCTTGCTAGTTAATATAACTGGCGCAACAGTTCTAGACACGTGAAAATCTTAATGACAGCTATGATGCGAGTTACTTACCGGATCAGGTGTCTGCCGGTCGTCTGCATGCTGCAGGAGTGCCTGGGACAGTCATTGTCAAATATACGCACACCGGCTATGCACTGCACTACACTGCGCTGCACTGATAAACTTAGTTATATACAGTATATTTAATCCACGCTGTAAAAAGTGCTTAATATAAAAACACTGTCAATCATCTACCTCCAATTCTTCCACACCTGACAGCCCTTCCTCATCTGCGGAATCACTCATATCATTGCCGTCATCACTGCTGTCGCTACTTTCTGCACCATTATTCTGGATGAGAATTCTTTCTATTTGATTTTCTACAATTCCATCTTTTTCGAAATAATGATTCTCAATTTGTTCCACATGTCGACATACATTTTCCCATTCTGGTCTTCCAATTTCAGCAAATCGCTGGCGACATAACTGCTCCACATCTTTTAATTTAAAAGTAATATTTCTGCATGCCACCCATTTTTTGACCTCAGCCCAGATTAATTCTATTGGGTTTAGATCTGGGTGATATGGTGGCAGTCTAAGTACTTCATGGCCATGTTGTATTAATATCTGGTCAAGTATGTAGGACTTCTGAAGCGGTCAGTTGGCTTTAATTAAGTTATATAGCTTTGTTTTACTCATGATTTCATGAAAAGCTATATTATGCCTAAGTAACCAAGCTCTCATATCTTGTTTCAAGGAATTTGAGGTAGGTGGTTTGTCAATTTGTGTGTTATGGTAAGAAGCATTGTCGATAACCAGAACACACCCAGCAGGTATATTAGGTGTTGATCCACTTCATGTAATTTTCTGTATTCATTTCTTGATGAAAATCTCCTGTTTATTTTTGCGACTTGTAAATGAGAAGGGCATTTGGAACGAAGCCAATTTTTTCACCAGCATGAACGATGATAAGTCTTTGCCCTTTGGCAACAAGTGCCCGCAAACCTAATTCTCTATCGTCACTCCAACTTTTAGGTGTTGTATGATTGCTGTGTGTGTATGATTCATCTTCATATACTATAGTTCGACCCTCTGATTTGTACCTCCGGAGAAGAGTACGGTACTCTTCCCGCTGAGATCGTATGTCATGCTTTTCTATTAGAACTCTTCTATTTGATTTGGTTTTCTTCCACTTGAACCCTAAATCTTTTATAACTTTTCTGAGACTTGTAGCACCACCTTGAAAATTTATGCTGTCTTTCAGCTTGATGAGCAATCTGCTTATTGTTGGCACAGTTTTTTCTTCCACGTAGAAATTGTGAATCGTGCGCCGCATGACGCATTTGTCGAAATCGTCTATTTCTGTAACACGTTTAGGAACCTTATGTGTCTTCCCAGGTGTGTCAAATGGTACTCCTTCATCCATGTGTTTTTTCTTAACTTTGAGAACTCTGGAAACGGAACTCGGTGAAACACCAGTTGCTTTGGCTACTCTTTCTTTCACTTTCTTAAGGCTTTTTTGGAACTCGGATGAACATATATTTTCTTCCTTCATCTCTGCTTCTTGCTTCATGAAGTCGATGACATTTGCAATTATTTCCCTGCTTTTACTATGTAATACCTTACCACTTAACTTTGAAAATGTAGGAGCCATGGTTATAAATATCACAAATAAGCACTATTTAGGCACTACTGAAATTACAACCAGATGCGGACACCTTCTATGCAGACTGTATGTGTTACGCACTGTGAGTAAGCAAAGGTATTATATCGCTTTCGTTGATTAAGCTAAACATAAACCATTCCTAGGCTCGGTAACTGGGGTGGCAGTCAAGGTCACGATTCCAGAAGTTTTGCGCCAGTTATACCAACCGTATGTTGACTGTCACTCTCTTACATATACAAGAAATGCAGCAATGAATTCCCAGAGGTGCTATCTGAGAACCGAATAAACACTTTGCGTAACACAGGAAATATGATAAGCGAACAGTCATTCATAATACACTAACACACATATGCTCAGCTCAGGTCAAATCTTGTGATTTAGTCAGTTGGTATTTGGGTTAACATGTCAGAGGAAGGTGCGTGTAGTGCGAATAAACTGTTCAAACACAGAAGCGGGAAACAGTTAAAAAGTGGCTAAAAACAAACAATACTTCATATATTCAACTCACTATTACAAAAATCCCCAACACTTGCATTATTGCATATTACGAAACTGATATCCGATTTTACAGGCGTTTCAGTGAGAAGTGCAACGAAAGCGATCAGGGAATATAAACAGACATAATACAACATAGAAGAGGATAAAATGTGGGAATTTGTTTTAAGTGCGACAGTGCTGTGGAATTGTGGATAAGCTTGTCATTATTTTGGAGAGTAGTTCTGATTCCGATATGGCAGCTGAGTCATCTTCGGAGGATTCGGATTTGGATGTTGCACTTTTGCCCGAGGGTTGTGATTGACGTAAGTAAAATGTTCATTGCGGCATACTTATAAAATCGATTGTTACCTCAGGTTGCATTTTGAACTATGATTCTCACGCAGGGCGCCTTTTATAGATTAAATAGTGTTCAACAAGCACGTGGAAGGGGAACAAGCAGTCATTATGGGCGGGGATTGCGAACTACTTTCGCGCGGATAATACAAAGAGTTTGTTTTCAGTGAAAGGCACTCTGGTTTGGAATGGACAATAGTTTCCGAAGTCCCGGGCTCAAACTCGGCGGAGGACGGTGAATTTTTTCGGGCATAAACATCCTTAACATGACTCCCTTCGTAAGGGAAGTAAAGCTGTGGTTCCGTGTCCTAGATTTACGACGCGTAAAAGAACCTCAAGCTCTGAGTAAAATTACCGGTCTTTCACGCCCAATATAGAATGGGGCGCTAAGGACCATAGTAGTTAAAGAGCGTCCATAAATAAAACTCAAATGAATTTTCTGAAACCTGTCCAAACAGAGGTCAGCAGTAGATATATCTTTTTTTATTCGTTTTTTCACTCGCTTCAGATGTGTTGATATTATAGGTCTGCGGCAATAAACAGTGGAATATTTATTATGTCATTCTACAAGGTTTATGTTGAGCGATTTTGATATTTTGCTTTTGTTTCTTGCATAATTAGAATATGAGACCGTCAGTAAATTTTACACCGCTTTTAAGTTTACTATTTACGTTTGTGCTCAGCTCTTTGTGCTGAGTTTATAAAATTTGCAGGTATTTGCAGGAGTTCGAATTGCGATTATTTTGAAGAGAAGGGATATTAATTTACGTTACATAAAAAATTAAGTGCCCCCTGTGAATGGTTAAATATGAAAAATCTGAGTAGGACAGAAGTATTTAATAATCTAACAGATTACTTGACATAAAAACTATTGTCCATTCCAAACCAGAGTTCCCTCTGGTGTAAACAGAAGCACGTGCTTCGGCTTGTCACGAACCCAAGAATATACTCTTACGCCAACGTAAGTAGTTCCTTAATACATGTATTGTATTATGAAATATTAGAGCAGGAAAGGTATAGAACTGCACACTTTATTGCTGTTATCATAAGAACTCATCGTTAAAGGTAATGGATATATACTAACTGTTAAGAGATTACAAAATATGATTTTCGCCTGCTATTGCGCTAATGCACAGAGCATCTTGCTTGTTAATACCAACCGACATGCACGACTGCCACTCTCTTACATACACAAAAAATGCAGCAACGAATTCCCAGAGGTGCTATCTGAGTACCGAATAAACACTTTGCGTAACACAGGATATATGATAAGCGAACAGTCATTCATAATACACTAACACGCATATGCTCAGCTCAGGTCAAATCTTGTGATTTAGTCAGTTGGTATTTGAGTTTACAGAGCAGAGGAAGGTGCGTGTAGTGCGAACACAGTGCGAATAAACTGTTCAAACACAGAAGCGGGAAACATTTAAAAAGTGGCTAAAAACAAACAATACTTCATACATTCAACTCACTATTACAAAAATCCCCGACACTTGCATTATTGCATATTACGAAACTAATATCGGATTTTACAGGCGTTTCAGTGAGAAGTGCAACGAAAGCGATCAGGGAATATAAACAGACATAATACAACATAGAAGAGGATAAAATGTGGGAACTTGTTTTAAGTGCGACAGTGCTGTGGATTTGTGGATAAGCTTGTCATTATTTTGGAGAGTAGTTCTGATTCTGATATGGCAGCTGAGTCATCTTCGGAGGATTCAGATTTGGGTGTTGCACTTTTGCCCGAGGATTGTGATCAACGTAAGTAAAATGTTCATTGCCGCATACTTATAAAATCGATTGTTACCTCAGGTTGTATTTTGAACTATGATTCTCACGCAGGGCGCCTTTTATAGATTAAATAGTGTTCAACAAGCACTAGGGAGGGGAACAAGCAGACATTATGGGCGGGGATTGCGAACTACTTCCGCGCGGATAATACAAAGAGTTTGTTTTCAGTGAAAGGCACTCTGGTTTGGAATGGACAGTAGGCATTAGTAATACCTATCCTGGCAAACAAGGAAGTAGTGCAGTTTCTTAAAAACTCAGAATTTCGCTAGAAAAAATGCAACCGAATGGAAATATTCAAAAGTAAAATAATATATGTTTAAAAACAAGTTCACTTCTACTCTAAATGAACCTGAAGTCAGCCTAAAACTTCAAAAGAACACGGTTGACCTCACAAACAATGTGCAGAATGTAGCGTTAGAAGAAAGCAAATGAACATAAAGACACGACTGCAGGAGAGAAACAAGTTGGACTGAGAAACACTAGAAAACGATCCGCTGCTTCAGACATTACTGAGACCACAAAGAGAGCTTTCAAATATAGAAACGTTTGTATGTCATAACAACACTCAAACAAACCTTGTCCATATTCATCTGAATAAGCTCTTTTCTTAATAATAAATGCATAAGTTAAGCATGAATCACGATTCATTACTGAGATCTGAAGCAAAGAACTATACCTAATGCAAACATTTATCCATCTTGGCATACATTTATTGAAGCAAAGAAAACGTATTATCCTGAAACGGAATTAAAGAAAGCAACGCTTCAAGATACGAGGGCGATTCAAAAAGTAACAGCAAACTAATTTTTGCGAAGTATTTATTTCGCCGTGGCCGAGTGGTTAGACCGCTCGCCTCCCATCTAGGCGGCCCGGGTTCAATCCCAGGGACCTGCATGTGGGATTTGTGGTGGACGAAGCGGCGTCTGGGCGGGTTTTCTCCGGGTTCTCCGGTTTCCCCCGCCATTCATTCCACCAACTGCTCCATCATCACCTTTCCTTTCCTCCATTTCACCAACATTTCGTTTCATCTACTTCCTTCATCCCATACCAGGCATCGGGCTGATCACCCATCCTGGATGCTCTGTCCGATCCATGAGTGTCTGCTCCTCGACGGGCCTCTGACCCCAGGCACCCGCTTGTAAGTCCTGGGGGGTGTAAGTCCTACATAAGAGGAGGGTACACAGATAATGAATGAAAGAATTTATTTCAATTTCAGATACAAACAAGATGTCATTTTTAAACATAATTACCCATCCTTTCAATATATTTCTCACATCGTTGGCCAACCTTTGTATTCCATCAGAATAAAGGGTTTTCGGTTGTACGCGCAACCAAGAATGCAACGGTTCTTTAACCTCATCACCATTTTCAAATCGTCGTCCTCTGAGAGGTTTCTTCAGGCGTCCAAACACATGTCCGAAGGAGCGAGATCAAGGCTGTATGGAGAATGCTGTAAGACCTGAAATCTCACTCTCCAAATGACATTAAGTGTTGCAGCGCGGTGTGGGGGGCGCGCGTTGTCATGAAGGATAAGAGCGCGGTCTACTGTCCATTCCAAACCAGAGTGCCTTTTACTGAAAACAAACTCGTTGTATTATCCGCGCGAAAGTAGTTCGCAATCCCCGCCCCTAATGGCTGCTTGCTCCCCTCTCACGTGCTTGTTGAACATTGTTTCAATCTATAAAAGGCGCCCTGCGTGAGAATCATAGTTTAAAATACAACCTGAGGTAACAATCGATTTTATAAGTATGCGGCAATGAACATTTTACTTACGTTAATCACAATCCTCGGGTAAAAGTGCAACATCCAAATCCGACTCCTCCGAAGATGACTCAGCTGCCATATTGGAATCAGAACTACTCTCCAAAATAATTACAAGCTTATCCACAATTCCACAGCAGTGTCGCACTTAAAACAAGTTCCTACATTTTATCCTCCTCTATGTTCCATTATGTTTCTTTATATTCCGTGCTCGCTTTGGTTACACTTCTCACTGAAACGCCTGTAAAATCGGATATTAGTTTCGTAATATGCAATAATGCAAGTGTTGGGTATTTTTCTAATAGTGAGTTGAATATATGAAGAGCTGTTTGTTTTTCGCCACTTTTTAACTGCTTCCCGCTTTTGTGTTTGAACAGTTTATTCGCACTACACGCACCTTCCACTGTCATGCGAATCCAAATACCAACTGACTAAATCACAAGATTCTGAGCACACGTGTGGTAGCGTATTATGAATGACTGTTTGCTTATCATATTTCCTGTGTTAGTCAAAGTGTTTATTCGGTACTCAGATAGCACCTCTGGGAATTCGTTGCCGCATTTCTTGTATATGTAAAAGAGTGGCAGTCATGCAAACAGTTAGTATTAACAAGCAAGATCTCTCGGCGTTAGCGCAATAACAGACGAAAATCATATTTTGTAATCTCTTAACAGCGAGTATATATACATTACTTTTAACGATGAGTTCTTATGATAACCGCAATAAAATGTGCAGTTCTATACCTTTTCTGCTCTAATATTTCATAATACATGTATTAAGGAACTATTTACGTTGGCGTAAGAGTGTGTTCTTGGGTTGGTGACAAACAGGGGCACGTGCTTCTGTTTACATCAGAGGGAACTCTGGTTTGGAATGGACAGCAGACAGAAATCCTTTGCGACGGTTCCGTATTGCTGGCTTTAGCTCATTCTCCAACATGTCGCTGTACTGGGCACTATTCACTGTTTCACCCTTTTGCTGATAGTGCTCCAAAATCGATCCATTCATATCCCAGAAGGAGGCGCCAGCGCGTCCCACATTCTCATCATTAATGGCAGAGTTGGGACGACCAGAGCGTTGCTCATCTGTGACTGACGTACGTCCGCTTTTAAAGAAATACCTACCCTCTCGTACACTCTTCTTTCCTAATGCAGCTATCTCCATACCTACCTTTGTAACACCCTTTTGTGGATTTGTCGAGGTTTTACGCCGTCTGACCACAAAAATCTTATTACTGCTCGCTGTTCTACGGTGGTCATGCTAGGGATGCGGCCATTTTGTTTTAACTGTCCTTTCTATTCAGCACGTCATTCCAACTGTCGGCATATGTCAGCACTTTCTCAAAGCAAGTATCTGCACTTCCCGGGAGTTTCAAATGCCTGGAGTGTTCGTTGCATTTAGTATTGTTAGTTTGCTGTTACTTTTTGAATCGCCTCGTATATTAGACATTACATCAAAGTGTATCTGTGATCTGCAAGAGGAGGTATTAAAACATGTCCCTAGTGAAGTTTGTAGTTACAATATGATATGTAAATGCGATGTAATGGCAGCTCGGAGCAAAATAACTATAAACAAAAACTAAGTGAAGGGGATGTTTCATATACGTTCATGGTCTCTATAGTACCTCCGCAATTATTATTCAGAATTTGACAATCCTTCGAAGAAAATAATAAATTTGTGTGGCAGAATCCTAGCCCTTCATCTTCAAGATTCTGTCGCCCTATCCTGTTACATATGTGGAGCAAAAGCAACGGAAAAGAACAATTTGGAAAAAGTGGCTATAAAGATCGCGGATGAAGAAAATTATAACTTTGATCTGTCAGCCTTGCATTTCTGGATACGTTTCTTTTAATGATGCTTACATACAACCATCGTCTGTATGTTATGACTTGGAAAGTGAGAGGTTGAAACAAGAAGAAAGTTAAGATGAGGAAAAAGAAAACGACAGCACGATTTAGAACAAAAACTTATTGGTAGATCAACCAAAGCCCGGTTCCACTAATATTTTTTTTCGCGTAGATTTCTACTGTAAACAACTCGATGGGCAACAAATGGGAAATTCACCTCCTATAAAGGGGTAGTTTCTATTATCCAATTCTATTCAAGATTTATACACAACAATACTCTACCTGTAACTCTTATACAAAGTTTTATAAAACTTGTTAGCTAAAAAATAAGCTATTTTGTCTAAATTCACCCCATAAAGGGGTAGTTTCTATTATCCAGATGCATTCAAAAATTGTACGTAATAACAGCATGCTACTTGTAACTCCTATGCAAAATTTTATGAAAATCTATTGAATTTGAAATTATTAATTTTGTTTAAATTCACTCTCTATAAAGGGGTAGTTTCTACATACCAAGTGTATTCATTATTTGTGCAAAATAAAAACACTCTGCTTGTAACTCTTATCGAAATATTTATGAAAATCTGTTTAGTAACCAAGAAGTTAGTAATTTTGCAAATTCACCCCCTATAAAGGGATAGTTTTCGTTATCCAAACGTATTTTAATTGCTGTATAATTACAACATGCTACTCGTAACTCCTATGCAAATTTTTATGAAAATGTGTTAACTAAGAAAGAAGTTAATAATTTTGGCTATATTCAACCCCTATAAAGGGGTAGTGTCTATTAACCAAATGTGTTCAAGATTAGTACATAATAACAGCATGCTACTTGAAAACTCCTATGCAAACTTTCATACAGATCTATACAGGATGAGAGAAGTCAATAACTTTTTTTTCAGCTAAATTAGCGATTCGTCTAGAGAGAAACCTTTCCAAAGCGCACAATCCATCGTACAGTCTCAACACACCGATCACTGTCGCCTCGTCCTTCAACCCTGAAACAGACGTAACGTAATTATAGGGACAGGGAATTCGTGGTAGAAAGGAACATCCCGCATTTGTTTTCCGATCCGAGGAAAACCCGAAAAAATCCATGGTCAAAATGCCCTATCCGATGGGATCGAACCTGGAACCTCCCGAATGCGAGCCTCACACATTATCGCAGAGCCAACTCGCTCGGTAACGTTGAACATACGAGGTGTGATCAAAAAGCTTCCGAAATGGCTTCACAACAATGCTGACGCTGAGATTTCTTTAATTCTTACTCAGACTGTGCATGCAGCGTCCCTTCCCGATAAAAATGAGAGGTCACTTGACTTCCTGTGACCATGCAGTGACGAGGTAGATACGCTCTGAAATGAACACGTGTTTTGTATGTGCTGCGATTTTTCCGCGTAGCAAAAATGTCAGATTACGAAGAACAAAGAAGAACATCAAATTTTGCTTTAAACTCGGTAAAACTGCAACAGAAGCCTATGAAATGTTAAGAACAGATTATGGGGAGGAAGTTATGGGCAAAACTCAAGCATTTGAGTGGTTTTCGAAATTTAAAAGCGGTGTGACATCAGTTAAAGATGCAGATCGTTCGGGGCGACCCTCTTCCAGCAAAACTGATAAAAATATCAATCAGATGAAGGAAATAGTCTTAAATGATAGGCGCATCACAATAAGAGAACTTTCTGACTCATTAGGACTCTCCTTTGGAAGTGTTCAAAGCATTTTGAAAGACAATTTGGACATGAGAAGAATTGCCGCCAAGTTCGTACCCCGCCTGCTTTCAAATGACCAAAAGGAAAGCCGTGTGATTGCCTGCACAGATCTTAAAGAGCAGCTACAAAATGAACCACAGTTTATGGAGAAAATTATTACTGGTGATGAAACATGGATTTATGGGTACAATCCAGAAACGAAGCAACAATCTTCACAATGGAAGAGTGCTTCAACTCCACGCCCGAAAAAGGCCAGACAAGTTCGATCCAAAGTGAAGTCAATGATGATTGTGTTTTTTGACATTAAAGACATTGTACATAAGGAATTTTAGGCACAGGGTCGAACAGTGAATCAAGTGTTCTATAAACAAGTGCTGCAAAGATTAAGGGAGAATGTGCGACGCAAACGGCCGGAGAAATGGAGGAGTGGTGACTGGTTACTGCATTGAAAATGCGCCCGCGGACAAAGCCCTTTCTGTTCGCCAATTTTTGGATAAAAATAGGATGAATACTGTTCCCCATCCCGCCTATTCTCAAGATTTGGCACCAGTGGACTTTTTTCTTTTCCCGCGACTTAAAATGCGGCTCCGAGGACACCGTTTTGAGGACATTGATGTCATCCATCGCGAATCGCAGAAGGCTCTGAACATGTCGAAAGAAGAAGACTTCCACAGGTGCTTCCAGCAGTGGCAGAAGCGCTGGGACAAGTATATCAACTCCCAAGGAGACTACTTCGAGGGTGACAGTGCAGATTAGACAAAACAAACTGTTGTGTAGTATTTATGACGTCATTCCGGAAACTTTTTGATCACACCTCGTATACAAATAGTTCATATTCACCCTTCACGCACTTCAACCCCTCTATTTTGCTGCTTCAGCTACCAATGTGTTTAAACACTTCCTTAATGGACAGGTTGTTCCAATAAGGAGCTATGCGGAGATGCCAAAGATGACAATAACACTATACAGCTAGTAGACACCCTTAAATACCTCGGCATTTATATCGACAAACAGTTCAAATTTAACCAGCATGTAGACCAGTTACATGACAAAACCATAAGGTTTGCACTATACACTACATCTCTGCAGGGGTTTATCATAGATGTTTTAGAATATCGTGCCGTGTAATTTAATGGACAACCACATATTACACAGATGTTTATTTAAAAGTATCATTGGTTCGACTCAAGAGACTTCAATATCAACTTCTGAAATTGCTAGGAGAGAAAAAAAATCTGTGATACATTCACATGGCCTTCACATTACCTCTGTTGTTTATTAGTGATAAATACCAAACTTGGTATTTAGGTTCAGTACCTTTAAAAAATGCGACACGAAGATTTTCAAGAAAATCCCCCACCCCAAGCTACACTTTACATGGGACATTCTTCAAAATTTTTAATTTTGTAAAAAATGGCTTAACGATTTTGATTAAAATATCATATATTAAAAGGATTTACATGACAAATAAAGTGTACATCTTAAATTTTCTGGGAATAGCCTGTGAAGTCCTCTCCACTCAGAAGAAATGTATAATCTTGTATAACTGGTAAACGTTAAACATATTACACACACACACACACACACACACACACACACACACACACACACACACAAATATAGATCTCTTTAAAACACACAATTTATTTCAAATAAACTTTTTGTGGCATAAGCCATTTCTGAGATATCCGTTATTAAGAGTTCGAATTGTTCAATGCTTGGCCATTCTCTTGCAAGTCCTATCAACATTCAGATGTTTCTTGCTTCTCGCGATGCATGGAAACAGTATGGAATTATAAGACCAACTTATAGGGTCCAGTTCTAAAACGTTTGACTATCACTATTCCCTTTGTATCTATAACGAAATGTGTAATGCGGCTATTTCTGCAAAGTTTTATTTGGATTAAAATGTACTAGGCAGAAAAATAAGCTTTAATAAGTATAGTTTGTACAACCACTAATAAGCGACAGAGCGTAGAGTATGTCAGGTGAATGTATCATATCAGATGTTTTTATATCTACTTCATTTTAATCCAAATAATCTTTTGCAGAAATAGCTACATAACAGATTTAGGATGCAAATTAACAGCGATAGATAAATGTTTAAGAACTGGACACTATACGCTGACCTTAAAATTCCATACTGTTTCAATGGAATCGCGAGAAACAACTGAGTGTTGACAGGACTTTAAAAGAAAGGGCAAGTATTGAACAATTCGAACCATTAATAATGGATATATCGAGAATGGCTGATGCCACAAAAAATTTATTTGAAATACATTGTGTGTTTTAAAGAGATCTACATTTCTAATGCAGTACGTTATCGTCTATCGCTTAACGTTTACCAGTTATACAACATTATACAAAATTCCTTCCTACGGAGAGGACTTCAAAGGCTATTCCCAGAAAATTCAAGATATACATTTTATTTGTCATGCAAACATCTTTAATATATGACATTTTAATCATAATCGTTAGAGCCATTTTTTTAGAAAATAAAAAATTTCGGAAAATCTTTCATGTAAGGGGTATTTGGGGTGGGGAATTTTCTTGAAAATCTTCGCGTCGCATCTTTGGAAGGTACTGAACTTAAATACCAAGTTTATCCGACTTTTCGTTTTTGAGTTATGCTGTTCAGAGACATTCAGACGCGCACGCACACACACGCGGATCTTTTTTTAAAATTACTTTTATTTGTATTTAGGGAGCCTCAAAACTTGTCTTTCCAGTAAATCTCGGTATCGAATTTTGGGGTAGAATTTACCTACTGGGCACATGGAAGAGAAAGCAAAAATAATAAAAACAGAATTTAATGAAAGCGTTATAAATTAGGACAGAAGTGTTTTTGCAAATACTTGTGCATAGCCACTTTAAACTATTATGCGTTCATTTAAAGCAATTTTCTTTCTTCATTTATCTTGTAACTTATAATTCCTGTTTGAAGCTTGATAAATAGCGATATTTGATCTCTAACAGGAAATGCTTACCACCGCAAGAATATTGCTGTTGTATACAGACTGTAACAAAGATGAGGTTGCAATTCTTTAATACACACTCCCAGTACAATATAATACAGATTGCAGTATTTTGCAACTGTTACGTATTCATTATTTTCCCCATTTCACTACGGACTTGACATGGAACATTTTTAGAAAATTTTGCTTTTCTCAAAAATGGCTCTAACGAATTTGATTAAAATATCATATACTTAAGATACTTTCGTGACAAATAAAATCTATATCTTGAATTTTCTGGGAATGTCCCCAAAAGTCCTCTTCTTTCTGAATGGCTTTTGCATAACTGGTAAACCGTAAGAGATAGACAAAATTTTTCTACACAAAAAATTTGGAGCTCGTTAAAACACACAATTTATGTCATACACATTTTTTGTGGAGTGAACCATTTCTGAGATATTCCTTGTTATTTGTTTGAATTTTCCAATACTTATACTTTTTCTCAAATGGAATTCGTCATTCGGTTTTTTTATGTCCATGACATGCAAAGAGAATGGAATGCTCCACATAGCAACCAGCTCTTAAAAGATTGGACTATCGCTTAAAGCTTGCCATATTCCCCTTGTACCTACAAAAAATTAGCAATAAGCATCTGCAAATGGTGATCTCGATTAACATGAAGTAGATGGAGAATAAGCGAGAAGAACTGTGTCAATTGCATTTTTAATGGCTTTCTACATTTACTTTTGAGGTATGTATGTGTTGAACTCAAATTCATAGTACAGAAAAAATTGTATTAATCGAAGTCAGAGAACCTTTCAGCTACATAACATACTTTAGAATGGGCCGGAGAAATAGGAAATCTTAATTTTCATGTTGATACATGAAAGAAGGCTCAGATTCATGCCATTGTTTAGTGTGATTGTTGCAATTTATCAAACGTGTAAAGTTGGACTGGTGAGCAATGACAATGTGCTGTAAAATCTTGGGCAATGCGTCCAAGCTGTTCGTAGGGAGTTTCGCTGCCATTTCAACTCCGTCGTCATGATCCTGTGCCCTCTACTCATGCAATTAAACTTGGGTTCGCAATTTAGAGGAAACAGGCTCAGCACTAAAGAAGAAACCTCCGGGTAAAGTCAAATCTGTTCGTACTTCTGAAAATATTGAGACTGTTAGAGCTGTTTTAGTGAATAGTCCGACGCGTTCGGTCAGAAGACATTCTCTGACACTTAACATGAGCCGCTCCAGTGTACGATGAACTGACTAAGGATTTAAAATTTCATACAAGTTGCAAATTGTGCATAAAGTAAATTATCAGGTTTTAAATAATAGTCTTATTTTTTGTGAAAGATTTTTGAATGAAATTTGTTTGGAAATCATGTCATATTGAGAAATTGTGACATTCCTTGGCCTGCAGATCCACCGACTTAACAGCATGTGATTTCTTTTTGTGGGAGTATCTAAACAGTAAAGTATACGCAAACAAACCGCAAAGCATTCAAGAACTGAAGACAGCAATTCGCGGAGAAATTGGAAACATCACAGTCGAAATGTAGGAGTGATGAGAAACTTCAAAGAGCGATTGCAAGAATATGTGCACAATGGTAGAGGGCATCTGAAGGACGTAATTTTCAAGAAGTAATGGTTGCATGCAAATGGCATACTATGTTCTATATTTTCACATAAATATCTTATGTTTAATTTCAATATTTTCCGTTTCTTTGGCCCACCCTATATATAAAACAGCACTCCTATTTTCCTTAGTTCACATAGAAAAACATTGCATTGTTCATATTATACTCTACACTCTACAGCACTGACTAGCGCATTCTCACTGCAACCTCATTGCAAATAACGTAAATTTCTTTTTCGCACTCCAGTTCCAAATATTTAAAAAAAGGAGCAGTTTATAGATATGTTTGATGCACTCAGAATATACTTTTTCTAGTAGTTCACTTTACCACCCTTTTCAAAAAGTATGTAATATGGTTCATTTTACGTAATATAAAATGTATACAATAAAATCGTTTCAAATAATTTTAATTTGTATTGCAGTACCATACAGTGGAGTATTTAATTATACACATAAAGTTTTAATTGTTGCTGAAATTAATTAACTAATGAAGCTAAATAAAAGTTTGTGATCTGACTACATATCTTTTAAAAATTAATTTTTAGCGTTTTATAATGATTATCACCAATTTTCATAGGCACATTAGCTTAAAAATAAACTTTTTTACATCTTTACCGGGGCTTGGGTCTGGCAGCTCTGTTATACAGCTTTACTGGCGGTTTAAAACTTGATTTGCAGGAAAAGGTTTCCGTCAGTGCTATATATCCCGAAATTTTCAATAACCCGCAGCTCGCGGTTCCGTTTGCTGTACATGGAATACATATACTAGTAAACACAGTTATAGAAATCAGATGAAGTGTGAGAACGGACTATTCATCGGCGCAATTCAGTACCTATTAAGAAAGTAATTAGCAACCCATCGTGCACCTCAAGGGTGTAATGACTTTCCTGGAAAAAGAGTCAGGGAGACGAATTGACCATCGGCGCAACACGAAATTAACCGCTTCAGAAACCTAGCCGAAAACGATACTTATATTGCTCTTTGCCATAGTAGATATGATATTGATTTTCCACCCGAGAGCGAAATTTGTAAGCCATTGGTGAAAGAATTTAGATTAAAATTAGCAACTCAACAACACATACTAGCAAAATCAAGCTCTCATTCAAATAATGCAACAATTTCATCCTTCAAAGTGAACAATTTGGTACTTAAAACTTTAAACCGTGCACTGAAAAGGAGTTCGTTAAAGATTGTTTTCTTCAAGTCGCTGATATATTTTTGAAGGGTTTAAAAACTTACAAGTGGTCAAGGCTGCTATTCAAGATCTTCAACTATCTGGAAATACTGTCGTTCAGCGAAAGGAAATACATCTTATGTAATACGATTCACGCGACTTTCTTTACTCATAACAAATTCACATAGCGAGCCTTCTCTCCACGTTACGCTACTTAGATTTGCTTAAGGTACTCGTCCACGATGCAACTTAAATGGCTTGCAACTTCGAACTGCGCAACAAAAGTGGAGTTGCATCGTGTAAACTGCCAAGCAAGTTAGGAAGTTGCTTCGTGTACGCAGCGAAAAAAAGAAACTTGCGCCATCTGAAAGTGGCTTGAACAGTTTAGAAAACTTTTGTGGCGTATTCCGTGCAACTTTGTTATGTCCTCTGCTGTAGTAGTACGTGAATAGCTGTTTGAGAGATAGGTACAAGGATTATAATTTGTGTTACACTAAATACAGATTTAAGACAGATACGTGCATTTTATTTCCTTAACAATACCAACAATTAATTATAGTGCGGTGACAATTGGTTTCTTCATAGCTAATAATGTAAATTGACGAGGGAAATGACAAAAAAGTTTATTGAACTGATTGAGACCAAAGATTGCTTGTGGAGAGTAGACACTGCAGATATCAGAAATAAACAAAGGCAACAAAATGCGTTACATGATATAGAAATAGAGTTCTACATGTTAGCAGAGGAAATTAAAGTAAAATCCACAGGTTGAGAACCCAGTTCACCAACGAAAAGAACAAAATGAAGGCAGGGAAATCTGGAAGTGGTGCATAAGACAAGTATAAAACAAAATGGGAATTTTACGATGCACTGCAGTTTATGTTTTACCACACCAGCACCAATGATGATGCAGTAGATTAGTAGATTCTTTGGTAAGTACCAACACTCTTTAAATGTAGCGATACTGCCATGGAACCTCTCCTTCAAGGTAAAAAATACTTCTTGAATTCCTAACGTTTTTTGCTGCAGTATGAGGACAGTTCTTTGCAATCGCACAGTCTTAGTTCTTGTTGTGCCAAATATAAGAAATAAATACCTTGTGCCAAATATAAGAAATAAATACATCTTTGACTGATAGCTACTGCCTAAAAAAAATCACATTGATTATATAGATGACAACCGAACGTGTTATATATTAAACTCGGTAATGTTGCCGCTCCATTATTTTAAGCCGAATTACCTGTGGCTAGAAATCTCAGTATCAACACAAGACGTTCTGTTGCTGATATTGACCTTCTCATTATTGTATCTTGCTTTTGTATTATATGTGCTATTCTTCTAAGCAGATAATTAAAATCAACCGCTGACAAGCGTAGGAAATTCTAAATTTTGATCTCCGTCGTACAGCTCTTGCAGGAAGTTGTTTACGTCTTTTTACGTCTTTTTACGTTTTTCTCTACGTCGACGAAGTAAAATAAGAGACAGGCATGCTACGGATAAAACTTCATTATCAGACGACATATTCACCATAACAAGCACACAACTGACTAGAAAGTGGCATGCAGAAAAATTGCCGCCACAAATATAGTATCGTGTAAACGCTCGGTGCAACATTTCTGTGGACGTGTCACTTTTATAGTGGTGCAACTAGAAATCGTGCAACTTTGCAAGCTGTGTGTAAACAGAACGTGCCACATTTGTGGCCCGCAAGAAAAGTGGCATGCCATAAAACTGGCATTGTGGACGAGTACCTACTCTGTATTCGATCCGCGTCAAAACAAACCCCAGGTGACCAGTCACTGTTATAATGTATTCTTCCGCTATTCGCGCTAGAAAAACTGTCACACTTTCACGACCATGCGGCGAGTAGAAGCGGCACGTGGTGCAGAAAAGAACAAGAGTCCTTATTTCGACAACTGACACGGTGACTAGCATATTCTGTTAAGGGCTAAAGGTGATAACATTGATAGTTGCAACAAAATAAACGTTTGCACATATAATAATAGCTAATTCTAAAAGAAATGAGCAAAAATAAAGTAACAGGTATGGAATAACTTAATTTATTTGCTCTCTGGAAGTGGCACTTTATTAGCTGCGGCGGCTCATTTTAAAAAAGAAATAGTGCACTGTTACGCGAATTGCATTCTTCTCAAACAATCGCTGCATACTCGCATCGCGTATTTCATATAATTTTTTCCCCCGGCGTAACCACTTTTCCCGTTTCAGATTTTTCTTCACAAGCACTGTTTATACCTGTACTCGAAACACCGGTGCACCCAGAGGTGAATTTCACAATTTGTTCCGCGGAAAGTGTTGGATATTTCTCACATAACTTGTAATAAAGATTCAACACTATTGTGTTTTCACCACTAGTCAATGGTTTGCGCGGCTAATGCTTTACGTAATTCGACGAAAACTACAAGAGCGAATTCACCGTCCTCCATCATACTGAACACAACTGCTGGTTTCTGGCTGTAAACAATATTCTGCGCCTACCCGGATGTCAGGTGACTCATACGAATTGCGTTATGGGACTTGTAGCTCTGTTTTACGGTATAAATCAGCATTAAATAAAACCTTAGGCATATGTATAGAATATTTAAGGATAAATTCATTCTAAAATTCGGATTATTAACATGGGACTACTTTCCTGAGCGCATGGCTATCGTGTTGTACCACGGTGCACTGACCACGTGGGTTTGTTTTGCCGCGGATCAACCTAAGAGTGAATACAGTTTAGGAACCACTCAAGCTAAACAAGTAGTGCTTAGATACAACATGCAACAACAGCATTCAATAGTTTGTTCATGGTAACGCGATGGAAAGAAAGGTGGGAGGAGAATAGGAAGCATCCAGTACGCCCGTTAGACAACACACTCTCACTGGGAAAAGTGCAAACTTACTACATGGAATATTTCGAAATGTAACGCTGCGAATAAATCAATTATAAATGATGGGTCTTTAGATTTATTCGGCCTTTACCGGCAGTCGGTTTAAATAAATGGCGACATTATTAGTTCAGCAAGCCCCTTGTCTCAAAGTAGAGCGGAATTGAATCTTGGACTCATGCGTTTCCGATTTCGTAAACCGGTTAATTACTGCGGCGGTGCAAAATTATTATTCACTAGGACATTGTTTGCGCTCTTTGTAACACGCACCACCGATCATAGTTTGCATGGTTGAATGCTAGGCCGAGACACTCTACGCTACAAAAACCGTTCAATTATTTTAGTTAGCTATCAGCATGCTTGCTAGATTGCGAGTTTATGACACGCAAGCGAAAGACGTTCCAAATGTAAATACTGGAAAGGTACAATACAAGTCCCATTTCGATAAGGTGACCTCGAAAATGTTGACATCCACCGCTTCAACCCACCTTTCGCTAGTCCTCTAACGCCGTCCTCCGTGGTGTAGTGCTTACCATGCTAGTCTCTAGTTCCCGAGGTCGCGGATTCATACCTGGAGGAGGGTGGTGGATTTTCTCGGGCGTAAAAATCCCTAGCATGACTTCCTTCGGAAGGGAAGTAAAGTAGATTTACGGCACGTAAAATAACCTCAAGCCTGATAAAGAGGCCTCTGAGCAAAATTACCGGTCTATCACGTTCAATATAGAATGGGATGCTAAGGACCACAACAGTTAAAAGCGTCCATAAATAAAACTCAATTAAACTTTTGCTAATCCTCTGCAAGAGGCACTGGTCATAACTCGCTTCGAAGTATTGATGTAATGTGCAGACAACCGACTGGCGGCAACGGCCGAATAAATCTCAAGATAACACAAATTGTGTATTTTTGTGAGCTGTACAGTTTTTTCTACAGAAAGTTTTTAACTATCTCATAAGGTTTCTTAGTTACACAAAATTATACAAAATTTAACCAACTATGGGGTACTTCGCAGGCTATTCATATAAAATTAAAGATATACGTATTTCCCCTCTTACTATGCGAAATATTTTAATCATAATCTTAGAGCAATTTAAAAAAAAATACAAAACGAAAGAATTTTCCATGCAAAGGGTGGCTTGGGATGGGGAAATTTCTTGAAATCTCCTTGTCGCATCTTTATGCTGAACTTAAATACGAAGTTTGGTATTTATCCGAATTTTCGTGTTTGAGTTAAGCTGTTCACACACACACATCTGACACAGATTTCACCGGAAATACATGTTTCGAGGCCCCAAGAATAGAAAAAGGCATTTAAGAAAAAGGTCCGCGCGTGCATGCATATGTGCGTGCGTCTCAGTCAGTCTGTGTAATACTGAAAAGCATAACAATAATAACATGATTTGTATGTTCAGTATCCTTCAGTAGTTTTCAATAAAGTCCCCCCCACGTCAAACCTACCTTTTACGTGGAAAAATACATTATAAAAATAAAATTGTTGTACTCACATGACTTTCTCTACTCATTCTTCTACAAACCATTGTTACAAAAGCTTCTTCTGTTTTTGTTTTGTTTTTAGTTTAACGTCCTTTAATCCGGTAGGTCAAATCTGACGACGAACGAATGAAGTGGGTGAAATTATGCTCAAATGGGGCTTTAAGCTACCCGACATGCATATTTTCTGGATAAAGGAAAAACCCAGAAAAAAAAACTTATTCGGGTAACACACCCGAAATGAAGTTCGAACTCCCGACCTCTTGAATGTGAGGCAGACACTCCAACCCACATCACGGAGGAGGGCTATACACTTCTTGTTAATACAGGTAAACCTTCATTCTTGTCTTATTCGATACACATTTCCTACATAAAAATCTGATGTATTACACTCACATGACTTTCTCTACTCTTGTACAATCCATTTTTACAAACGCCTATTCTCCATGCTTCATGTTAATCGAGATATCGAGATGTCAATCTTATTGCTAATTTTCTTGTAGATGCCAGGGGAATATGGTAGGTTTTAAGCGACAGTCAAATATTTTAACCCTGGTTGCTATGTGGCGCATTCCATTCTCTTTGCATGTCCAGGACATAAAAAAAATGAATAACGAATTTGAGAAAAAGTATTATTGGAAAATTTAAGGGAATAACAAGCAATATATCGAAAACGGTTCACTCAACAAAACAAATGTATATGACATAAATTGTGTATTTTAACGCGATCTAAATTTTTTGTGTAGTAAAATTTTGTCTATCTCTTATGGTTTACCAGTTATGCTAAAGTCGTTCACAATGAAGAATACTTTTGGAGACATTCCCAGAAAATTCGAGATATACATTTCATTTCTCATGACATTATCTTAAAAATATGATATTTTCATCAAAATCGTTAGAGCCATTTTTGAGAAAAATAAAATTTTCGAAAAAATGTTCCATGTAAAGGGTAGTCTGGGGTGGGGGGATTTTCTTGAAAACCTTAGTGTCGCATCTCTGGAAGATACTGAACCTAAATACCAAGTTTAGTGTTTATCCGAGTGTTCGTTTTTGAGTTATGCTGTTCACAGACACACAGACACAGAGACACACACGACATGTTTCCAAAAATGTTTTTTTTTGGATTTAGGGGGTCTCAAAACAAGTATTTCCGGTGAAATCTCGGTATCGAATTTTTGGGTGGAATGCAATACTTCCCCTACTTACTGTACGTAGTAGAAAAATCTGATGTGTTACACTCACATGACTTTCTCTACTCTTGTACAATCTAATTTTACAAACGCCTATTCTCCATATGCTTCATGTTAATCGAGATATCGAGATGTCAATCTTATTTGTAATTTTCTTGTAGATGCAAGGGGAATATGGTAGGTTTTAAGCGATAGTCAAATATTTTATCGCTGGTTGCTATGTGGCGCATTTCATTCTCTTTGCATGTCCAGGACATAAAAAAAATGAATAACGAATTTGAGAAAAAGTATAAGTATTGGAAAATTTAAGGAAATAACAAGCAATATCTCGAAAATGGTTCACTCAACAAAAAAAATGTATATGACATAAGTTGTGTATTTTAACGCGATCTACATTTTTTGTGAAGTAAAATTCTGTCTATCTCTTACGGTTTACCAGTTATGCAAAAGTCGTTCACAATGAAGAATACTTTTGGAGACATTCCCAGAAAATTCGAGATATACATTTCATTTCTCATGACATTGTCTTAAACATATGATATTTTCATCAAAATCGTTAGAGCCATTTTTGAGAAAATTAAAATTTTCGAAAAATGTTCCATGTAAAGGGTAGTCTGGGGTGGGGGGATTTTCTTGAAAACCTTCGTGTCGCATCTCTGGAAGATACTGAACCTAAATACCAAGTTTGGTGTTTATCCGACTGTTCGTTTTTGAGTTATGCTGTTCACAGACACACAGACACACACACAGACACACACACAGACACACACACACACACAGACACACACACAGACACACACACGGACATGTTTCCAAAAATGCTTTTTTTGGATTCAGGAGGTCTCAAAACATGTATTTCCGGTGAAATCTCGGTATCGAATTTTTGGGTGGAATGCAATACTTCCCCTACTTACTATACGTAGTAGAGAAAGTAAAAAGTAAAACGAATACGGTAACCCAGAGCGATAGTCAAATCTTTTCACAGTCGGTCGCTATATCATGGCTTTGAAAGTCTGTTATCTTTGCATGAACATGAAAAAGAAAGAATACTGTGAATGTGTGCAGGATGTAGCATTCAACTTTTGCGTACATTTTATTTATAATCCTACATATGTATACATTGAAGTTTCTGGATGCCAAAACCTTTTAATCCCCTTATGTAAGAACGTTTGTAGTATTTCCTCTGTATGTTGTATACAAGTTCATTATAAGTAAATGCTATAATTATATAAAGAAAGAAAAAACAAACTGAATACAGAAATACCATAAAGTCCCATTCAATGTTTGTAATTAACAACTGAGAAGATTACTTTTCTCTTTTGTGTCATTTACGAGATGTTTAAACCGCTAGCTTGGTAGTGGGGATCTTCATATTTATCATTTTCATCCCGATTTGTCTGTATGTTGATATTGCGCGATCCTGTATTACATTATTAAATGACTACAGGACCAAAGAGAAGGTAAAGAAGTTTAAAGTTTCATCTACCTGAAATTACTCAACTTTTCCGTTAATTACATCACCGTTTAAAGATATTTGCTCACACTATACAGCATTTCTAGAATTTGGGAGGACGTCGAGTGTTAAAGGAATCAAAAATACAACATCGTCGATATTTCATTCCCAATTACGAGAATATGAAGCGATTTTTATACCGCTATTAGTTTATCACCGACCTTTGTGAGTTGGCAGTTATAAGATGTAATGAGGACTTTACTACTCTTAGTATTGGAGGGGACTCGGTACCAATTGTACCTAAGCTTCAAAAGGGGCGACCCCGGGAGGGAGGAGGAGGTGAGAGGAGACATTGAGCGGTTGGAAGCAGGAGTGACGGCACAGCAATGACAGGTCCCTATTGTTTCCAGATTGAGACGCTCCGACAGTCGAACAGGCAGACCGGGCACCCCGCCCCACACAGAGCGTCCAACGCCCCTTTCTGAAGGCGATTTTGCTATAACCCGGTAACCAGCCGAAGGCCGGGGGACGGTGAAAGTTCCACAGAGAGCATCCTTTTCCCCTGCCACGCCGCACCGAAGCACCATCGCCGACACGTTCAACCCTGAAACAGAACTAACGAGTGAAGGACGAATGAAATGATGGATGGAACGAAATAGAGGGACAGAAAATTCGAGGGCTGAAGAAAGCCATTCCGGCATTTGCGTGACGACCCAGGTAAACCCTGGCAGAAACTTATGGGTCAGAGTGAACGGTCACCGCGAATCGAACCCGGGACCTCCCGAATGCTAGTCGCAAGCGTTAGCGCTGCACCAACTCACTCGGTGTGTAATGAGTAGACTTCAACATAAAGATCTTCCAGATAATTTAATTGAATCGTCATTCGAGGTTTATAAACATTCGCACATTTAGCGCCCGGTAAACTAGGTAGCTTTTTTATTTACCTTTTCTTTTTAGCTTAACGTCCTATAATCGAGTAGATCATATCGAATGATGGATGAATGAAATGATGCTCAAATGAGCGCAGGGTCCACAAAGCTTAAAGTTAACTGACATTCGTCTTTTCAGGTTAAGGAAACCCCCGGAAAAAGAAAAAAAAACCTTATTCAGGTAACTTAATCTAACCGAGATTCGAACTAGGGACCTCTTGACGCGCTACTCCATACCATCAGGTAGCGTTATATTGTAGCGCCCCTACTGGTGGGTGGTTAACCCCAGGGATCGCTTGCACTGGGGGAGGGGCAGGAAACTCAGGTGGTAGGACGAATCGGTATCGGGATAAGTAGGGCGGCACTCGTGCAGGTGAGGCACCGGGAATAGCATGGAATAAAAGCACCCGGTGGAATGAATTAGATTTGGGAGTTTATTTGCACTTAAGGTACATAACTGCAGCTGGTGGCCGGTCATGGCTTGGGGCAAGAACTTAATGCTAGAGCACCTTACCTGGATTACGTTCGTCTTGAAATGTGTACAATGGAAATGTTAATTAAATTACGGTGGGGTTGAGAGGCAGCCCTTGCGGCTCGGAGCTTCGTCGTCGAGTATTGCCTCTAGACGAGAGTGAAAGTAAAGGCCTAAATCCAAGGCTCTTTAATACTATCTTGGCTGCTGACTGCGCGGACTTGGGATCTACATCGTCGTGTCACAAAGTTTCAACATTTTCTGACGTATTGGCAACACTAAGGCAATCCTTCGATAACTTGTTCGAACCTCGCTACCTTACTTCGTTACCATATAATAAGGGAATGCGTGTAGTTTCCATCATCGTCACCTACTTTTCGTAAAACAAAAGACCTGGTTATAGGTTATGGTTATGTTGTAGGTTATACAACGGCGACGGACATCTCGCGCATCGTGACCTACATATATCTATTTTGCTACCACCCCCGGGAGAAATGGATTAAGTGGAGGAACCACAGGAGGCTACAGGCCGCAGGCAGACAAGCCACAGAGTGACACGCGGAAGTACCTAAGAATTCCATGTTGAAGACCCGACCTACTACTGGAGCTGCATAGAGAGGGTGATGAACGACCCGTGCAACCAGGCAGCCTTCTGATGTCCACGGAGAATACCCTTTGCTTGTAGCAAGTATCCGCGCCATCTGTGCGGCGCTGCCTCACACTGCGAAACCTGAAAGCACACCTCAAACAAAATGAAAGGGAAATGAGGGAAAGGAAGTCGTGGTAGAAACCACCCCAGCATTCGCCTACCGACCACGAAAAGGCAATAAAAATCCAAGGTCAGAGTGGGAGGTCGATGGGAATGGAATTTCGTCATGATGACAATAATAATAATAATAATAATAATAATAATAATAATAATAATAACAACAACAACAATAGAATTAAAGGAACGGAAAAGCAAAAAGCAACTGTAGTTTTTTCTTTTCCGTCACATTCCCCAGGGCTCAAATTTCGCAACGCGTCGCGGAATCCTGCGGTTAGCAAAACTTGGGAAATACCTACCAGCTCAGCCAAGTTAATCAGCCGTATACTTTGGTTTCCGCAGTAGTATAACATCATATTCAAAAGACTTCGTTTGCCAAGTGCATCTAGCATATGAATTGTCAGAAACAGAGAAATAATTAGAAATCTTAAATAAATGATTTATGTTAAATTTCTGTGTATGCTGTGTATCGCGTATAAAAAAAATCAGGTTTCGGCGCATGCGCAAGGACAACTCGCATTAAAAGTAATAAAAAAAGAAACTGATGTGTTACATTCGCATGACTTCCTCTAGCTATCATCGTTTATTTTTATATCTCTTCTGCAAACTATCCTTACAAAACTTATTTCTCTTCGTTAATTCAGAAATGGTATCCTTACATTTTGTTGTTGGTACAAATACAATACAGGATGCTGAAACGATAGTCAAATATTTAATACACACACACACACACATATAGGTGATCCTATATACATACACACATATATATATATATATATATATATATATATAGAGAGAGAGAGAGAGAGAGAGAGAGAGAGTGGATCACCTAAACCTTGCACCGTAAATATTTCGGAAATGGAAAGTGCTATTGATGTGCAGTTTTCACAGCATTGTTTGGTAGTCAGGGGCTCGTACATTTAGCCTATAAACAGATTTTAATAATACTGAGATCGTGTATTTTTTGAGCAAACATACAATTTTTTTAAATGGAACAATGCCTAGTTACATCAACAGAATAAAGGTAGGGTAAATTGGAATGTCAGTGGCGTTTGTTGCAAGATTATAGTGCAATTACGAGAAATCTTAATTTGAAACTATTACACACCGACACTTGTACAACCTGTGGTACCACAAACTAAAGAAAAACAAAAGGGAAATACAATACTTCTGTAGATTTTACAAGTAAAGAGATCATAGCCCTTCAAACGTTGTGTTCAAAATGACCTCCGGCAGCTTCAATACACGCTTCCAGTCTGCTATGGAAAGACTGCTGCACACGTTCTTACATTTCAGCGGAAATTTCAGAGCAGGCAGCAGTAATACGTCGTTTCATATCGTCTGGAGTAGTTGGTACATCCTTGTAGACAGTGTCTTTCAGCCTTTCCCACCAAAAAATAGTCTAAAGGGGTCAGATCCGGTGAACGGACCGGCCAAGCTTCAGGTCCTCTTCGTCCAATCCAACGATTTGGAAACAATCCGTTAAGACAAGCAGCAGTACTTCGTCACTATGGGCTGGACAGTCATCATGTTGGTACCACAGGTTCCTCCTAGTCTGCAAAGGAACGTCTTCTAGCATCTGTGGCAGATGGTTTGTCAGGAGGCTGCGATATTTGTGCGAGTTCATTGTTCCGTCGCAGTGCAATCAATGAACAGAAAACACAAAGCAAACATAACAACATCGTATACCACATGCACTAGAATCCTGCAACGAAGACCATGGACATTGTAATTTACCCTACCTTTATTCTGTTGATGTAACTAGGCATTGTTCCATTTAAAAAATTGTATGTTTGCTCAAAAAATACACTTTCTCAGTATTATTAAAATCTGTTTATAGGCTAAATGTATGAGCCCCTGACTACCAATCAATGCTGTGAAAACTGCACATCAATAGCGCTTTCCATTTCCGAAATATTTGCGGTGCAAGTTTTAGGTGATTCGCCCTGTATATGTATACTTTACTTACTTTCTACAAACGTTTCTTGCAAAACGTCGTTTTCTATCTATTTCATATTAACTGAATAGACATTTACAGAAGCAGTTTTATTACTCATTTATTTACCGTAAGTATAAAGGTAATACAGGTGGATGGTTTAAATTGTGCTTTACACGTCTTCTTAAATATCAAATATTTAAAATGTACTTTGCTATATCTTCTTCTTTAACTGAATACCCTCTTCTTTTTAGGACTTACACCCCCAAGGATTTACAAGCCAATGCTTTGCATCGAGCCTGTCGAGGAGCAAGCAAACTCTGGATCATAGCATATCCAGGATGGGTAATCATCCCAATGCCTCGTATGACGGTGAAGAAGAAGGCAATGAAATGTAGTGATGAAAGGGATGGTGTGAAAATTCGCAGATCAAATTATCCAACCCAGCACTCTCCTAGCGCCCGAGGAAAACCGCAAAAAAAGCCTTCGGCCAGATTGATCGGCACCAGGTGGTTTGAACCCGAGACTACACCAATGCGGACCACAAACATTACCACCTGATTTATCCCGCTCGGTGAGGAGGATAATATTTAAATATTTAAAATGCGGTTTGCTACACCCTGGTTTTTAAATTCCATATTCTTTTCATGACATTTTGTGTTTGAACAAGATCAATATTTTTGCGGACTAGGTATATTTCTATCACTTATGCTTCATCAAACACAAAACTTCATGCATTCAGAATGAAGACCACTTCAAGGGTATTCACAGAAAATTTCAGATATACTTTCATTTGCATTGCAAATATCTTAAAACGTATCGTATTTTAAACAAAGTCGTTTAATCATTTTTGAGTTCATAAAAACATAACGAAACATTTAGTTTGGTGATTTTCAGACTACGTTTTTGAGTCTCGCTGTTCACAGAATGACAAGAGCACAGACTGACGGACGGACAGACAGACGCGCACACACACAAACCCTTTTCTATAAATGATTTTTTGTGATTCAGGGGATCTCAATGATGTCTAGATATCAATTTCTGAGTAGAATGCAATATTTCCTCTATTTACTACAGACAAATAGTAGAGAGAATAGTAAGCTTTCGCAAGAAGAGTTTGTATAAGTTATTTAAAAACTGGGTGGGTAGAGAAACTCACGTGAATGTAGCAGATTTATTTAAGTGCTGTTGCTATCCACTTTTTCTCTCGATGTCGTGGAAAGAGATGGAATTTCACGCTCAGTGTATAGTGACCAGTTTGTACTTTCTCTACTACGTATAGTAAGTAGGGAAAGTATTGCATTCCACCCAAAAATTCGATACCGAGATTTCACCAGAAATACATGTTTTGAGGTGCACTGAATGCATATAAAGCATTTTTGGAAACATGTCCAGGTGTGTGTCTGTGTGTCAGTTAGTGAACAGCATAACTCAGAAACGAAAGTCGGATAAACACCAAACTTGGTATTTAGGTTCAGTATCTTCCAGAGATGCGACACAAAGGTTTTCAAGAAAATCCCCCCACCCCAGATTATCCTTTACATGGAACATTTTTCGAACATTATAATTTTCTCAAAAATGGCTCTAACGATTTTGTATAAAATACCATAAGTTTAAGCATTTTTATGGCAAATGAATTGAATATCTCGAATTTTATGTCTCCAAAAGTATTCTTCATTGTGAACGACTTTTGCATAACTGGTAAACCACAAGAGATAGACAAACTTTTTATTACACAAAAAATGTAGATCACGTTAAAATTCACAGTTTATATCAATATACATTTTTTTTAACCATTTTCGAGATATTTATTGCTTGTTATTCGCTTAAATTTTCCAATACTTATACTTTTTCTCAAATCGGAATTCGTTATTCATTTTTTACTTTCTCTACTACGTATAGTAAGGGACGTATTGTATTCCACCCAAAAATTCGATACCGAGATTTCACCGGAAATACATGTTTTGAGGCCCCCTGTATCCAAGAAAAGGCAATTTTGGAAACATGTCCATGTGTGTGTGTTCTTGTGTGTCTGTGAACAGCATAACTCTGAAAAGAACAGTCGGATAAACACCAAACTTGGTATTTAGATTCAGTATCTTCCAGAGATGCGACACGAAGGTTTTCAAGAAAATCCCCCACCCAAGATTACCCTTTACATGGAACATTTTTCGAAAATTTTAATTTTCTCAAATAATGGCTCTAACGATTTTGATTAGAATATCATATGTTTAAGATATTTTCATGACAAATGAAATGTATATCTCGAATTTTCTGGGAATGTCTCCAAAAGTATTCTTCATTGTGAACGACTTTTGCATAACTGGTAAACCATAAGAGATAGACAAAATTTTACTACGCAAAAAATGTAGATCGCGTTAAAATAAACAATTTATGTCATATACATTTTTTTTGTTGGGTGAACCATTTTCGAAATATTGCTTGTTATTCCCTTAAATTTTCCAATACGTATTTTCTCAAATGGGAATTCGTTATTCATTTCTTTGTCTTGGATATGCAAATAGTATTAATCTGTGGCAAAGAGAATGGTACTACGCATAGCAACCAGCTATTAAGAGATATGTCTATGCTTAAAGGCTACTGTATTTTTATATTGCCGTTGCAAATACAAAACAAGGGGAACATAGTACGCCTTAAGCGATAGTCAAATATTTTTAGAACTGGTCGCTATGTGTAAAATGTAATTCTCTTTGCATGTCAAAAGATCGTTTCTGCAAATGTTTATCTCCATTAATATGAAATAGGTGGAGGCTAAGGTTTTGTAAAAATAGTTTGTGCAAGAGTAGAGAAAGTCATGTGAGTGTAACAGCTCAGGTTTTTTTGTCCTGATAATGCAAAGAGAATGGAATACTCCACATAGCAACCAACTCTTAAAATATTTGACTATCGCTTAAAGGCTAGCAATTCCCCTTGCATCTACAAGAAAATTAGCAATAAGATTAATTATCTCGATTAACATGAAGCATATGGAGAATAAGCGTTTGTAAAAATAGTTTGTACAAGAGTGGAGAAAGTCATGTGAGTGTAAGACATTAGATTTTTTAATATATGACTATCGCTGCTTCCTTTGTAACCATAACGACGCGTATAACTTAACTATTTATGGAAACGTCTATCTCTAAGTTGAACTAGATAGAGGAATAAGGTTTGAAGGAATAGTTTACTAGGGTGACAGTGAAAAGTTTTAGAGAATCAAACTAGGGTTAGTTTTAAAAAGTTTAAATGCCTTTATTGTTTTTCAAAATATTCCCCTTTAACATCATTGCATATTTGCATTCCATGAAAGCAGTTATTAAAGGAAAGATGACATTTTTCCTGAAGCATTTCAGAAATCAGATTTTTATAACGCTCCATGCTTCAACTGGTGACTAAAAAGTGATTCCACGCATTTTATCTTTAATTTTTGGAAACAAAAATAAATTATAAGGTGCTGTCAGGGTTGTATGGTGGAAGGTCCATGGTGCTGACGTTTAGGGCATCCAGATAGTCAGCTTTGCTGTATGCGACGATGCGTTGTCATGATGTTATATTATTTTTCCTTTTGGACGTTTTTCAGTAACCTTTTCAAAAATGTGCGGTAAACAGACATTTGTGTATCAATCTGTAGTAAAGGTACGTCTATCTTCTAATGCTATAGTAGCAATTAGGTCCGTTTTAGCAGAAAGAAAAAACTAACAACTATCTTAACACCACTGCGAATTTGTGGACTTTTGTAGGTTTAGGTTCTGTACGAAAGACCCATTGAGCAGATTGACTTTTCTTTTCATGATTATAACAATAAATCCAAGATTCATCACCAGTAACGATATTCCGAACCAAATTTGAAGTGCTGCCTTGGAATTTTTCCAGAGTTTTTCTGAGTTTGTTTTTCATACCAATCTCAATGTCTCCGTAATAAATTTATAAGATGTTTATGGATCTTTTTCAAGCATTGCTTGAACAACGGTAATATTTTTCTCAGCAACATCAGTTCTTGGGCGTCCTTCACGAAATTCATCACTAATCTCTTTTGAATTCGCTGTACTAATTATAAAATGTTGTCTTAAATGGGGCTTCTTCACCAAATGCATTTCTAAGCTGAACTTCACATTGTTTAGGCGTTAATGACAATTTAAAATCGTAAAAAATCATAGCCTCGAAATATCCTCTAGTCAAACTCAGTTTTGGGTGAACACAAAATCTTTAAATGATAATAATTAACAAACTAGACGGCAATCAACTCACAAAATATTAGAAAGTAGCTGTCAAATATAAACAAATTTCATTTCTTTACAGAAACATGGCTTTCTAAACATTTTCAGTATCGCTAGACCCTATAAAAATACACGGTAGTGGATAGAGAATTTCGTGGGAATAGCCCGTGAAGTCCTCATCAGTTATTTTTGTATAATTTTGTGTAACTGGCTAACCATAAGAGACAGACAAAAACTTAGTACACAATAAATCTCTTTAAAATATAGAATTATTCATTCCAAATAATTTTTGTGGCATTCACCATTTCCGAGATATTCGTTTAAGCGGACTATATTCAGTTGTTTCTCGCGATGTCATGGAAACAGCATGGAACATACTCAACACATAAAGATTTGACTATCCCCTTTGTGCCTACGATAAGAATATAATGAAATCATTTTTGCAAACTTTTATCTCAATTAACATGAATCAGATAAAGAAATAAGCCTTTTGTAAGAATAGTTTTTAGAAGAGATATAAATATAAAAGATAGAAGCTAGAGAGAGTCATGCGAATGTAACACGTCAGATTTTTATGTCTTTTTTTCTAGTTCCTTTAAAATTCCTTAGAGTACCTTTCGGAAATAAACGTTCTGAATTTCGTCCTTGTTGGTTGTTCATGGCCAACAACCTTAAGATGTTACACAGTAACAGATAATAAAGATAATGTGTATTACTCTAAAATAATCATTCACTTCTCAAGCCCCATGTTGATAAGATAACGTAATATGATCAGAATGTGAGCTCATTCCCGACAAAGCTTCTTTTTACCTTCTCGGCCACTTAGGTAAGAAGAAGGTTGTATTCCATCCAAAAATTGGATATCGAGATTTCACCGATAATATACTTTTGGAATCTCTTGAACCCGAAAAAGAAAAAAAAAAAACAAAAAAGTTAGAACAAAACGTCCGTCCTTTTGTCTGCCTATGAAAAGTATAACTCAAAAATGAAAAGTTGGTTAAACATCGAACTGCGTATTTATGTTCGGCGACATGAAGATTTTCAAGAAATTCCTGCAAACTACTATCCTTTAAATGGAAAATGTTTTTTAATTTTTTATTTTCTAAAAAATGATTCAAACGATTTTGATTAAAATGACATAACTTTAAGACATTTGCATGCCAAATAAAATGTAGTTATAATCTTGAATTTTCTGCAAATGGCGTATGAAGTCCTTTCATTCGGAATGAATTTTGTATAATTCTGTATATTTGATAAACCACAAGGGATAAACATAAACTTACTACGCAAAAAAAAATGCAAATCTCAATAACACACCATTCATTTTAAATATATTTTGTGGCATCCGCCTTTTCTGATATACACTACGTGATCAAAAGTATCCGGACACCTGGCTGAAAATGACGTACAAGTTCGTGGCGCCCTCCATCGGTAATGCTGGAAGTCAATATGGTGTTGGCCCACCCTTAGCCTTGATGGCAGCGTTCACTCTCGCAAGCATACTTTCAATCAGATGCTGGAAGGTTTCTTGGGGAATGGCAGCCCATTCTTCACGGAGTGCGGAACTGAGGAGAGGTATCGATGTAGGTCGGTGAGGCCTGGCACGAAGTCGGCGTTCCAAGACTCTGTGCAGGCCAGTCCATTACAGGGAGTTATTGTTGTCGTGTAATCACTCCGCCACAGCCTGGTGCAGTATGAACAGGTGCTCGATCGTGTTGAAAGATGCAATCCCCATCTCCGAATTGCTCTTCAACAGTGGGAAGCAAGAAGGTGCTTAAAATATCAATGTAGGTCTGCGCTGTGATCGTGCCACGCAAAATAACAAGGGGTGCAAGCCCCCTCCAGGAAAAACACGACCACACCATAACACCACCACCTCCGACTGTTGGCACTATACACGCTGGCAGATGACGTTCACCGGGCATTCGCCATACCCACACCTGCTATCGAATCGCCACATTGTATACCATGATTCATCACTCCACACAACGTTTTGCCACTGTTCAATCATGTAATGTTGATGCTCCTTACACCAAGCGAGGCGTCGTTTGGCATTTTCCTGCGTGATGTGTGGCTTATGAGCAACCGCTCGACCATGGAATCCAAGGTTTCTCACCTCACGCCTAACTGTCATAGTACTTGGAGTGGATCCTGATGCAGTTTGGAATTCCTGTGTGATGGTCTGCATAGATGTCTGCCTATTACTGTTTACGGCCCTCTTCAAATGTCGGCGGTCTCTGTCAGTCAACAGACGAGGTCGGCTTGTATGCTTTTGTGCTGTACATGTCCCTTCACGTTTCCACTTCACTATCACATCAGAAACAGTGGACCTAGGGATGTTTAGGAGTGTGGAAATCTCGCGTACAGACTTCTGACTCAAGTGACACCCAATCACCTGACAACGTTCGAAGTCCGTGAGTTCCACGGAGCGTCCCATTCTGCTGTTTCACGATGTCTAGTGACTACTGGGGTTCGGATGAGTACCAGGCAGTAGGTGGCAGCACAATGCACCTAAGATGAAAAACGTATGTTTGTGGGGGTGTCCGGATACTTTTGAACAAATAGTGTATTTGTTGTTTTTTGTTTAACTTTTTCAATAGTTTGTCATTTTTTAAACGGTCACCATTCAATTCCTTCTCGCGATCTCGTGGAAAGAGAATAGTTAGAGCAGTAACCAATATTGCAACTAGTGGGATATGAGCATCATTACCGCTTGAATGTGGTTTGCAAGGATGAGGCGTAAGCCGAGTTGTAATTACATGAGAGCAGTAACTACGCTCATTCCATTAATTGCATACAATATTTTATCCGCTAGCATTTTAATAATGACCACTTACTTTATCTGTCTTCATGATACGATCATTGACTTATAAGTTATAAGTAACAGTATCATCATTTAGTAACCGTTGTGATACTCTGTGATTCAACGCAAACCAAAACCTAATTAATATTATTCCGTTGATAATGGTTAACTGGTTTAAAAACAAAAGAAGTAATATAAGGATATTAATTTGTTTACGCTAAAATTAGAATAGTATAGATTAACTGAAATTAAGAAAAATCGTCTAATTCGTTCTGAATAACGATTGATTCTGAAGCAAGAATCCCTTCTTTGAATGTTCTTTATCGGAAAGATAACGTAATAATTTAGAATTGTTAGGTAAATTCTATCAACAATCATCTCATATTCAACTATTCAAGATGACATACTTAAATGTAAGTAGTTAATAATTAACTGTTGAGAAATTCTGTTAATAATCATCTTGTATTAATCTTTTTTGTAAAGATTGTGCTATAAATTATGTAATAATAATAGTAATAATAATAAAGATATTTTTAGCCAATTTTGAATGTTAAGCATGACATGTAAGTTTATTAATTCATTACCATTTAAAAAACGGTTGCGAATAAAGAAACTTTAGCGCCAGAATATAAAAATTTGACTACCGCTTCAGCGTTCTGCCTACAATGAAATGAGTAATGAAATAATTTCTGCAAACATTAATCACAATTAACATGAACCAGATGGAAAAATAACCTTTTGTTAAAACAGTCTGTAGACGAAATATAAAATTAAACGATAGAAGCTATGGAAAGTCATGGAAATGTGACACATCAGTTTTTTGGGGGTTTATAATTCCGTAAAATCCACTGGTATGGAAAGAAAGTCCTTGCTGGCTGTTCATGGTCAACAACCTTAAATTGTTACATAGTAACAGATAATGTAGATAATGTGTATTACTCTAAAATAATCACTCATTCTGAAGCCCGATATTGATAAGATAAATCCAAGTAATACGATCAGAATGTGTGTTCATTCGCGTCAAGGTTGCATGCTTCTTTAACTTTCTCTACCACCTACCTACCTCTCTCGTAACTCAGTGGCAGCATGGGAACTCTTGAACCCGGAAAAAACATGTTTACCAAAAGGTTCATCCATGTCTGTGAACAGCATAACTAAAAATCGAAAAGTTGGTTAAACTTCAAATGCTTTTAAAGAAATCCTGCCACCTCAAACCACACTTAACTTACAAAATGTTTTACTACTTTTTATTTTCTCAAAAATGACAAACGATTTTGATTAAAATGCCATAGTGTGCGATATTCGCATGACACGTAAAATTTATACTCTGATTTTTCTGCGAATTGTCCTTTAGGTATAGGTATAGGTTATTTAAAGGAGGAGGGGGGACACCTCGCGCGCCGCGACCTACAGAGATCTTATTGTGGCTTCCACCCTGAAGGTTGTACCAATTTGAGATTAGTTTGTATTTTAGGAGTTCAACTGTTGGGGAGCAAAAACTTGAGATAGTTTCTTGGACTGTTCGCCCCACGTACGATACAAAGTTTCCGGTGGCCTTCGCTCTAACTTTAGGAATCAACTTTGTATTTTAATGTTTCTTTACATATTATATATATATTTATGTTTGCCTCGGCTGCGTCAGTAGTAATTTTTAAAAAACATGTATCTCTTTGCAGGGGTGATGCGGCTAAAGATTGTAGGCTTACACAAACTATAATTTCTACTTCACTCCTTTTATTAATCCTTCACACGATTAAATAACACTTCACTTATATAGAGAGCTGTGAGATTATTTATTAATTACTTGCACTTTTTAACACGTAAACTGTATAGTATTCTCGCCGTAATGAATTTTATGTCTCACACTGAATACGTACCAAGCGAATGAACTGCTACGGTACGCTGCCTTCTAGCGACTGGCGTTTGCGACTTAAATTTGTAAATTTCTTATTTCAAGTCTCTGATTCGCTAATCCTACTCCAATAGAATATCTTTATTTAACTTAAGCTTTTTTTAGTTGTTGATTGGCTATTTATAAACTGTTTTAAATGTTACATTATTATTGCTCCAAGAAATACTAGTAGCATTATTAAACTTTCCAATTCATTATTGCCTCAAGGTTACCTCATCGTTAGCAAGTTTCGGCTTCTATTCTCACAGCTCCTACATTGTTAAATTACGTAATACATTCACATAACATTATTTTACATGTACACAATAATATAAACATAATACAATGACTGTTACATACATTTTATATATTATACACATATTGCTTTAAGCCAGGCTGTTATTATATTTTGTATTATATAATTAGAGTGAAATCATTTAAGTGTTAAAAATACTGCCTCAACCTCGCCACAGAGACGCACGGAATTTCCTAATATTTCGAAGCTCGCAGATCAGTGCCACTGCTGGAGCCGCCGAGAGAGGGCAATGAACGATCCACCAATCAAGCAGCTCTGTGGTGTTCACGGGGAATACTGTTTCCATTGCCCGGCATCGCCATACACCACGAACACTGAAAGATGAGAAGGAAACGAATGAAAGGGGAAAGATGGAATGGAAATCGTAGTAGAAAAGAAACTCAGCATTCCTTGTCGACCCTGGGGAAACCACGCAAACCCATGGGTCAGAGTGGGTGGTCGCCGGGGATGAACCTAGGACCTCCCGGCACCCTTACGGCGCGAATAGCTTAGCCAATAGGGATAAAGCAACACAGAGGAATAATGTATTCTGTATTCACTCTTAGGTTGATCCGCGTCAAAACAAACCCCAGGTGACCAGTGCACCGCTATAATGTATCCTTCCGCCATTCGCACTAAAAATACTGTCACACTTTCAGACCATGTGGCGAGTACAAAAAAGAACAGAGTCCTTATTTCGACAACTGAAACGGTGACTAGCATATTCTGTTAAGGCTTAAAGGTGATAAGATTGATAGTTGCAACAAAAGAAACGTTTGCACATATAATAATAGTTAATTCTAAAGTAAATGAGCGAAAACTAAAGTAACAGGTATGCGATAACCTAATTTATTCGCCCTTTATTAACTGTTGGCGGTTCATTTTAAAAAAGAAATTGTGCACTGTTACGCGAATTGCATTCTTCTTAAAATCACTACATTCTTGCATCGCGTATTTCATATGCTTTCTTTTTTTCTTTTCCGGGTGTAACCACTTTTCTCGTTTCAAATTTTTCTGCACAAGCACTGTTTATACTTGTACTCGAAACACCGATGAACTCAGAAGTTAATTTCACCATTTTCTCACATCACTTATAATAAACATTCAACACTATTGTTTTTTCACCACTAGTCAATGGTTTGCGCGGCTAATGCTTTACGTAATTGGACGAAAACACAAGAGCAAATTCACTGTCCCCCATGATACTAAACACGTCTGCTGGTTTCTGGTTGTAAACAATATTCTGCGCCTACCCGGATGTCAGGTGACTCATACGAATTGCGTCATGGCACTTGTAGCTCTGTTTTACGGTATAAATCAGCATTAAATAATACCTTAGGTATGTGTATAGAATATTATACTATTTAAGGATACATTCATTCTAAACTGAATAGATTATCATGGGACTACTTTCTTGGGCGCATTGCTACCGTGTTGCACCACGGTGCACTGACCACATGGGTTTGTTTTGCCGCGGATCAACCTAAGAGTGAATATAGTATAGGTATGTGTGCAGGGATGTAGAAGCATGCGCAAATGCTTTGCAATTGTAAACCACCCTAGTAATCAAAGTGTTGACACAGTAGAGAAATTTCTTTTTAAACTATATCAAATGACAAAGTAAGTCTGTATCGACATCGTTCATATTAAAACGTAGTTACAGCCAATTAATGTAACGTAACTGCGGTCGTGGTAACCATGAAAACAAATAACTTAATCGTTACTGTAACCGTTACGTGTAACTGTTAACGCACTGTAACTGTGACAGTTGTAATTGTTAACGCACTGTAACTGCTACAGTTGTAACTGTTACTCGAAAATAACTGTTTGTCACACTCTATGAGGCATACTGCCGTGATGCCAACGATCTGACGACGGAGAGTTAATGAAATGCATCTCAAGTGTTGGTTGTTTTCACTTATCGCTGAATGACACAATGATCAATACTTTCAAAAGACGACACAGAGGAGGAGTAAAGAAAAACTATAATGTAAGAATATGAAGATAAACTACATATTATGACTGTTGGACCACAGATACTCAATATAATTGGAAACTGCACATTTCAAATAAAACTGCATAGACTGCTTCGATAGATCAATCCGTAGAGCAACTGTGTGTTGTGCTAGGGGTATCGGGTTCGATTGCTGGCTGGGGTGGGAGTTTTTCTCTAGCCAAGATTACTCCTTATCTTCCCCAGAGTCTGAAAGTATGAATGGGAGTGTGAATGTGGGTATCATCTAATGATTCAAAACCAGAGTGCAAGAAACTCAACGACAAGAATTACACGAGTTAACACCATAGCCAAGAGGCAATAAATTCCAAAGGAAAGGCCGCCGATAAAACTAGTGCAGTTAAAGGTGGGGAATAAATGGAACTAAAAAAACAAAAAAAAACTGCATAACAAACAAGTCTGCACCTAAACAAGCAAGAAACTAAAATAATGAAAATAAATAGTATTACAAATGCTAATCTTTTGTTGGAAGGACGGAAAATGGATGAAGTTGAGGAATTTTTATTATAGGAAGTATTACATCCAAGGAAGGTGGATCAGATGTTTAGGATTAAAGCAACAACGTAAGGTTTGCCTTATTACAATTAATCACTTCGGAAATCTAAAGAAACCTCCCCGAGGATAAATGCAAACGTTAAATCTGTGTTGCTAGAAGGTAAGAAACTTGGAAAGCTGCTAACTCACTGAAAACAAATAGCAAACTTTTGGAACTGTTATGGAAATCTGCTGGGCAAACTCTATATCAAAATAAAGTCATGGCAGATCACTTGCCAACAGGAAGTTTGGAAAAGGTGTGACGTTGGTTTAACTCAACACCTGCGCCACACCATCTATGTGACGTCGTCGGCTCAAACTACCACGGCGCCTTAAATGATACCCGACGCCATTATAATTGGCGCAACAGTTCTAGACACGTGAAAATCTTAATGACAGCTAGGAAGCGAATTACTTACCAGATCAGGTGACCGGTCGTCTGCATGTTGCAGGAGTGCGTGGGACAGTCATTGTCAAATATCCGCACACCGTTATGCACTGCGTTGCGCTGATAAACTTAGTTATATACCGTATATTAAAATCTACGCTGTAAAAAGCGCTTAATATAAAAAACGCTGTCAATCATTGCCTCCAATTCTTCCACACCTAACAACCCTTCCTCTTCTGCGGAATCACTCACATTATTGCCGTCATCACTGCTGTCACTACTTTCTGCACGTTATCCTGGATGAGAATTCTTTGTATTTGATTTTCTGCAATTCCGTATTCTTCGAAATAATGATTCTTAATTTATTCAATATGTCGACATACATTTTCCCATTCTGGCCTTCCAATTTCAGCAAATTGCTGGCCTTATAACTGCTCCACATATTTTAATTTACAAGTGATATTTCTGCATGCCACCCATTTTTTGTTATCAGCCCAGATTCATTCGATTGGGTTTAGATCTGGGCGATACGATAACAGTCTAAGTACATTATGGCGATGTTGTATTACTATCTGGTCAAGAATGTACGACTTCTGAAGCTGTTTGTTGGCTTTAATTAAGTTATATAGCTTTGTTTTACTCATGCTTTCATCTAAAGCTTTATTATGTCTAAGTAACCAAGCTCTCATTTCTTCTTTCAAGGAAGTTGAGGTAGGTGGTTTGTGAATTTGAGTGTTGACGCATTGTGAAGCATTGTCGATGACCAGAACAGACCCAGCAGGCATATTAGGTATCAACATGGCGTTGATTCACTTCATGTAATTTTCTGTATTCATTTCTTGATGAAAATCTCCTGTGGTTTGTTGCGACTTGTAAAAGAAGGGCATTTGGAACGAAGCCGATCTTTCCAACAGCATGAACGATAATAAGTATTTGCCCTTTGGCAACAGGTGCCTACAAACCTAATTCGCTATCGTCACTCCAACTTTTAGATGCTGTATGACTGCTGTGTATGTATGACTCATCTTCATACACTGTAGTATTTTTCTGAAATTTGTAGCACCACCTTGAAAATTTATGCTGATATAAGTACACTGATATAAGTACATATAAAATTATAGTCATTTGGAAAGGTAGAATCAGACTGAAAAATTAAATACCATAGCCGGGATTTGAACCACGAATCTTAGGCTTTCCGTGCCGTTGCTCTAACCTACTAAGCTATCATGGCAACATTTACTTTTTATTATTATTATTTTTTATTTTATTTATTTATTTTGCTTTTCTGTTAGAACTCTTCTATTTGATTTCGGTTTCTTCCATTTAAACCCTAATCTTTAATAATTTTTCTGAGATTTGTAGCACCACCTTGAAAGTTTCTGCTGTCTTTCGCTTGATGAGCAATCTGCTTATTGTTAACACAGTTTTTTCTTCCACATAGGAATTGTGAATCGTGCGCCGAATGACGCATTCGAAATCGTCTATTTCTGTAATACGTTTAGGGATCTTATGTTTCTTCCCAGGTGTGTCAAATGGTACTCTTTCATCCATATGTTTTTTTCTCTTATCTTTGAGAACTCTGGAAACGGAATTCAGTGAAACACCAGTTGCTTTGACTACTCTTTCTTTCACTCTCTTAAGGCTTTTGTGGAACTCGGATCAACATATATTTTCTTCCTTCATCTCTGCTTCTTGCTTCATGAAGTCGAGGACATTTGCAATTATTTCCCTACTATGACTATGTAACACCTTACCACTTAACTTTGAAAACGTAGTAGCCATGTTTATAAATATAACAAATATAAAGTAAGTACTATTTAGATACTGCTCTCTTTAAAATTACAACCAGATGCAGACACTTTCTATGCAGACTGTATGTGTTACGCACTGTGAGTAAGCAAAGGTATTATATCGCTTTCGTTGATTAAGCTAAACATAAACCATTCCTAGGCTCGGCAGCTGGGGTGGCAATCAAGGTCACGATTCCAGAAGTTTTGCGCGAGTTATACATCCTTAACTGGAACTGGAGGATCTCAGATTTCTGGTAGAACTTGGCTTGACATTTTAGGCAGGGTGATAGCGTTGCTCTATAACTGGGATCAAACATCAAGGGGGTTTAGAGGCGGAGTACAACAAATATCCGTAATTGTGGTTACAAAACTATTATAATGATGTTAGTACTAATCTACGCTACAATAAATGTTAGAAGCTTTGTATAGTGCTGCACCTGACAGCTAAGGTTACTTACCGTGCTGAGGTACCTGGTCCATGACTCTACGTGCCCGACTATGAACGGATTATAACCACACTATTAAAAATCTGATGTGTTATACTCAGATGACTCTCTCTCTACTCTTGTACAAACTATTTTTACAAACGCTTATTCTCTATATGCTTCATGTTAATCGAGATATCGAGATGTTAATCTTATTGCTAATTTTCTTGTAGATGCAAGGGGAATTGCTAGACTTTAAGGGATAGACAAATATTTTAAGAGCTGGTTGCATTACCAGGAGCAAAAAAAAATTAATAACGAATTCCCATTTGAGAAAAAGTATAAGTATTGGAAAATTTAAGGCAATAACAAGCAATATCTCGAAAATGGTTCACTCAACAAAAGAAATGTATATAACATAAATTGTGTATTTTAACGCGATCTACATTTTTGAGTAGTAAAATTTTGTCTATCTCTTATGTTTCACTAGTTATGCAAAAGTCGTTCACAATGAAGAATAGGTACTTTTGGAGACATTCCCAGAAAATTCGAGATATACATTTCATTTTTCATGAAAATATCTTAATTATATGATATTTTAATCAAAATCATTAGAGCCATTTTTCAGAAGATTAAAATTTTCGAAAAATGTTCCATGTAAAGGGTAATCTGGAGTGGGGGGATTTTCTTGAAAACCTTCGTGTCGCATTTCTGGAAGATATGAATCTAAATACCAAGTTTGGTGTTTATTCGACTGTTCGTTTCTGAATTATACCTTTCACAGGCACACATCAGACACACACACACACACGGACATGTTTCCAAAAATGCTTTTTTTGTATTCAGGGGGTCTCAAAACATGTATTTCCGGTGAAATTTCGGTATCGTATTTTGGGGTGGAATACAATACTTCCCCTACTTACTACACGTAGTAGAGAAAGTAAAAATAACTTAAAGAATCAAAGCTATTACCTGGAAGGTGCTCAGCAAGCGCTTAACTCAGAGCTTTGGTTACTATCTTCCCAAAACAATCAACAACTTACCGAACAAGTCGGCAGTCAGTGTCCAACTTGTTAACATCGGAATCCGGGAAATGACTTGCCATAGTTTCTAAAGCACATTTCATTGTGTCCCGAAAACAATGGTTGGTTTCCTGAAACCTTACAAAATTACATCCGTCACAATATATTTAAGACAGGAACTATCTGCCACCCCAAAATTCATGTCATTGTATTCCCTATTTACAGAGCAGGATGGCTCAGGCGGTAACGTCTGTGGCCCTCATTCAGAGGTCCAAGGTTCAATTCCCGGTGACCGCCCACTCTGACTGATTAGTTTTTTTTCGGGGTTTTCCCAGGTCGTCAGGCAAGTCGTCAGGCAAATGCTGGAGTGATTTTCTTCAACCTCCGAATTTCCTGTTCCTCCAATTCGTTCCATTAATCATTTCAGTCATCCTTCACCCCGTTTGGTCTATTTCCAGGGTTGGAAGTGTTGGCGATAGTGTTTCGGTTCAGCATGACAGGGAAAAGGGATGCTCTCTGTGAACTTTTTCCGTCCCTCGGCTGAGGTATGAGGACCTCCCCTTGGGGGTCGTTGGACCCTGTGTGGAGCGGGGTATCCGGTCTGCCTGTCCGACTGCCGGGGCGGCTCCATCTGGAAACTGTATAGACCTATCACTGCTGTGCCATCATTCCTGGTTCCGGCCGACCGGTGTCTCCCGCTACCTCATCCCTCCCTACCGTGGGGCGTCGGTATGATATCCTCATTTCTGGATCGGTGCCGAATCCCCTTCGTTTCACAATTCAATCCAAATTCGCTATTTTATTGTGATTAATTTGATGTATTTAGTATATTATTCCATAGATTTTTTCCTGTTATTAATATTATTGTGTAATTTGTTGTGGTGGCTAAAGACATATTTCCTGGCTAAGCGAGTTTAGCAGGTTAAAGTGTGCATTTTCTAGAGAAGCTTACACGTTTTATTTCCCCTTGTAGCTTGCGCGCTTTTGTTAGACCTTGGGAGGGGAAAAACCCGATTTAGCTATTGTTAGGCAAGAAGAGACGCTACAGTATGCATAGTACAGGGACAGCCAAAAGACTATGAACCGGCTGCGCGGCGTTTTTCCTGTCTGCGTCCTCGGCGCTCGTTGCCGTTTGCCGCTATCATAGAAAGGCGCTTGAAACCATACAACATGTTTAAAGCTACTTTTAAAGGCTTTACTTACCAACTTTATGAAAGTGTGTTTGAGGACAGAATTATTAGTAGAGATTTGTGGCTCCCTCGGTCCCCCAACCTAACCCCCTGCGATTTCTTTCTCTGGGGTAGCTTAAAACAAAGTGTACAAGACAAACCCACACACCCTGGAAGAATTAAAACAAAATATCCGCCAGGAAATTGCAGCATTTCTCAACGTGAACTACGGTGAGTGATGGATAGTTTCCTAAAGAGGTTCCAAAAATGTATGGACAACGACGGTGACCAGTTTCAGCATCTCCTTTCATAAAGTTCGTAAGTAAAGCCTTTAAAAGTAGTTTCAAAATGTTGTATGGTTTCATCCGCGCCTTTCTATGATATCGGCAGACGGCAATAGCGCCGAGGACACGAACAGGAAAAACATCGCGCAGCCGGTTCGCAGTCTTTTGGCTCTCTCTGTAGTAGGGTAAATGTAGATACACTGAAAATCAAGGTAACGTAAAGAAATTTACATGTGATATACATAATGGACCTATGGGATAGCAGTACTTAGAACCCACGCTTCTGGGCCCGCGAAATAGTCGCCAATGATATGCATAGCTACTTGTAGGTATATAGTAAGTATATATTGTACATATACAAGCAGTTAGATTTTGGACTTGTGGGACAGTCTCGCAATGTAATCGACATAAACTCCACGCTACTAGACATAAAAATTTACACGAAAAAATATGTTGATGTTACAATCCATAAATCCGAAGTAGAACAGTGTGATATAAGAGTTTAAGTAACCGAGGTAACATTCCAGTGAACATTGTAGAATATACAAATAGTTGCCGAAGTTTAACTCCGTTGATACAGATCCATGCAAATCCCCGCGAGGTGAAGTAAAGTCACATACCGGGGGATTTCAGTAAGAAGTACCCGCTACCCGCTAAAGTAATCTGTTGATTTTGTGTCGCGCGTAGAAGTGCTAAGGTAGAATATTGTGAGATCATTTAAATGCGCATAGCACGAGAAGCGCCGTAAAAGTGAAGTTCTCGACGAACATTCAGAAAGTGAAAAATAGTGCCAGGAACTTGAAACCTCTGACGTGTGTAGTCATATTATTTTGTTAATAAATTCACTGACAGTAAATTTTACAATTTTCCTCTCCCATCTTCTCTTGTTCAACTGAGATCTATTTCTTACTTGTCGGCACAGAGCACAAGCAGAGTCCTTCCTCACAGCTGAGCACTCCTAACAATAACTAGGGCAAAAACAAAACAACAGCTATAGAAATTCTGCGAAGTAAGTATTCTCGGATCGACGGAGAGAAAGCAGAAGCCACTCCGAGAGGATCTTACAACGGACATCGGGGACTGTGCCCAGCATTCTCATCCGTTCCTCGGTCAGCTGTGAGAGGGTAAGACATCGTCTTCGTGCCTCGAACTGACTGTCTCTTCAATGGAAATAGTATGTCCTCACGTCTTTGGTTGTAGGTCGCAATAAATTATCAGAATAAGATGCAGGCTCAAAATAAGGTCCAATGCAATTCGTGTAAAGGCTAACACAATGGGGGAAAAAAACATGGGAATGAAGTCAGGGTTGGCAAAGAACAGAGCAGGGGCAGCACAACTACCACTACTGCTACTGCTGCTTTCGTACCATCACCAGTACAACCACTACCACCACTATATCATTTACTACCATCACAACTAGTACTTATTTTATCTTCCGTTACGGAGGGCACTCGGCACCGATCCAGAAGGGATATTGTATCTACGCACCCCAGGAGGAAAGATGAGGCGAGAGGAGACATCAGGCGGCCGGATTCAGGAGCGACAGTACAGCACTAAGTTTCCAGAAGTAGAAACCCAGCAGACGACAGGCAGATCGGGGATCCCACCCCACACAGAGGGAGTACAACGCCCCTCAAGGGGGTTCGGATACCCCGACAACTGCCGAAAGCTGAGGGACGGAGAGAGTTCACACAGAGCATATGTTTCCTCTGCCACGCTGCATCAAAACACCATCACCGACACTTCCGATCCTGAAAGAGACCAACGAGATGAAGGATGAATGAAAAGATGCATGGAACGAAATGGGGGACAGGAAATTCGGGGGCTGAAGTAAACAGTTCAGTATTCGCCTGACGACCATGGAAAACCCCGAAAAAAACCGTGTCAGGGTGGACGGTCGTCGGGGATCGAACCTGGGACCGCCTGAATGCGGGCCGTAGATGTTGCCACCTAAGCCATTCCGATTGATACAATTAATAACAGTAATAATAATAATAGTAATAATAATAATAATAATCCTTCACCAACACCACCACCACTACTGCTGCTGTTGCTGCTGATAGGTATTATTATCAGGGGTGATCATAATGATGATGATGATGATAATAATAATAATAATAATAACATACACGGAATGTATTACTCACTTCTGTTTTCCATGTAAGAAGTTGTCTGTAGGCACACAAATTCTTAACAACTAGAGTAACAAACAGGTATCTGTCAGTCACTTTCACTACATGACATGTTTCACATTGCGCGTTGATGAGTATTGTTATAATGCAAGGATACAACTTTAAACTGATGGATTTCGTTCAATTCAAATTCTTCCGCCTTATTTCGTGCTCCTTCTTTTCACACAACTTGCCTGTCAGCCACAAACCAAACAGTTGTCGAACTATCACGTTGAAGTAACGCGTAGAAAGCAAGGGCCAATGCAAACTGGTGCTCGCCTTGAAACTTCCCTGCTGATATGCAACTGATAATGTAATTTTATTTCACTATGTATGCTGCAGTCGTGTAAACCAGTAAAGAAATGTTGAAAATTAAGGAATGAAAGAAAGTTGGCAGGTACTAGAACTTTGATTTCTTACTTCCATACTTTCGTTAGCGCAATAATGACTTCAGAGCTTGTGAACCCCAAAGTCTCACCACAACTGCTACCGCCGCCACCGTCACTACTACTACTACTACTACTACTACTACTACTACTACTACTACTACTACTACTACTACTACTACTACTACTACTAGAACTTGGAAATGCATTTGTTCACAGCAAGACCACCAGGCCTCCATCTATACACACAGAATGAGGCGTTATGTGATTAGATTACAATGTCCAGTTAAGTTAATTCGCGAAAATCTGCTTATTATAACAAGTATTATAGGGATGGGACCTCGACACTGTGTATACCTCAATACTCTCAGTACTTGGTGGTATCGACCTGTCTTATACTTTGAAATCATTTTTCGATACATCAAACATTTTAAGTCTCGCGTTTTTGTTTCAGACACCAATATTGTAAGTTGTTGCTTTTCATTTAGCTCTAGACAGGCATGAAAGGAGTAGAGCACGGATGAGGCTTCACATTGTTGAACAATATGTGTCACCAAAGTATTGTGATTCCCATTCTTAACCCCTGCTGAGTTTTCCGCAGGTGAATCAAGGCGTCATTCCATCGGCTCTTATATAAGACGTGAAAAACGGTGGGGGGAAGTGAAATGTTTACTCGTGTAAACCCTGTGCTGAATTGTGAGAGAAGGTGTAGCTGAGGCACCACACTATACTGTTTCTGCAGTCGCCTGGCTTGGTAAGTGACCAAAATCGATGAATCCAGAAGAAACGAATCGCATTTTCAGAAGTGCGATAATGCAGCTGAAAATATTTGTTTTTCCTTCAGTCTGTTTGTAACTAGGCAATCGCATTCGGGTCATAACTCTGCGCACTCCAGTCTGCGTATGGTACCTACCACCATTTTGCTTAACGTTTCATTTCCTTCACTAAGCTAGATTACAGCAGTGACATGAACTAAACAATGAAAAAGCGTAAAACATTTTGAAGAAGCGGATGCAAATAATAAAATCAGAGTAGCGTGTAAGTTATGCAGACAATATTTTCGCGCTGTTGTAAGTTATACGCAATACATTAAATATAAAGAAGCATGTTAAATCTACAAAATGGAGTACACATAACCTCAACTAACAAAGTGATGTACGAGTTCGCCACTGCTGTCATAATCTGGTGCCGTGACATCTGAAAATCAGAAGCAATAATCATAATCATCATCATCCCGTGGCGCTACCCCACGAAGGGCCTTGACCTGCCAACCTCACTGCCGGCCTCACGCTCATGTACGCACGGCAGAGGTGGGCGATCATCGAACCAATACGGGGAGATGATGTGACCAGCAGCACACATCCTCCAACCAGAATGTTGGTCTCCTGGCCAGTATCACTGCCTAACGTAGCTCCATTTTCCTCATGATGCTGAGTGGTCAACGGTCCAATATTCGAGACTAAATCCGCACCCCCATGGGTGGGGTCGAACCTGGGTGCATTCCGTGGCCGGGAACCAGAGCTCCAGCTCTAGTCCAGAGAGAAGCAATGCGACAGTCTGTCTATTTACAGTCCTGCAGCTTCAATGTCAGTCACACCAGGTACAAGTGTGCAAGACATTCGCATTCAACACAAAATATAATTACCTAAAAAGATTTATTATTATTATTATTATTATATTATTATTATTATTATTATTATTGTGACGCTATTGTGGCTATGGTCCAAGGTTATCGAGGTCAGTGCAGAGCAGTTGAAATAAACAACGATAAGGGGCTCGTAGCGTAAACGGCGGGAGCGCTATCGGCAGATAACCAGAGTTTTGTGAAGTTTCTTTCTACCTCCTTCAGAACGTGCGTCGAGCTAGTTCTAGGATGTTTTGTGGAAGATCCCATTGCCTATATAAGCGAGCGTTCTCGCGAGTTATTCAATCGTTAGTCAGTGAGCGAGCGAGTTGGCGGATGAGGTTCCGGTGCGAGTAGAAGTGCGATTCTCCGAGCGAGTTTGTGACGACTGCTGTGGTGAGCAGTGAGTGTTGCTACGGAGCGAGGGATTGAAGAAGTCTTGTGTTCGACTCCCCAGGGAGTGAACTGTTCTAAGAAGAGGTACGTCACGAAAAACAGTGAAGTGATGGGAAAGTAAACTACTTCATCTTAGTGAAGTGACAGTCTGAAGTAAGTGAAGTCTCGTTTAAAGTTGAACTAGATAGAAACTAAACAGTGACAGTGAGAGCTTAGAAGAGTGACAGTTAAAAATACTGAACAGTCACATTGTCATCACTGTTAGCTTTGAAAATAAAGTGTATGAAATCTGCAGCTTTTTTAAAAAATAAAAAAGTTACGAATTGGAGAATGTAAAACAGCCACAGTTGTAAAATTACCACACTATATAAATTAATGGTGTCCGAGAAAACAGTTGCATCTGCAGGAGTCCACTAACAAAATATGCTGGTTTAAAAACCTGAACATCTACAGAAACTAAATTGTCCTGATGAGTAAATTGGACTAAAAGTAGCAAATACATCAATATATGAATTTAAAACCAGGAAAATAAATATGAGCTCTTGACTGTGGAGAATACAGAGATATGGACCATAATTATGTTGTTTGGTTGCAAATCACACCAGAATGAAAATTGTCAATTGTTAATTAATACATACAAAGTAAGATTTACTGGTCCAGCAATAAGCAATTAATTTAGACTGACCAAACTAATTATACTCTTTGTTATAAAATCATGCCATTAAATGTAAAATGAAACTACAAGAGTTAATAGTCCCTTGCACAACTACCGATTTAAAATCACATAGTTGGCTATTCTGACGCCAACAGGAAATGATTCCTCCGGAGTCGTTAAGCAACAACATTTGTTATAAATTTTTATGCACTGAAACTTAAAAATTCAGACCTGTTTCATTCACACAACTTCCTCCACTCACTGTTCTACAAACTATTTTTAGACAAGTGTATTATTCCATCTATTTCTTGTTAATCGAGATAAACTTTCATTACACAACTACACATTTAGTTGTAGGTAATGTAAGAAGGATACAGTGGGTTAAAGCTGCTAGTCACATTTTCAAAAAGCGGAAGGCTATTTGACGGCTTTGAAATTCCATGCTCTTTGTACATGATAAAAAACGAGTAGTCTCTTGTCACTTGAGAAAAGTGGAAGTATTTCAAATTGCAAACCAATTACAAAGGATATCTCTGAAATGGTTAACGTCATAAAAGAATTATTTGACATAAATTGTACGCGTCTGCAGTTTTTGCATAGTAAGATTTTATTTACCACTTATCGTTGGTTTACAAGTTATACAAAAGTCACTCCACAGGCTATTGGCAGAAAATTCGAGATATACATTTTATTTGGCATATAAATATTTCTACTTTCTCTACTACGTATAGTAAGTAGGGGAAGTATTGTATTCCACCCAAAAATTCGATACCGAGATTTCAACGGAAATATATGTTTTCAGACCCCCTGAATCCAAAAAAAAAAAAACATTTTGGAAACATGTCCATGTGTGTGTCTGTGAACAGCATAACTCAGAAACAAACAGTCGGATAAACACCAAACTTGGTATTTAGGTTCAGTATCTTCCAGAGATGCGACACGAAGGTTTTGAAGAAAATCCCCCACCCCAGATTACCCTTTACATAGAACATTTTTCGAAAATTTTAATTTTCTCAAAAAATGACTAACGATTTTGATTAAAATATCATATGTTTAAGATATTTTCATGACAAATGAAATGTATATCTCGAATTTTCTGGGAATGTCTCCAAAAGTATTCTTCATTGTGAACGACTTTTGCATAGCTGGTAAACCATAAGAGATGGACAAAATTTTACTGCACAAAAATGTAGATCGCGTTAAAATACACAATTTATGTCATACACTTTTTTTTTGTTGGGCGAACCATTTTCGAGATATTGCTTGTTATTCCCTTAAATTTTCCAATACTTATACTTTTTCTCAAATTCATTATTCATTTTTTTTGTCCTGGTAATGTAAAGAGAATGGAATACTTCACATAGCAACCAGCTCTTAAAATATTTGACTATCGCTTAAAGCCTAGCAATTCCCCTTGCATCTACAAGAAAATTAGCAATAAGATTAGCATCTCGATATCTCGATTAACATGAAGCATATGGAGAATAAGCGTTTGTAAAAATAGTTTGTACAAGGGTAGAGAAAGTCATGTGAGTGTAACACATCAGATTTTAAATATACGTTATTTTAATCAAACCCATTAGAGCGTTTTTGGGAAAATTAAACATGACATTCTTTTCATGTAAAGGGCAGTTTGCTGTGGGGGAATTGTGTTGAAAATCTTCGTGCAGCATCCTTGTAAGATACTGAATTTAAATACACCAAACTTGGTACTTAAATTCAGTATCTTGAGAGCACGTGGAATTTCAAGAAAAAAATCATTGGTTTTAAGCAGATCGACTTTTTTGTTGATGTAAGTTTTTGTATATCTCTTATGCTTCGGCAGTTATACAAAATTCTACAAAATTTCTTCACAATGAAGGGACTTCACAGGAAAATTCAGTTATATATTTGAAGATTTATATATAATATTTAAGATACATGCAAGTATGTTAAATTTTAATCAAAATCAAAACTAACGACAATGTTCAATGTAAAGTGTAATTTGAGGTGGGAGATTTTCTTGATATCTTCGTGTAGCAACTTTGATAGATACGGAACTTAAATATCAAGTTTGGTATTTAACTGGCATTTCATTGTTTAGTTATGCTGTTCAAAGATAAATACATACACACGCAAGTAATTTTTCTAAGATTGTTCATTTGTATTTACGGGGCCTCAAAACCTGTATTTCTAATGAAATCTCGAATATAGAATTTTTGGATGGAATGCAATACTTTATCTGTCTATTAGGTACGTGATAGAGAAAGTAATAAACGATAGTGTCTACAGAAATGTAAATGTAACGCATCAGATTTAAACTTCAGCGGTGTTTGACGCAATTATAACATAATTGCAGCAAAGAGCAAATTATATGTCAACACTTTCTCACACTCCTATGGTGGACACTGCGATTGACGTCACCCATTGCAGACTGATAAGATCAGCGAGAGCATTCGTCTATCTGAGGTCGTATTATGCAATATACATAAAATAACTTACGTAAACAATTTGTGGGAAACGAAATAGCCACTTATCATTAAAATTGTTCCCAACATACTAAGAAATATAGTTCGGCAGTGGGAGCAGTTTCTTGCTGCCTCAAGGATCAAATCTGATTCTGACCTGGAATATACCAGAGTCAACTTATGTAATATGACAGGTTACGGGAGTTAAGGAAATGCACCACTGAAATTTGATGAGAATCTCGCGAAAATAGTTTTTGGGATTGTGCTGTACAAAAATATTAAAAAGCTATCATTTCAAAACGTATTTTCAGTTTTGATATCGTGGAAGTTTACCTTTATATGAGGGCAGTCCCACTAATATTAAAGCTGAGCTAGATTCTACTCTGGGAGACTCTGCTCCTTCGTTTACAACAGTAAAATATTGGGTGGCAGAGATTAAGCGAAGCCGTACGAGCTGCCAAGACGAACATCGCAGTGGTCGACCAAATGAGGTGACCACGCCAGAAATTGTGAAGAAAATCCACAAAATGGTATTCGATGACCGTCGCCTGAAAGTGCGCAAGCTAGCAGACATCGCAGGCATTTCAAAAAGTGCTATACATCGCACACAAACTGAAAATTTAGACATGAGAAAGCTGTGCGCAAGATTTGTGCCGCGTTTACTCACAAGGAACAAAAGCAGCGTCGTGAGGAAGTTTCAGTCGAAGGTTTGGCGATGTTTCGCTGCGATAAAGCCGAGCTTTTGTGTCGATTCCTAGACCATGGATGAAACACGGGTCCATCACTACACACCTGAAACGAAGGAACAGCCAAAACAGTAGATTGAAAGGGGAGAATTGGCTCCAAAGAAGGCGAAGACAGTTCCATCTGCAGGCAAGGTCATGGCGTCAGTTTTTTTGGAATGCGCGTGGGATAATTTTCATTGATTATCTTCAAAAAGGAAAAGCAAGTATGACGAGTATTGTGCAAACTTATTGCAGCGTCTGAATGATGAAATCAAGCAAAAACGGCCACATTTAGCGAAAAAGAAAGTTCTGTTTCATCAAGACAGTGCATCAGTTCACACATCCATTATCGCTTGGGCCAAAATCAACGAGTTAACGTTCAAATTGCTTCCGCATGCACCCTATTCACCAGACTTAAACCCCTCTTGATTATTTTCTGTTTCCAAAGTTGAAGAAATGGCTTGATGGTAAAAGATTTGCCAAAAATGAAGAGGTGGAGTCTGGAGTTGATGGCATTTTGCAGAACTCGACGGTTCTCACTATAAACAGGGTATCGAAGCTGTTGAACACCGCTGGGAAAATTGTTTTTTTCCCAAAGTTTTGTGTTTTCTTTGTTAGGTCGGGTACTTCTGGGACAGCCCTCGTATGCAACAAGGTTAGTAATCTCGTATAGGTGTTTCAACGCCTCTCGTACTGTGATCTGCACAGATATTGTGGTTAACACCCCCCCAGGAGGTATGGATGAGGCGAAGAGCCACAGGAGGCCGTAGGCAGACAGGCCACAGAGACGCGCCGAAGTCCGTAACATTTCCTAGCTCGCAAACCCGTCTCACTGCTAGAGCCGCCAAGAGAGAGCGATGAACGACCCGCCAATCGAGCAGCACTCTGGTGTCAACAGGGAGTACGCTTTCCATTAAGCTTGCATCCGCGCCAACTGTCTAGCACCGCCATACGCCACGAAACCTAGAAGCACACCAGAAATATGAAGGAAACGGAATGAAAGGGAAATGATGGAAAGGAAATCGTCGTAGAGAAGAAACCATCCCAAAATCTCCTGCCGATCCCGGAGAAACCACGAAAAACCCGTGGGTCAGAACGGTCGTAAGGGATCGAACCTGGGATCTTCCCAATGCGAGTCGCACATGTTACCGCAGCGCCAACTCGCTCGGTGATCTGGAATAAAAATTAATTTTATTTTAAAATTTTACTTTTTGAAAAAAAATTCTCAGCACTTTTGTTCGCTCCAAATGTTCCACACGATTGAGTTTTTGTTCTTTCATCTGAAATCTCTCACGTACATTCCGAAAACTCAAATAATTAAAACTGTCATATACATTTTTCAAGCTGATAGAGTTTTTGAGTTATCGATTTTTAAGGCAATGCATCGGTGAAATTTGGTAAACAATATGAAATTTTACGATTTTTCGTTGTTTTTGCATTTTTATTGTACTGTGTCGCAGCAGCTAAGACCCAAGGTTATCCGGAAGGCGCCGACCGACCGGGAGATAAGGGTAGCACTCTCGCCCAGCGTAAACACCAGAAGTGGTATCAAGAAATAAACCAGAAGCTTCTGGAAGCTTCCCTTCTCCCCGCCATCAGGACATTCTAGATGTGTCTCAAAAAGTCCACCGGCTCGCGAGTTAGTGTGTTTCTGATGCGACATCAGAAGACTGCGTTTGTGACGACAGCTGTGACGTACGAGTGCTGCTACTGCGAGCGATTAGAGACATCTTGTGTTCGATTTCCCATTCGAAGAAGAGGCTGCTTAGCGCGTATTTCATTACGCCGCGCCGCTACGTCGCGAAGGAAAGTGAAGTGACAGGGAAAGCTGAACTAGTTCGCATTAGTGAAGTGACAGTGAAAGATCACATTATTGAACTGGAGTGTAAACTGGACAATGTCACAATACTTTAACTTCTACTTTCATGCTTTTTAATATCAACAATTTGAAAGCCACAAATGCTATTTAATAGGTCCTTTACCGTGTATATAAAGCACCGCATTGAACTCTAATCTCCCGTTTTCTCAGTTCCTTCTTTTCATAATTTTTCCCTTTTCAAAACGCTTCTTGGACCACACTTTATAGCTTATTAGCTTGAAATTTTCAGGAGAGCTTCGGGAATTATAGATTTAAAAATTGTTGTACACTAGTTAAAGATATTAAATGATTAGCTAAAATTATTTTCCATAAATCACAATGAAAAAGTTGAAATATTGAACAACATGTACACAATTTTTTTTCTCTCAAACTCATTATTTAATTTTGTATACTAAGCTCAAATTGAAAATTTGGGAGCGATATGAAAAACCGAAGTGTCCAAAAAGTTGAAGTAAATGTTGTAGTTCCACTGTTGGGGAGCCAAAAGTAAATCAACTTTGTATTTTTAATGTTTATTCAAATATCATATATATATATATATATATATATATATATATATAGTAGGGGTGGCGTGGCTAAAGAATGAAGGCTTACACAAATTTTTATTTTTACTTCACTCCTTATTAATCTTTCACACGATTAAATAACACTTCATTGATATATCATACTGTAGAGCTGTGAGATTATTTATTAATTGCACTTTTTAATATGTAAACTTTATTTTATTCTCACAGTAATTCTTTTTATTAATCTTTCACACGATTAATAACACTTCATTGATATATCATACTGTAGAGCTGTGAGATTATTTATTAATTGCACTTTTTAACATGTAAACTTTATTTTATTCTTGCCGTAATGAAGTTTTATGTCTCACACTTGACCTGTACCGTATCGAAGTGCTCAGGAATGCTGTCTAGTAGTTTCTGGCGTTTACCGCTTAAATTTGTAAATTTCTCTATTTCAAGTCTCTGATTGGCTAATTTTACTCCAGCAGAATACTTTTATTTAACTTTTAGTTTTTCTAGTTGTTGATTGGCTATTTATAAAAAAGTTTTAAATATTACATTATCGTTCCAAGAATCATTAGTAGCATTATTAAACTTTCCAATTCATTATTGCCTCAAGGTTACCTCATTGTTAGCAACCTTCGGCTTCTATTCTCACAGCTCCTACATTGTTAAATTACTTAATACATTCACATAGCATTATTATACATGTACATAATAATATAAACCTAATACAATAACTGTTGCATACACTTTATATAGTATATTATACACATAATGCTTTAAGGCGGGCTGTTATTTTATTTTATATTATATAATTAGAATGATAACATTTAAGTGTTAGAAATACTGCCTCAAAGTATTTCGTATTAACACATCAAAAAGTGATTGATTATGAATAAAACACTTAATGTGTTAACAATGGTTCAACATAGCTCCTTAAAATGCTGTGTGCACGATATATTTCATGTTCTGAGTATATGGTAAAAAAAATCAAAACAATCAAATTGTAGATTTTTGCTTTTCACAGATGCATTGCCTTAAAGCAAAAAGGAGAAGTACAAAAACATATATTTTCCTTTGAAGTAAAGCTAGTCCAAAAATCTTCACAGTTTCCATGAACAGATAAATGGCATGTATATTAAAAAGGATTATTTTTAAAATTTCATCTTTGGATTATTTGATATAGGATAGTAAAATTAATTTTTGAAACGCAATATTTGACTGAGTGGTTAGACCCCCTCTTCTCCCACCAAGGTTTCATTCCAGAGGCCCGCATGTGGGATTTGTGGTGGACGAAGAGGCATCTGGGCGGGTTTTCTCCGGGTTCTCCAGTTTCCCTCGCTATTCATTCCACTAATTGTTCCATTATCACCTTTCCTTTCATCCATTTCGCTTTCATTTCATCTTCTTACCTAACTACGGGTCGATCCCCCGTTCGTTGTCCGTGAGTTCCTCAACATGGCCTCTGCCCTGTAATTCATTGGGCGCTGTAAGTCCTAGGGGTGTAAGCCATACGTAAGAGAAGGGTAACCAAGTAAATAATAATTTGAAAACTAAAAACAACCTCTAAACGAAATTTAAAACTTTAAAGCTTACGCAAGGCAAACTTCAGATTAAGTTTTCAGCCAAAATGACGAAAACTTTAGAAATTAGCATTTTCAGTGGCGTATCTCCTTAACTTACTTTCTGCGACTTGAAACACTTTCAACACTTTGGGAAACATATCCTCTTCGAAACATGTTCGGTAACAAAACGCTTGAAAACCAGCAGTCATTGTTTCATTTTAATTCTCTATTGCTTACCTAAGACTGAGGAAGATACAAAAATGTATCTCCTGCCAATCTGTCTGTGAATAGCAGTCAGAAAAGAAAGGTAAACAAAATACCAAATTTACTCTTATATATGTTTAGTCTGGCACATTTTATGATACGAGGCAGAGATTTTCAAGAAATCTCCTACCTCCATTCGTTATTCTTTATTTTCTCATAAAGTGCACTAACAGTTTTTATTAAAATAAATTATGCTTGAAATATTGAATGATGAATGAAGTGCCTATCTTGAACTTTCTGTAAACTACCTTTAAAGTCTTCTTCATTCTTACTGGGTTTTGTGTAAGTTAGATATCATAAAGGATACAAGAAAACTTGCTAGGTACAAGGTAGTTATTAGAACTCATAAATGTGCATTAAACTTACGTCATATAAAAATTCTGTGAAATGAATCATTTACGAAACATTCAACGTATTTTCTTTTTAATTTTTCTCATGAGTTAATGCAGAGAGTTGGTAATACCAGGACTACCATTTATATTATAATTACTAAATAAAACTCAATTTAATTTAATAAACAAACGTTTGTAACCCTTCTAACTCGTGGAGCCTTTTTTAAAATAAAGTTTTATTGCAGAGACCCTTAGGTCTGACCTATACTACAAGATAATGGTGTTTTGGTAGTGTAGTTTAGATAAGACGCGAAATTCAGAATGTAATTTCAGGCCTTCATATATTGATTCTGCATTTGTCTTTACATTCTTTAATTTCACTAAAATTTTACTTAGTTTATTTTCCTGAAGGGACCGCAGGATCCCTGTGAAGTGCTCTCGAATTCCTTAATTCCTTCAGACCGAAACAAAAACGGTTTTTCAAACTTGAAGACACATCATAAATACTTATGCCATTTTGTTTTCAACTCAATAGGCTAAAAACGAATATCACTGGCGAGGATTTCAAAGTCTGAATTTAGGGAGATTCGCATCCCCGCTGCAGTTCTGTGAAATCTGTGCTAAAGAAGGGATTGGGCCGATATAAAATAAACGTTGAATAGCGTGTAAGAATGCTGACAGAATTTAGGTACTATTACTGTGGTCAAACCGTAATTTTCACTTTTACATTAAAAACGTATAAACGATTTTTTTTATTTTGTTATTTCCTTTTTGTTATCCTATTTTAATACTATTTACTTAATTAAACCATCGAAATATATAACAGTAAAGCTTGAGAATCCTCCGAATCCGGTTTTTTTTGGGGGGGCTGTAAATTTATATCTAGGTCTATGTTCATTCTAATGCACGTATAAAGTCTTGGGGTTCTGCAGAGTACAGGTTGGGAACCCCTGCTATACGGGTTTTCCTCACTCCAACATTTTTCTTTCTGAAAGCAACCCAGAAATGGTACCAGTAAGGACGACAAATTGCTGATGCAATGTCCTTGAGTTTAGGTTTTCTTGTTGCCTTAATGGGATGAATGGCTGCACGCAATAGAAAAAAAAGACTGAAGAAGCAGCACAAATGTTCTAAAATTTGCTGGGAACTAGCTGCAATGCAAACAGCGTACTTTCGTTTATTTTTTCCTTTGGTCGCCAAAGTATGGTATGATATATAATATTTAAGTGCAAAAGTACAGAAAGTTGGAGAAAAGAGTTTATTAAAAAGAAATGGTTTAAGGTAGATAGAAATATTGCTATAATTGAAATTATTCAAAAAGATAGTAAAATACTTGAGTAAAGATAAAAAGAAAGTCAGTGAACAGATTAGCAAATATGGCTAAAATAGGATTAAGGAAATGGGAAATAAAGTAAGTAGATAAAAAGAAGTATTGTAATATGAATATGACTAGTAAAGAACCAGGGATGAATGCCGGTCATATTACTTGTATTTTACTTGTATATGGGTTAGTACAACAAAGAAAAAGGGGGGGAAAATATAAAAAAAGGAATGGTATGATACGAGCAGAACAATGTGGATTATTGCGCAGTCGTGTTTGATATAAATCGATTGGCCAGTTATGTTCAGAAGTACAGGTCGATCCATCCAAAGGAGCAAACGTGAATGTGTATACTGTGCTAAAGCGCACCAATTAAGTTGTTCACTATGGACGGAAATAAAGTGGCCACCCGCAGAAGTGTTGCGGTAGCAGCAACGGAAACACTAACCCAAACAAATGTGAATCGAAACAGTGAAGGCACAACAGCTAACAACCGAATACCGTAATGCCATTCTACATTTCCTGCTGCCATTCAAGAGATGTGGTATTCAAGGAGGGGTAGTATTAGGATAGCTAAAATTAAGTTTCAGGTAACCATGTTGGCTAGTTCACGGATTTGGCACCGTGTCAAGGACCGGTAGCATCAAGGAAAGCCGTGTGCTGATGTTAGTTCCCGCAAAACAAAGTCAATTGTGGCTGAAGTATAAGGATTTTTCGGTTGAAATGGGGGGAAAAATTAAAGAAACCCCATTTTACAAACATGGAACAATCAGATCATTTGGGATTACAACTGGAATACCATCAAGAATTGTTCCGGTATTTCAAAGGAGGGAAACATTTAGGGCGTGAAATCCGCAGTGCGACGTACAGTTCTGTTTGTTCATCGTAAAACCAGATGAAAAATATAGACTTTGTGAGACTATGACCGATGAAAACATTGCTTTTAGCAAAAGTACAACAGAAGTACTACGTCATGTTGGATAAGAAACCTCCAAAAGGCCAATACAAAGTAAACGTTTCATCGCCCAGATTATGTTCATGACAACAGTTGCATAACCTAAAAGGGACTTCCAAAATAGCAATGGTTTGATGGTCGAATTGGTGTAGGTCTAGGTTACTCAACGGTGGGGGAAACCTTGCTCACTGCGACCTGCATAGATCTATTGCGCTAGGATCCCCCAGGAGGAAGGGATGTAGTGAAAGAGCAACAGAAGGCTACAGGCCACAGAAACGTGCGGAAGCTCGAAGATCCTTTTACTGCTGGAGCTTCCTAGAGAGGGCGACGAACGACTCAACGACCAAGCAGCGATCTATTGTCCACGGGGAGCACTCGTTTCTTTGAGTATTCATCCGCGCCAACTGTTTGGCACTTTCATACACCACGAAGCCTGGGAGTAACCCTGAAAAATGAGAAGGAACCGAATGAAAGGGAAGTGGTGGAAAGGAAATCGTGGTAGAGAAGTAACCACCCCAGCATTCGCCTGCCTATCCGTGGAAACCAAGAAAAACCCATGGGTCAGAGTGAGCGGTCGCCGGGGATCGAATCCGGGACTTCCGAATGCGAGTCGCAAACGTTTACCGCGGCGTCACCTCGTTCTGTGGGCGAAACGGTATTTGACAATTCTTTGATGTGACGAATGCAAAGGAAAACAGCAAAAATCGCCCACGTGGAACTCCCAATTTAACTCGCAAATCTTCAGTGACACAAAATGAATGCCTAGAAGTGCTGACTGACAAGGTCATTCAACAATCGAATGCTTCCAGGCAAGTTGAAAAGAACAAAATTATTGTAATTCAACAGGGCAATGGAAACCCCCACTGTTGTGACGATGACCTTGCGATTGTCTCTGCCGCCAGAAATTATTAAATATATCCAAAAGCCCTGACTATAACACTCTGGGCCTTGAGTCTTCAATGCTATCCACGACAGTCCCAGAACACCCCAGGAACTGGTCATTTGTGTTATTGTATTTAGTGAAATCAGCAGAGGAGAAAATATGGAGAATGTTTTCCTCACCTTTCAGAAGTGTATGGAATGTGGTAATACATCCTACAAGTTTCTCACTTGGGAAAACAAAAATTACGTCAAGGTTCACTGCCTGCCTGTCTTCATTGTTCACCCAAGGCTATAGAAGCAGAAAAAAGAAGCGCTAGCCTAACGCTGACTTCATACACATGAAGAACACAAATGCGCTCTGATGGTCAGTTGATGCCAAGTTTCCTTTTGTAAAATATGAAGTGAGAAGCAAGGATTAGCCATCAGCGCACATGTATCTACACTGTTCACAATAATTACGTTTGTGTTTCTTGTTTTTATTTCCAAAAGCGGTTTAAATTAGTCCATTCACTGTTTTTATCACTGACGGATATAGAAAATGAAATTCTATTAATTTACTCGGATTTTGGTGTTTGTTTATTGCTCTTCTTAAATTAATTTAACCTATCTTCAATATGTGTTAAAATCTCCTATGTTGCTAAGATACGAGTATTTTATGGTGCAAGTGTTTCGAATGGTAAACATCTCTCTCCATATAAACATAAATTTTATGTGCTGAGCTAGTAAAGTGTACCAATTTAGGTGCTTTCCCGTTATCACAATTATTGAAGATGTAACTGGATGCCACTGTCGCTCTCTTCTCGTTCCCTCAAATATCTGTCTCAATTGGACTATCCTTTATCTGAAATTTTATAAGATATTAAGAGCTAATTTGATAACATTTTTACTTTCTCTACTACGTATAGTAAGTAGGGGAAGTATTGTATTCCACCCAAAAATTTGATACAGAGATTTCACCGGAAATATATGTTTTGAGGCCCCCTGAATCCAAAAACAATTTTTTGGAAACATGTCCGTATGTGTGTCTGTGTGTCTGTCTGTCTGTGAACAGCATAACTCAGAAACGAACAGTCGGATAAACACCAAACTTGGTATTTAGGTTCAGTATCTTCCAGAGATGCAACACGAAGGTTTTCAAGAAAATCCCCCACGTCAGATTACCCTTTATATGAAACATTTTTCGAAAATTTTAATGGCTCTAACGATTTTGAAATAAATACCATATGTTTAAGACATTTTTATGGCAAATGAATTGTATATCTTGAATTTTCTGGGAATGACTCCAAAAGTATTCTTCATTGGGAACGACTTTTGCATAACTGGTAAACCATAAGAGATAGACAAAAATTTACTACATAAAAATGTAGATCACGTTAAAACACACATTTATGTCCTAAACATTTTGGTTCTTGAGTGAACCATTTTCGAGATATTGCTTGTTATTCCCTTAAATTTTCCAATACTTATACTTTTTCTCAAATTCGTTATTCATTTTTTTGTCCTGGTAATGCAAAGAGAATGGAATACTCCACATAGCAACCACTCTTAAAATATTTGACTATCGCTTAAAGCCTAGCAATTTCCCTTGCATCTACAAGAAAATTAGCAATAAGAATAACATCTCGATTAACATGAAGCATATGGAGAATAAGCGTTTGTAAAAATAATTTGTACAAGAGTAGAGAAAGTCATGTGAGTCTAACACATCAGATTTTTATAAGTATAATTATGAAAAACTTTGCTGCTTCAAAATATAAAAGAATTTGGTTTTTACATGATTTTATTGATAAATCTGACAGATTGCCATGTGCTCATGGACATTTAAATGGTCACGTGGTGAAGTTTTAAAACGCTCTGAGAGCAAAAGCCATAGTGTGTAATTGAGGCTTAAGGTTCAAAGTATTTGTGGACATAAAAACTATTTTGATTTTTTTAAAGCAAATTTCAGGTGTGAGTACCGTTAAGGGTTACCGAGCGAGGTGGCGCCGCGGTAACGTGTGTAACTTGCATTCAGGAGCTCCCACCCACTGTGCTCCATGGATTTTTCGTGGTTTCCCCAGGTCAGCAGGCGAATGCTGGGGAGATTCATCTTCTTACACGACTCTCCTGTGCCCATCATCTTCGTTGCCATGTGGTTCAGGGTTGTAGGACCAGGCGACGGTGTTTGGCGGATTGCGGCTTGGTGGTGGTTGTGCCCTCTGTGGAAGTTGCTTCCTGACGTCGTTCCAGGGACATTCGGGACCCACCTCCGAGTGCTTTCGGGCAGGCACTCCTTCGAGAACCCTCCCCCGGAGACTCGGGCTTATGGGTGGGCCCGAGCGGCCTTGGATGCATTCAGTCTGGAAACATTAGGGACCCTGTCCATGCTTGCGCCCGTCGTTATCCGGATCTGTTCGCCCTTCAGGTCTCTCCCCTCATGCTTCACTCCCAGGGGTCACGGTAGAAGCACAAAGGGCCGGAGGGCCTGCGTGCGGTGTTCTGCCCGGTTTCGGGGGCCTCTCTGTTCGTCAGTACCTACCTTTACTGTTAAGAATTCTGAGACAGGCCACATAGATGCCTACTGGGAAATTCTGTAACTTCTCATACATCTTTTCTGTCTATTTCTAGTTGTGCAATATGAGAGCATATGTTTTCAGACCGTAAGAAGAACATATTTTAAAGAAACAAATTGGACAATAGCTATTTAGAGGTTTAGTAATAAAAATAGAAGTTTAGTAGCGAGAGGCTCAAGTTAGAAAGCGACCGAAGGGAGTGTTCCAAGAGCAGCGAGGTACTAAACCTGATTTGTAACGTATTGTTTACAATATTCATCTTATGGGTTGTCTCATAAGTTCGTTCGCTTTGCTCGCAAGTTCCATCTATAGCGTCTGAAAACTCTGAACCCTCTATACACTCAAGTTATCCTAGTTGCCTAACCACACCTACGACTAAGAGAACAACAACCAGACTCACTACTGGATAAGTCAGTGTGTATTTGTGACTGACGTTGGATAGAACAGTGTGAACTTTTGTTTAAAAACTATGGAAAGCAAAAAGGAACATTTCCGACATCTTATGCTGTTTTACTATCGTAAGGGTAAAACCGCCTCACAATGCCGGCAGAAAATTTGTGCTGTCTACGGGGAAGATGCAGAAACGAAGCGAGCATGTCAAAAGTGGTTCATTCGATCTCGAGATGCGAATTTCTCCCTAAAAAAACAAACCTCGGACTGGACGACCATTGCTTACAGACGTGGAAAGAATTCATGAAACGATAGTCAACAATCCACGAATTACAACCCGGGTGTGTCATTGGAGCTCAATTTAGCTCGTGCTACTGTAGCCAGGAACTTGGCAATATATTGTCAACAATAATGGTGTATACTGCAGAAAATAAAATAGTTTGTTTACAAAACCTAACTGCCGTAGTTATTTATCTTTTGAACGATCTTGTGTTTAAAGTTTGTAAACGGAAAGTTCGGCAACTACGCTGTCGTAGCTATGCTGTGGGTGAGGTGTGTTCCCAGGCGTTCTTAGTGATTGAAACGTAACGAAAAGCGAGCGAACTTATGAGACTACCCTATACATTCAAAGTGTTTTAGCATATGTTGTATATTTGGTATATTTAATGAAATTTATGTATTGCGGAAACTTTAGAGAAACAGTAATGTGGGCTTTGGAAGAAAAGGGGGGAGACACGATAAATCAACAAACTTTGTTGTTATAGTCACGGTTCATCAGGAAAAACTTTAGCAGCCCAAGATGCAACTATAAGTCTTTGTTTTAATGCATATTATCATCAAGGAAAATAAGATATAGATGATCATAATTAAAGTGCATTTTACGTTTTGTTGAACCTGTGTTTAATGTTTTGATAGCGTGTTTTGTTAGAATATAAAGTATATTATTTGTTGTCTAGTAACTACGAACTAAATCACCACTGATTTTTATAGTAGTAGACAAAATATTGTTACGTGATTCGCAGCTTGCATTAAATTTACCTTCCAAGTTTCCACTGTATTAATGTAAGCGTGCACATATTGTCAGATTGCAACATAAAATGCAGACAGACCAAAGTGCGGCAATCCGAGAAGACACACGTGCCTTTTCCAGAATATTCAGAGTTGCATTTTAGTACAAACATAACATATACCGAGTCACTTGATTGTTGCTGCATCATAAAAATCACGTCATTCAATTTTTGCTGCTAGTCAGCAGTTAGGGAATGGAAGATGTTCAAAATTATTGATTAACAGTAATATGGACATTCCAAACTTTGGTATTATTTAAACTTGAAACTTCCACTTTTCGGTACCTAATCTTATTGTGAGATAGCTTTAGAAGTCACCCTAGCGACTGTGACGGCGGCGTACAGCGGTCCATGTGTCCGAACGTGAAGCAAACACAGGACTTTTTATTTATGTCTATACTGATCCCATAAAGAGAGAAAATGTGTATATATGCCTGTATGCAAGTGTGGATAATCTCAAATACTACTCAATCAATTTTGATAGTTCTTTCCCTATTGATAAGCTCTGTCCTTTCTGACGGATATGGGCTATAAACAATCTTCTAATTTAAATTTATAAATGACTAAAGGACTATAAAGGGTTAACAAATATACATACAGGATAGAGCATTTAAGTAGAGACTGTACAATATCTACAAAACTAAGTGTTGTAGAAAGAAATGTCTTGAATGGAGGTTGCTTGATATGGGGGGGGAAAGTAAATGCGATTAGTCGTGTTTTATTTGGAAGACGTTGGGATGGTCACTTTAGGGTAAATTTAATTTTTTTTAAATGGGAACATGTCTTTTTTATGTCGTTTTCTCACGCCTCAAAAAACTGAACAAGATTTGTACAAAACACTTTGCAATTGTTCTTACACCAACGTAAATACCAACGAAAATTCTGAATGGCTGTGTACGAAGAGCACAATGGATGGTCATTTGAGGGCCAAGTTACGTTTCGTAATTGGGAACCAACATTTTTTCTTTCTCTACTACGTAAGGTAAGTAGGGGAAGTATTGTATTCCACCCAAAGATTCGATACCGAGATTTCACCGGAAATACATGTTTTGAGACCCTCTGAATCCAATAAAAAGCATTTTTGGAAACATGTCCGTGTCTCTCTCTCTCTCTCTCTCTCTCTCTCTCTCTCTGTGTGTGTGTGTGTGTGTGTGTGTGTGTGTGTGTGTGTGTGTGTGTGTTTCTGCGAACAGCATAACTCAGAAACGAAAATTCGAATAACACCAAACTTGGTATTTAGGTTTAGTATCTTCCGAGGATGCGACACGAAGGTTTTCAAGAAAATCCCCCCACCCCAGATTACCCTTTATATGGAACATTTTTCGAAAATTTTAATTTTCTCAAAAATCGCTCGAACGATTTTGATTAAAATATCATATGTTTAAGATATTTTCATGATAAATGAAATGTATATCTCGAATTTTCTGGGAATGTCTCCAAAAGTATTCTTCATTGTGAACGACTTTTTCATAACTGGTAAACCATAAGAGATAGATAAAATTTTACTACACAAAAAATGTAGATCACGTTAAAACACACAATTTATGTCACACATTTTTGTTGAGTGAACCATTTTCGAAATATTGTTTGTTATTCCCTTAAATTTTCTAATACTTATACTTATTCTCAAATTCGTTATTTATTTTTTTTGTCCTGGTAATACAAAGAGAATGGAATGCGCCACATAGCAACCAGTTCTTAAAACATTTAACTATCGCTTAAAGCCTACTATATTTCCCTTGCACTTACAAGAAAATTAACAATAAGATTAACATTTCGATTAACATGAAGCATATGGAGAATAAGCGTTTGTAAAAATAGTTTGTATAAGAGTAGAGAAAGTCATGTGAGTGTAACACATCAGATTTTGTATTTTGTTTCGTTATTCCTCATCACAAAATAAATAGTTTTTATAAACCATTTTCTAATGAGAAAACAACATACAAAATCCTCTTAAGTAATTTTCTCTACCCACTCTTCTACAAAATATTCTTACAAAATCTTATTCTTTTATCTACTTCTTGTTAATACAAACCTTCATTACTCATTTACACATTTAGTTTTAGGTATAAGAAGCATACAGAAAGCTAAAGCGATGGTCAGTCTTTTCATAGCCGGTTGCTATGTGGCGGTTTTGAAATTCTGTTCTCTTTGCATGAACACGAAAAAGAAGGAAAGAATGTGTGTTGGCTATATGGTTAGCAACCAAACGCCAAACAAATGAAATCAAAAGAAAGAAAGAAAAATATATGTGATATGTTCACATGGCTTTGTCTACTCTCTGTCATTTATTAGTGGGCATACAAACTATTTTTACTACATTTTAATCCAAGTAAACCTATGCAGAAATAGCTACATTACACATTTTGTTACAGATTCAAAGGTAACAGTGATAGTCCAATGTTTAAGAACTGGACGTTATAAACTAACCTTAAAATTCCATACAGTTTCCATGTAATCGCGAGAAACAACTGAATGCTGAAAGCACTTTAAAGAATGGCCAAGTAATGAACAATTCAAACCTCTAATAACGGATATCTCAGAAATTACTTATGTCACTAAAAAGCTTATTTGAAGTAAATAGTGTGTTTTGAAAAGATCTATATTTTTTGTGCAGTACGTTTTCGTCCATCGCTTAACGTTTACTAATTATACAAGATGATGCAAAATGCCTTACAAATAGAGGACTTCATAGGCCATTCCCCGAAACTTCAAGACATACATTTTATTTATCATGTAGATACCTTTAACATATTGTATTTTAATCAAAATCGTTAGAGCCACTTTTTTGAAAATAAAAAATTTCGAAAAACGTTCTATGTAAAGGGTAGCTTGGGCTGGGAGATTTTGTTGAAGATCTTGGTGTCTCTACTTTGGAAGATATTGAACCTAAATACAAAATTTGGTATTTATCCAACTTTTTGGTTTTGAACTGTGGTGTTCACAGACACAGACACACACATACACTGACCTTTTTTCTAAAAATTTTTTTGGATTCAGGGGATCTCAAAACATGTATTTCCTGTGAAATTTCGGTATCGAATTTTTGGGTGGAATACAACATTTCCCCTACTTACTATACGTAGTAGAGAAAGTAAAAATCTGATTTGGTGCATTCACATGACTTTCTCTACCCTCTATCGTTTATTAGCGAGTCTACAAACTAATCTTACTAAAGCTCATTTTTATGCCTACTCTGTTTTAATACAAATAAACCTTTGCAGAAATAGCTACATTACACATTTCATTATAGATACAAAGCGATAGTCAAATGTTTAAGAACCTTTTTTTAATTTATGATGATCGATTAGCATACATGATTTACAGATCTCTGTGAGTAAACGAATACAATAAATGATTATTATTGCTTAAGGAAGACTAAAGTGGCTCCTTTTAACTATGGAATGGATACAATATTACATAGTGATTAAAAGTGATACTCAGAAAGAAAATTAGTGTCGTTAATGATCGGAGTCATCAGGAGATCCTGTAGTAATCGTCTCTACAGGCGTGAGGGTTGGTGGGTGTGTACGCCGATGTTACGTCACAGCTCCTGGAACGTCTGGCAAGTATGAGAAGAAGCGAGAGGCGATCTCATGTATAAACTGGTAAACAGAAAGGAGTTCTTGATGTAGCTGCTAGTTCCTGACATAAGTAGTCTAAGTAGCAATCCTCAGGAATCTATTTTGGAGCACTTGTAAACGGCGGTGGTGAGTGTTCCTGTCAGTGCCCCAGACCTGGGAAGCATATGTGAGGATGGGTCGAACAAGAGATTTGTAAAGTATGTAGAAGAGAGCATTCAAGACCAAGAGGTGTGTGTTTATGAAACAGTGGATAGAGTTTAGATAGTCTTCCGGATTCTAATGCAATAAGGCACGCCAAGTGAGTTTAGTGTCCAGCATTAGTCCAAGATACTTGACAGGAGTTGTAGAAGGTAGCCAAGAGGGTTTGTTTATTATGAATATGCAGGGCAGAGGTGTTAGTGATACGTCGTAAGGAAAAAAATCTTAGCTTCAGTTTTTTCGGTATTAAGAAGTATTCTCCAAGCTTGAAACCACTCTGCGAGTCGATTAAGAGAAGCCTGAATTGTGCGAACAGCCGCGGGGAGATCTGCATGATAAGAGAATAGAGTATCGTCTGCGTATAAAGCAATGAAAGTGGAGGCCAAATCAGGAAGATCGTGGTGTAGATGCTGAACAAGATCGGAGTGAGTATCGACCCTTGTGGAACTTCTGCTTTAATAGAGCGCCGAGACGACTGAATACCACCAATACGAACTACAAAAGTGCGTTCTGATAGAAAACTGCAGATGGTAGTGAACAGATATTGAGGAACGCCGATACAATAGTTTGAAGATTAAACCATATCGAAGGCCAGTGCTACGTCTAGGAATAGGGCTGTTCTGTGCTGACGATTTCCAAAATCATGGACAATTGTTTGAGTTACACGTAACAGCTGATGCGAAGTAGAATGCTTAGAACGGAATCCAACTGTAAGTTTGGAATTATATTGTTCTGAGAGATATGTTTAAGGAGACGTCGAAGTATTACCTTTTCAAGAATTTTGTATAACGTCGGTAATAATCTAATCGGATAAAGCTGCCAGGAAGATTTTTAGACTTTATGGAATACTATGATGTGAGCAAACTTCCAAGTGTGTGGAATGTAACCATGTCGGAGACAGGCATTCAAGATGGATAAGTAAGCAAGTGCTTTACCTGTCAGGTTTTCACACTAAATTATGTAGATCATGTCCTGGAGGTTTTTTTAAAAGGAGGACATCGAATCAAATAACGTAGTTCACTGGGGGGTCGTGAAGGAGATTTTGTGTGGAGCAGTGAATTGATGTCGAAAAGCATGAGTTCTTGTTGAACGTCTCGAATTGTAGCATCAGATAAAGGCGGATTTTGAGTGAATGTCTGTTCGTTGGGGAAGCAAGAATGTCACATTTATCTTTAACTTCTGTAACAAGACCATCACCAGTAGAAAAAGCTGGTATGAGAGTTGGCTCACGAAGAAGTCGTCTCGTAGCATCCCACAGAATATGCTCTTGAGGGAGATGCTTGCTAGCTGACGTTGTTGGGTGTCAAGGCGATGGCGCTTGAGTTTAGCTTTCACAATATGTGTTCATCCATTAAGGTTTCGGCTCAGCCAAGGACGTATTTCCTATTGCCAACGAGCATTGCTTTTTTCACGAATAAGATGTAGGAAGGCAGTTGGCAAGGAAGGGGCTAACGGGTGCCACTTTGAGCAGTTAGTAGAAATGCGCACACATTTCTTATAATATAAGTGTAGTGCTGAGCGGCAGCATCAATATCGGCCGTAGTGGCATGGGAATAAGCTGCATGTGATACTGAATTTAGATGAGTATGAAATAGATCCCATTTTACATAACTATTAATAAGTCATGGAGCTATGTGTAGTATGTTAGGAGTGAGTTGAAAAGTAATCAGGACTGGGCAATGATCGAATCAAGTTCTGCTATGGCGTTTACAAATGCTGGATGATGTAAATTTCTGTGAATCCCAATATCAAGAATATCGGGAGCATATAGTCAATAGGATTCGTAGGAGAGAAGACGGATATCCACATGTATTCAATATATTGTAGAGGTCGACCATTGGGATTAGTAGAGCGGCAACCCCATGAGGAGTGCTTACAGTTAAGATCTCCAAGTAGAAGAGTGCTGCTGTCGGCCGGAAAAAGCAATGAAAGCTTCCGGTTAGGAGACAGGCGCTGATAACCAATACCATCAGATGTAGGCAATTTGATTCCCACCACTTCAAGGTCAGGGACGCCTGATAAAAATACGGCATGGTGAATAAGATTATGCCGGATTAGGATAGCCACACTTCCAGACGCTTTTGTAGCTGCTCGATCTTGGCGATAAATATTGTAACCTGGAAGGGTAAAGGTCTCATGGGTTTCACTGACACAATGCATCACTTATACATTGTGAGAAAGCTAATAAACGAAGCACGCCTAGTGCGTATGCCGTTAGAATTGCAGTTAAGGATAGTGAGTCGTTTAAGAGTGAGAAGTTGAGGTGCTGCCATTTTGAAGCACGGAAGAAAGAAGAGAACGAATGAATTGTGTTATATGTGACAGAAATGGAGAAAGAATGGAACGGAGAAACGAGAAGAGATCAGCAAAAGATCAGCGGCAGGCGTTTCCTTCTGTGGATGTATTGGAGAGGGGGAGGAGGAGAGTTTGAAGATCTTACTCCCTAAGAGTAGGGAGGTTGGTACGAGATGTATTCTGCTGTGAGGACTGCTGTGGCTGCTGCTGTTGTGGTGGTTGTTTGCTATAGTGATTGTTGTTGCCGTGGTGGTTGTGATTGCGGTAGCTGACTTGAAGTTGTGAATGTAAGCCACCTTGCCGTTGAGGTTGCTGTGACATGCATTGTTTGAGTTCCACAGAGTGGAGACTTCCTCGAAAATTTGCCGGATGATCTTGTCACACATTGAGCTGGGGTGGTTTGCTGCGCTTGGAGAAGTGGTGATCGCCAAGACATCGCACACAGCAGGGGGCCAGTTGACAGTAATTCTTTGTCCATAATGCTGACGAGTGCACTACGGCAGTTCTGAATTATGGCGTCAATGTTCAACTTTTACGACATTGTACAGCAACCGTGTAAGATTAAGAATACTCATACCCTCGTCATTGTTGGCAACTTCAATAGCACAGATAGGAATGGGTTGCTTATTTCTTCTTACTCTGTATTCACTCTTAAGTTGATTCGCGGCAAATCAAACCCCGTGGTCAGTGCACCGTGGTGCAAAACGGTAGCAATGCGCGCAGAAAAGTAGTCCCATGCTAATAATCTGAATTTTAGATTGAATTTATCCTTAAATAGTATCATATTCTATACAAATATCTAAGGTTTTATTTAACGCTGATTTATACCGTAAAACAGAGCTACAAGTCCCATGATGCAATTCGTATGAGTCATCTGACATCCGGGTAGGCGCAGAATATTGTTTACAGCCAGAAACCAGCAGTTGTGTTCAGTATCGTGGAGAACGGTGAATTTCCTCTTGTGTTTTCGTCGAATTACGTAAAGCATTAGCCGCGCACACCATTGACTACTGGTGAAAAAAAACAATAGTGTTGAATCTTTATTATAAGTTATGTGAGAAATATCCAACACTTTCCGCGAAAGAAATGGTGAAATTAACTTCTGAGTTCACCGGTGTTTCGAGTACAAGTATAAACAGTGCTTGTGCAGAAAAATCTGAAACGAGAAAAGTGGTTACACCCGGAATAAAAAAGAAAAAGAAAGCATATGAAAATTGCGATGCAAGAATGTGGTGATTTTAAGAAGAATGCAATTCGCGTAACAGTGCACAATTTCTTTTTAAAATGAGCCGGCAACAGTTAATAAAGTGCCGCTTCCAGAGAGCGAATAAATTAGGTTATCGCATACCTGTTACTTTATTTTTCGCTCATTTATTTTAGAATTAACTATTATTATATGTGCAAAGGTTTATTTTGTTGCAACTATAAATATTATCACCTTTAACCCTTAACAAATATGCTAGTCACCGTTTCAGTTGTCGAAATAAGGACTCTTGTTCTATTTAGCACTACGTGCCCTTGTACTGGTCACATGGTCTGAAAGTGTGGCAGTATTTCTAGTGCGAATGGCGGAAGGATACATTATAGCGGTGCACTGGTCACCTGGGGTTTGTTTTGACGCGGATCAACCTAAGAGTGAATACAGAGTAGATGTGTAAGCTTCTTTACTGGATACTTTAAAGAACAGAGTTCGTCATGGATTTCTTGATCGCTGAGAGAACACGAGAAATTACGAATGATCACGGAGAAAAGTTATCAGCAAGGTTTCTATAAGTATAATATTCAGCGTTAATGGAGTTAAACTAGGCTGTAAGATAGCGAAAGTTCTACTTTTATAAGCGATCCACGGAGTTCTGTGTGAAAACCAGAGAGAACACACTTTTTTATATCCTGTACAAACCACTGATAATTTTGTATATTGCGTATGCAAATGGGTGGCATATTCCCTCTGAGCGCGGTAGCAGAATAGAAGCTTTCTGATCACAATCATTGTTATCAGACAGTGGATAGAAACGGTTAGTTGTCGGAATGGACTATGCATGTCGTGAACCAACGGGTTGTGTAGGTGGTGCTACACAAAGTCGTATGAGAAGTCGGAAAACGCTGATCTCGTACACCTTTGCGGTTAGAGCTGACAAAATGCTGTCATCATCTTTCTGTACACTATTGTCAATTGAGCAGGCCGGGTTATTGGTTTACTTACAGCAGTTGTACCAGAGGCAGAGCTGTGTGAAGAAGCTTCAGCAACGTATGCGATCACTAGTCTTCGGATCTTTAGGTCCTAAAAAATGTGATTTTAGGCCCTAAAAGGTCCTAAAAAGTAGGGAAATAGGTCTTTAATAGGCACAATAAGTAAACAAATTTTATGCATCACGCCATGCAAAACACAGTGATTAATGTTTTATTTCAAAATGCACTTAAATACAGTAGGATGGATAAGATAATATAGTAATTGAACAATCATTCTATAAAAAGTCTGTGTCACTGTCAGTTAATTAAAATATAAAGGATAGAATTGTGTCTTACATGAATTTTAAAAAAATTAATGCAACATTGTTATTTTTTAAATGAAAGATTTTTAATTTCAGTTTTGGGTGTCATTTTGTCCACAATAAATAACAAGAAGCATTTCCAGATGATGTGGGGTAAGTTTATGTCTTTTGTCGGTCAGAATTAGCTTAAATACTGAAGCATTCCGCGGTGGTGACTGGAACATATTTGGAAAGAGAAACCATATGCGGATTAAATCCTGTAGGGAAATGTGAATCACGTCCTATTAAAATATCTGATACTACTTTCAGAACCGTTTATCCACGATTTTTGGCGAGCACCATTTGTAGGTTTTTGGAAACAATTTTCCCAACCTCATCAACAGCTTTGTTTAACTGACTTTCTGCTCTTGTAAATAATGTGATTGATTCAGTGAGACAGCTTTGATGATTCTAATTGCTCTATAGTATCGGCTAAAAATGTGAAATTAGCGCAAATATATGACAGATCCTGTCTCAAATCTTTCTCTCGTAGGACATTCTGGACACTGCGATTCTTTCTCCGAAAAACTATTTACAACCTCTTCAACACTGTCAATGTTCTCACTGTAATACTTCAAAGCCTACAGCCACGTACCCCATCTTGTCAAAATAGGCGCTGATGGCAAAGGCAGATTGGGACATCTTTCTTTGAAAGCTGCAATTCTAGAATTTGACTTTAAAAATGTTTTACTTATGGAGGATATTAAATCATTGAACCTCCTTTGCTACTCGATGAAGTGCATGAGCCAGACAAGTAACGTGTGTTAAATGCTGAAAAAATACCTTCAAAAGTTTCCCAATTGCTATCATATATGGTGCTGCATCAGTGTACAGTAACAACACCCTTTCATCCTTTACAACATTCGGATACAGTACTTTTAGTCCGGAGTTTACGAAGTAGGCAACTGATTGAGCATTAGTTTTCTCCAACACCTTTGAGCAAATCAAATGCGAATAGGTTTGCTTCTGAGAACCTTTCTTTTTAGAATTTGCTTGATACATTGAAGTTTTCTCGTGTTGTACCAAGTCACTCCTTTTTTCGGCAGAAACCTTAAGTAGAAGAATATATTTGTAAATATATTTTAATGTCGGTAAATCATATTTTGTTAAAATGATTAAAATTTTAAATGAATAACCAATATAATTTACATAAAAATTAGTATACCTTAAAAATGGTCTTTTACAAAATTAGTATTGTCTTGATCTGTTGTACTGTTAGACCCCAGACTAAACTTAATAAAATGCATCAAACAAATTTGAGATTATTTTCAGATAGAAGAACGGTACAATTAATCACGGTAGTTAACATACATGGTTTCATGTGAATAATAAAAATGACAGAAAACATAGTAAAAAGCTTACCTCTTTATTGCAGACCTGACAGAAGATTATTTTCCCATCTGTTGATAAGACTGGAAATCATTTTTTTATTAATGCACTTTTGGTAGATTTGTTCTTAGGCATTTTGCAGCACCAGCAGAAAAATTATCACAGCAACCAAAGACTTTAATATAGTTATATTATGAACACGAACCGAACTTTGCCTTATTTTCAAATAAGTGTTTCTGAGAATCAGACGTGGGCCCAATGTTGTTATTGTATTCCATTGCCGAAGCTACGATTTGGCATGTGGCACCTTAAGATTTCATTAATAGTTGCTTTATTTATTGTTGTGCTAAGCCTTTTAAAAACGACACCACGCTGCATTTTATCAAACAGAAATCAAATAAGTATCCAGTCAATGAAAGGTTTGTTGTTGATTAAATAATTATTTATTGAATACAACAGTGTAGTGAATAAGTTAATTGGAATTTTAAAAAATGCATTTATAAGCACCAAAAGGCAGAAATAGGCATTTATGTTGAAATAAAAGCCTATAGGCACTATAAAAGTTGGTTAGTACCTTTTTAGGTCAATTATATGTGTAATTATGTATGTTAGGCTCAATATGCTGTAAAGGAAACCAATAGGTAAAAACCTAAATATCCGAAGTCTAGCGATGACTGTTGAGTTAGGTAATACTGACACTGCCTATATTATGTGAATTAGAATTGCAACTTTCTTCTCAAGTGGTGTCGTTATATACCACATTAAGCTATGTTGGCCGGTATCTTACAACTGGAGAACCAAACAACAAAAAACAAAAAAAGTCGAATACATACAAGAATAAATAAAGCTGAATTTGGACACACAACCTTTCCAACAGGAAACACAAAAACGCAGAATTGCATAACGTGGGATTCCGCAAACACTAATGAACGCTGCACACCAACAAATGTATATTTTACTAATACTAATAAAACTTTAAAATACTTCGGATGACTAGCAAATAATTGCACAAATATAGAGCACTGTATTAACCTCGACTGGTTTAAAAACGGGACGCTATACGTTAAGCTTAAAATTCCATACTGTTTCCATGCAATCACGAGAAACAACTGAATGCTGGAGAGATTAAAGAATGGCCAAGAAATGAACAATTCAGCCATTAATAACCGATATCTCAGAAATGGCGTATACCAAAAAAATAATTATTTGAAATAAGTTCTGTGTTTTAAAGAAATCTACATATCTTGTGTAGTACGTTTTCGTCTATCGCTTAACGTTTACCAGTTAAACAAGATTATACAAAGATCTTTCCAAATGAAGAGGATTTTAAAGCCTATCCCCAGGAAATTCAACATATACGTTTTATTTGTCATGTAATAGATGGCATTTTAATAGAAATCGTTTTAGCCATTTTTTAGAAAATCAAAATTTTCGAAAAATGTTCCATGTAAAGGGTAGTTGGGGAGGGGGGAGTTTTCTTGAAAATCTTCGTGTCGCATCCTTGGAAGATTTTGAACTTGAATACCAAGTTTGGTATTTATCCGAATTTTCGTTTTTGAGTTATGTTGTTCACAGACAGACACAAACACACATAGAAACACACGGACTTTTTTTTCTAAAAAGACGTTTTTTATTTATTCAGGAGACCTCAAATCGTGTACTTCTGGTGAAATCTCGGTATCGAATTTTGGGTTGAAATACAATACTTCCCCTGCTTATTATACGTAGTAGAGAAAGTAAAAATATCAATTTGCAGTTGAGAAAAGTATTAAAACATTCAAACCAATAACAAATAATACCTCGAAATCGTTAACGCCACAAAAAATTATTTGACATAAATTGTGTGCTTTAACGAAATCTGCATTGTTTGTATTGTAAGAGCTTGTCAATCGCTTACGGTTTACCAATTGTACAAAATAATTCAAAGTAAAGAGGACTTCATAGCAGTGGCAGCTGGGGATGGAGGACTCTAGGGGGGGCGTCCTCCCCGTAATTAAACACACCGTAAATAAAAAATAAAAACAGGAAAGGAAGGATACAATTAGATATTATTGCAGTATTTATTTCAGCACTCCCCGATTTAGTTTTATAGATTTTGTTTTGTTTGAAATGTTTTTGCAACGCTTATACAGTGAGTAATGTTTTCATTACGGAGTGTATTTCGGACTACACCTAGTCCGCCTGGGAAATCTTGCGTTTGTAGATACTGATAAATAAGTAAATAAATTGAGTTTTATTTATGGACGCTCTTTAACTGCTGTGGTCTTTAGCGTCCCATTCTATATTCGGCGTGAAAGACCGGTAATTTTGCTCAGAGGCCTCTTTATCAGGTTTGAGGTTATTTTACGTGCCGTAAATTTACGACATGGGACCACCGGCTTTACTTTCCTTCCGAAGGAAGCCATGCTAAGGATTTTTACGCCCGAAAAAATCCATCGCCCTCCGCCGGGTTTGAACCCGCGACCTCGGGAACTAGACGCTAGCATGGTAACCGCGGAGGATTAGATACTGATAGAATTAAGAGACGTGCGGAGGGGAACGATTCGAATGAAGGCGAGGGATGCAAAGAGGTATTAACAGCTTGGCGGAGTCCGAGACGCTTCGCTATTTGTTCTTTCTCCACGCGATCTTTTTCATGTGGAGTCATTTTGTTTCACTGCCGCCAGCATATGAAAAAAAAAATGTACGCAGTCCTGTCTAAAATATAATTCTGCTATAATGATTTATTTAAAATTTAATTAAATCCTTAAGTTATACTGCAATTTAAAGTAGAATTGTAGAGTTAAACTGATTTAGAGGAGAAAATAAATAATTCCCCTTATACTACAATCTATGTTGGTGGCTTTTGTTTGAACGTCACATAATCACAGTGCACGCGCCCTCACACAGTGCTGTGATTCACACATGTATAGTTTAGTTGCGTGCAGGGTTCGGAAGCATGTGTTGTTTAAAATACCTAACTTAACCAGTTAATTCATTGCAGCGAAGTTAAATTAATTAGTTAAGAAATCGTAATGAACAGTGTAAATAGCGAAAAGACAGATTTAATGCTTTGGGCACATGCTATATTGAGAAGACCCTGATTTCAACCATTTTGCTGAACAAAAGGAGAGGAGAATGAATTTCATCTACAAGAATATTAATCGGGTTAGTTTAATCATAGTCAAGATATATTTTATTTCATTTGAAGGCAAGTAGATGCAAGATGCATAATAAATTTCTTACTGTTCATTTCATACTCCTGAACATTTTTACAACGTATTGATTACTTGCATCACATACACCTTTAGATACGAGATACAGCTCGGCAACCAGCAAATATAAACTCCACGCATTCCCCCTTAAGAATTTGTGTTCTTACTCCGGCGTCTGAATAAATATTATTATAGAAGGTAGGAACCTAGAAGGAATGTTTTCACGAAACACAGACTTATCGGCGTGTAAATATGTGCGATCAAGATTTGTAAATCATTTATTTTGTGAAAACAAAGCACTGAATAGCAGTTTGTTATAAAACCGTCTGTTCCCCACTGCATGGGTGCATCCTATAATATAATTAACAAAAGGGAATAATACTATAATTATTAATATAGTTTAATTTTCGCACGCTCTGATAGGTGCGTTTTATTGCACGTTTTATTTCTGAATTGCACTAATACATAGGATTTGGTACGTGCTGAAAACTGCATGCAGCAAACTGAACAAGACATTATATGCAGAATATTTCGGTTTATATAGTTGATTGCTTACATATATTTTTGAGGTAAATTGTAGGATAAAACCTGTTGTGTAAAGGTGCTTAATATGAAAACATCTCCTGCCGCACTCCCAAACTTACAAATCACGAGCCGCCACTGCTTCAAAGGCTATTCCCAGAAAATTCATGGTATATATTTTATTTATCATGAAAATAGCTTAAACATATAGTATTTTGGTCAAAATCGTTAAGAGCTATTTTTGAGATAAAAAATAAAAATGTTCCCATATAAGGGCAGTTTGGAGATGGGGTGTTCTTCAAAGTCTCCGTGTCGCAAATTGGAAGATCCTGAACTTAAATACCAAGTTTCAGGTTTAACCGCTTTTCTCCTTTTTGAGTTATGCTGTTCACAAATACACATACACACATGTGGGGCTTTTTCTAAAAATCTGATGTGTTACACTCACATTACTATCCCTACTCTTGTACAAACTATTTTTACAAACGCATATCCTCCATCTACTTCATGTTAACCGAGATAAACTTTATTGATAATTTTCTTGTAGGTGCAAGGGGAATGTGGTAGGCTTTAAGCGATAGTCAAATCTTTTAAGAGCTGGTTGCTATGTGGAGCATTCCATTCTCTTTGTATGTCCAGGACATAAAAAAAGAAACAAACAAAGTATAAGCATTGGAAAAGTATAAGCATTGGAAAACTGAAACAAATAACAAGGAATATATCGAAAATTGTTCACTAAGCCAAAAAAAGTATAACATAAATTGTTGTTTTAACGAGATCTACATTTTTTGCGTAGTAAAATGTTGTCTATCTCTTACGGTTTTCCAGTTATGCAAAAGTCATTCAGAATAAAGAGGACTTTTGACATTCCCAGAAAATTCATGATATACATTTCATTTGTCATAAAAATATCTTACAATATGATATTTTAATCAAAATCGTTAGAGCCATTTTGAGAAAATTAAAATTTTCGAAAAATGTTCCATGTAAAGGGTAATCTGGGGTAGGAAGGTTTTCTTGAAAATCTTCGTGTCGCATCTTTGAAAGATACTACTGAACCTAAATACCAAGTTTGGTATTTATCCGACTTTTCGTTTTGAGTTATGCTGTTCACAGACACACACGGACCTTTTTCTAAACATGCTTTTTTGGATTCAGGGGGCCTCAAAACATGTACTTCCGGTGAAATCTCGGTATCAAATTTTTGGGTGGAATGCAATACTTTCCCCACTTACTATACGTAGTAGAGAAAGTAAAAACGCATTTTCTTTGTTCATGTGACCTCAAAACATCTGTTTTCGATAAATCTCGGTATCGAACTTTTGGGTGGAATACAGTACGTAGTAGGGAAAGTAAAATTTAGAACTTATGTGCAGGTACATAAGTCGGGACGTTTAGCAATAGCACTGATTTGGTGGTGCTGTTATCGTGTTTACATTCAAGTACTCCCTAGTCCCTATGCACAACAGGAATAGTTGATGCTTTAGCAGCAAGTAAACAACGTTAAAATATATACATCGCAAGTAGTAACACCCGCACATTCACAAATAAGATAAACGATAAGAATGAGACTAAGCATAAATAATTCTATGTTATATAAATAAAGTGTTAAGTTAAGAGCAGTGGCGGCTCGTACACATTTCAGTTGGTGAGACAACTTAAAATACTTCCCCTACTTACTATACGTAGTAGAAAAAGTAAAAATCTGATGTGTTACACTCACATGACATTCTCTACTCTTGTACAAACTATTTTTACAAACGATTATTCTCCATATTCTCCACCCAAAAATTCGATACGGAGATTTCACCGGAAATACATGTTTTGAGACCCCCTGAATCCAAAAAGGCATTTTTGGAAACATGTCCGTGTGTGTCTGTGAACAGCATAATTCAGAAACGAACAATTGGATAAACACCAAACTTGATATTTTGGTTTAGTATCTTCCAGAGATGCGACACGAAGGTTTTCAAGAAAATCCCCCCACCCAGATTACCCTTTACATGGAACATTTTTCGAAAATTTTAATTTTCTCAAAAATAGCTCTAATGATTTTGATTAAAATATCATATGTTTAAGATATTTTCATAACAAATGAAATCTACATCTCGAATTTTCTGGGAATGTCTCCAAAAGTATTCTTCATTGTGAACAACTTTTGCATAACTGGTAAACCATATGAGATAGACAAAATATTACTACACAAAAAATGTAGATCGCGTTAAAATACACAATTTATCTCATATACATTTTTGTTGTTGAGTGAACCATTTTCGAGATATTGCTTGTTATTCCCTTAAATTTTCCAATACTTAAACTTTTTCTCGAATTCGTTATTTATTTTTACTTTCTCTACTACGTATAGTAAGTAGGGGAAGTATTGTATTCCACCCAAAAATTCGATACCGAGATTTCACCGGAAATACATGCTTTGAGACCCCTTGAATCCAAAAAAATCTGATGTGTTACACTCACATGACTTTTTCTACTCTTTACAAACTATTTTTACAAACGCTTATTCTCCATCTACTTCATATTAATCTAGATAAACATTTGCAGACTCTATCTTATTGCTAATTTTCTTGTAGATGTAAGGGGAATATATATTTGCAAGGACAATATAGAAATACAGTAGCCTTTAAGCACATACATATCTCTTAATAGCTGGTTGCTAGGTGCAGCACCATTTCCTTTGCAACACATAACTCTTTGCATATCCAAGACAAAAAAATCTAATGTGTTACACTCACATGGCTTTCTCTACTCTTGTACAAACTATTTATACAAACGCTTATTCTCCATCTACTTCATGTTAATCGAGATAAACATTTGCAGAATCTATCTTATTGCTAATTTTCTTGTAGATGTAAGGGGAATATATATTTACAAGGGCAGTATCGAAATACAGTAGCCTTTAAGCACATACATATCTCTTAATAGCTGGTTGCTAGGTGCAGCACCATTCCCTTTCCCACAGATTAATACTCTTTGCATATCCAAGACAAAAAATGAATAACGAATTCCCATTTGAGAAAATAAGTATTGAAAAATTTAAGGGAATAACAAGTAATGTCTCGAAAATGGTTCACTCAACAAAAAATGTTATGACATGAATTGTGTATTTTAACGCGATCTACATTTTTTGTGTAGTAAAATTTTGTCTATCTCTTATGGTTTACCAGTTATGCAAAAGTCGTTCACAATGAAGAATACTTTTGGAGACATTCCCAGAAAATTCAAGATATACATTTTATTTGTCATAAAAATATCTTAAACATATGATGTTTTAATCAAAATCGTTAGAGCCATTTTTGAGAAAATTAAAATTTTGGAAAAATCTTCCATGTAAAGGGTAATCTGGGGTGGGGGGATTTTCTTGAAAACCTCCGTGTCGCATCCTTGGAAGATACTGAACCTAAATACCAAGTTTGGTGTTTATCCGACTGTTCGTTTCTGAGTTATGCTGTTCACAGACAGACACACACAGACACACCAACAGATACACAGACACACACACGGACATGTTTCCAAAAATGCTTTTTTTATTCAGGGGGCCTCAAAACATGTATTTCCAGTGAAATCTCGGTATCGAATTTTTGGGTGGAATACAATACTTCCCCTACTTACTATACGTAGTAGAGAAAGTAAAAAGCATTTTTGGAAACATGTCTGTGTCTGTCTGTGAACAGCATAACTCAGAAATGAACAGTCGGATATACACCAAACTTGGTATTTAGCTTCAGTATCTTCCAGGATGCGACACGAAGGTTTTCAAGAAAATCCCCCCACCCCAGATTGCCCTTTACATGGAACATTTTTCGAAAATTTTAATTTTCTCAAAAATGGCTGTAACGATTTTGATTAAAATATCATATGTTTAAGATATTTTCATGACAAATAAAATGTATATCTTGAATTTTCTGGGAATGTCTCCAAAAGTATTCTTCATTGTGAACGACTTTTGTATAACTGGTAAACCATAAGAGATAGACAAAAGTTTACTACACAAAAGATGTAGATCGCGTTAAGATACATAATTTATGCCATATACATTTTTTTTGTTGAGTGAACCATTTTCGAGATATTGCTTGTTATTCCCTTAAATTTTCCAATACTTAACTTTTTCTCAAATTCGTTATTCATTTTTTTTGTCCTGGACATGCAAAGAGAATGGAATGCGCACATAGCAACCAGCGCTTAAAAGATTTGACTATCGCTTAAAGCCTGACATATTCCCCTTGCATCTACAAGAAAATTAGCAATAAGATTAACATGAAGCATATGGAGAATAATCGTTTGTAAAAATAGTTTGTACAAGAGTACAGAAAGTTATGTGAGTGTAACACATAAGATTTTTTTCTTTCTTTTTTTAGGGAAAGGGAGCTTTAAAGCATTAAAAACGATTGTAAAACGTAGCGTTAAAAGACAAGATAAACATTAACCTCTCTATTAAAGATAGAGTTAGGAGTAGGCAGACCGAGAGGCCTCCAGTAACTGGATCACAGCACCGCTCGTAGGCCATAGTGAGCCGTTTTTCCTTCCAGCGTAATCCCTGGGAGGGTGAAGGGGAGAAGCAAAGGGCCACCAGATCCGGACGATGTGCGATAGCAAGGACGGGTTCTCTAACGATTCCAACATGGCACCAATCCTGACGCCGGCTAGCTCAGCCTAAGCCACTCGCAACCCAGGTCCCAGCCTGTAAAGACGCTTCCAGGAAGGGGGTCCCAGCAATCCCGCCAAACGCCAGGAGAAAATCTTGTCAGAGTGCAAATTCCACCGTCCTGCCGCATTACGCCAACCGCCGTCACCTGATTCTACAACCCTTAAACAGATGAGCTGAAACAGATGAAAGGGAATGATAGGCAGGAAATTCGTGGTAGAAGGTAAACCGCCCCAGTATTCGCCTACCATGAAAAAAAAAAGCCATGGCCAGAGCGGCCAACCCAAACGTAATCGAGCCCGGAACCTCCCTAATGCGAGCCTCACACGTTACCGCGGAGCCATCCCTCCCGGTTATTATCAATGAAGCCAATTCTGCGATCCTTCTCTCACTAACCATTCAAGTTCACTCTTAGGATAATATTGGCTCTTTTTAAAACGTAATGTTGTTTAAGGATATGTTAGTTAAGTTGGCTTTATAGTGGAAGAGCTTCATATACTCGTAGTTTAGATTCTTCATAAGCAGGTTTAGGATTTTTAGGTGCGCGCTTTTTTCTTAGGGTAAGTTAAAGCTGTGTGGAAAGATATCACAGTGTGAAATTTTGTTTCTAGTTGCGAAAAGAGGCATTTTTCTCCCACCTTTTCCCCTCTTTTGGGACCTTTAACCCTTTTTGGCACCTTTATCCCATTTTCCTCCAACGATGCCCATAATCCCCTTTTTTCTTTTAAGTTTCATTCCAATTTATTCTTTAACTTTCAATTAACGTCTCCTCAGCTTGCTGTGTACGTGCGAATAGTAAGCCTTTCAGTAAACGCCGCGCGGGAATTGAAAGGACACCCGCAACAATGGAAAATAATTGTGTGTTCGACGAAAACCTCTTTCTCTCGCTTTACCGCTATAAAGTAGCCCGCAATAATGCAATTGACAATGAGTGATTCTATCCCACCAGAATCAGTAGCCTGCTGTTCGTGAATGTGAGTTTGGTACTGTGAGAGACGTCATCTGTTTGCGTGGAGGCGAAGGCTGGGCACGCAGAGACGGCAGTAACCTCACCCGCGCAGTTCCGAGAATTATTATGACTGGGTTCTGCTCGAAACTACTAGAAATCGCTGATACTGAAGTTCCAGCATGAATGAGAACATTCTGGTAATTGTCGCGGTGTTATAAGAGAATGTGGACAGCGAAAGGGCGCAAGAGTGAGTTGTATGACAGTCGCATTGTGTAAACAAGTGAACTAGTGTTAGCTCTATGTTACATTACCAAACGAGTGTACTAGTACTAGATTTTACCATGCCAAAGGGGTCCAGTGCTTGATTTATTGTTTTGGCTGAGGAATTCAAACAAGATTTCATAGACACTGATGGAACTGTTATGCGATGTACTATTTGTGATTCAGGAATTTTGTTAGATGAAAAACACTAGCGAGATCGCATCAAACAACACATTTCCAGCTCTAAACATCAAATGAACAAGACTCTTCAAGCAAACAAATCACGGCAACCTCTATTACGAAATGCGTTTCAACAGAGTTCTTCAAAAAGCCAAAATTTGAAGGAATTAAACATTGATTTGTGTGCAGCTCTTACACATGCAGGAATTCCACTCAATAAAGTGAACCATCCAGCCTTCAATGGATTTCTTGAAAAATACACAAAGATGTCAATGCTCAAAACTACTCGGAGCCTGTTTACCAAGAAACCATAGAAAGAATCAAGGAGAAAGTGTCTGATTGCGATGTGGGAATCATTGTGGATGAAACCATAGACTCAATGGAACATATGTTTTGAACATTTTAGTTTTTCCCTTAGCAGGGGAGAAAGTTAAGCCCATGTTGTTAAAAATGTACGAGCTGCAGAAAGCCAATGCCAGTACAGTAATGCAATCCATTATGGACTTCTACCAAAAACTCTGGCCTACTGGTATCGAGTTTGAAAAACCTCTTCTTGTGGTTACGGACCGGGCTCCATACATGGCTTCAGCTGTTAACCAATTGAAACCTTTATTTCCACTGAAGCATGTGACATGCTTGCCTCATGCCCTTCACAGGGTTTGTGAATCCATAAGGAACGAATACGACATCGCAAATCAATTCATCTCTGCCCTGAAGAAGATTCTACTGAAAGCTCCCAGCCATGTTGTTTACTACAGGGAAATCACTGGCCTGCCCCTTCCAAATTTCCCGGTCATTACTCGCTGGGTATCTTGGATTGAGTGTGCTGCTATGTTGTGTGAGAATTTTGACAAAATTAAAGAGTTTGTGCTTTCTTTGGATCCATCCGAAGCAGGTGCAATTACCAAGGCACTGCAACTTCTGTTACCGGAGAAAATACATAATTTGCAGACAGAACTATATTGTGTCCATAGTTACAGTGTCCATAGCCTGCAGCTATTAAACGATTGGAAGAACAAGGTCTGGAAAAGGAAAAACAATGGGATATTTTTACTTCCGTGAGAGAGCAGTTAGATGGCTTTGCCAAAGACAAACTTGAATCTAGTCTTCAGAAGAATCCAGACATTGAGGAATTCGCCACATCTGTATAGCTGCCATTCGAGTGAATACAAGGTTTGCCCCAATGGTTTCTGTGGATGTTGAAAGAAGCTTTAGCGTCTACAAAGACATTCTATCCCCTAATAGAAACATACTTTTAAAAATGTGGAGATGCTTAATGTCTTGAAGTACAACAGCTTTATGTTTTTTTCCTTCTTTTGATGAGTGATAATTTGATGTACTTGTTTGTAGTTCAATAAATTAGAATAGAGGAAAGAGAAAGCGTTGAATTAGTTAAGGGAATGCACAACTGAAATTAATCCAAAATCTCAAAAAATCTAAAACCAAAAAAGAAAATTATGTTCACAAAAAATTCTCCATCGCTTGTAGTTTTAGAATCCACTTTTATTTTTGACCTAGCGAACGCTTCAGGATCGTTACGAGACTTTAAATACCCTTGCGCATTTGGTTGCTAGCTGTTTATATTTTTAAAACTCGTTTTAAGGAGTTTCTTATTTTCTTCCGCATATTCAAAATGTTCCACACGATGTAGTTTTCATCCACTCATATTGACATTTTTTATGCTTATTTCAAAAACCTAAATAAATAAAACTGTCTTATAATTTTTCTGTGTAATGAATAGTTTTTGCGCTACTAATTTTTGAAGATAACAATGTATACAAAAAAATGAAAAAATGCAAATACAAAACTGCAAAACCGTTTTTTTCTCTTAAACTAAGAATGGTAGAAAAAAATTATATAACAGATTTGTAGTTCCTTGACATAGAAGCAACACAAGACTTTTTTTAAATGGATCATGTGTTGCATTTTGCATATACCCATAATTTTATAATTTGAAAACTAATTAAGATTTTGGATTGAAATCCACAAAACAATTATATCTGAAGAAGACTGACATATGGTTAAAATTTCAGCCCAATTGAATGGATAGTTTAGAAAATAGCAATTTCAGTTGTGCATCCCCTTAAATAAACCAGCACCTTATTTGAGCACCTTTTCCCTTCCTTTTTTCACCTAATTTGCACCTAAAAATCCTAACCCTGCTCATAAGTCATTGCCGCGAAAGAGCAAACAGCTGATACAAACCTCGCGACAAATCGCCTCGGGAAGCTCCTCTTGTAGGTATATACCGCTCAGTGCGCATGTCAGTCCACAGAATCTGCGTGCCCTTGGTAAACCTTTCTGGTCATCCTTATCTCTTGCGCATCATAACTCCTTTTAAACCAAAGCATTCTGCCCTACTACGCCTGGACAGAAGTAGAATCATACTTTGGTGTTCTGTAGTAGAATGTATCCTGGTTCGTTCTCTGCACACACACACACACACACACACACACACACACACACACACACACAAAGTTGTCTGCATTCGCCTGAGTCTTTTAAACCGCGCGCTCTTCTCTTTATACTATAGGTATAATGCAGGTGCTGAAACATTCAGAGTTTGTGTCTAAAATTCTATAATCCTTTTTGAGTTGATAGTTCATGCAGAAATTATATAAGAGTACCTGTGACCTTGTGCCCTTTAGCTCGAGCCGCCTCTGGCCAAGAGAAGATGAATGTGTAAATTTAATAGTTAGCAGATGAGTGTGGGAAAGGATGGATAGCATTGTTCTGGGAAGCACAACTGTTAGACACTCTTCTCGCACTAGACTTCAGCAGTTTTTATCAGCTCTAAAGTGCATCCAGTAAGTGGACTGGTAGATCTCAAGAAGCACGAGAACAAATAAAGTGGGGGGGGGGATACAGCGAGCTTCATAAAAGAAGTTAGACGCTGATTAGAATGTGAAAACGGTGAGGTAACTGGTGCAGACAAGAGGGTTTGAGATGCAAATTTAATACCAAGTGTAAATAAATTCAACCTTGTGAAACGTATCCTGGTGTTTCACGTCATCACTAACTTCCGTTACACTTCTGGCGCCAAAGAAGCTAGGCTAGCCTAAGGCAACTAGAAATACCTTACATCGCGGACCACGTACACAGAGAGTGGTGCATTTTAGGGGTGGGGCGCTCAACCTAGAACAACCGAAGCTCACGAAGCCTGTCATACCTTCAATCCGTGGTCACTTTTATAGATTTATTCATGTGAAGAGGATACTAATTGGATCACTGAACAGGGCACCTATATTCATTAAATAAAGGATCTGACAGGCCAGCATCACCAACAAACCTATTTTAAGTATTTATAGGACCAAAAGGACAACAGGAGTAGATACATAAACTAGAGACTAAACTCCCCAGCCAAGACTCATACCAAGCCAGGCGTGTAAACCATTAGACTAGGGAAGACCCACTCAGAATTCCATGTTCAGTTCACTACAACTTCAGGAGGTGCTGCTCTGTATAAGTACCTGTGACTAAACATATATAGTCAAAAAGCGGAGCGAGCCATTAATCAATGTTGCCAATCAATTCATGGAATTATAATTATTCATAAGAAGGGGTTAAATTTCCAGTTATTCCCCAATATTTACCAACGTTTTAACGTATATAGAGCATTTTGTTTACCCGTTTATAAACAGGTACAGATACTAAACCTGTAAGCATTAAAGAGTTTACCCGTTTATTAACAGGTATAGATACTAAATACGTAAGTATTAAAGAATTACAGAAAACAAAAGTGACACTGCGGTGCTTTGATATGACAGTTTAGGGCAACTGGGGGGGGGTGGACCTGAGGGCTGATCCTAATTACGTGCGCCTGTCATCAGTAAAACCCTCTTCCGCTACCACATTTTGGAGCATTATGTTTTCTTTCACCTGTAAAGGCCTTTAAATGTTAGAAAATAAAACACAAGCGAAGTAAATCTTTGAACATCCTGGTCCGTATGATTAATATCTGTATGAGATCACGAAAGAAATATCTACTTCTCTCTCTAGATCTGCAGTAACGTCCTAGAGGCATCCAGCCTCACAAACTGAACTTAACCTTGCGTTTATTCACCTTCGCATCGAACTGGTGCTAACCGGCTTATACAGAGATTGGTCTTACCTTGCTTCATCAACGACGTCCGCTTCAGCGCAGAAATCCGAGTAACCTCTCACGTTGACCTGTAAAGACGAGTATTTGTTGCGGATAACAAATACAGCGGCAAAGGTGTTTGTCCCACCACGGCCCGAGAGTAACTAAAGTCATAATAGATAAGACGATCTGGCGATAGACCTTGGCAAAGAACAGTTGTATTGCTTACTGCAGCGGGATCAGCCTTTGTTTATGGTCACCTGCTGTTGGAACTAATAAACACTGAAATGTGTTTCATCTCTAATAAACAAAGAATTCGCGAACTGTCGCCCGATCGGATACGTTTGCAGCGTAGGAAAGCAAAGACTTAATCTGAAAAGCGTTTTAGTAAGGAAGATATTTGCATAACCGAGTGAAATAGTTCAGGCGATAGCGTATGTTGCTCCCACTTGAGAGGTCAATGGTTCATTTGTTTTCTTTTCCTTATTTCGAGATCAAGATTTCACCGGAAATAAACGTTTAGAGGCGTGTTTAACTCTTAATGTGTACTCATTAGAAAATGGTTTATAAAAAGCTGTTTATTTTGTGATGAATAAGGAAACAAATTAATAATGTTGGTTCCCAATTACGAAATGTAACTTGATCCTCAAATGACCATCCATTGCGCTCTTCATACACAGCCATTCAGAATTTTCGTTCGTAAATACGTTGGTATAAGAATAATTTCAAAGTGCTTTCTACAAACGTTTATTTTTTATGAGGTGTGAGAAAACAACACAAAAAAGGTTCCCATTTAAAAAAATTAAATTGACCCTAAAATTACCACCACAGTGTCCGCAAATAAAACACGACTGATGGTATTTATTTTCCCCCATAATATCAACAACTTTTATTCGAAACATTTCTTTCTACAACGCTTAGTTTTGGAGATATTGCACAGTCTCAAATGGTCCATCCCTGTATAGACAAAATCTTACTACACAAAAATATGTACATCTTGTTAAAGTATACAATTTATGCTAAATATGTAAATATATTGTGGCGTTAACCATTTCTGACTATTCTTTGTCATTGATTTGTACTTTCAAACACTTAAGCTTGTTTCAATTGATAAGACACTATTCGCTTTTTCTCCTGGCCGTACAGGGGGCATGGAATTTCAAAGCCATCACATACTGACACGCTCTTTAAAATCTGACTATCGTTGTAGCCTGCGGTATTCTTCTTATATCTACAATGAAATGTATGAATGTGTAATGAAAACTGATCTCGGTTAACAAGAGGAAGACAGAAGTATAAGCTTTTGTAAGATAGTTTGTAGTTTGCAGAAGAGTGAGTAGAGAAAGTCAAGTGAATGCAAGGTGTTTCTATTTTACTTTCTCTACTAAGTATAGTAAGTAGGGGAAGTATTGTATTCCACCCAAAAATTCGATACCGAGATTTCACCGGAAATATGTTTTGAGACCCCCTGAATCCAATAAAAGCATTTTTGGAAACATGTCCGTGTGTGTGTCTGTCTGTGAATAGCATAACTCAGAAACGAACAGTGGGATAAACATCAAACTTGGTATTTAGGTTCAGTATCCTCCAGAGATGCGACACGATTACCCTTTATATGGAACATTTTTCGAAAATTTTAATTTTCTCAAAAATGGCTCTAACGATTTTGATTGAAATATCATATATTTAAGATACTTTCATGACAAATAAAATGTATATCTTGAATTTTCTGGGAATGTCTCCAAAAGTAGTCTTCATTGTGAACGACTTTTGCATAATTCGTAAACCATAAGAGATAGACAAAAGTTTACTACACAAAAATGTAGATCGCGTTAAAATACACAATTTATGTCATATACATTTTTGGTGCTGAGTGAACCATTTTCGAGATATTGCTTGTTATTCCCTTAAATTTTCCAATAGTTATACTTTTTCTCAAATTCGTTATTCAATTTTTTTTGTCCTGGTAATGCAAAGAGAATGGAATACTGCACATAGCAGAAAGCTCTTAAAATATTTGATTATCGCTTAAAGCCTACCAATTCCCCTTGCATCTACAAGAAAATTAGCAATAAGATTAACATCTCGATTAACATGAAGCATATGGAGAATAAGCGTTTGTAAAAATAGTTTGTACAAGAGTAGAGAAAGTACTATACGTAGTAGAGAAAGTAATAATTCTCATAATTAGCAACAATATTACCAAATATTACTCTGCATCCAGTATATTATAGACATTTTTCTAAATGTCCGCTAGGTAATTACAGCTCAAAGGTGCGGCAAAATGATTATACATTTATGGGGAAAGAAAGAAGATTTATCTGTCGACTTTTATATTAAAAAAATCTGATGTGTTACACTCACATGACTTTCTCTACTCTTGTACAATCTATTTTTACAAACGCCTATTCTCCATATGCTTCATATTAATCGAGATATCGAGATGTCAATCTTATTTGTAATTTTCTTGTAGATGCAAGGGGAATATGGTAGCTTTTAAGCGATAGTCAAATATTTTATCGCTGGTTGCTATGTGGCGCATTCCATTCTCTTTGCATGTCCAGGACATAAAAAAATGAATAACGAATTTGAGAAAAAATATAAGTATTGGAAAATTTAAGGAAATAACAAGCAATATCTCGAAAACGGTTCACTCAACAACAAAAATGTATATGATATAATTTGTGTATTTTATCGCGATCTACATTTTTTGTGTAGTAAAATTTTGTCTATCTCTTATGGTTTACCAGTTATGCAAAAGTCGTTCATAATGAAGAATACTTTTGGAGACATTCCCAGAAATTTCGAGATATACATTTCATTTCTCATGACATTATCTTAAACATATGATATTTTCATCAAAATCGTTAGAGCCATTTTTGAAAAAATTAAAATTTTCGAAAAATGTTCCATGTAAAGGGTAGTCTGGGATGGGGGGATTTTCTTGAAAATCTTCGTGTCGCATCTCTGGAAGATACTAAACGTAAATACCAAGTTTGGTGTTTATCCGACTGTTAGGTTTTGAGTTATGCTGTGCACAGACACACACACAGACACACACACAGACACACACACACACACAGACACACACGGACATGTTTCCAAAAGTGCTTTTTTTGGATTCAGGAGGTCTCAAAACATGTATTTCCGGTGAAATCTCGGTATCGAATTTTTGGGTGGAATGCAATACTTCCCCTACTTACTATACGTAGTAGAGAAAGTAAAAAACTGATGTTACATTTACGTGACCTCCTGTACCCGCTATAGCTTTTTAGTGCATATACAAATTACTCTTATGAAAACTTATTCTTCTATCTATCATTTTAATCGAGATGAACGTTTCCGGAAACAGCTGCATTACACATTTCGTTACAGATACAAAGAGAACAGCGATAGTCAACTGTTTAACTGGATACTACATGCTGGCTCTTTCCATGTCTTCGCGAGAAACCCTGAAAATCGACAGGATTGAAAAGAATGGCTAAGTATTGAGTAATTTGAATATTAATAACGGATATCTCGGAAATGGCTGATGTGACAAAAAGAGTTATTTGAATTAAATTGTGTGTTTTAAAGAGATCTACATTTCTTATGTAATATGTTTTCATCTATCGCTCAACGTTTACCAGTTATATAATATTAGGGGAAGGTGGGGCAAATGTGCCATGTTAAAGTTCAAACACTATTTTCTTCCTCTAAACAGAATCATACGTATTTTTTCCCCGTATATAAGATAAGCTATCATTACACAAGAACATGATAAAATATTAAGACAGACTCTCCCAAACATTCTGAGATATTTTGATTTACATAAAGAAACGTCAGCTGACACTCTTGCCCCATAGGCAGGGGTAAGAGTGTCACATACATTGAACAAACTGAGACATCATTATTCCCTACAAATATCACAAATAAAGGTTGCTTTCACGTCATTACAGTCTGTACAATCTGTATGAGACATTCCTTTGCATTCTTGACACTGAATCATTGGCTCATCAGGTGGATCTGATAACCTTTCTTGGCAAATTAAGCAAAAGTAGACATCGTCTTTTTTCTGGTCTTCAGTAGTTCTCTGGGACGTTGCAGTATCACACCTTGGTCTCTTCTTCTGTACCTTTGATTTTAACAGAACCTTTGTGGTAGTTGAGCGATTAGTACAAGCTTGTTTGCTTTCAAGCATTTTTTATGTGGGCTGCTGGTCAGGATAACCGATTTATCAGGTTTTCTTCCTCTTAGGGTTGAAGTTTTAGGAAAAGCTCTTCTATGAATTGGAAGTGGGGAAATAGTTTCAATGCTGGAGTTTTGGAAACAGGTTTAATTTTATCTGCTTCCTTTTCATCAACGAAGTAAAAGCTTTCCCTCGAAGTAGAAGCTATAGGAATGAACTCTTTTGCATTCCTTCTCTAGGGGCAGGATGCTTGAATCTTCGGTATTTTCACTATCCATTTTTCTCTGTATTTATGATTTATAAATTTTGTTACAATGAATTGTTTGTACTATGTTCACAGTACGGGGTAAGAGTGTCACTCTGGCACTCTTACCCCGGAGTCAGCTGACACTTTTGCCCCCAGCTGCACGGGATTACATCTGGTGACACCATGGAGTGGCGGCTGCAGACACTACTAACTCTTTGCGTGCAATTTGATTCCCATATAAGTGGGGTTAAGCCATAATAACTGAGATATACCAGAAACTACCTTACCTAGGAATAAATTGGGTTTCCTGTCATGGAAATATAAGATCACAATTATGAAAAAAGTACTTTATTATACAACAAAAACAATAAATTTCTAGAGCTGCTGTAATGCACAGCCCAACAAACACGCCATCTAACTCAGTGTACCCAACCTCGCAACAAAGTCATTAAGCCCGTATTTTTGCACTTAAAGGGGGGTGACACTCTTACCCGATATGGCACTCTTGCCCCACCTTCCCCTATACAATATTTTTACTTTCTCTACTACGCATAGTAAGTAGGGGAAGTATTGCATTCCACCCAAAAATTCGATACCGAGATTTCACCGGAAATACATGTTTTGAGACCTCCTGAATCCAAAAAAAGCATTTTTGGAAACATGTCCGTGTGTGTGTCTGTGTGTGTGTGTGTCTGTGTGTGTGTGTGTGTGTGTGTGTGTGTGTGTGTGTGTGTGTCTGTGAACAGCATAACTCAAAAACGAACAGTCGGATAAATACCAAACTTGGTATTTGGGTTCAGTATCTTCCAAGGATGCGACACGAAGGTTTTCAAGAAAATCCCCCCACCCCAGAGTACCCTTTACATGGAAGATTTTTCGAAAATTTTAATTTTCTCAAAAATGGCTCTAACGATTTTGATTAAAATATCATATGTTTAAGATATTTTTATGACAAATAAAATGTATATCTTGAATTTCCTGGGAATGTCTCAAAAAGTATTCTTTATTGTGAACGACTTTTGCATAACTGGTAAACCATAAGAGATAGACAAAAGTTTACTACACAAAAAATGTAGATCGCGTTAAAATACACAATTTATGTCATATACATTTTTTTAGTTGAGTGAACCATTTTCGAGATATTGCTTGTTATTTCCTTAAATTTTCCAATACTTATACTTTTTCTCAAATTCGTTATTCAATTTTTTATGTCCTGGATATGCAAACAGAATAGAATGCGCCACATAGCAACCAGCGCTTAAAAGATTTGACTATCGCTTATAACCTACCATGTTCCCCTTGCATCTACAAGAAAATTAGCAATAAGATTGACATCTAGATATCTCGATTAACATGAAGCATATGGAGAATAAACGTTTGTAAAAATAGTTCGTACAAGAGTAGAGAAAGTCATGTGAGTGTAGCACATCAGATTTTTTATAAAAAGTTCTGTGTTTGTGTGTGTATTTATATGTGAACAGCATAACTCAAGAACGAAAAGTTGGTTAAATACCAAACTGGATATTTAAGTTCAACGTCTTACAAGGATTCAGCACGAAGAGCTTCAAGAAAATCCCCCCGCTCAGCAAATTATCCTTTACAAGGACAAATTTTCGTTATTTTTTATTTTCTTAAAAATTGGCTCTATCGATTTTGATAAAAATACCATGTTAATAGGCTGTGAAGTCCTCTTCATTTTGAATGACTTTTGTATAGTAATTAATAAACCGAAGGAGATAAAATCTTACTACACATGTACATAGATCTCGTTAAATCACAACTTATGTCAAATAAAATTTACTATGGCGCTGATCATTTCCAGATATATTTTGTTATTGGTTTGAATGTCCAAATATTTATAGTTTATTCTCGTGGTGGCCGTGCAAAAGAGTATGGATCCGATTTTTTAAAATCTGACTATCGCCTTACCTACTATATCCTTCTATACTTAAAACGAATGTATAAATGTATACTGAATGTTCATCCCGATTTTTAAGTAGTAGAAAGAATAATAAGCGTTGTCGCGGTATCTGTTCGTGTTATCTTATTTGCTGAGTGCCTGTTATTATTTTACTATTTTGAATTTTGGGTTCTTTGTCCTCCGGCTAGCTATTATTACTCAGTCGAGCAAATATCTCGTGAACAGGGTGTGTTAACGGAAAGGAGTTGTTACTAAAACTTAACACTGATAAAAGAATTAGTTTTTACACTTTATTGCCGTCACACTTAAATAATTTCCCATATTTAATCTTGATACACGCCTGACTGAAACTGTTATATTTTCGAATGTAACTACAATCACTTATTTACCGCGCACTATTAATTCGCGTATTTCACATTTTATAACTAACTTTACGACGCGAGAGATTCTGTAGAATTGCGTAACGTGTACTTCGTGAATGCTGCCTGACGTGTAACTCGCGAGAGAGATTTCTTAGAACTGCACTTGTCTTTGGTTCCAGAATTTATACTCCCTCACCCCGATATGCCTAAACATTATAATCGAGCTGCTATTGGTTAATAAATCGCGCCAAAATTAGCATCTATTCTGTCAGCCAATCAAAATTACTAATACATATGCTCTAGGGAAGATATTCGCTCCATCTCTAAAGAAAGGCAAGATACTCTGACGTCATTTGTTTGTCTCTTCTAATTGATAAACAACTCACCCCCTCGCTTCATTGTTACCCGCTCCTATTGTCAGTTTCAGTGAGGCCGTGTAAACTTATTTCCTAACAATGCTTATAATTAACAAACATCTCCAATCATTGTCATACAATAATGTTAATTTACACTACAATCACTCTGGCATTCACAGTGTTGTGATATAAAATACTGCCTCAGCGTTTGTAAGAATAGTTTCCAGAAGAGTGAGCAGAGTAAGCATGTGAATGCGACACATAAGATTTTTCAACTAGTAAGTCGCTATTTGTTTTTTCTCGTGGCCATGTAAAGGACATAGAATTTCAGTCATCACATAGTGACCTGCTTTTTAAAAGATCTGACTATCGCTTTAAGCTTCTTATGAAACAACGAAATTAAAATGTGTAATAATGAGTAGAAAGAAGAATAAGCATTTGTAAGAATAGTTTAGAGGAGTGAATAGGTGAAAGGCATATGAATGCGACACATCCGATTCTTTTTATCTTGTCAGGCTGTCATACAATTTCATTTATTCTCCAGTACAGCATTACAGTAGGTAATGAACACTTTCCGCAGATTTTCAAATGTTAAGGACTGACGATCGTCAACCAAAAGAGCATTATACTGAAGAACTTCTTTCAGTGCCTACTGAAGACAGGCGCCTACTGTGTACTTGAAACAGCATACATCACATTCTGGATCTTCCTCCAAACCATTAAGGTAGTTAGAGCAACTTATCAGCACATCATTAATTTTATACAGTATGTCAAAACCGCTGTTTTTCTTCAAAAATTTCATTTTGTGAAACACAAGTTCACCAATTTTACCATTCACACTACACAATTTACTCTCGGCTGATTTCACTACGACTATTCATTTTGATAAACGTCAACCATGTTGTTCCAGAATAATAATACCTGCAGAAATCAAAAACTTAATTTTGGCGATTACCTTTGACTTCTGAGTTGGAAATTAGTTTTTGGAAGATTTTCACAGATGCTGCACTTTCACTATCAAATGAATTTACGACTTTTTTTCACATCAAAATATTCACGACAATAATTACAGGCATCCAATTAGGCTCCCCATCTAATGAGTGCTGGAGCAGGTGGAAGAGGAATAACAAGGGCTTCTTGTATTTCTTCACGCGAGATGAGAATTACAGAAATATTTCTTTACATTTCTGATTTGTCTATCCACGTTAGGGAACTGACGTCTTACTTCCTCTGCAACTCAATGGCAAGTATGTGCTAAGAATTTGTCGCAGTAATCTGTTCGTGTTATCTTATTTGCTGAGCGCCTTTTATTGTTTTACTATTTTGAATTTTGGGTTCTTTGTCCTCCGGCTAGCTATTATTACTCAGTCGAGCAAATATCTCTAAGCAGGGCGTGTAAACGGAAAGGAGTTGTTACTAAAAGATAACACTGATAAAAGAATTTGTTTTCACACTTTTATTGCCGTCACACTTAATTAATAGTTCACATCTGTAATCTTTATACACGCCTGACTGAAACTGTTATATTTCCGAATGTAATTACTGTCGTAATAGTTGTCGCGTACCTACTTCACATTTTGTAACTAACTTTACGACGCGAGAGATTCTCTAGAACTGCGTAATGTGTACCTCGCGAGAGATTGCTGAGAACTGCGCGACGTTTACCTCGTGGATGATTCTGTAGAACTGCGCGATACTTGCTTTTGGCTCAAGAATTTATACTCCCTCACCCCGATATGCCTAAACATTATAATAGAGCTGCTATTGGTTACTAAATCGCGCCAACATTAGCGTCTATTTTATCAGCCAATCATAATTATTAACACATATGCTCAAGGAAAGATATTCCCTCCATTTCTAAAGAAAGGCACGCTACCCTTACGTCATTCGTTTGTCTCTTCTAAGTGATAAACAACTCACCCCATCGCTTCATTGTTACCCACTCCTATAGTCAGTTTCAGTGAGGCCGTGTAAACTTATTTCCTAACAAAGCTTATGGCTAACAAACATCTAAAATCATTGTCATACAATAATGTTAGTTTACACTACAATCACTCTGGCATTCACAGTGTTGTGATATAAAATACTGCCTCATATTCCTATGCACCATTAATGAGTACAAAGTCTTAAGAGAGTTTGCTGCTTTAACCATATATGCTGCAGCAGCACAGAATCATGCTGGACCCATTTACTCAGAGATCATTCATTGTTTTTTCAAAGAGTTTGCTCATTGTTGAGTAGTTTGCTTTCTCCAAGATTTCACAATTTAGAAGAAACATGTCACTACTGTTTTCTTCATCCATTGCCCCATCAATCATATTCAGACCCATAGCTACCCATAGAATTTGCATTGAGACCCAGTTCTTGTTCAATTTCGATCTTATTTCAGTTACTCTTTTTATAACATCATTCAAGACAATTCTTTCTTATCGTTGATTCGTCTGGTACGGTTTTTGCGGTACATTTCTCCAGAATACCTCTGAACGCTGAAGAAGTTTACAACCACGTACGGTACAAAGCTCCGGTGGCCTTCGCTCCAACTTTACTTTCAACTTTCTATTTTAATGTTTCTTTAATATTATATATTTAGGTTTGCCTCGGCTGCGTCAGTATTAATTTGTAGAAACATGTATCTCTGAACAAGGTGTGGTGCGGCTGAAGAATGCAGGCTTACACAAATTATAATTCTTACTTCACTCCTTTTAATTAATCCTTGACACGATTAAATAACACTTCACTGATATATAGAGAGCTGTGAGATTATTTAATTAATTACTTGTACTTTTTAACACGTAAACTTTATAATATACTGGCCGTAATGAATTTTCGTCTCACACTGAATACGTATTAAACTTCTCGAGACGCGTCTCGCGTCCGGTTAGGAACGCTGTCTACAAGCAACTGAACTGATTTCTACCGCCTGAATTTACAAATTTCATCTATTTCAAGTCTCTGATTGGGTATTCCTAATCCAATAGAATACTTTTATTTAACTTTCAGGGCTTTCTGGTTGTTCATTGGCTATTTATAAACTGTCTCAAAAATTACATTATTGTTGCTCCAAGAATTACTAGTAGCATTATTAAACGTTCCAATTAATTATTTCCTCAAGATTACCTCATTGTTAGCAACTATTCTCACAGCTCCTTCATTATTAAATTACATAATACACTCACATAACATTATTAAACATGTACATAACAATATAAACATTAATACAATGGCTGTTACATAATTCTATATATTATATTACACATATATTGCTTTAAGGCGGGCTGTTATTGAATTTTATATTGTATAAATAGACTGAAATCATTTAAGTGTTAAAAATACTGCATCAATGCATTATTATTCAATTCAATGAATGGTATACTTGCTGAGACAAAGGCTTCACATAATCTATACAAAACTGGGAGCTCAATAAACTCTTACCGCACTGTCTTAACGGCATTTGACTATGTATGCATGCACACTACGAAGAACCCGATACTGAGCTGCAGAAACGTGAAATACAATGCAACTAAACCCCTGCAAAACCTGTTTGTAGGACCCTTAAACAATAGCAGGTATAGATATCCAATAAGGGAAAAAAGGTACGTATTTCTTCAAGGTACTATATCCAAAGAGGATAAAAGCTGTGAGAGAAATTTGCTCTCTTCGCAGTTTTGCACTCGCAAAGGTTCAAGTGCAAATATTATGTCAGTTTAGTGTATGTCAAGTGGAAAATATGCGCTGGTATTAAGCTTCCATTCACGTTACACGGTTTCGCTCGTGCGGCCAATTTGCCGTACGGGCACATTCTTTTAGAGGAGTCAAGAAGTGCATAGGACAGTGGCATACGCGGGGTTGGGGGGGGGGCTCTCAAGTTGCCACAGATATCCAAAATCATAATAAGCGCTGCAGTCTCGCTTTTGTTTTGTATAAATCCTGTATACTTATAGATTTAGTATACCACATTGTACCTCTTAATAAACAAGCAAATGAGAATACTGTATAGGTACATGTAAACAATGGTAAATGGGGAATTTAGTCCGTTATTTTGGAAACTTACCATTCTATACGTAGGTTGGCAACGTTGGTTAAACAACTCGCTCCGCTCATTTTACTATCTGCACACGTTTATTCACAGATTGTAGTAGGTGGTTACAGAGCACTGTAGTTGTAGACTAGCATCGTGATTTCCTGTTTCAGCCCTATCCAAATGCACTCTCTGCGTACGCCCTTGCCTTGGACCTTTCACATCACAAAGGCACCATGCACTGAGGTGATGGCTTTTTCTTCTCTGCTTTTTAAAAAAAATGCATTAAATGTAGCGAAAATGACAAAAATATTTATTTTTACAATAACGCCACTTTAAAAACGCTTATAAACCACAAAACCCCCTATTTCAGTAAAAATTGAAAAATGCAATAAATAAATAAATAAATAAATAAATAAAAATAAATTATTGAATTTCAATCCTGGTGATGAGATCTGCGTTTATTTTCAACAGAGCATTATCCAAACATCGTCAGAAAAAAAACTGCAAAGTCATAAAAATCTGGGCCCTATTTATAAGGTAGCTTGCCAATCGGCTTGCGCCTATTTTAATGAAAATAGCAAATGATTTCAACGCAAAATGCGATATTCTACTATTCTGGCCATATCTATGTAGCTGTGTGTGGACCTAATGTAAAATAAAATCTGAAGATGATGTTAGCCGAATAACAGCAGATTGTGATACAAGGGTATAAGTGGAGTTTTATTTTGCGAGTAGGAATGTTTGCGAAACGAAGGCCACTTTTAACATGTGTGGCATATACTATGTTTTTAGACAGCGCTCGAATATGTAAAATATCAGTAATATTACATTGATTCCTCTAATATGATCACCTGGTTCTTGAAACAAGACAAATGACGTTTAAAAAAGCGAGATGTCAGATGTTTTATTGTTTCCCTAGGAGTCATTTTCAGTGAAATTATTTTCAACATATTTTGCCTTACACCAGCCAATGAAGCGATTAAATGCTATATGATAATGCTTTCTGGATTTTTTGGATAACAGGATAAGCACTTCTGGTGTTATTCTTTCTGCAGGTATAAAAGAATTCTATATAAAAGAATTATGTTCTAGATAAAAAAATCTGATGTTACACTCACATGACTTTCTCTACTCTTGTACAAACTATTTTTACAAACGCTTATTCTCCATCTACTTCATGTTAATCGAGATAAACATTTGCAGACTCTATCTTATTGCTAATTTTCTTGTAGATGCAAGGGGAATATATATTTACAAGGGCAGTATCGAAATGCAGTAGCCTTTAAGCACATATATATCTCTTAATAGCTGGTTGCTAGGTGCAGCACTATTCCCTTTTCCACAGATTAATACTCTTTGCATATCCAAGACAAAAAAATGAATAACGAATTCCCATTTGAGAAAATAAGTATTGAAACATTTAAAAGAATAACAAGCAATATCTCGATAATGGTTCACTCATCAACAAAAATGTATATGACATAAATTGTGTATTTTAACGCGATCTACATCTTTTGTGTAATAACATTTTGTCTATCTCTTATGGTTTACCAGTTTACCAAAAGTCGTTCACAATGAAGAATACTTTTGGAGACATTCCCAGAAAATTCAAGATATACATTTTATTTGTCATGAAAATATCTTAAACATATGATATTTTAATCAAAATCGTTAGAGCCATTTTTGAGAAAATTAAAATTTTCGAAAAATGTTCCATGTAAAGGGTACTCTGGGGTGGGGGATTTTCTTGAAAACCTTCGTGTCGCATCTCTGGAAGATACTGAACCTAAATACCAAGTTTGCTGTTTATCCGACTGTTCGTTTCTGAGTTATGCTGTTCACAGACAGACACACAGACAGACAGACAGACACACGGACAGACATGTTTCCAAAAATGCTTTTTTTGGATTCAGGAGATCTCAAAACATGTATTTCCGGTGAAATCTCGGTATCGAATTTTTGGGTGGAATACAATACTTCCCCTACTTACTATACGTAGTAGAGAAAGTAAAAAGCAGAAGCCTGCCAATATATCGAATAAATTAACTCTACAACGAATTGCGATAAACTGAAGTATGACGATTTGTACTGTGAACAGATAATGCGATCGCCATGAGAAATTAATCATGTAAAAAATACACAATAAAAGTAAAACCTAATCAAAGTCGAGTTATTAAACGCGTGCAAATACAAAGGGTTTGCCATGTGATTAGACTTGAAACCAAAGTTGGTTCACAATGAGCTCATGAGCACTGTGTTAGAAGTGCTACTTTTAGGCCATGCTGTCTAAAAAATATTTTTCCCCTGTCTTCTTATCATGCTCGAGCCATGACCGAGACCGAAAAGTCTCTAGGTTTATAAAAAAACATTGTTGAGGACTTCAGTCCAGAGCATCTATATCCCATAAAATGCACTTACACTGAGTTTTTGCGTTTCCCTACCGACATACATAAATGAGGTGTTAGCGGAACGAAAACAGGCACTAAAACGCTAAGCAGGCTACATAAATTCAAATATAACCATAGGCAAATGATTCGCCAGGTATATCCTTCGTTCTCGTTATATGTAGCGTGTTTTGCCATTTCATTCATTTTAATTGACAAAGAAGCACTCCGCTTCCACCTTGAGTATGAGCTGCCATATATATCGACTCTAAGCCAGAGGTGGCGAAAACGGGACTCGCGAGTCATTTTGACTAAAGGCGCCGTTCCCTCTTGTAACGTTCCATTTGCTTTTCACGTGCTGCTGAGTGATGTAGTGCGTGTTGCATATTTGGTGATTCACGGAAGTTTTAAATTGAGTTTTATTTATGGACGCTCCTACTATGATCTATGGTCCTTAGCGTCCCATTCTATATTGGGCGTGAAACACCGGTAATTTTGCTCAGAGGTCTCTTTATCAGGCTTGAGGTCCTTTACGTGCCGTAAATCTACGACACGGGACCACCGGCTTTACTTCCCTTCCGAAGGAAGCCGTGCTAAGGATTTTTACGCCCGAAAAAATCCATTGCCCTCCGCCGGGTTTGAACCCGCGACCTTGGGAATACGGAAGGAAGGCGTTTTCGTCACCATTGCTCTATTATATTATTATAGCATCACAAATGTCAGGAGATTTCTGAGAGATGAGATTGCGGGGAAGAAATTAACCTTTTGTTTTCTTATACTTACAATTAGTTCTTGCCTTTTATAATCATCGAGGGCTAGGAATTTAACTTTGGTACTAACATCAAATAGTATGTACATAAATTTATAAATGAATACATTAGGCACAGCCGATTAGGAGGGATGATGTATTGAGTTGCTCTACTATAATTTGTAATCGAGAAAGCTTGAGCTCACTCAGGGTCGTCCAAGGGGAGGTCGATCCTGGGCGGCAAAATCTTAAAACATAAACAAGACATGTGAAAATATTACAGACTTACAACTTATGTTTAAAATCTAGCAACTTTCTCGAGATTTTTTTGCTATGAAGCTTGTGACAAATGAAGAACCAGCGTGATTTGGAAGCAACCCTCATTAAATGATCAGTCAAAACATCCCGTGCCCATCAAGTGTTCAACAATAACATCACGTTTATAAACAGGAGTGTTTTATCAAGCCACTAAGCTTTAGTTTATTAATCATGAATGACTCATGAACCCCAGTTATCGCCCTAATGGTATCGCGGAACTCGCTGTTTGTATATTCTTGTGTTGTTAGCCTATCTTGTTGGTAACTCCAGAGAAACTGAATTGAACAACTTTGAATTAAATGCAATATATACGGCTACTGCACCCGAAATGAGCATCCTACCATAAGCAAACCCATTTCTTCACTTAAAGAAGCGAAGCTAGGAAAGCTTTAGGCTCTTTGAACAAGGTCCTCCATGATCTCGATTTTAGTTCAAGGCAATAAATAAGAATATATACAGAGTGAGCCAAAAGACTCCGAACCGCCTGCGCGGTTTTCCTGTCCGCGTCCTCGTCGCTCGTTGCCGTCTGCCGCTATCATAGAAAGGCGCGGATGAAACCATACAATATTTTTAAAACTACTTTTAAAGGCTTTACTTAACAACTTTATGAAAGAAGATGCTGAAACTGGCCACCGTCGTAGTACATACATTTTTGGCACCTCTTTAGGAAACCATCCAGCATGGAATTTTTGGGGGGAATTTTCCAAACGATGACCGACGTCTAATGTTTCTTCGGTAAGAACCGAACGCCGTCATAGATTTCTTAGCCTGAACACTTCCTGTGGCCCGAAATTTACTGTAAAGTTTATGGATTGTTGTAGGCCTGGAACTTTTATACCTGGAAATCTTTCTGCAAATCGTACTTTCACTTGGCGAGCTGACCGAGTTAACACATACGAATCACAAATAAATAGACGCTGTGCAGTAGAAAACATATACTGAGCCATAATATGCTTTGTGACTAAGTACAGGACAAAATAATAAATAACTCGTAATAACTGAACCACATCACATCACCGTCAACTCAAAACTGCACTTCACACTGCACAGCAAAACCACAACAGCGTGACTTTGTTTATAGCAGCAGTGCTTTATCATGTTTTTATCATATTTCCACATGCCCAGTGGAAAAACACCGCGCAGCCGGTAATATTGTTCATAAAATACCCCTCCGGGGTAACTTAAAAACAAAGTGTACAAGACAAACCCAACACACTCTGGAAGAATTAAAACAAGATGTCCGCCAGGAAGTTTCTCAACGTGAACCACGGCGAGTGATGGATAGTTTCCTAAAGAGGTGCCACAAATGTATGACGACGCTGGCCAGTTTCACCAGCTCCTTTCGTAAAGTTGATAAGTAAAGCCTTTTAAAAGTAGCTTTAAAAATGTTGTATGGTTTCATCCGCGCCTTTCTATGATAGCGGCAGACGGCAACGAGCACCGAGGACGTGGACAGGAAAAACATCGCGAAGGCGGTGCGGAATCTTTTGGCTCACTCTGTATATATATATATATATATATATATATAACTCAGTGATCCGGTATTGAAGCCCTAAATACATTCTTTTTAAGATAAAAAAAATAAGAATTCGAGGAAAATAGTGTGGTTGGCTGAAAGGTGATTAAACACCTACCATACCGTATCAAAGGGCTGGAATTGAAAGCTCCATGAGTCACCCGCAGGATTTTATTATTGCCCTTACTGGAACATCTCATTTTACTGCTCTTCAATTCCAGATTTGGGATTAGCATGAAGAATTGAAGACATGAACTATGATCATTCCTACAGATGGTTTTAAGGATTAGTTACTCCTTAACATCCCGTGTTATTGTTATAGACAATGTCCCATACCACGCGCATTAACAGTAACACCAAAGTACTAATGGTAAAGTGGCCGACTCGCATAAATGTGGCATGTAACATTACAAATAAATAAGGGGAACTTGTTACTCGTATGTAAATGAAAAGGTCCAAATGTGTTGTGGATTATTAATCAGTGCAGTTGACCGTCAAGTGTGCTTTCATTTTGTGTGTGCCTTTTAGTCTAATCTCCTAATGAAGGGGTAAACCCGAAATATTGAACATTTTTATTGTGTGACTTTGCGTCTTTTATCTTTCACTCAGAACAATCTCGTTGTTTCACCACTTACCTTGTAGAGTAGTCATGGAGACATTGCGAATAAAAATAATCTGATGTGTTACATTCACATAACTTTCTCTACTCTTGTACAAACTATTTTTACAAACGCTTATTCTCCATATGCTTCATGTTAATCGAGATGTCAATCTTATTGGTAATTTTCTTGTAGATGCAAGGGGAATATGGTAGGTTTTAAGCGATAGTCAAATATTTTAACGCTGGTTGCTATGTGGCGCATTCCATTCTCTTTGCATGTCCAGGACATAAAAAAATCTGATGTTACACTCACATGACTTTCTCTACTCTTGTACAAACTATTTTTACAAACGCTTATTCTCCATATGATTCATGTTAATGGAGATATCGCGATGTCAATCTTATTGATAATTTTCTTGTAGATGCAAGGGGAATATGGTAGGTTTTAAGCGATAGTCAAATATTTTAACGCTGGTTGCTATGTGGCGCATTCCAATCTCTTTGCATGTCCAGGACATAAAAAAAATCTGATGTGTTACACTCACATGACTTTCTCTACTCTTGTACAAACTATTTTTACAAACGCTTATTCTCCATATGCTTCATGTTAATCGAGATATCGAGATGTCAATCTTATTGGTAATTTTCTTGTAGATGCAAGGGGAATATGGTAGCTTTTAAGCGATAGTCAAATATTTTAACGCTGGTTGCTATGTGGCGAATTCCATTCTCTTTGCATGTCCAGGACATAAAAAAATGAATAACGAATTTGAGAAAAATTATAAGTATTGGAAAATTTAAGAAAATAACAAGCAATATCTCGAAAACGGTTCACTCAACAAAAGAAACGTATATGACATAAGTTGTGTATTTTAAAGCGATCTACATTTTTTGTGTAGTAAAATTTTGTCTATCTCTTATGGTTTACCAGTTATGCAAAAGTCGTTCACAATGAAGAATATTTTTGGAGACATTCCCAGAAAATTCGAGATATACATTTCATTTCTTATGACATTATCTTAAACATATGATATTTTCATCAAAATCGTTAGAGCCATTTTTGAGAAAATTAAAATTGTCTAAAAATGTTCCATGTAAAGGGTAGTCTGGGGTGGGGGGATTTTCTTGAAAACCTTCGTGTCGCATCTCTGGAAGATACTGAACCTAAATACCAAGTTTGGTGTTTATCCGACTGTTCGTTTCTGAGTCATGCTGTTCACAGACACACAGACAGACAGACAGACACACACACACACACACACACACACACACACACACACACGGGCATGTTTCCAAAAATGCTTTTTTTGGTTTCAGGGGACCTCAAAACATATATTTTCGGTGAAATCTCGGTATCGAATTTTTGGGTGGAATACAATACTTCCCCTACTTACTATACGTAGTAGAGAAAGTAATTACTTGTCTGAAAGCGTGAGAGGGACGGTACTTGCAATTAATGTACGGGATGGCAAAATTCTTGAAACCAGCTCTGAGATCACGGTATAACTTTTTCTGATATTATAATGAGTTAATGCGTTACATTGTTAATTTCGAGAGATGGGGAGTCTGACACGTGAGCGGATGTTGCTGTAAATTGTGGGTGTTGCACAAAAAAAAAAAAAAAAAAAAAAATTTGATGTGTCTCACTAACTTGACTTTCTCTACTCTTGTACAAACTATTTTACAAACGCTGATTCTCCATCTACTTCATCTTAATCCAGATAAACATTTGCAGAGTCTATCTTATTGCTAATTTTCTTGTAGATGTAAGGGGGAATATATGTTTACAAGGGCAACATAGAAATACAGTAACCTTTAAGCACATACATATCTCTTAATAGCTGGTTGCTAGATGCAGCACCATTCCCTTTCCCACAGATTAATACTCTTTGCATATTCAAGACAAAAAAATGAATAACGAATTCCCATTTGAGAAAATAAGTATAGAAAAATTTAAGGGAGTAACAAGCAATATCTCGAAAATGGTTTACTCAACAAAAAAAATGTATATGACATAAATTGTGTATTTTAAAGCGATGTACATTTTTTGTGTAGTAAAATTTTGTCTATCTCTTATGGTTTACCAGTTATGCAAAAGTCGTTCACAATGAAGAATACTTTTGGAGACATTCCCAGGAAATTCTAGATATATATTTTATTTGTCATAAAAATATCTTAAAAATGTGATATTTTAATCAAAATCGTTAGAGCCGTTTTTGAGAAAATTAAAATGTTCGAAAAATCTTCCATGTAAAGGGTAATTTGGGGTGGGGGGATTTTCTTGAAAACCTTCGTGTCGCATCTCTGGAAGATACTGAACCTAAATACCAAGTTTGGTGTTTATCCGACTGTTCGTTTCTGAGTTATGCTGTTCACAGACAGACACACAGACAGACAGATAGACAGACAGACACACAACACGGACATGTTTCCAAAAATGCTTTTTTTTAGATTCAGAGGATCTCAAAACATGTATTTCCGGTGAAATCTCGGTATCGAAGTTTTGGGTGGATTACAATACTTCCCCTACTTACTATACGTAGTAGAGAAAGTAATAACCAAGGACAAGTAACAAATTACACAAAATAAATAACAGAAAACAGCACATGGAGAATGGAACAATCAACTAATAATACCGAAGTATTGTAGCATCGGCAACGCCGGCAACAAAGCTGTGATTACCATAGCAACGGCCATCCCATGCTCACTCCCCCCCCTTCCTTTCTGCTTGCAGCGTCAGACACCCCAACTCAAAATTAGCACTACAGTTTTGACTTCCCCAAAAAATGTGACACGCTGATTGAACACAGTGACTTAAAACATGGTTTAATCATTACAGTTCCCTAATTTTATATATACAACTACAAATTTCAGTTCATACTGCTAAAATTTGATTCCTCATTCCAAGTATACCCCGGTTGGTTGGGGGGGGGGTTGCCTGTCAGCGCCGGTGTTGTTCTTGTCGAGTTGAACAACCCTATAGACAGCCGAAATCATTATTTTGGGTATTCTTTTTTTTTTATCGTTATTTCCCACCAAGAATATCAAAAGTTATATCTCTATAAGATACTGTACTCTTGTTCTCGATATAGGATACAATTCACTGTAAATATGTGCAAATAGAACTTTAACAATGAAAGTACTTTAATTGTAGCTTCAACGTTAAAAAGGAATCAAATTGTAATTGTAAACATTGTAGTTTTATTGAGATGAAGCCTGAAACATGTATCACATCTTTTAGTGAATAAATGATTATTTTTACAATGGCACATGCCCGTATCTAGAAAAAAATTTCGGGGAAGGTTTTCCGTAAGTAGATCTAAACTTAACAGTACCCCACACAGTTACTATGGACCTACTCCGTAGTACAGAGAGAGCCAAAAGACAACTTATTGTTGGTAAGTAGATTTTGTCCCTTGTTTTCAGAGAATTAACAGACAGGGAGCGTGATTTTGCCTTTTTTCAACAAAACTCTGCAACAGCTCATACGGCCAACATTTCGATGAGAACAATTGAAAGTGCGTTTGAGGACACGATTATTAGTAGAGATTTGTGGCCCCCTCGGTCCCCCGATCTAACCCCCCGCGATTTCTCTCTGAGGTAACTTAAAACAAAGTGTACAAGACAAACCCGCACACCCTGGGAGATTTCAAAAAAAATATCCACCAGGAAATTGCCAGCATTTCTCAACGTGAACTATGGCGAGTGATGGATAGTTTCCTAAAGAAGTGCCAAAAATGTATGGATAACGACGGTGGCCAGTTTCAGCATCTACTTTCATAAGGTTGGTAAGTAAAACCTTTAAAGTAGTTTTAAAAATGTTGTATGGTTTCATCCGCGCCTTTCTATGATAGTGGCAGACGGCAACGAGCGCTGAGGACGCGGACAGGAAAAACATTGCGCAGCCGCTTCGTAGTTTTTTGGCTCTCCCTGTATATAGACGTTACATGGATAAGAAAATTGTTTGGAGACATTATATAGACAAGAAAAACTCGCCAGAAACTCTCCTTACAGCACAAAACATGGAGACTGTTTCAAAAACCGGAATGCATGGCCATGTTACCTATGTAAGGCGACGATATTAAGTTTCCCTTTTTCTTGAAAATGTGCTACTAGCAATAGACCGACTGTTATCTAACGACATTTTCCCATATTGGTTTGCTATGAATTTAAATATGTAAAACTGTCAGAAGTTTCGGGGAGGGGCGTTGAACCCTAAGAATAGAAGCTTACCGAGAACAGGATGACAATCATTTTTTGTGTAAAAGATTCAGATAAGGCAAAGCATTCATTGTAAAGGGTCGCTGCTGTGAATATTTTCTATGATGGTCTGACGGTTCAGCACTATACTTTTGTATCCTTGTACTTTACCTACATATTACGTTGCATATATGAATATGGGCTATTTTCTTCGTCGGCTATTGCTTACCTACTTATGATAAAACACATTAATGAATTCTTTGATGTGACCTGAAAATGCCTTGTGTGATAATGTGTTGCAGATTTTGTTAGTTTATCAGCCATAAATTTTCTTATGCAGCTAGAGCAAATGAAATTCCTTTTAGGTGCGTTAGCTGCTAAGGAGTAGGCATCTATTTACTTTGAGTTGAATTTGAAATATTCACTCATAGCGATATCACTTTAGGAACAATTACAATTTAGATGTAGGTACTCTTTTTAGAGTGAGTAAAACTAATTTCATTAAATAATTGTTCACAATTATAAATAAATTTACAGAACCAACTTAATTGTGCAAACTTTCACAGATGACTTTTAAAAAATTAGTTTATTCTTATTAGTTTTGAAGCGAATGTTTATAACATGTAATGTTTTATGAACTCTCTTCGATATTGCGTGTATTATTTATGTTTTTTCATTTTAATTTTACAGTTATGCAGTTATGCAAATACTTTTTTTATTTTATCCTTCATTTTAGTATTTTTTGTATAACTATGGTGCATTATACATGCAATGCCTACTGACAAATAGGCTGCTGTTACTACCACTACTATTCCACTACCAGCACTGTAGCTGCATAACATTTTGTCTAAGTTCTGATTTACTAAGAACGTTTGTTTATTGTTTTGTTAATTATGGTTAGATTCAATAATGTAACGTTGACAGTGGCATGTACCACTGTTAACCTCAGCATTCTTTAAACATTTTCAAGGCTGCTATGCTATATTGTATATGTGTAGATATTAACGGATTGTACACTTACTACAGAGTGAGCCAAAATACTACGAATCGGCTGCGTGGTGTTTTTCCTTTCCGCATCCTCGGCGCTCATTGCTGTCTGCCGCTATCATAGAAAGGTGCAGATAAACCATACAACATTTTTAAAACTACTTTTAAAGGCTTTACTTACCAACTTTATGAAAGAAGATGCTGAAACTGGCCACCGTCGTTGTCCATAGATTTGTTCACGTTGAGAAATGCTGCACATTTTGTTTTAATTCTTCCAGAGTGTGTGGGTTTGTCTTGTATACTTTGTTTTAAGTTACCCCAGAGATAGAAATTGCAGGGGGTTAGATCGGGGGACCAAGGGGGCCACAAATCTGTACTACTAATTCTGTCCTCAAACACACTTTCAATTTTTCTCATCGAAATATTGGCCGTATAAGCTGTTGCAGAGTCTTGTTGAAAAAAAGGCAAAATCACGCTCCCTGGCTGTTAATTCTCTAAAAAAAGGGGCGCAAAATTGTATTCACATATGTACGGGCTTCAACTGTTCACTCGAAAAAAATTGGCAAGTGATGGATAGTTTCCTAAAGAGGTGCCAAAAATGTATGGACAACTGGTGGCCAGTTTCAGGCTCTCCTTTCATAAAGTTGGTAAGTAAAGCCTTTAAAAGTAGTTTAAAAAATGTTGTATGGTTCCATCCGTGCTTTTCTATGATAGCAGCAGACGGCAACAAGCACCGAGGACGCCGACAGGAAAAACACAGGCTGTTCGTAGTTTTTTGGCTCTTCCTGAAGCTACAGATAGACGTTTTGCATATTTACTGGTCTCATATGTATAATTTTTGTCACTTTTTTTAACAGGAAAACTGCAAATTTTGCTATATTAGCCTTTGCTGTTATTAACACAGGTGAAAAATGAAATGAGTTATGTGGTACTGATTTAAATATTTTATCAGTTTAAATGGAAAAATTGGGAACATTTATTAAGTATCTGAATTGTTCTTGCCTTTAGAACAAAAATATAAAAGCATTAAAATAATACTTATATATTGTTTCTTCAACATGTTCTGAGAGATAAAAGTTAATTTTTAATATTATATGTTGCAAAAGATTGAAGAAATTATGTGGGGGGAGGGTGAAAAGAAAAATCTTCCCTTATAAAAAATTAACAACAGTATGCTAATACAGTTTGAAGATATGCAGCTGAATTCTTCGCCACGTCAACCCTCCTCAAACTCCCAGTTCATCTGCTACACATTTATGGGTATTCTCACTTAATAAAAAGTTTATTGTAAGTTGACTTTTTGCATTGCAGTGTACAGTAATTGTGAAAAGAAAGCAAATAAAAGTTCATTTTATTCATTACATTTTTAAATGTCCATTGGCTGAATAGAAATTTAATTAGATCCCCGCATGTAAAGGCAGAAATGCAACTTGTGTAAACCCTTACAACTTACATTATAATTTTAATTTTCTTAATTTTTTCTTTTTTAATTTCCCTTTTGCACATATTCTTTTGGTATTATTTAGATCCATCTGAAGATAAATCCATTCTTTAGTAACAGTATGCAAATAAGTCATGCTACATAATACATGAGCTCTGTAATTTTTTTTGCAACAAAAGGTTAAAAAATATTTCACACATCCATGACTTTCTCTAACCATTCTCATTTATTTTTATACTTGTTCTACAAATTATTCTTACAAAATTTTATTGTTTCACCTCCTCCATGCTAATTGAAATAAACCCATTCAGAAAACATTTAATTACACATTTTGTTGATGGTACACAGGAATATACTGGAGGAAGAGGCAATAGTCAAATCTTTAAAATGTGGGTTACTAAATGCTGGCTTTGAAATTATTTACTCTTTGCATGATATTATGAAAAACAAAAGAATGGCAAATTAGCACTTCAAAATATATGTGATAAAGTATTGGAAAATTCAAACCAACAGTAGCAAACATCCTGGAGATGGCTAATGCCACAAAGTATTATTGGTATAAATTGTATATTTTAATGAGATCTGCACTTTTTCTGTGGTAAGCTTTTGTTTAGCTCTTACGTTTCCGAGTTATAGAAAATTATAGTGAAAACTCTCTTAACAACCGTCCCTATTAAGAGATCACCCTCCTTAAGGATCAGTGTTTATGGGAACTGATTTAAAAACGCATATAATGAACATATTTTTTTATCTTTATTTAGAGACCACCCCTCTCCCCAACCAGTGATCAGCCTTTGGTGAGCTATTTTCTTTATTTCCATCTCTTTACAAAGACCACCGTTTTATCTAATTGAAAATTGTAGGATTTTTAAAGTAATTTTTTGAGGCGATAATCAGGTCTTCAACATGTCTATCCCAAATACATGTAGATACACAGGAGCCTTTTGTTTCTCTCACACTCTCCACTCAAATTGCCTTCAAATCTATTGTCGTCTGAGCAGAATATAGTTTGACCATGTGACTCATCTTTCTTTACCACACAAATCTCACGCAGTCGTTTTCTCTCCCATGCTCAATAGAATTAAGATGGGATGGGTACCTGGTATGAACCTATTGCATACATAGCTAAACATAGGTTTACTGGGGTAAGGGTTGACTTTTAATAAAAGATTGTGGCTGTGAAGCACCTTATGTGTGAGAAAGAAGAATCTGTTTATTTACCCTTCTCTCCTTCCTCTCTCAGAATTGAAAGAATTATTTTCCTAAGCCCAGGCTTCATGATGTCTGGCAACATTTTTAACTGCACTTATTGAAAAATGGGTTATCCTTAAGAAAATGTGGGGAGGCAGAATGCTGTTGTTTAAGGGATCTGACCACTTGCATTCCATACCAAGGGTTTGAAGTTCCTGAATCTACAAACAGTTCCGTTTCACATTTTAGGTCTTCTACAGAGTGAGTCAGAAGACTCCGAACCGCCTGTGCGGTGTTTTTCCTGTCCGCGTCTTCAGCGCTCGTTGCCGTCTGCCGCTATCGTAGAAGGGCGCGGATAAAACCATACAACATTTTTAAAACTTCTTTTAAAGGCTTTACTTATCAACTTTACGAAAGGAGATGCTGAAACTGGCCACCGTCATTGTCCATACATTTTTGCCACCTCTTTAGGAGACTATCCATCACCCGCCGTAGTTCACGTTGAGAAATTTCCTGGCGGATATTTTGTTTTAATTCTTCCAGGGTGCGTGGGTTTGTCTTGTACACTTTATGTTTTAAGTTACCCCCGAGGGGGATATTTTATGAACAATATTACCGGCTGCGTAGTGTTTTTCCACTGGGCGTGTGGAAATATGATTAAAACATGATAACGCACTGCTGTTATAAACAAAGTTTATATTATACACACAGCGTGTATTTATTTATGATTTGTATGTGTTACTCGGTCAGCTCGCCAAGTGAAAATACGATTTGCAGAAAGATTTCCAGGCGTAAAAGTTCCAGGCCGTACAACAATTCATGAAGTTTACAGTAAATTTCAGACCACAGGAAGTGTTCAGGCTAAGAAAGGTAAAAGACGGCGTTCGGTTCTTACCGAAGAAATATTAGACGACATCCGTCATCGTTTGGAAAATTTCTCTTAAAAATTCCATGATGGATAGTTTCCTAAAGAGGTGACAAAAATGTATGGACAACGACGGAGGCCAGTTTCATCATTTCCTTTCATAAAGTTGGTAAGTAAAGCCTTTAAAAGTAGTTTTAAAAATGTTGTATGGTTTCATCCGCGCCTTTCTATGATAGCGAGAGACGGCAACGAGCGCCGAGAACGCGGGCAGGAAAAACACCGCACAGGCGGTTCGGAGTCTTTTGGCTCACCCTGTATATTACTTGCCTAATTAGTTTAATATAGTACATGTGTGAAAAAATCTTCACTCCCATTAAGCAACTACCTCTCTGAAAGACCAATTTTCAATGAAACCATTGGTGGTCGCCTAATACAAGTTTTAGTATATAAAATTCAATCAGAATGAACAGGATTTCATAGATTGTTTTGTGCAAAATTCACAATATACATTTTATATCTAATATTCCAAACACACAATATTTTAATCATTAACAGACAGCAGATGAGATGACTTAATATACTCCTAGTGCTTCACTCACTCAAAATTTTGAGGACATAACAGGAGAGCCAAGAAACTATGAAGCCGCTGCGCAGTGTTTTTCCACTGGGCATGTGGAAATATGATAATGCACTGCTGTTGACGAGGTTTTGCTCTGCATTGTAAAGTGCAGTATTGAGTTGGCGGTGATGTGATGTAGTTCAGTTATTACAAATTATTTATTATTTTGTCCTGCACTTAGTCACAAAGTTTATTATGGCTCAGTATATGTTTTCTACTGCACAGCATGTATATATTATTGATTCGTATGTGTTAACTCGGTCAGCTCATCAAGTGAAAGTACGATTTGCAGAAAGATTTCTAGGCTGTACAACAGTCCATGAACTTTACAATAAATTTCAGGCCACAGGAAGTATTCAGGATAAGAAATCTAAAAGATGTCATACGGTTCTTACCAAAGAAACATTAGATGACTTTAGTCATCGTTTGGAGAATTCCCCCAAAAATCGCTTAAGCGTCTTTCACAACAGGCAGGCAGTTCTTAGGCTCTGCATGAAGAGCTACCAAATTGCTGAAACCATATAAAATACCTGTGACACATGCTCTTCAACCAGGTGATCCTGTAATTAGGTGCACATTTTGTGAGTGGAGTCTCAACAGTGTACACAATGGCTAAATAGACTCATATTTAATGTTTTTCACAGACAAGGATTGGTTCCACCTTCATGGATGTATGTGCACACAAAATAATCGTTATTGGAGTTCTGACAAACCTAATATTGTTCATGAAGTACCCCTTCATGGCAAAAAAATTGGTGTATGGTGCACCATGAGAGGAGAAAGAGTTACAGGGGAAATTTTTTTTGGGTCAACAGTTGACTCCTATATATACGTGAATACAATTTTACCCCCCCCTTTTTTTTTAGAATTAACAGACAATAAGCGTGATTTTGCCTTTTTTCAACATGAACTTTGGCGAGTAATGAATAGTTTCCTAAAGAGGTGCCAAAAATTATGGACAACGATGGTGACCAGTTTCAGCATCTCCTTTCATAAAGTTGGTAAGTAAAGCCTTTAAAGTAGTTTTAAAAATGTTGTATGGTTTCATCCGCGCCTTTCTATGATAGTGGCAAACGGCAACGAGCGCCGAGGATGGGGACAGGAAAAACACCGCACAGTCGGTTCGTAGTTTTTTGGCTCTCTCTGTATTTCACAGACTGTTGTCTGCATCATCAGCTCGTTGATGTTGGCGTTTGATAATATTTTCATACAGGAACATCTGAGCACTGCTAGTGGAGACTTGATGAACTTGAAAATCACATTGTCCTCAGGGATGTCGAATTCATGAGGTTGTCAAACTTCTTTATAAAGATCTCCTAGGTGCTGAAGTTGATGGACTTATTTACTGGTTTTAATAATTTAATTTCTCTGCTGATCTCATGGTTTCTGTCCCAGAAATATGTTGATATAGCTCATTTATCTATATGCTTACTGAAAATGTGATGGAAATGTTAAATGTTCTATTAATGTATTAGGCTTTACTGAGTATATTTCCTTCATCTTATTTGAATATCTTACTTAGTTTGGTAAGAAATGTTTTTGAGAAAATAAAAAAATAAATGAAAAATGTTCTATTAAAGGGCAGGTGTAGGGGTAATTTCATGGAAATTTTCATGTTACAACCTTGAAAGATAATGCATTTAAATATGAAGTTTGATATTCATAATTTTTGAGTTATGCAAACATTCTTGTTTTGTGTTCAGTGGATCCCAAAACATATCTATTCTCCATTCAGGAGAACAACCCTACAAGAGTACCTACAATATGGAGGGGAACATAGGAAAGACCATCTCATGACAACTTGGTTGATGTAAGGATCATTGTAATAACTGCATTAAATCTATGTTTGCCATAGGTATATTTTGTATTCAGCATTGCAGGCACAAGGATTTAAGTTTTCCAAGATATTTGTAAGCCTTTTTAATACATTGGTATCTGAGCTGTATTCAACCTTGGTCACTATAGTTGCTGATTCTATGAATCTGAAAACTTAATGTTGCTACAATGGCAACATTAAACTCAGCTAACTTACATTCCACGTAGTAAACCACAAGGACTCTCAAATTAATTTTGAGATGACATACCTTAATTGTGACTTACAACCTTGTAAGTGCTTTAGGTCTTGGGCTTCATAGTTAACCACTTTGGGCCAATTAAGTTATCTCATAATTAATTTGAGAAGGCCTTATAGTTTACCACGGAAAATGTGAGTCAGTTGGGGAATTTAATATACTGCTGACATGTTGCCAAGGTAGAGCAAAAGCATGGAAAGCCAAAGCTCCTTGGTTCAAATTCTGGCTATGGCACTGAATTTTTCAGTCAGATTCTGAGTTTCCAACTTTGGCTTACACATGGCTTGTATGGAAGAACATTTAATTAATTAATTCTATGAAAGCTGTGAAAATATTAGAAGCAAAGTGTTGATATTTGGACTATGGAAACTTAATTGAAATTGAGGACATGGAGTTTTGAATATGTTATATAATATAAAATAATAATTCATAAATATGGAATGACTCAGAAATGCATGAAGTAATGTTTGATAAGTTAGATAGTGAGCTTGAAGACCAGGAAGAGCCCATACCTGAAGTTTGTTGTTCTGGCAGTACAAGCCTTTCATCTCCAGAGCAACACAAACTTTCAAGTTAAAGTGAATACATGCCATTAACACCCAAAATCTCAAGGCCCGGTGTATTAGGAAATACTGATGATGACATACTGGAGAATATTTATAAAGACTAGCTTTCAACTCCTATAACAAACTTATTAAACTGTACATGTGCATAGGAAGTAAATCAAAGATGATTTTAAATTATATGACTCATAAACAGCACAAAATAACTCACTCCAAAGGAAACAGACTGTCACAATTATAAATTTTAAAACAGCATGATATGTTATAATTGGCCTGTGGATGTTCATTCACTACTGGCATCTGTAAATGTGGGCACTAGAAGCATCTAAATGGTTAGCCTGAACAATATCTATACTTTGATTACTTTATCATCAACATTAAGACTGAATATGGTGCTTCTTCTAGGGATATTAACCATATTTATCACAAGTAAGGGCATAGAAGGTCTTAGTATATTTTGCCAGAAGACACAAGGTTTGTAAAGGAAGTGAACGGATATCAAGGGGAATGTGGGATAAGAAAATGGGTAATCTTGCTAACAGCCTCTCCGTTTTGGAGCAGTGACCAAAGTCAATTTAATGTATCAGCTAAAGTTCTCAAAATTTGTTACTTTGCCTACTTTCACTCGCGACGGCTCTATGGTCTACCCTTATGGGGAAATACTACAAATAGTATCAAAATATTTAAACTTCAAAAAAGAGCACTAAGAATACTAGTGGGAATCCCAAAAACAGAAAGCTGCAGAGAATATTTCCACAGCTTGAACATTTTGACCTTATCCAGTTTGTATATGAAAGAATTGCTAATTTACACCAAGAAGAATATTTCAAATTATGTCACAAATGGTGAAATTCACTCACACGATACAAGGAATAAGGACAAATTACACTCGATCACTTACAAAACCAAATTGTTTGAAACATCCTTTAAGTATAACGGCTTAAAATTATATAACTATTTACCCAGGTACTTTAAAAATATAACCTCGCCAAATAAATATAAGGTAGAATTACATAAGTTCTTTGGAAAAAATCAGTTTTACTCTTTAGATGAATATGTGGAATACTGTATGAGCAAAACTTAAATATTTACATATCTTGTGAACTCATTTGTTTCATGGTTCCTGTTTTCATCTGAGGGAGCCACTTCGGCCAAGAGGATGTCTGCCTTCGAAACCATTGTATAATTGCTGTTCTCTTCAAGATTATCTTAAATGATGACATACATGGATTGACAAGAGCTTGTCTACCTGCATATTGTTTTTCTTAATACAACTTGTACATATGCTTTCCTTGTATATACTTGTGGACGAAACCAATAACTCTGTATGATTTCTTATAGTGAATAAATATGTATGTATGTAATTATGAATAGGTACTTCAATTATCTATACTATTTCACAGAGGAGAGGGACTATACTCTCTTATATAACTGATGTGGCTTTTCAGTGGATGAAAAACTATCTAACAGTCTCTATATCTGTTCTCAAGAGACTCAAGGCACTTTCAGAACAAATGTTTAAAAGAAACTTGAAGCAACATGTTCACAAAACATTCATGGGGAGGCAAGCAATAAAAAAGGCTTGAAAGATCATAAGAAGCATATCTAACCTTCAGTCCTTGGTGAACATGCAAATGATAAGAGTCTGTTACTGTATGATTCCTGGTCTGGCCATAAAGATCATACACTTTTGGATGAAAGTTTTCCAAATAGAGATGTTATGTTCAGGATATTGTCAGTGAAGACAACAAAATGTTGCCAGACTCTAGATATGTTCTTTAGGCAATATAAGTTCTACATGAGGATTGTCAATTATGCAAGACTACAATGTGAAAAGTCACAGTTATATGATTTCATCATAAGACTTCACTCTGTAATAGTATAATATTAATAACAATAACAACAATGATGCTGATGATTATAATAACAATAAACTTTATTGCACAAAATAGAAGCTTATGTTACAGTATGCGTGGTCAAAGGCAAGTTATGACAGTGGCATGCGGATATCATTTTAAAACGTAATTAGTGTGGCTTTGAATATTGGACTACTCAAACAAACAATTGTAGAAAAATGCTTTGAAAATCATATATACTATGAAAAAGACACATGGTAACTGCACATTATTCCTTGCAGCTGGGTGAAACAAATTGTATTTGAGAGCAGTCAGTCACAACTGCCCCAAGGCAGAATGCATGCTGAGTTTCCAAAGCCAGCTGTGAATGCATTACCGCATTATAAGAATAACTTAACTTTCGCTAGTGCTGTTTAATTCACAAGATAATTCTTTCATGTTGCATAAATTTCTGTGTCTAATGGAAGCAACTAAACCCAAGCCATGTTTGTTTTAACTTTGAACAGATAAACAAAAGAAAATAAATATTTTAACTTAAAATTTACTTATAAACACTTAAACTAAATGAATTAATGACCAGGAAATGGAGAGAATCCTCACACCTTAACCCAATTAGAGATATTTTGTGTTTACCACCCCAGGAGGAATGCATGAGATGAAGGAACCACAGGAGGCTATAGGTTGCAGGCAGGCTGGCTGACAGAAATGTGCAAAGGTCCCTACAATTCCAAGCTTGATGACTCGATCACACCAGCTGGAATCTCAGAGAAGGCTTCTCTCTGGCAGAACTGGGGAGAATTCAACCCACCTGAGGCAGCTCAGAGAAGGCTGCCATCTGGCAGGGCTGAGAAAAACTTTCCAACGAGCAAGATTCTGTGCCAACTGTCTGACCTGTCCAACACTGCAAGTCCCTAAGCCTACCTAAAACATGAAAGGGAAAGTGAAAGGAAATTCATGAAAAAAGAGAAACCGTCCCAGCATTCGCCTAGTCAACCAGGGAAAACCATGAAAAACACATGGTAGGAGTGGCTGGCCCCAGGAATTGAGTCCAGGACCTCCTGAATGTGAGCCTTGCATGCTACCTGGAGCAGCGGCAACTGGTGACTCTTAACTTTGGTGGTTCACAACATTATCCTTGCAATTTGAAATGTTTTAAGTAATAAATACGGAATAAGTTTCTCACTATAGGCTGATTAATTTACGCAAATAAACAAGAAATGAGAATTCACAATTTATAACACATGCGCATTTCATGAAGATGCTACAGATCATTCACGCCATGCTTTGTCCATGTATCTTCACCACCAAACAAAACGCAAGGAAAGCAAAACAGGGCGTTTTTAATATCACAACCACTTATCCAATCATATTTTTCATACACATCGCTGTTAAAATTCCTGTTAAAACTTCTTGTTTTTGTTTGAACTACCTGAGTGATTTTTAGGTATGGTGTGGGGCTGCCAATGTGTTTAATTTCATTCTTTTCCTCCAAGTTTAGCATTGAAAATGCTTGCATTAAGAGAAACTGAATGGAATTCATTGTTTCTCCTGTATTTAGCTAAATAAACCACTTTGATTCATAAATTAAAACCCGATACACACAACCGGCACAAACCACGTGGCATACAGGCAACGTAATTATCAGAGATGCAAGGTACCTAGAGTATAGTCAGAGATGCAGTTCAGTAGATAGAAGACCGGAAGTGAGGTCAACTTTTACTGTGAATTCAATAGATGGCTCTGTGTATGGGACGAAACGAAAAGTATTGCTCCTGTTGATCATCCTATTCTATGCTCTCTGACTACTAGGTTAACCAACAACATGCAGCTTATGCCCCTCACTTCTCCCCCATAGACCTCTGCGCTCCCTTGGTTCGTCATTCCCTATACTTCACCATTATACCAATGTGGGTTGCAGCCGGGAGTGCACTACTTGGCACCTGCAAACAATACGCTTGCCAAAGTCCACTCCACAAGATCATGTCAGAATGATAACCGAAATGTATGAATCGTATATGTTATTTACATTAAAGGGAGAGCCAGGACTTTGGTTGTAGTGCAAATGTGCTACCATATTAAGAAGCCGCCCCTGACCTGGAGGCATCTTACTTGGTAAAACTAAATAAGTACAGTAGTTTATACAGATATAGAAAACTTCATGTAGTTCCCTAAGTATTCAATGAGAATAAATAAAAGTTGAATGGGTATTTTTAGTTATCAATTTAAGGTAAGAGATCAGTAAAATTTCTATCTTCTAAAGTTTTAATTAACAATTTCTGAAAATATGGGTACATACTCCAAGATATAGAACTAAGCACTGTACCAATGTTAAACTTTCTCTCTTACTTGCAGCTTGATTGTGTAAAAATTATTTAGTTAGTTTAACCTTCAATAAAAATTGTTATTTAGACAAAAGATTAAAAAAAAAAAAGGAAATAAGTGTGAAATAATTTCCTCATTGTTGCATTTAAAAGCTATTTATGATATTTTAATTTATACTGTTCATTGCAGGGAAAAAATAAACAAATTAAAGTTTCATTACAAACTTTTCCAAGATTTGTCATGTAGATAAAGAATTTAATAGATGGCTGTGATATATCAACAGAGTAGGCCAAAAAACGTGCCCTTTTTCACTATAAACACATATTTAGTCAGTACCTGATGACTTTTCTATTAGAATTTCAAAGAATATAAAGTGCAGAAAATTTAATATGTGAGAAACTTGGACTGATAGAAGCAAAATTCAGAAAAGGAAATTTTTCAGTTCTCTCCATGATCTCTTACTTTAAGAAAATGCAATTAAATAATATAAATGATTGTTTAATCAGTTGATAAAGGGATCAAACTATGTTATGTTTTATTAAAACATCCAATTAAAGGAAATATAATGTACAATTCTGGTATTACTATTCATGGTATGATACCACAACTATCTGAGAAATATGTGAAGTTAGCCCTTCTTAGGTTGATGTTTGAATGACTAAACTCCGGCATAAAATACAAATACTCTAACAAAAAAATGTTAAGTTGTAGTGAAATGAGGCATTTAAATAAAAAAGATAACAAAGTATGTAGATAAATCACTGTTCTACTATGTATTTCAATAACATTGGCCTTGTGTTTTTTTCATTTGAATTATAATCACATGAACAGCGCACAAAACGCCATTGTTTATTCATTCAAATTTGATTTAATTATTTTCTTGTTTAAATAAGAATTTAAAGTGTAAACAGTTATTATAATTTTTCTTTCATCTCAGTGCATATAATCACCTCTTGAGGGATGACATCTATACCCATTCCAACTGATATGATATAGTTATAACGGGAGATCCAAGAAACTACGAACTGGCTGCACAGTGTTTTTCCACTGGGCATGTAAAACATAACGTACTGCTGCTATAAACAAGGTCACATTGTTGATGTGGTTTCTAATGCACAGCATGTACTTATTTATGATTCATATGTGTTAACTCAGTCAGCTCACAAATCATGTTCAGTGAGATTGCCGAAAAGAGCTCATTAGTTTATTATAGACCAATGAAAAATACATGGGGTAGGGAAAAATATATAAACATAGTAAATAAAGAAGAGAGAGAATCTATTGCATGGTTAAGAACCGAGCATGGAGGCTAAAAGGGCTAAGACAGGGTATTCCTCAGAACCAATGTCCGATATGTGGTGGTAATGAAGACATTGAACACATAGTATTTAAGTGCCAAGGAACAGAAAATTGGAGAAAAGAATTTTTTAATAAGAAGTGGTTGAAGGGGGATAGAAATACACTTATAATTGAAATGATATGCAAGGATGCTAGAAGTATTGGGCAGTTTTTGTGTAAAGTAAAAAATAAATGGCTTTGGACAGTGGAAAGAGAAAAGTAAGAGGTAGTGCATCTTACTTTGAATGGAAAACTATAGTGAATGTGTTAATTTAGTGACAAGAGATTGTAAAATGTAAATAAACTGTAGTGATTGTCTACTGAATAAGTGACCAGGGTCAAAATGCAGTAGACAATCTAATTTGTAAAACTCTTAGCACAATAAATACAATACAATACAATACAGTCAGCTCGCCAAGTGAAAATAAGATTTGTAGAAATATTTCCAGGCGTAAAAGTTCCAGGCCGTACAACAATCCATGAACTTTACAATAAGTTTCAGGTCACAGGAAGTGTTCAGGCTAGAAATCTAAAAGACGGTGAATGGTGCTTACCAAAGAAACATTAGACGACTTTGGTCATCATTTGGAGAATTCCTCCCAAAAATCACTTAGGCATCTTTCACAACAGGAAGGCGTTTCTTATGGCTCTGCGCGAAGAGCTACCAAATTCCTGAACTTAAAACCATATAAAATAACTGTGGCACATGTTCTTCAACCAGGTGATCCTGTAATTAGGTGCACATTTTGTGAATGGAGTCCCAATAGTGTACACAATGGCGAAATAGACCCATATTTAATAGTTTTCACAGACAAGGCTTGGTTCCACCTTCATGGATCTGTGTGCAACAAAATAATTGTTATTGGAGCTCTGACAAACCTAATGTTCTTCATAAAGTACCCCTTCATGATAAAAAAAATAGGTGTGTGGTGCGCCATGGGTGGAGAAAGAGTTATAGGGCCAATTTTTTACGAGCCAACCGTTGATGCCCGTACATACATGAATACAATTTTGCCCCCTTTATTTAGAGAATTAACAGACAGGGAGTGTGATTTTGTTTTTTTTCAACAAGACTCTACAATAGCTCATATGGCCAATATTTCGATGAGAATAACCGAAAGTGTGTTTGAGGACAGAATTATTAGTAGAGATTTGTGGCCCCCTCGGTCCCCCAACCTAACCCCCTGCGATTTCTATCTCTGGGATAACTTAAAACATAAACTGTACAAGACAAACCCAAATACCCTGGAAAAATTAAAACCAAATATTCGCCAGGAAATTGCCAGCATTTCTCATTGTGAACTACGGCGAGTTCATATTTCATGTAAATATATTAAAAATATGATATGTTAATAAAGATCGTTAGAGTTATTTTTTAGAAAATAAAACAAATTGCAAAAAATGTTCCATGTAAGAGTAGTTTGAGATGGGAGGAGTTTCCTGAAAATCTTTGTGTTACATCTTTGGGAGATACTGAAATTAAATATCAAATTTGGTATTTATCCAACCTTTCGTTTTTGAGTTATGCTGTTCACATGCATATACATCCAGACCTTTTCCTAATTTTTTTTTGCATAAAGTGAGCCTCAAAACATGTATTTCTGTTGAAATATCAATATCAAAATTTTGGGTGAAACATGAATCCTCTACCTACAAGTTCATGGCAAATAAAGTAAAAATGCTGCATGCATAAATGGTCATTAATGTTTTGTTTAAAGTTGTTGCTGAAAGGAGGTGTTAATGAAAGAAGTTTTTGCTGCCCATGAAAATATTTATTGATGTTGTTTGTTAATATACATAGTTAATTATAACAACTATAAAAAACATTTTTTGAGCCTGACAGTTAACCCTACAGTTTGGTGGTATATAATTGTTAAATGATACTAAGGAGTTAAAACTAGCAGGCATATTGCATCAAATTGACAAATAGATTTTCACAGTACTTTTAGCATTATCACCTTTCCTTGTATTTTAACATTGGGATAATGTAAAAAAAAAAAAAAAAAAAAAAAAAAGTTGTGCAAGTAATAAATATTCTAGCCAGAATAAAACCAATCCCACTGTCAGTGTTATACTAATGAGTTTTTGAAAATGCAATTAGCTTGTAGATAGTTACGAAAATCACAAAATGCTATTTGGGCAATTTTTATGTAAAAATATCTACTATCTTGTTAAAAGTTCTGCCTTTTTCTTTCTTTCAACACTTGCCTCATGAAACATTTTGTTTTATCTTGGTAAGATGTTTGTCATGCCATAGTAAGAATGGCATATACTGATGGAAAAATGCTTACAACATTGTGTTTGGATAAAAAATTGTTTCAGTGAACTTCTTTGCCTCTTGTAATAAGTTAGTTTAATTTATAATTTTATCTTTTGTTATACATTAAAGACTTTTAATACAATAATAACAATTTATACAAGTAAAAAAATTAATTGTAAAATATACAAACAATTATTTTAACATTAAACACAATCAGAATTATCAATATATTAATATATTTATTATAAAAACCAATTTTAGACCTTTAATTGCTATACTCAACGAACACTATACACATGAACATGTTAATTCACAAATGTTTAAAACTACTAATCAATTAATGAATCAATCAGTTAAAAAACAAATATATAACACAGCCTCTGAAAATAAAGCCTGGAACACAGTATAAGGTAGATGTGTGTGCAATATATTTTATATTACCATACTCATAAATCATCACTAAACATAAAATTATGCTTAAAAGGAAGAAAAACAGTGTCTGGGAATATTGCAGCTCTGCACCACATCAAAGAAGTTTACTAAGAGTTTGCATTGTCTGATTATTCCAGACATAGTATTAGGTACACTTGGCAATTGATTCATGACTCAAAGTCGGTGATTATTTTATCATTGTGTACAATGAAAATTAAATGCGGCTTCTCTTTGCCAAACAGCTGTCTGAATAATATATTAAGAACTTATTTTGGAAATCCTGCTCTCTGCACATGAGTAGATATCAAAAAATGGCTGCTGCACTTTTGGAGACATTATCAGGAAATATCTGCATTGTTTTTTAAACCCTGTTGAAAATATGTGTGGAAGAGAACAAGGATGTAACATCAGATAATTTTTATAGCTGTAAACAAACACCTGTAACAATCTCCCAATACTGCAGTCATCCTCTTGGTTGTACCTGAATAAAGTAAACATACATGTTAGGATGTATCTTCATTTTAAAACTGAATATGTTTCACCACATTTCTCATCATGGTATAATACTGCAATTATAACACATGACATAAATTTGATATAACCCAGATCTGAAATATTGCAGTTAATATGAAAAAAAAAAGTGTGTGTGTGCCATTGTCAGAGAGCAAACTAAATGGTTTTAAATATGAGGTTCAAACCTCTCTGCTATGACTTGCCTTCTAATCAGAATAATAAAAAGACAAACCATAAAGAATGATGAAAAGCTAAAGAAATGCCATTAATCTGGCATTAACAACATAAAAAGTGAGAGGTATCAGGCAAGCAATTTAGTGATCATTAGCAATGCCATGTCATTTGGGAGCTCAGAATTCAGGAAAAGCATCACATAGTAGTTCAAATTCAGTTTTTTGAATTATCTTTTATACTTACATTTAAAAACGATCTTCCAATAGGTGGAAAATAGGTACGTTTTACACATTTAAGTAGTACTCCTAGCTTTCAAAAATGTGGGATTTGACAGCAATCTGAAAATCTTTTTAAGGGCACTATTCAGTTATTACTAGCTTTGTAATCTTTGCACTGGCAGAGTGGAATATGTACAGCACTTTCAGATTATCTGTCCCCTTGCCAATGTGTGTGTGTAACCCTGCAGTATAACTGAACTACTATCTAGTGGTAACACACTTTAACTTCACTGTTTCAAGATAATTACCTTGAATGCATTTCGAAGACACCTTTTCTTCATCATCAGCTAAGAGCCAGATTTTATTAGTATTTTAAGTACTTTGATGTGTTTCCCATTAATTGTTATGTTATAACTGAACTAGTTTGTATATGTATTGTAGTGCAGTCAATTCTTATTTTCACTCCCCAAGATTTCAAGCCTACAAGACTAGTTATGATAAAAAGGGGGGTAAAGAGAATTCCATTTAAAATAAGAGAGTTGGGGTCACTTCCCATAAAAAATATGGACATCTCTGGCAGTGGAGAGAAGGGGGGTGAGGGCATGTATGAAAAAGAAATTAAGAATTACTGAGGGGAAGATAATTTAATTGCACACAATTATATCTCCATTAGAGGATTAGAGGCATACCTATTGAATTGCTTAAGCCTGTTTATTTGTTCAAGCAATAGTTATATTAACAGTAAATTCTGTCTGTTTTTACAGAACTGGCACACATTTTCATAATACTGCAATGTTTAAATTAGATTTTGTATATGAGGGTTGGAACTTAAATAGTGGCAACACTGCTGTAGAGCCGCTATGCAAGCAGTCTAATATTGTCGCTGAAAGCACACGTTAGTTACATACCTACCTTACCTCAGGGAAAATAGACTCTCCCTTCACACTTCAATTGCTTGCACACAGTCGAGAGAAACAGAGTCACCTTGAGCTAGTGGTCTAACGTAGTGATGTCAAGATGTTTTCGAAACTGGAACAATGGAGTTGGGTCAAGATTGAATGTGCCAGAGGTCGTACAGCACTACAGTGTCATCAAGGTCGTCAAGAGTCTTGCGGAGAATCTGCATGCTTTACAGAATAGTGGCATGTTGGGTAAAAGCCTTCAACGATTGTCGGCAAACTGTGGCAGACATGCATCAGGCAGGTCGTCCTAGCGTCAGTGAAGAAGTGCATGCTCTTGCCGCGTTGCTGGACAGTGATCGACACCAGACGATTCATGAGCTTGCCCAAGAAACCGGATTAGTGCATACGACTGTGCTTCACATCCTGAAGGAATGCCTGGGTATGCGAAAAATTGCATCACGATAGGTTCAGCATGATTTAACAGAAATGCAGAAATGGTTACGTTACGACGCTGCTAGAACGCACTTGGAGCACTATGAGCGCGAAGGAGAGGCTTTCTTATGCCATATCATAACGCTGGATGAGACATGGGCCAAAACTGAAATGCCAATCAAACAAATGGCGTCATTATGGGTCGCCACGAAAATCAAAAGTTCATCAGAGCCCCAGCAATGTGGAAGTTATGGTGATTCTCGTGTACGACTATGGTGGTGTTATCCTAACGCATTGCATTCCTCCATGGCAGACCGTCAGTGCACAGTATTACCGTTCGTTTTTGGAGCACCACCTGCGACCAGCTGTGAGAAAGAAGTGGCAACACTTTCTGCAGAATCCACCTATCATTTTGCACGAACAATACTCAGATGCATACAGCACAAGCTGTAACTGATTTGTTCAGTCGATGGGACTGGGAAGTGCTGTACCATCCACCATACTCCCCGGACTTAAGTCCTTGTGACTTTGATTTGATTCCGAAGATGAAGGAACCACTTCGTGGTATTCGTTTCAGAACTGTTTCAGAGATTCGTCAGGCAGTAGACCGCTCCATTCGCACCATCAACAGAACAGGCTCTGCTAAAGGTATACTATGACTTCCACATTGCTGGCAATGGGGTTGTACACAATGCTGGTGACTACATTGAAGGGCAGTAAAGGTTGCTAACATGTAACTCTTTTGTATTGGCTGTAAATACATAGTTACCACTATTTAAGTTCCAACCCCTTATATTTTTAGTTCTTCATTGCTATAAATAGCATGAGAATGTGCTCTTTATAGGTAGCATATGTCCTTGTAGCCTTTTCAACAGGATATTTGAGATTACAATGCCTCAATATGTTCTCATGAACATGTCAGTTCATTTTAAATACAGAGCAGTCGTTTTATGGGCTGGCACAGATCATGTCCTAAAACTCCCACATTACATACCCATGAGTAGTAATAATACGCACTATAATGAGTACCTACGAACCTATAAGTAGTCTTGAAAGTGGTGACTATCTGTGATCCAGACTGAGCCATAAAACAAAGACTCTGTATATTAATCTATCCGAGTGCTCTGAGTACAGAAAAACATGTCTCTGATGTTCATGGAAACCAAAATATATAGAGAGATTAGTGCTTAAAAATAAAATTTACCTGTTTCAGACTAAATATGCAAATCTTGTACCTAGGTATCAGAGCTTAGGAAAAGCCCATTTTAAAAAGCATTTAATATACAGTCATTAACTTGCCAAACTGCATATTAACATTTCACTATTTTTCCTTGAAAAGAAAAAAAAAACTGTTGCTGTTGTTTACTGTTCATAGTAAAAACAATTAAAACTGTAAAATAAATACAACATAGTTTTATAATAAAATGTGTAGGCCAATTGTTATTATATTCCAACAGTGAAGCTACAGGCATCTTTCTGTACTGCAAAATGAATCCTGAAAATGTTAGTTCTGTCTTATTTGCTATCTTAAATATAAATAAATGTTTAATTAGTTGAACTTAAGTTGTTTAATATGTTTTCTATGTGATATCTTCTTTAAGAATTTTTAAAACTTTTGTTCTTAGCTAGGGTTGCCAGATCCTCAAATTGAAAATAAAGAATTACTTTATAGAAACTTATCATTACAATGTGCAGTACTCTAGAGACTAAAGTAGTGATTATAGATAGTAGAGACCTACATGGGATTATATTTTTTTAATTGAAACCAGAGTAAAGTAATTTTATTTGTGGAAAACTTGTGTTACATAATCTTTACAGAGTATTTTATTTGCCAATTATGCATACATTTGTTCACAATAATTTAAACTGATCAATTTTACATATTGTGACCATGCATGTGAGTCATCTATGAGCTGGTGGTGCTAGTGCACCCCAATTCGCCTACCTGGCCGGCTGGGTTCAGCTAATTAAAATTAATTTGAGTTTTCACTGCTCTTTAACTGCTATGGCCCTTAGTGTCCCATTCTATATTGGGCATGAAAGACTGGAAATTTTGCTCAGAAGCCTCTATCAGGCTTGAGGTTCTTTTCAGTAAACCTACAACACAGGACCATTGGCTTTACTTCCCTTTGAAGGAAGCCATGCTAAGGATTTTTACACATGAAAAAATCCATCCCTTCTGCCAGGCTTGAACAGGGTCCAGTTCAGAATAATAGTCATATAATGGGCTCATTATGTGCCACTTCCCTGCAATTTAGGTAGTTAGTGTTCCAGAACATTCCTTTGGGCCGGTTCTATGTCCTCCTTGATGTAGTGGTTACCATGCTAGCCTCTAGTTCTCAAGGTCACGGGTTCAAACCTGGCTGAGGGTGATGGATTTTTTCGGGCGTAAAAATCCTTAGCATAGCTTCCTTTGGAAGAGAAATAAAGCCGGTGGTCCCATGTTGTAGATTTATGGCTTATAAAAGAACATCAAGCCTGACAAAGAGGTCTTTCACGCCCAATATAGAATGTGACACTAAAGACCACAGTAGCTAAAGAGCGTCCATAAATAAAAGTCAATTTAATTTTTCTCCCTTCTAGAACATTCTGCTTTATGTGAGAGTCCTATGTAAGGGGCTGCTCTTGCCTGGACAGTTGAGTTCAGAGTTAAGAAGGTACGAAGTGAAAAATGGACAGTGTCAGTGCAGTTTAGTTGTGAGGTGATTTGACAGTCAGCTGTGTTGTGTTGTGTTCTGCTCTGAGTGTGTGTTGAAAGTGACTCAAGTGTAATGTTTGTGCTATGCTGAGTGTCTAAGTGGTAAATAAAGTGTGTTTCACAGTAACTGGTGTTCTCATTTGTTACAATATTGACTGCTATTTCTAGCTATATTTAAAAAGCATTATTGCAAACAATACTATTATAAAATTCTCTGCATGAATCATTGTAGCTGAAGTATTTCAACAACTCATTTTTACTTTCTCTACTACGTAGAGTAAGTAAGGGAAGTATTGCATTCCGCTCAAAAATTCGATACCGAGATTTCACCCGAAATACATGTTTTGAGGTGCACTAAATCCAAAAAAAGTATTTTTGGAAACATGTCTGTGTGTGTGTGTGTCTATGTGTCAGAAACGAACAGTCGGATAAACACCAAACTTGGTATTTAGGTTCAGTATCTTCCAGAGATACGACACGAAGGTTTTCAAAAAATCCCCCCACCCCAGATTACTCTTTACATGGAACATTTTTCAAAAATGTTATTTTCTCAAAAACGGCTCTAATGATTTTGATTAAAGTATCATATGTTTAAGACATTTTTATGGCAAATAAAATGTATATCTAGAATTTTCTGGGAATGTCTCCAAAAGTATTCTTCATTGTGAACAACTTTTGCATAACTGGTAAACCATAAGAGATAGACAAAATTTTACTACAAAAAAAATGTAGATTGCGTTAAAATACACAATTTATGTCATATACATTTTTTTTGTTGAGTGAACCATTTTCAAGATATTGCTTGTTATTCCCTTAAATTTTCCAATACTAATACTTTTTCTCAAATGGGAATTCGTTATTCATTTTTTTTGGATATGCAAAGAGTATTAATCTGTGGCAAGGAGAATGGTGCTGCACATAGCAACCAGCTATAGATATGTCTATGCTTAAAGGCATATTGCCCTTGCAAATATATATTCCCCTTACACCATACAAGAAAATTAGCAATAATTTAGTCTGCATACGTTTATCTTGATTAACATGAAGTAGATGGAGAATAAGCGTTTGTAAAAATAGTTTGTACAAGAGTAGAGAAAGACATGTGAGTGTAACACATCAGATTTTTTATTAAGTTCCACTGAACTCCTAAATTCCACCAGAAATAAAAGCAGAGAGAAACCATGAAAAATTCACGTCTGTTCAGTTTTAGTTACGGTTGAGGCCTGAGGATCATGATACATAGTGAAGAACTGCTTACAACAATTTGTATTTCAATAGCTGATAAGTAGAACTGCCATTGGATTTTGTTAACATGATAACACTTGACATTGTTCTTGCGCTGCAGATCACTTCCTAGGAAAGTAGGGCATATTATTAACTGAAACAGCAAAAGCAAAGAGCATTTGCCATATGATACCTATATTATACCATATGCAGAACAAAAAAGAAAAATACTGTACTGTTCCTAAAAAAAACAAAAAAAAAAAAAAACACATATCTGGCAACCCTATTCTTAGCCTTTGTTAAACTGTAAATGCCTATATTTCCTGATAAAGTATTAATGTTCATAATTAATTCTCCTTTTAAAATATTTGTTGAAAGTAAAGAATGTTGCTTCTTTCCTTAGCTGAAATATACAACTACTGCTGAAAGTCTGTGGCTAGTGCTGATAATGTCTCCATTCTGCATTCATTTAAGTTGTTTGAGGGAAGTCATACAGGCTATCTGAGATTTACCTACTATACTGAAGTGGAACACTGCAATTGTATAAAAGAAATCTTGAAACATATAGCCGTGACAGTGGCTCTATGCTGACAGTTGATAGCACAATTCATCTCTTTCACTAGCACGGAGATTCACATTTACAAATCTTATCAAACAAGTAGCTATGAGTGCTTCAATCTTGAGAATACATTTGTGAACTACTGTAATGCCAGTTACAGAGGTATTTGGCTTGGTTTTAGCATAAAAAAAACAGACTTTGTCACTATTTCTTAAATCATAACATTAGCTATTTGTTTCTTTTGGTGATTTACCCAAAACAGCTATGTTAAATTGCATTTAAGAGGTTTTAGATCAAGTACAATGAATTATTTTAGGGCCTTCTCCCTTCATTTGCCAGCTTTTTGGTGCCCTTTTCTTTCCTACTAATACTTTTAGCACTTTTTAGGCACCTGAAAATGAGGCTTTTAGTGCCTTAACATCATCACTGGACTGTGAGAGGAATGAAAACCATGTCAAGAAAATGGAGACAAAGAGGAGAAATGTATTATGAGCTCTGCTGTAAACACCCAAAGGAGATGTACAATATTGTTTTGTGGGAAAGGCAGGGTTGATGGGCCAAAGCAATGATTACCATGTTCTGGAAAACTTTCTTCAACACTTTGCATGAAGTTCTCAACAGCATTTCAAGAGATTGCCATGAATATTCTGCAAGATTCTCTCCATGTTTTATATCATCTAAATTATAACTTTTAAATAAATTAAATCCTACAGAGGTAGCCAACCATTTTCTTGACATTTTTACAAGTATTCTGTTTAACAGTTGTTTTAAATATTTGAGATTTAATGGTACATTATATTTACATTTGCAAACTGCAGTTTGGTAGTAAATGGTTTATTCAGGCTGTGTCACATTGACATCCTTTGGAACAAGTTAGCTTTTATCTTAGGATCATTTCTTATTTATGACTGTTGCGATAAATTACATGTAAATAGTCAGAGTCTCTTTTTCCTTATTAACAATTTATAGCAACACATACACACACATACATAAAATTGAGAATTAAAGTAATTTCTATTTTTACCTAAAATGTACAAGAGTAAACTAAGGCAGCAGTGGGCTGAACAGATCCTTCTTTATAGTTCTTTAAATCCTCAAGAAAGTATCAAGACTGTCATCACAGTCAATGAACTAAAGAAACAGTTAAATATTTTAGAAATAGGTACATTATTTGTCATATCTGTATGCCTTATTATTATCAGGCAGTTGTACACGAGCTCAAATATAAATAATAAGTACTGCAGCCATCTTTATTTCTCCAAAATATGCATTCTGTAGCTACCATTATCTCATTACTTTTTCAGATATAAGAAGATCAGTTTATTGCTCATAGCTTATATGATATGTTGCTATTTTCAAGACATTGTAAAACATTTATTAATAAAAAAAGGGGAAAATAGGCAATGATGCAATTATTTAGAGATTTAATTTTTTCCAATTTCATTGCACATTATGCTTATGGCGCAATGCACCCAATATATTTTTGCATTAATGGAATGTAAACAAAACCAGAAATGTGTACTTATGAGGGCATAGCATAATTGAAGGGTATGCTTTCAGCATTTGATTTTAATGTTGTTTAATGGGGTTGTAACATCCTCTGCTTCAGCATTCATCCACTTTGATGTGATTCTTGGGCTGAATAGTATTCTCAAGCCTTGTTTATGAAAATATTGTGAAAAACAATTTTAAAAGAGGCCTAAGGTTTATTTTTTATCTGAAAAAGAATGTTGACATTAAAAGTACCTACTGAATTAATATATTAAATAAGTGTGTTCTGTTGATTGGTTTAAATAGTAGTTTTACTTTGAATGAAGGATTTGCAGGACTTAAAATAGCTTTTTTAGCTGTAATTCTTATATCAATTTTGCTTCAAAATTCTTCATCTTTGTCATCATTCTTTTCCCTTGCAGTGTTATCTGGGTCATCAGCATCACTAGGTTGCAAAAGATTATCGTGATAGCTTAGCTCTGATCCTTCAATAGCTGGTTTGAAGTGATGTGGCGCTACATCCAGGGTTGGCGAGTCAGCATCACCAGGATCTGCGACTGCATGGTGATGGTGCACTACGGGTGGCATGACGTTTTCTCCATGACCACTGCTACCATGGTGATGATGCCTGTGTGTGGATGATTCTGGAGAAGCACTCTCATGATGAGTAAGAGCCATTTCATCATTCTCAAGTCGAGTCAGAACATGCTTCAGTTTTTCTAAGTTCACCTGCAAACATAACAAAATCTTATTTGTTACATTCACAGGACTTTCTATCGTTATTAGTGGGTATACAAATTATTCCTATGAAAGTTTATTTTCCTATCTACTTTATTTTAATCAAGATAAATCTTTCTGGTTATAGGTGCATTACACATTTTCTTATAGATACAAAGGGAATAGCGATAACCAGATGTTTTAGAAACATTATACAAAATTTCTAAACAGGACTTGAAATGCTATTCCCAGAAAATTCAAATATACATTTTATTTTTTATGAAAATACCTTTAATATGTGGTATTTTAATCAAATTCGTTAGAGCCATTTTTTAGAAAATCAGCACACACACACACCTTTTTCTGAAAATGTTTTTTTTTGGATCCAGAGGGCCTCAAAACACATATTTCTGGTGAATCTTGGTATTAGATTTTTGGACGGAATGCAGTACCTTCTCTACCTACTATGTAGGTGGTAGAGAAGTAATAAAATTAATTCTTTTTATTCCATTAGTAATACCCAGTGGAACGAAAGAAGTATTGGAACATAATACTGGTTTTAATTGCATAATAATGTGACGGTTGTCTCTGGCTGCTTGCCCTGCCTTAGGTTTGGATGGAGAGAGGGAGCCTGTAACCAAAGAGCTTCATCATCAGCTAGCATTTGATAGCACTACTATTTGTTGCAATCAAATTACAGTTTAGCTGAATAGAGGAACATGACCGCAACCAACAATCTCTGACTGGAATCTAAGTGTCCTTGGGCAGGTTTTAGGTTCCTCCTCATGAGCTGCTCTTTTTATTGTTTACTCTATTTTCCTCTTTGCTATCTAGACTTAAACAACACCTTTAGGTTAATTCTAGGCTAATTTTATGGTCTGCTGCCAAACAGCACACAGATTTAAGAACAATATCCTGCAAACATTCTCAGGTCTCAGTAGTAACTTATTAGGTTGTCACTCTTCTCTCTTTTGTTCTTCTAAGTTTGTTAGACTGGTAGCTATGATATCAGCTACCAAAATGACGACTTCATCGAATAAGAAAAACATTATTATAGAAAATAAGGCTAAATTCCCACCAAAGGCATCCATCTCCTCCACTTTTTCTAACTAAAATCAAATAACTACACCCAAAATCCCTTTTCCTTCCACTTCATCCACTATTCACCCAACCACTACCAATGACTGAGGATATGGCACCACATATACAACTACCCACCAATATAGTTAGGGAAAGGAGGGCAAATCTTTGCCTGGTGATATATAAATAGGAGACAGTCCTTGAAAATCCACCAACTTTGACAACACACATTCCTGTAATATGAATAAGTGATACACACTTTGCAAAACTCTGTTGACTGCTGTGAAAATGTTCTGCTTGAAATGTTCAACTATGGCAATATGATAGGAAACCTCAAGGCAAAGGGAAGTGCAGTATTATTTAGTCCTCCACCCAGAAGAAAGAAATGCTGGCTTTGTAATTGAAGGGATGTAAGATAATTGCGGAAGACGAGATTAAAGAAGACCTTTCACTTTGCAGTTTTACTGCCATTAGAGCTTTCCAGATGTGCAAGCACAACAAGTTCTTAAGAGAATTTAAGACACCCAGGAAGGAAAGAAGGCTAATTTTGAACCTCTGATATCTGGCTAATTTCAGAGTGGCAGTTGAAGAGCATAGGGTCACTGCAGAGCCTAAAGATGGCCACTTTGCCAACAGCTGTGGTGTCACAACCTGGGGTTGCGACCGGAGAACATAGGATTCAGGATCAAAAGGTAGAGCAATATCAAAAAGTTTGGTTTAACTGCAACTAATGTACTGAGCAGTATTTTAATGACTTCAAGTGGCTAGTGTTTGGGTTACATGACAGGGCTACTAAACTGAATGTTTACAATTGACACTAGGATGAAGATTAAGACAAGTGATTAGCCATCAGGCCTTACCTTAGGGGAAGTGTCAAAAGTATGTCAGCGGCGAGCCTACGGACGGGTCCAGAGCGCCGTAGAGTGTCTATCTTGAGACTTGGAGATTGAGGCAGTATTTTAATACTTGAATAGTTTCAATTGAATTATATAATATGTAAATTCAATAACTGCCCACCTTGAAACAATATGTATGTAATAATTTATAAAATGTATGCAACGTCATTGCATATGCTTATATTATTGTAAACATGTTTAATAATGTTATGTGAATACATTACGTAATTTAATAATGTAAGAGCTGTGAGAATAATAAGTTTAAAGTTGCTAACAATGAGGTAACCTTGTGAGAGTTTGAATGCTACTAGTCATGATTAGGGCAGCAGTAATGTAAATTTTGTGACAGTTTAAAATTAACCAATCAACAGCTAGAAAAAGCTTTAGTAAAATGCAGGTATTCTATTGGACTAGGATTAGCTAATCAGAGACTTGAAATACAAAAGTTTATGGGTTTGGACGGTTGAAATATGTTCAGTTGCCTGTAGACCTTGGTAGTGACTGGATGGAAGATGTGTTCTCTAAAGCAATATTACTGTGAATCGTAAAATTAAATATACTTTAACAAAGCACAAGTTTTAAATTAAAGAATCTCACAGCTCTTAATATCAGTATAGTGCTATATAATTTGTGCCAAGGATTAATAAAACGAAGTGAATTTAAACTTAAAATCTGTGTAAGCCTACATTCTTGTCATACCATGCCTTGTCTAAGAGATACATGACTCTAAAACAATACTGACGCAACTGAGGCAAACATAAACATAAATACTACCTATAGAAGCTGTTTAATAACAAATTTAATATAATTTTTTTAAACTTGGAGTGTAACAACAAAAAAATACATCTTCAAATCGGTTTCTCATACGTAGCAGCATATTACGTAATAAACAATCCACTTCAAAATTGACATTCATACATGGAGCTGATTAAATAAATAAACTCCAAGACAATAACTACTTCAAGTTGGCTTCCCAAGCATGTGGCTAACAACAACAATAAAACTTCAACAACAATAAATTCTAACAGTTGAAGAACAATACTTCTTCAAGATCCGACAACAAAAAGCCCCCGAGAGGACTTACTTAAATAACAAATTAATATCCTGTGGAATGACATCAAATTGTCATGGCAGCTTTAGCATATATGGTGTGCCGGTCCCAGGATTTACGTGGGTTGGTAGGAAAATTTTTCGCAAGTTGCAGATGTAACATTGTTCCAGAGCTTTGCATCAGGAAGTTGCGTTACTAGAACATCCCTGGGTTCTACCATAGGAAGTGGTAGCTACTTACATCCCGCCATGTACGCAGCTTAACAAAGCTTCTAATGTTAAGAAGATATAAAAATTAAGTTTTGACTAAATTCTGAATATCTTAAAATCAATGAAATATTATCAAATAATATAAGTTAAATGCTTTTGCTGATGATGTACGTAACAGTGGCATATGCAGTCAGAATGTTCTGGCACATGCAACATCCCCCTGCAGAGTGGACTTGGTATTATGTGGTCTAAAGACCATGGTGCAACTTGGTGCGGTTGTAGCTTATACTACACAGCAGGTTCAAAGACCATACGGTTATTTTAGGGTTCAAACCCCCCCAAATTCTGTCATGTTTTATTTCAATTCATAAAACCAATATGGAAAAAAATTCATTAGATAACAGTAGGTCTACTGCTGGTAGTACATTTACAAGGAAGAGGAAAACTTAATAATATTGTCACCTTATATAGCCACATAGGAGGTTAGTGTGGACACAATACTGTATGGGAGCAAGTTCCAATTGTTTATGGGAAATCGTTATGATGACGTGTTGCAATGCTTGCATGGCAGAAATATCACATTGCAATGTTATTGTTTCTACACGTGATGATACTATTGCTTCTGGGCATTCTCATTCTGTTTTGTAAACACAGCCATAATCATTCCAACCACACGGAGCTTAGCTTAGTACAGTCTATTTGAAAAAAAGATTGGTTTAAAACATTTCAGTAGTTTGCGTTGTGTCACTTTTGCAAAATTCATTAAAAATGAAATGCACTGCTGTTGGGGGGAGTCAACAGCTGTCAATTGGGATGTTCTTTTGCAAGTAATCTAAACATGGAAATGAACACAATTTGAGTAGCAACATCAACAGTGTATCTACAAGTGACATAAACATCGGATCAGCCTCTTTGCCTAGTGATTGTGCTAACAATAATAGTGCCTCTACAAGTGATACGACCATTGAATCGACGGTTTTGTTTAATGATTGTGAGACCCACAGAAGTGATATTGTCACACATTCATCACCTGATATATTGGTAAGGACCTAGGATAGTTCTTTCAGTGAAAATGATATTGGCTTGTATGTTAAAACAGAAAACATTGACGACCTAAAAAGGGAACAGCTTTTAAAAAATCCATGGATTCCAACTACTGCCTATGTTTTCCCCACCCGAAACGAAACGAAATCGGAGGTTTCAGCTATTGTGGCTTGACAAATTTACTTGGTTAGCCTATTCAAGTAAACTGGAAGGTGTGTTGAGCAAAGTTTGTGGTTGTTTTGTAGAGGGACAGAGGAGGGAAAAGGTCGGAATCAACATTTGGGAGTGCTTGCTACCAAAGAATATAGTCATTGGAAAAATACATTGGAAGATTTTTCCAATCATGCAAATACAGCATATCATAAATGGTGCTTAGTAATGGCCGAAAACCTCATAAAAGTGGAAAGCACAAAGCTTTCACAAGCACAAAAGATAGTAAATCAACTGAGTACCGAGCGAGCTAAACAAGGCACTGAAAATTGTGAGAAACTACAATCAATTATTCTTTGTGGCTGTCAAGAAATTGCCCTTCGAGGAACAAGTGATTTGGAAATGTCATGAAATCAGAAGAATCAGAAACAAATGATGTCAATTTTTGTGCCTTACTACGTTTCCGTATAAGTGTGGGTGATTAAGTGCTTAAAAAACATTTGGAATCAGGTGCACTAAACTCACAGCATACAAGCCCCAAAATTCAGAATGAATTAACTGGAATTTGTGGTGATATAATCAAACAAGATATATTGGCAAAAGTGAATGCTGCCGAGTGTTTTTTTGTGATTGCAGATGAAACTACAGACACTGCCTGAGGAGAACAAGTATCTGTTTGTGTGCATTATGTTGACAAAAAGAAGGTAGAATTAGGGAATATTTCCTTGAGTTTGTTCCAACAACCGATCTCACAGGTAATGAATGGTTTGGCAAAACTCATTTCTGTTACCTTAAAGAGGAATAATATCAACTGTGATGTTATGGTTGGACATCTGCTATGAGCGGTTACCTGCATGGTGTAAATGAATATATTAAGAAAGAATACCATATGGCCCTTTACGCACATTGTAGTACTCATTTACTGAAACTTGTTCTAGCAAATTTGTGTTCCCTACATTGATATGCAATTGTTTAGGAACTATTCAGACTGTTGCACAGTTTTTCCGCCCATCTGCTCAAAGGAATTATTTTCTGAAGAACAAATAAAAGAGAATATGCCAGAGCGTCAACATGGTACTCTGTTAGGGCTTTGTGAAACAAGATGGGTCCATAAGCATGAAAGTGTTATAAGATTTAAAGAGTTATATCCAGCTTTAGTGAATGCATCAGAGTTGCTAGAGTCATCTGTAAACAAAGAAGCTGCTCAAAAGACATGTCAGCTGCTAAATTAAAGGAGCTAAATTTGTTGTTCCCTTTTTGATTTTAGAGAAGATATTTTCTTTCACTGTGACTTTGTGCAGACAACTCCAGGCTGTTAATGCAGATTTAGGAGAAGCTTGCGATAATGTTGACCATCTGATTGGCACTTTAAATATACTTAGAAATAACTATGAAAAAGAATTAAAAAGAAGTTTTCACCTGTGCCATATGCATGGTTTCTGAAAATGGTGGCATATGGACTTTCCAAGGACTGTAAACAGGAAACTTGAGACATATTTCATTGGTGACCTGTGAGGAGTATTATAAATTGAATACATTTCTTCCATTTTTAGATCAAGTTCAAACACAACTTAGTGACAGATTTAAATGCCGCAAGACTTTAATATGTTCTTTACAAAAGTCATTCCAATAAATGTGTTAAAGCCATGAGTGAAGATCTGAAGGAATGTGTGACATTTTATAGAAACTGTCTACCTGAACCTAGTATTGTCCAAGGTGAATTTGTAGTGTGGAATTCAAAATGGGAGAAACAAACCTCACAACCACAGTCTGCAATAGAAGGCTTTATGCAGTGTAACTCTTTATTGTTTTCCAACATCAGTAAATTGCTTCAGATCCTGGCCACATTACCAGTTTCAACATCAAAACAAAGAGAGAACATCTTCATCACTCAGGCAACTGAAGACATACCTTTGAAATTCCACTGGTGAAAATCTGCTGATGTCTGTTCATTGCAATATAAAGATAAACCCTAAATATGTGTTAGATGAGTTTACGAAGCAGTCTCGGCATTTTATACTGTAAGGTGTATTACATTAGTTCTGGTGAGTTTTTCCTGTCTATTTAATGTCTCCAAACATTTTCTTGTCGACATAAGGTCTATATATTACACAATAGTAACTGTGTAGGATGTGTTAAGTTTAGATCTAGTTATGCAAACCTCCCTCCCCCAAATTTTTTTCTGGATATGGGCATGTGCAGACACCTAGGAATTCTAAGATATGAGGTGTGATCGAAAAGTTTCCGGAATGGCTTCACAATAATGCTGACGCTTAGATTTCTTTAATTCTTACCCAGACTATACATGCAGTGTTCCTTCCCAATAAAAATGAGAGGTCACGCGACTTCCTGTGACCATGCAGTGATGAGGTAGATGCTCTGAAGTGAACACATGTTTTGCATGTGCTGTGATTTTTCCACGTAGCAAAAATGTCAGATTATGAAGAACAAAGAACGAACATCAAATTTTGCTTTAAACTCGGTAAAACTGCAACAGAAGCCTATGAAATGTTATGAACAGCTTATGGAGGGAGGAAGTTATCGGCAAAACTCAAGCATTTGAGTGGTTTTCGAAATTTAAAAGTGGTGTGACATCAATTAAAGATGCAGATTGTTCGGGGTGACTGTGTTCCAGCAAAACTGATGAAAATATCAATCAGGTGAGGGAAATGGTCTTAAATGATAGGCGCATTACAACAAGAGAACTTTCTGACTCATTAGGATTCTCCTTTGGAAGTGTTCAAAGAATTTTGAAAGACAATTTGGACATGAGAAGAATTGCCGCCAAGTTCGTGCCCTGCCTCTTTCAAATGACCAAAAGGAAAGCCGTGTGATTGCCTGCACAGATCTTAAAGAACAGCTACAAAGATTGTGTTTTTTTACATTAAAGGCATTGTACATAAGGAATTTGTGCCACAGGATCAAACAATGTATCAAGTGTTCTACAAACAAATGCTGCAAAGATAAAGGGAGAATGTGCAACACAAACGGCTGGAGAAATGGAGGAGTGGTGACTGGTTCCTGCATCATGACAATGCACCCACGCACAAAGCCCTTTCTGTTCGCCAATTTTTGATAAAAATAGGATGAATACTGTTCCCCATCCCGCCTATTCTCCAGATTTGGCACCAGCGGACTTCCCGCGACTTAAAATGCGGCTCCGAGAACACCGTTTTGAGGACATTGATGTCATCCATCGCGAATCGCAGAAGGCTCTGAACATGTTGAAAGAAGAGGACTTCCAGAGGTGCTTCCAGCAGTGGCAAAAGCGCTGGGACAAGTGTATCAACTCCTAAGGAGACTACTTCGAGGGTGACAGTGCATATTAGACAAAATAAATTGTTGTGTAGTATTTATGATGTCATTCCGGAAACTTTTTGATCACACCTCGTAGATAAAACTTCAACATATACTGAGGCCACATAACAGTTGGCATGGCTCATTAGGGATCATAGAGGCCAACATGACCTGTCCCATTAACAGGTTTACTCAAGCTAAATCTGGGAATGAGTGTTATCCCTAACAAATACACACAATTATGTCCAAATTCAGGCCACAACATAGGGCAAATGGGCCTCACACATATACTCATGTTGCTACCTCTTGGAATACAAATAAAATTAAAAAAAAGGTATAGGTATTGCAATGGGAAAACAAGTACAGGACCAAAAATTGTATACAATAACAAAACCATACAGATGTCTCTGAAAAAAAATTCTTGGGAATCACAATTGATAAACTCCTAAATTGGAAAAGCCATATTAAAAATGTTACAACAAGAATAAATAGAGCACACTATGTAATATCTGTTTTAAAAAGCTTTTGTAACCAAAAAACACTAAAAATGATATACTTCTCTTATGTACAATCTGCACTTGCCTATGGTATGTTTATTTGGGGATCTGGCAGTGAAATAGCACTCTTTTCATAGGTACTACAGAAGAAAATAATCAGGCTAATGTTAAACCTAAGTAGGATAACATCACGTAAACCACACTTTCATCAACATACTATTCTTACTCTACCAAGTCTGTATATATTAGAAACTGTATGCTTTATAAGGAACAACATTCATCTATTCAATATGAACAACACTGTACATGAACATTCCACCAGAAACAGTAATACACTTACCAGACAGCCAGAACAACGAAAAAGGCCAACTCAAAACTGCATAAGGGCATACAAATGTACAACCTCATTACAAGTAAGGTAAGTATTTATAATGAAATTAAGTGTTTTGGAAACCATTTCGAACCTGAGAAAAGAACTAGAATTTTTCAAAAAAGAAACTAGAAGCACTGTTTCGGCTTCAAAGATTTTGGCTAATAACTTTCAGGACTTGAGGATGGTATCTAAGAATAATCTCAGGAGGAAAAGGCATTTCTCTGCAGATGATCAACATCTTGTCCAACTGAGCAACAGATTCAGTGTTCTTGAAACGCTGAATGTTGATCAGGTCACAAATCCCCAAGAGCAGGTCTTAGATGAATCTGTAAATCACACAAAAAGCAAGGTCTTGTTGCTTGGGAGTGGTTATGGGGGGCATAGCATCCCTGTTCAAACGGGACTTGGGGTGTGATTATGATGTAGTAGGCATAATTAAACCCAGTGCTGCGCTCTCTGATGTCACTGAAGACCTGGTAAAGCTAACTGCAGGTTTTACCAAGAGGGATCATGTTGTGATAGTGGCTGGGCCAGGGAATAGCCTGGATAGAAATACTAGTTATGTTATTGAAAAGGATCTGTGTGACATCAGTGAGACCAGCAGCCATACTAATGTGAAGGTAATGGGACTTTTTCATAGGCATGACAAGCCTCAGCTTCATTGGAGGGTGAGGGATATGAATCTGAGACTTGAGCGTGCCTTGTTAAGTCCTGCTGCATCTCACATGTGTATGATAGATGTCGATGGTATAGGCAGGGATGGTTATACCTCTAAATTCTAGAGGCAAAGAGAAGCTTTCTCTTCTTATTGTGCATGTGCGTGCGCGTGTGCGTGTGTGTGTGTGTGTGTGTGTGTGTGTGTGTAGTTTTTATTCACCGAGAGAATTTTTTTACAAATTCATGGCTTCGTCAAGATTTAAGTAATATAGGAGTAATATATACAGGAAATATACATTTTACAGTGTTATATACAGAGAATTACATATTAATTAATTAATGAATAATAATAATAATAATAATAATAATAATAATAATAATAATAATAATAATAATAATAATAATAATAATAATAATAATAATAGTAACAGTAAGTTAACTTATTAGTTTTTGAAGTATTCAAAAAACTCTTCCATACTATAAAAAGTTTGCTTAATTAAAAACATTTTAACATTGTGTCTAAACTTAATTTGATTACAAACATTTACCTTACTTGTAATGATGTTGTACATTTGTATGTCCTTATGCAGTATTGAGTTGGCCTTTTTCATTGTTCTGGCTGTCTGGTAAGTGTGTTTTATTACTGTTTCTGGTGGAATGTTCATGTACAGTGTTGTTCATATTGAATAGATGAATGTTGTTCCTTATAAAGCATACAGTTTCTAATATATACAGACTCGGTAGAGTAAGAATATTATGTTGACGGAAGTGTGGTTTACATGATGTCATCCTACTAAGGTTTAGCATTAGCCTGATTATTTTTTTCTATAGTATGAAAAGAGTGCTTATTTCACTGCCAGATCCCCAAATAAATATACCATAGGCAAGTGCAGATTGCACATAAGAGAAGTATATCATTTTTAGTGTTTTTTGGTTACAAAAGCCTTTTAAAACAGATATTACATAGTGTGCTCTATTTATTCTTGTTGTAACATTCTTAATATGGCTTTTCCAATTTAGGAGTTTATCAATTGTGATTCCCAAGAATTTTGTTTCAGAGACTGTATGGTTTCATTATTGTATACAATATTTGGTCCTACTGATTTACTACCTCTATTAGATTGTGTAATGCACATACAGTGAGATTTTTTCCCATTTAATATTAATTTATTTGTAGTTAGCCATTTTGCCATATTAGTCATTACATCATCAGCTTGACTTTGCAGGTTGGTGCATGTATTACCCTGGAGAATAAGATTGGTATCATCAGCATATAATAGAGTCTCAGCATGTGGTATATTGACAGGCAGATCATTAATGTATACTAGAAAGAGTAAAGGTCCGAGATTAGAGCCTTGGGGAACTCCACATCTAACTATCTTTGTCTCAGAATTTACATGGCTGAACAGAATTAAGGGTAAAATTCCTGTTGTCACTAGTAGGAGGTCTTTTTTAGGTTAAATATGTCCCATAGTCAACATAATCATCGACACTTAAAGCAAATTGAGATAATCATCCCAAATACCTCTGTATCCACAAGTAACTGTAGAAATAATGTTTCTGACATCAATAGTAATGATGATAATAATAAAAATAAAAACTCCCTGTCTGTATTTAATCATAATATAAGAGGCTTAAGAAACAAAGTAGATGAACTTACTATTAGTCTTAATACTCAAAACCTACTGCCACACATTTTATGCTTATCCGAACACCACTTGACACAACAGGAATTTCAGCCAATTTTACTGCATGGGTACTCTTTAGCAGCAGAATTTTCAAGAAAAATCTTACATAAAGGTGGGTTTTGAATATATGTCAGAAATGATATGACTTATAAAATTTTGGATTTATCCAAGTTTTGTAGTGAACAAAACCTTGAACTCTGTGCAGTTCAGCTAAATGTAGGTAAATTGAATTTAACTATAGTAGCCCTTTATTGATCTCCCTTAGGCAATTTTGAAATATTCAGAAAGCAACTTGAACATCTTCTAAAATTTTTATTCAAACCAAAAAGAGAATTAATCATATGTGGTGATATAAATGTTGATTATTTGAAACCTAGTCCTCAAAGGGAACAACTCAGCACTTTACTTACAACATACCATATGACACATACAGTAAACTTTCCAACAAGAATCCAAAACAGCTCCTCTACAGCTATAGATAATATATTTGTAAACTCAGATAGCATTAATTTTTTGCAATGTCTCATCTAAATCTAATGCCTGTCGGATCACGATGCACAAGTTCTACACATTAAAAAGTTAAATTTAAAATCCAAACCTAAATATACTTATCAGAAATCTAGGGAAATAAATGAAAATACTCTGAGTGAGTTTAGTAAAATACTTAAACTTGAATCATGGAAACAAACTTACCAAACGAATGGAACCAATAATAAATATAACATTTTTCTTCAACGTTTCAAAACCCACTTTGACGCTTGCTTCCCGGTCAAGTTAAACAAAATATCTAAATTCAAAAGAGAGAATGCCTGGATCACTTTAGGAATTAGGACGTCATGTAGACGTAAAAGAGAATTATATGAGCAAGTAAGAATTAGTAATAATATAGATTTAAAACACTACTTCAAAAAATATTGTAAGCTTCTAAAGAAGGTACTAAAAGCGGCTAGAATATTGCATTATAATAAACAGATTCAACTCTCTGACAATAAAATAAAAACTACTTGGAATATAATAAAAAGAGAAGTGGGTAAATCCTCATTACAAAATGACTTAATAACACTAAACATTGATAATCAAGAAATTAGCAAACCTCATGAAGTTGCAGAAATTTTTAACAAATTCTTTTTGGATGTAACAAATAATTCATTCATTCATTCATTATCTGTTTACCCTCCTCTTATGTAGGACTTACACCCCCCAGGACTTACAAGCGGGTGCCTGGGGTCAGAGGCCCGTTGAGGAGCAGACACTCATGGATCAGACAGAGCATCCAGGATGGGTGATCAGCCCGATGCCTGGTATGGGATGAAGGAAGTAGATGAAGCGAAATGTTGGTGAAATGGATGAAAGGAAAGGTGATGATGGAGCAGTTGGTGGAATGAATGGCGGGGGAAACCGGAAAACCCGGAGAAAACCCGCCCAGACGCCGCTTCATCCACCACAAATCCCACATGCAGATCCCTGGGATTGAACCCGGGCCGCCTCGGTGGGAGGCAAGCGGTCTAACCACTTGGCCACGGCGCCGCTGTATGTAACAAATAAACTGAGTATTAATTTTGGAAGTAAAGAGGCAGCTTTGGAATTTCTAAGATCAAATTTCACTAATGAAGTGCCTGAATTTAAAGTTAACCTGATAACGCCTTCTGAAATAAACAAAATTATTAACTCCTTCAAAACAAAAATTCTTCTGGTTATGATGAAATAACAATAAACATCTTAAAATCATGCTCATCTCAAATTTCCACTCTCCTTAGTTATTTGTGCAACGAGTCACTAAGGTCAGGAATTCTCCCTGACAGAATGAAATTTCCCATTGTTAAACCACTTTTCAAAAAAGGCGAATGCAATAATGTTTCAAATTATAGACCAATATCTCTCTTGCCAATTTTTTCAAAAGTTCTTGAAAAGGTGATGTTTAATAGACTTTATAAATACCTTGAATATAACAACATACTTGTCAGGGATCAGTTCGGGTTCAGAAAAGGAATGTCGACCAATAATGCAACTTATAAACCTACTCATGAAGTGTTAACTGCATTAAACAAAAAAAATGCATGTAGGTGGGATTTTCTTGACTTAGCAAAGGCATTTGACTGTGTTAATCATGATATTCTGATAGCAAAATTGAAATTCTATGGACTAAAAAATGAAACTCTAAGTTGGTTCGTATCATATCTAAATGAAAGAAAACAAAGTGTTGAAGTAGTCAATGATATTGAATTTGGAAAACATACATCAAAATGGAAAACAGTAACACATGGAGTGCCCCAAGGTTCAGTCCTAGGACCTTTATTATTTTTTATCTATATAAATGATCTATCGTTTTATATAAAGGATATTGCAAGTATCATTCCGTTTGCTGATGACATGAGTGTTCTGGTGACTAGTAAACACTTGAATGTGTGTGTAATTAAATTGAATTATGTTTTGAACTGTATGTCACACTGGTTTAAAGCTAACAAATTATCTGTAAATCTAGACAAAACAAAAGTTGGTAAATTTATAACCCATCGATCACCACACACTCCAATATAAATTGGGATTAATGATATGTCACTAGAACAAATAGACAACATTAAATTTCTGGGCCTCCAAGTAGACAGATATTTAAATTGGAAAGTTCACATTACGTATATCTTACCCAAACTCAGTTCCTGTTATGCTATCCGAGCACTGGTAAATGTCAGTTCTATAGATACACTTAAATTAGTATACTATGCATATTTTAACTCTATCATTGAATATGGAATATTATTTTGGGGAAACTCGGTAGAAAGTAAACGAATATTCTTCATGCAAAAGAAGGTTATAAGAATCGTTTCCAGCACCCATAGCAGACACTCTTGCACACATCTTTTTAGAAGACTGAAGATATTAAACCTACCTTGCATGTATATATTTTCAATCTTAAAATTCTATGTATGCAATCGAACCACATTTATTACAAACATGGAAATTCATGAGATAAGCACTAGACAAAAGGGTAACATCCATCATCCCAGTGCAGGGCTTTCTTGCTTCCAGAAAGGTGTATATTACGAGACCATAAAAATATTTAATACTCTCCCTAATGATCTTAAGAGAAAAGTTGACAATTTCAATGTCTTTAAAACTGCTGTTAAAGAGTACCTATGCTCAAAAGCATATTATTCTGTACAAGATTATCTGAATGACAAATTATCCTGATGATAATACATATATAGCTCTGTAAGTAGTATTAGTAAATATTAATGACAATTGCCAGTTATATTTGATGCCTGCTCTAGAATTAATGAAGCTATTTAAATGTACGTATATTAAGAACTGACAGTAAATGCTATGCATTACAAATCAAATAGAACAAAATGATGAGACGAACAAAGGTACAAGCCTAGTGAATGTTAAAATAACTGTTCTTGTCTATACGTATGTTAACCTTATAACGGTAAGGAGGTATTCGACTCTGTACAAAATTACACTTGATTTGTTTCATTTTGTATATAATATGTCTTTATTTTATTTTAAATGTTCTGTATACTATGTAATATATATGTATATATGTAACTTTATTGAACATTTCCTTGACACGCATATAGTATGTGTCTATTTTATTTCAAATGTTCTATATTCTGTGTAATATTTATGTTTATATGTAATTTTTGTACATTTCCTTGACATGTTCTATGTTCACAAGTCTTTATGGTTGCTAGTAAACTCACAGAATACAATCCAATCTAATCTAATCGAAACAATGTTAATAAAATTTTAATTAAGCAAACTTTTTATAGTATACAAGAGTTTTTTGAATACTTCTAAAACCACCACCGCCACCGCCGCCACCACCACTACTACTACCACCACCACTACTATTATTATTATTATTATTAATATTATTATTATTACTTAATATGTATTCTCTGTATATAACTATAAAATCTATATTTCCTGTATATATCTGTCGTATTCCTCACTATATTACTTGAATCTTGATGAAGTCATGAATTTGTAAGAAAATTCTCTTGGTGAATAAAGACATACCTACATAAATACACTAGGCATGCCAAAGACAGAATTCTAATCAATACATCTGAACACCTCAAACAGCTCTGCAATGTATTCACATGGCCGGAAATACAAGGGCAGTCCAGAAAGTCCCAGACGTTCTGGCCTATCGTGGCGATGAGTAGGGCTAGAGCTGTCATCTTGGTGTCAGAATGTTGCTACATTCAGTAAGCATCCAGCTTTGGTAGCATGAGGACTGTGCCTTCCATACTGTGCTCTCTGTGAGTTGTTAAAATGTGTGCTGCAATAGAAAATCCTGCCACTTGTGAAGTGCAGTTGGCTAAAAAGAACAAACCAGTTAAAATTTATCATCAACTTTGTGATGTTTACGGGCAGGAAATAATGAGTAAAGCCGAGTCAGGCAATGGTGCATTGATTTTAAAAATGGTCGTACCAATGTTCACGATGAGGATCACAGTGGTAGGCCTAGCCTTATGACTGATGAACAGTCTATGCAAAACAATCACAAAATTCGTGAAAATTGTCGTTTCACGATTACAGAACTTTCGGAACATTTTCCCCAAATTTCACGGAGTTTGGTGCATCAAACTGATGCTTTGATACTGACGCTGAACTACATGCCGGTGTAAACCAGTGGTTGAAGTCGCAGGCGGCAGATTTCTACAGAGAGGGTATTGAAAAACTTGTGCCACGGTATGATAAATGCCTCAATTTGAATGGCGATTATGTAGAAAAATAGCTTAAGGGTGTACCTTTCAAATTTAGATAATAAACGTTGATATTTGCATTTTGTTAATTGTTTATTTAAAAATGTCTGGGACTTTCTGGATTACCCTCATAGATAGTATACAGATGGCTAACATTCTCATCAAATGTTTGTGACTGCTTTTCATAAATGTAGCCATGGGTAATTCTAACATGATACATATGAACTTGTGGAATTGCAGTGGCATACATAAAAGACTAAAGCATAAACCGACTTATCCAAAATCATTCCATACTTATATCATTAGTAAGCAAAACAGATTTAAACAGACAATTTTTTTGTTTCCAGTTTTGCAATTTACTGAAATGATTGTGATCGTAGAGGAGGAAGACGATCAGCAATGGCTATTCAAATAATCATCAAAGACTATCACCTAAATTAGGTAAATTAAATCCATTAGAAGCAGCCACAATTAACACCAGAGTGCACAACCTCATTGACATACAAACCATGGGGACATTAATACAGATGACGAACACACTTTAATGAGAATAAGGAGAGAGTGATAGCAGTGGGAGATTATTACTGTAAACACTACATTTAGAATCGCACAAATCCCAAGCTGGCTGGCCCCGCAGCTCAGTTGGTAGAGTACCTGCCTGTTGTGCTAGGGGTCCTGAGTTCGATTTCCGGCTGGGGGGTGGGAATTTTTCTCTAGCCAAGATTATTTCTTATACTCCCCAGAGTCTGGAAGTATGAATGAATGTTTGTATGATCTAATGATTAAAAACCAAAGTGCAAGAAACCCATCAACAAGAGTTACACGAGTTAACATCATTGCCAATAGGCAATAAGTTCCAAAAGAAAGGCCACCGATAAGACCAATGCAATTAAAGGCGGGGTATAAGTGGAACTAAAAAAAAAAATCCCAAGCTGTAGGGTAACAAAATAGTAAATTTACCATAAGCTCTAATTACTTAATCACTGGCCAGATGGACCAGCCTTAATCCCCTCACAGGCCTAACTACACAGCAGATATTTTAGACATAGCTCTCTTAAATGTATCATTTGATACAGACAGTCAGGTTATAGATGAACTCACTTCAGATTACTTGTAAGTGTTATAAATATTATGGCATCCATTAAACCAGAGCCCTTAAAGCAAAACTACAAAATCACATGAATTTAAAAATACTGCAGATCATTATTTACACGAGAGTTAACTCTACAGATCACAAGACTTAGCAATTGAAAAAGCTATAAATGGTGATAAAGGTAGCCACCATTGCCTGCGATACTTCTAAAAATACATACACTATGTGACCAAAAGTGTCTGGACACCCCCACAAACATACGTTTTTCATTTTAGGTGCATTGTGCTGCCACCTACTGCCTGGTACTCATTATCTGCGACCTCAGTAGTCATTAGACATCGTGAAACAGCAGAATGCGATGCTCTGTGGAACTCACGGACTTTGAACGTGGTCAGGTGATTGGGTGTCACTTGTGTCAGAAGTCTGTATGCGAGATTTCCACACTCCTAAACATCCCTAGGTCCACTGTTTCTGATGTGATAGTGAAGTGGAAACATGAAGGGACATGTACAGCACAAAAGCATACAGGCCCACCTCGTGTGTTGACTGACAGAGACCGCCAACATTTGAAGACAGTCGTAAAGAGTAATAGGCAGACATCTATCCAGACCATCACACAGGAATTCCAAACTGCATCAGGATCCACTCCAAGTACTATGACAGTTAGGCGTGAAGTGAGAAACCTTGGATTCCATGATCGAGCGGCTGCTCATAAGCCACACATCACGCAGGAAAATACCAAACGACGCCTCGCTTGGTGTAAGGAGCGTCAACATTACACGATTGAACAGTGGCAAAACGTTGTGTGGAGTGACGAATCACGGTACACAATGTGGTGATCCGATGGCAGGGTGTGGGTATGGCAAATGCCCGGTGAACGTCATCTGCCAGCGTGTGTAGTGCCAACAGTGAAATTCATAGGTGGTGGTGTTATGGTATGGTCGTGTTTTTCCTGGAGGGGGCTTGCACCCCTTGTTGTTTTGCATAGCACGAACACAGCGCAGACCTACATTGATATTTTAAGCACCTTCTTGCTTCCCACTGTTGAAGAGCAATTCGGGGATGGCGATTGCATCTTTCAACATGATCGAGCACCTGTTCATACTGCACGGGCTGTGGCGGAGTGGTTACATGACAATAACATCCCTGTAATGGATCGCCGACTTCGTGCCAGGCCTCACCGACCTACATTAATACCTCTCCTCAGTTCTGCACTCCGTGAAGAATGCACTGCCATTCCCCAAGAAACCTTCCAGTATCTGATTGAAAGTATGCCTGCGAGAGTGAACGTCATCAAAGCTAAGGGTGGGCCAACATCATATTGACTTCCAGCATTACCGATGGAGGGCGCCACGAACTTGTACGTCATTTTCAGCCAGGTGTCCGGATACTTTTGATCATGTAGTGCAAGTGCTAAATAGAACAAGCCTTAAGTGTATGATCCTGAGAGGGAGGCAAATACATCAGTAGGTGACAGAGAGGCTGAGAGCCTACTTGTAAGGCTTTCTCCAAATATACTGATGAGGAGACCAAAGACCAACTCCCCATATCCAAGGTGTTAGTGTTATGTAATTCTCAATCCATGTTGAAGGGGTGTATGGCGGCAAATTACAGCATCTCCAACTGGCATAAGACTTGCTGCTTTCCTCTCTTACATTGCCTGTATCTTAAGGAAATTAGTTGGGCCAGGTAGTGCCAGGATATTAGCTAAGTCATAGAGAACATACAATAAAGTGATATGGAATTGTCTTAATCATGTATAAAATATGAATACATGTAACAAATCTCTGTGGTTGTGATATGTTGGTCATTTACACAAAACCAGTTTTGAATGCTTACTTTTACTTATTCAAGTCTCTTATACTCACGGAATTACACATTCATACTTCTGTTATATAATTTAAAAAAATTCTTTTGCATATAACTTCTGAATGCATATTATTCTGACAGTAACCCAGCATGTGATGCCATCTACAACAAAAAAAATTAAATATGTTTATGTGCATTTTTAGCTAATTGTAGAGGCTGTGTAGGAGAGACATCAGTGAGTCTTATCTCAGTTGGCCATGGGTAAAAGTTTACACCTGGCAAGTTGCAATGAATAATAATAAAAAAAGCTATATATTGTTCTTATACAGTTATTTCTAAATTATTGATTATTCCAAGTATCTGCACCACGTTGATGTGTTAATTACAAGCAACCAAATAAGTTAAAAACTATTTCTTAGTAATGTAAGAATGATTATAGGTTACAAACACAACACAATTCAGATGGCTTCCAAAATGAGGATGCCATGTTATTTCTGTGATAAATAAGGTTTCACATATTTTGATTTCTTGAATTTTAATTTCTAAAATGTGACTGACAAAATGAGCAATAAAGTGTTTTTGACCTCTGCTGTTAGATACCTTATTTCTAAAAAAACAATGCAGTTTTAGGAGAGTTTTCACTGCTATCCTTATAAATTAGGTGATATTATACTACACTACTAAATATATTCCTGTAAACTACTGCCACTAATCTTTTTCATAAGTAAAAAAGTAGTCAAATATGTTTTAAAATAGACTCTGGTCTTACCTTTATATGATCTCGATGTTCTACATTTTTAACAAACTCTTCTAGGGTAGCCTGGTTCACCTTATGGTCAGCACCTTCAACCTGTCTTAGCAGCTTTCGCAACACCACCTTATCAAGCTTTTCTGCATCCTCATCTTTTCCCAGCTGTCGCAGCAACAGCAATAATCTCTCATTCATGACTGGATCATTTGTAATTAATGAGAAGTTTCCTGAAGCTACATTAGCTCCATTACTTCCAGTATGCTCTGAATTTAACAAAAGAACAAGGAAGTAATGTTAAAATGAATATTTGGCCATTTATACAAACCTGTGGTAATAACATATTATTTTAAGAGTGGTTGATTTCTAAAAATGACTTATTACTGCTTAGTGGTAACTAGAGCCACAAAATTTTTTTCTAAACATAAAGTGCGAGACATAATAATTATGTACTAGCTATGAATAATATCCAAATTCCAGGATTGCTGTTTGCAGATGATCTGGTGGTAGGATCAATCACAGTAAGTGGCTTAAAACAATCATTGCAAGGAATTGAAACATACTGTAAAGAATGGAGATTAAATGTAAACCAATAGAAGACACAAATTGTGGTATTCAAAAAGGAAGGAAAATTAAGTAAATACAAGAAATGGAAGGGAGAAAGCAAAGACTATAGGGTAGTCGAGACTGTATTTATTTAGGAGTAAAAATAGATGGAGGAGGTAAATGGGAGAAATAAAAGAAGTCTGCACTGGCTAAAGGTAAAGGGGCTATGTCAGCATATATATATATATATATATATATATATATATATAGAGTACCGGGCATTAATATTAAATAGATGGAGAAAGTATACAGTTTGGTGGTAGAGGCAAAAATGATGTATGGTATTGAAATATGGGGATTAGATGGAGGATGGGAAAGTATAGATGGTGTGCATAGGATGTTTTGTAGAGAAATGCTAGGGCTACCAAATGCAGTTGCAAGACAGGTAGCTCAAATAGAAATGGACAGATGGCAAGCAAGGGAAAGATAATGGAAGGACCATTGAAATATTGGTTTAGATTCTTAAATTTGGATAAATGAAATGTGTTAAGACAATCTTTAGAATACCAAGAAAAAAATTTAGGGAATAGCAGATGGATAAATAGTGTAAGGTACAATTTGGAGAGGAATGGGTTAGGAGAGATATGAAGAAGTAGGGAAAATAATGTGAATAATTTTTGGATAGTGGTAAGAAAGAAATTGTATGATATAGAAATACAAAACATATTTAGCATAATAGCTGAAAAGAAATCCTTAGTTTTTTATATTCCTATAAAAAGCACATGGGGAAAAGAAAAATATGCAGATAATGCAAATAAGGATGAGCGAGAAAGCATTGCATGGGTAAGAACAGGAGTATGGAGGCTAAGAGGTTTAAGGAAGGGTATACCTCAAAACCAATTTCCATATGCGGTGGAAATGAAGATGTCGAACATATAATATTTAAGTGCAAAGGTACAGAAATTTGGAGAAATGAGTAGTTTATTAAAAAGAAATGATTTAAGGTAAATAGAAATATTGCTATAACTGAAATGATTCAAAACGATAGTAAGAGTATAGAGCAATGCTTGAGTAAAGTTAAGAACAAATGGATTTGGTCAGAGAACAGATCAGCAAATATGGTTAAATAGGATTAAGGAAATGGGCAGTAAATTAAGTAGATAGAAGCAAGCATTGTAATATGAATATGACTGGTAAAGAGCTGAATGCCGGGCATATTATTTGTATTTTATTGGTACATGGCTTAGTAGAATAAAGATTATTATTATTATTATTATTATTATTATTATTATTATTATTATTATTATTATTATTATTATTATTATTATTATTATTATTATTAAATATAAAGTAGCTATAGAAGTAGAGATTGCTTACTCTTCCAAAAGATCCTGAAAATAACCTTCTAATAAGCACATCTGTTCACTCCTGCATGTTTCCGGCAGTTTTCTGACCTATTTCCAGGCCAGTATTGCACATTCTGGATGGCAGCAATCTTCTTCAAATCCTCAATTGTGCTTAATTGACAACGGAAAAATCTGATGTGTTACACTCACATGACTTTCTCTACTCTTGTACAAACTGTTTTTACAAACGCTTATTCTCCATATGCTTCATGTTAATCGAGATATCCAGATGTTAATCTTATTGCTAATTTTCTTGTAGATGCAAGGGGAATTGGTAGGCTTTAAGCAATAGTCAAATATTTTAAGAGCTGGTTCCTATGTGGAGTATTCCATTCCCTTTGCATTACCAGGACAAAAAAAAAAGAATAATGAATTCCCATTTGAGAAAAAGTATAAGCATTGGAAAATTTAAGGGAATAACAAGCAATATCTTGAAAATCGTTCACTCAAAAAAAAAAAAAAAAAAATTGTATGAGACATAAATTGTGTATTTTAATGTGATCTACATTTTTGTGTAGTAAAATTTTGTCTATCTCTTATGGTTTACCAGTTATGCAAAAGTCGTTCACAATGAAGAATACTTTTGGAGACATTCTCAGAAAATTCAAGATATACATTTTATTTGTCATGAAAGTATCTTAAATATATGATATTTTAATCAAAATCGTTAGAACCATTTTTGAGAAAATTAAAATTTTCGAAAAATGATTCGTGTAAAGGGTAATCTGGGGTGGGGGGATTTTCTTGAAAACCTTCATGTCGCATCTCTGGAAGATACTGAACCTAAATACCAAGTTTGGTGTTTATCCGACTGTTCATTTCTGAGTTATGTTGTTCACAGACAGACAGACACACACGGCATGTTTTAGGCCTCAAAACATGTATTTCCGGTGAAATCTCGGTATTGAATTTTAGGGTGGAATACAATACTTCCCCTACTTACTATACGTAGTACAGAAAGTAAAAATCAATCTGTCAGGTTTAATCAGAACAAAAAGTGTGGTGATGTGAAGTCAGATGAATTGGATGACATCTTTAAAATTATTTGGCCATTAAAGAAAAGTTTGATTTGGGTATTATAGTCAAGTAACAAGCAAGTTGCATATCTTATCAAAAATAGTCCAGAGCCAGTTCAGTGCACCCAATTGATCAAAAGATTCCTGATCAGTTTTTCTGAGTGTGGCACTATTGATTGCATCCAAATGGAAAACTGTACCAACTGTTATAGAGGACAAAATACTGCTCATTTTCCAGATTGAGATGTTCAGAGTTGGGAACCACACCTTGTCTGTGAAATGTAATGTTTAGGATATCAACTACTCTGTCACACACAAGCATCATGTGTAGTAATAATCTCTGTTTTCCTTTTCCACCAGGCATTTTCTTGTATGTTATCTTAAAAATGGAATTTATTATAGTTGGCAAAGAACAACTGAAGGTTTGAAGAGGAACCTCTGGAATAAAAAATTGTTGTCTAAAGGTAGACCAGTGAACTGCCAACATGTAGCCATGGGTACCATGGATATTGTGTTTACAAGGAGGAGGTTATTTTCAGCTCTTACTGCAAGGGTAGCTAGTTCTCCCACAGATACTTCACATTTATGAAGCAGGTGGTTGCATGTTTACAGCTTCTATCCAACAGTAATGAAATTCCACCTTTTTAAATGAATTACTCTGTAACAGTAGTTAGATGCAATACAATGAAATTCTTTACAGAGCACTGCCCTAAGGCCTGACTACAATCTCTTAATTGTACCAAAAATTATGATTTATACAAAATAAAATGAGCAATAAAACCAGGCATTTAAGGAAAAAAGTTAAGATGAAAAGAATGCAGATCAGCAGTTATTCTATCATTTGCTTTAGTATGTATGCTTGCCGTAATCATTCTGTTGACTTATAGAGTGAAATAAGCGAAGTGTTCAAAACCAAAATGGCATTATAATTCTTCATTTATCTCAGTACAAAGAATCATCACCTTCTGAGTGGAAGACATCTCGACCCCTTCCACCCAGTTAGTCTACATAATTTTTTAGGAAGAAAACACATTTAATTTGTTTATAAACTAGTGTTATCTACTGTCTGTGACTCAGGAGTTTAGCTTTGTCCTTGGGGTTGACGATAGCGAATCTAAGAGAGCGTTGTGTTATTCTTTCCTATCGCTTTATTGTTTTACACCCTGTTCCAAAGGTACTTATCCTTTCTTTCAGTGACAACAAATATTAAGCGAAGTAACATCAATAGTACATTATTATCGTATCAAACAAAACAATTATGATCATACTTTCAATAAGTGAACTTGTAAAGCCTGTCTGTATACATGTAAAACAGTATATTTATGACAATATAAATGTGGAATATTATTTTACTAACCTCATTAATCTAAAGGGTGTGCAAGATGGATGCAGATGATTCGGAGTCTGAGTCATCAGATGATATCCCTTCTTGCTCATCAGAAGGACTGTCGTTTGCATTTGAAATAATAATCTGATCGATCACATCAGAAACCACACGCTCCTTGAACCAGTAACCATCTTCTAATTTTTTAACATCCCGGTGATATCCTACCCAGTGTTCTGCAGGTACCGCAGAGATTCATTGGTTAAACTCAACAAACGAGATAATGAAAATTTGCCAGTAACATTGTGCTCCCTTATGTAGTGCTTTACTGTCGCCCATGCAAGCTCAATGGGATTAAGGTCGCAATTGTAAGGCGGCAGATACAGAGTGGAGTGTCCATGTGCATTGAGGATGCAGCCAATCTTAAATACCTTTACTCTTGGTCTGTTCATTTCTATGAAAGAAAAACGTTGATGCTGTAGTATGCTTTCTTCACAATGAACTCCATTTTTCTGAAGAAGCCATGACATCATGTTAACTTTAGTGTCATATTTATTTGGGGGCTTATTGATCTGAATGGTGTGATAAGGAGCATTATCTAGAATGATTACAGATTTTTCCGGACGGTTTGGAATCAAGCGTTCATTCACCCATCGTTCGAAGTTGACACCATTCATTTGCCCATGGTAATCACCTGTTACTGATCCTGCCTTGTAAATCAGCAATGCTCCAGAAATAAATCCAATCTCGGAGCATGCGTGAACAACAATAAGTCTGTTTCCTGCACTACCATCAATAAGCACCCCTGTGATCCCATCAGCTTGCCAACATTTCTTGAATGTTAAATTACTGTCCATCCACGTTTCATCTAAATAAATGATATCCCTGCCCTTTCTTCGGTATTCCCTTAGCTCAGCTAAGTATATGCATCTCCATTCCACAATTCTTGGCTTTTCGATTAAGATTGTTCGCTTACCTCGACACTTGCGCCATCTAAATCCCAATTTCCGAATAACTCTCCTTAAAGACTGTACCCTTCAAGGAAATTGTATCTTACTTCTAACTACAGGAAGTAACTTTCTGCATGTCGGAACTATCTTTTTATTGACGTAGAAGTCCATTATTGTCCGCTTAATGACACACATGTCAAAATCGTATATATTTATGTTTCTTTCTGGATTTCGAGGTCTTGTCTTGCCTGGAGTGTATAAAGGGCTTCCTTCTGTTCTCTTCACACTTTCTTGTCTTATATTCTTAATTGTTCCCACCACAGTAATTTGCTGTTCCCTCATCCGCTCGCGAAATCGGCAGAATTAGTTGTTTCTGCTCTGCTTCCTTTTTGCATTGCTCGTTTACATGGTTTATTATTTCGTGAACCTTGCTATGAATGGTTTCTCCCTTTTTCCGAAAGTTAGCCATTTCATTAATGAATTATATTAATTTGACACTCGCGATACAACACGTTTAACACTGTAGTACTGACACTGACACTGCCTGCAGTAAGACTGCACTTGTTGACAATATTTTTGAACTGTTGGTGTTACACTATCTACACCTTACACAAGAAGCTCCCCAGTCCACTGCACACTTGCAGTTCAAGGACAAAGTCAATCTCGTGGGTCACTGACAGTACTATTGTTTGTCTTGGTATGCTGGAACCTATGTCTGCTAGAAAAGTATGTTACCAAAATGCTTCAAGATAATTCTTTAACACATTATTTTAGCTCTTAATGATTGTATGCACATCTATGAATTTTTCTACAAGCTTGATGATAACCAATGTTTTAAATATTTAATAAATATTATCCACTAATTTTGGTTTAAGAATAGGTAAAAGCAAAATATGTGTGTATTTTTGGGGGATGAATTGCTAGTACAAAGAAAGGATGTTAACATAATCCTGGAAATGTAATGTAAACTTACGGAATAAAAACTGCATTATTATGATAGGCTTGAAGTGAGTTACCATGCCTATTAATGCAAGCATTCCAGCATTGAACATGGACTGACAAAGATCCTATGGCTATTTTGAAGATCATGGCAGGCCTCTTATAGAAGTTCCAAACACTGGAGTTTGCAAACTAAGAGTATATCACAACTTTTCACCTGCTCCAAAAAGTAAAGTATGAGAAAATTTAGCTCTTGCAACCATGCAGGCTACAATTCATGAACACTGGTGTGAAAGGAAACACATTGTACATGAATGATAAATGGCGCATCCTTCAGTAACACCAGCAAAGCGATATTCAAAGTTGATGATTCATAAAGTTGTCAGAATAGTATAAGGCCAAATAAGATTCTCCTGTAGAATGGAATTCTGGGCCAAATGTTCAGTCTGAATCACTGTTGTTGATGGTATGGTATGGTGATATCTGCAAAAATGTATTTTCTAAAACATGATGATGTTCTTTGTTGTGATACATGGCACATAAATATAATAGCATTAAGATACCTAAGTAATCCAAATGGTAATGACTCATGTAGAAACAATTTTGACAGCTGAAGATTTGACTCTTCCTATCTATATATTTATAACAATTCTGTATATAGTAAGGTATACATTTCCTATAAAAACTAATGCAGATGTACATAACTACGAGGGCTGATCAACAAAGACTGAGACTGATTTTTTCCTGTAGCTTCCATGTTAGTTTCGTATCTGTAACATAAATATTTGAAAAGAGCGGGTTTTTATGTATAAGTTGGTAGGCGGCAGCACTCTCGTATTGGTAGGTTGGTAGTAATGCTCTATTTTGTAGGCCCTACGTGCATTTTGCATACCAGACAATGGAGGTGACGCGAGAGGAGCAGTGCAGCGCAATCAAATTCTGTTTTCGTTTAAACCATACAGCCACCGAAACTTATGAAAAGCTGAAGCAAGCATATAGTGAAGATGCACTACCTTGTGCAACAGTGTTTAGGTGGTTTAAGGACTTCAAAGAAGGCCGACTTGTCAGTGTTAAGCAAGGTGGGCCTGTGTTTTGGCTTCTGCTGTGACTGAAGTCAACATCAACACAGCTGCTGTGATTGTCCGAGAGGATCGGCGTATAACATTACGTAACCTCAGTGAAGTGTTGAGAATTTCATATGGCAGTGTGTTTACAATTATGCATGACAATCTCCATATGACCCGAGTTTGTGCTCATTGGGTGCCACGTCTGTTGACTCCCAAACAAAAGGCTGTGCGAATGGAGACAAGCCGTGAGGTGCTGCATCTCTTTGCCGATGGAGGGGATGCATTTTTTAAATTGATTATCACCGGTGATGAGTCATGGCTGCATCATTATGATCCTTAAGGAAGCCAGCACAGTGTGGAAATCGCCAGGTTCCCTAACACCAAAAAAGGCAAAAGTTGTTCCATCTGCAGGGAAAGTGTTGGTGATCACATTTTTTGACTGTAATGGAATGATTTACCAGCATGCAGTTCCCCCTCACACTCCTGTTACAGCAGCATACTACACGCCAGTATTGGGTACACTGAGGAAGCACATTGCAAAGAAACGACCAGAGCTTTCTTGGACTGGGTGGCGACTTCATCATGACAATGCACGGCCTCACGTCGCAAATCAAGTCATGCAGTTTCTGGCTCGATTCAACATTACCTGTGTACCACATCCACCTTATAGCCCCGATCTTGCACCCTGTGACTTTTTTTATTCCCATCACTAAAGGCAAAGCTTAGGGGTATTCGATTTGAGAACTCTGAAGCAGTGCTCAAGAAAAGTGAGGCGATTCTCAAGGTTCTGACAAAGAATGGTCTGCAGCACGTGTTCAAGGACTGGCAGAGACGTTATAAAAAGGGCATTGAAGTAGGAGGGGACTACTTTGAAAAAGATCATGTAAACATTGAATTGGAGTAATAAACATCTGTGAAAATAAATCAGTCTCAGTCTTTGTTGATCAGCCCTCGTATGATACAAGAGGAAAAAATAACCTTCCAATTCCTAGACATAGATTAAGCCTGTACAAAAAGCTGCCAAATTATGCTGGAGTAAGGCTGTAAAATGTTGTTCCAGATGAGATAAAATAACTAAAGAAAATTCAAAACCCCATAAAGACGTTTTTAGCTCAAAAAAACCTATTACAATGTAGGTAAGACTGCCTCTGTGATCTGGTGGTTGGTTAGTGCTAGCTTCCAAATCCAGAGTCCCAGTTTGATTCCTGGCTGGAGGAATGGGAATTTTCTTTAGCCAGAATTATTTACTGTCCTCCCTAGAATCTGGAAGTATAAGTGATAGTGTAAATGTGTGTGTGTGTGTGAATTTAATGTTTATGAATAAATTCCAACTTAAATCCAAAGATTAACAGAGTAGTAAAACCAGTGAACACTGTTGCCGATGAGCAATTGTTCCAAAGGCGAAGCTGCCAATATGACCTTAGATGTTAAAGGTGGCATATAAATGGAACACAAAGAAAGAAAGAAAAAATTAAAAAATGCAGATAAATATATAAATTGTGAAAAGTAATAGTAGTGAATGGTAGTACTTACATCTGTAAAGCATTAAAAACTGTAACAGGTGCAGAACCTATAAACATGTTATGCTTATATTTTCAGTTACCTATGGTATGGAATAAAGTTTTGGGTGGTATCACCAGAAGATGATAAGGCTTTCAAAATTCAAAAGTGAGTAGTGGGAAGATCAACTCACATCACGTAGGGAATTTTTAAAGAAATTTCAAATTCTGCCTCTAGCATACATTTAAGAAATGTGCTCCTGTATACATTTAAATAATTCTAACTTGCTAGAAAACAAAATCATTCACAACCATCACACTACACAAAAAGATAAATTACATGTACATAATAAAACAAAATACCTTAATAATAGTACAAAAATATACAATGAACTACATAGGGACTTAAGGGTACTGTGACATGTAAATGGCTCAAAAAACAGTTTTTTTGTTTTGTCTTTTGTAAAAATCTACAAGATTTTTGAATCCAACGATGTATCACATAATAGGTAATCTCAAGGTTTAAGCCCATTAAATAGTGATTAAATATGACGTCACCTGGGCCAAATCCCTACAATTATTTTTCATTCTATATACTGTACGATACATTGTTACAAGTCAGTTTGTAAAATTACAAACTTCTACAATTATTACACCACTCATAATAATATTAACTTTTTGTTTTGTTTTTTAGTGGAATACAATTATAATTAGAGTTGTTACAATCTTGGTTATCAAAAATCCTGTATGAAATACAATGCTTCATTTATAAGTATAGTTTTAACAGCTCTATTGAAAGTTTCTCCTGATAATTCTTTTATTTCTTTTGGTAGCTTCTTTTAGAATTTTATGCCTATGACATATGGATTTTTTCTCACAGTTGGACTCTCATAATGCCTTAGTTTTGTTTTAATTTTTCCGCAAGTTTAAATTTTAGAGCTTTAGGTGCACTTTTTTTTAGAAACTACTAAAGTTAGGGGGCTGAAATGTTTTGTGATTGTTATTGTGGAAAGATATTTTTCAGATGCAACATACTGAATTTTTAAAAATTTAAAATTATGTGTTTTAAGAATAATATTTTCTCTCTATTGCCAATTTTGTTTAGAGCTTATGTCTCACTATATCAAAAAAATAATCCATTCATTTTGTTCATCATTAAGTCCTTTATCTCTCATAAAAATGAAAGATCTATCAACAAAATTGTGGCAGCTATATGTACCTAACTAATATTACATATTTTGCATTATCAGCATGTTAAGAACCAGTTGTTTGATAGGTGGTGCCATTTTTATTAATTATTACCCTATGACAGAGAAAAGACTTGAATTATGAAGTGCACAATGTTTGTGTTCAACTATATGCACTTTAGAATCAGAATTCAAGGTATTTTCTCTGTCATAGGTTAATTGATAAAAATCGCACCATCCATCAAACAACTGGTTCTTAACATGCTGATAATGCAAAATATGTAATATCAGTTCATACTTTTAGTCAGCATGCTCCTAAATTCAGATCAATGAATAAAATTCTAAAAACATATGTTATTAGTTAGGTACATTAAGCTTTTTCTTCCTAGTAGCACATACATTTTACTCAGCTAATGAATATATAAATAATTACAAGGATTTGCTAAATTTATTTGCTGAGTGCATGTTTATTGTCACCTGCTTGATCACCTTTGTATTCATTTGTAAATATATCTTTTTGATATTCTTTAATGAAGCCATAGTTTCTATAATCAAACTATGGTGAATAAACAAAATAAATACAAATAATGTAGAACCAACTTTATTATATATAGGTTTTATCTCTGTACTGTAAACAAATGTACACTATCTTTAATGTCTGACATGGCTCCTTTGTGTAAATGTATAACACTATATTGAACAGTAAATTGTTTGCTAACCTGAGGCCCCAGAAGGCTTCTTTTGAGTCCTGAATATAAGCATTGGATCATCAAGAAGCGATGGTTTATGATGGCCTGGTCCTATCTCACCATCTCCAGATGCACTGAATGCAGTTGTAACATCATCTCCCAGGTCACATGTGCTGCAGCTACAGTTTGTAATGATCTGCACACTCTTCTGCATTACTTCTGAACTCTCGGTTTCATCTCCTCCACACTCCAGTGTTACCTGGAGTAGAAATTAATCTTTGTTTAACACATTAAATTCTTCTTTTTCTTCATGGAATTAACTCTAGGTCTATTTCCACATCAAGTAATAAACAAGCTCTTACAGTTTCCTAATGTCTATTTGTAGGTAAGCAAAGGTTTATATCTGTTTAGTGTATAACATTCACATAAATTTCTCTAGCTACTATTGTTTATTTTTATATAGCTTCTACAAACTATTCTTGCAAAAGCTTATTTTTCTATCTACTTAATTTCGTTGTAGGTACAAAGTGACACTGGAGGCTGAAGTGATAGCTAAATCTTAAAAAAGTGTGTCACTATAAGCTGTCTTGGAAATTCCATACTATTTCTATGACATTGCAAGAAACAACTGAATGGTGATAGCACTTAAAAAAATGACAAAACATTGAAAAATCTTATGATTTACCAGTAATACAAAATTGTACAAAATTCATTCCAAATGAAGAGCACTTGCCAACTATGTGATCATTGATTCTTTTGTCTTTGTTATTAGCAACTAAAAGCTGTTTGTATAATTTCTCTTTGTAAAACAATCAGCCAGAATAAATGATCCTCTTCAGTCCTAGGACAAATTTACACATCTTTCTTTATTCCCTGTGTTTAATAGGATTTTAAGAAGAAAAATGAGCAAAGTTGCATGAAAAAGAAATAAAGAAAGTGGAAGAAATGAGAAAAAAAGAAAAATTTAAGGAAGAGGCAAACAATTTTGGACTGAGTTGAGATTTAGAATACATATAGCATTGGTTTTGCTGATTTGAACTCAAGGAGTAAAATAAGGATTGCAATAAAAATAGTGTCGTATGATACTTGCGCTTTAAGTAAAGTTTTGAGATGCAAATGGTGCTGCCACCTAAAGGTACAGTTCTAAGTAAACAAATAAAAAAATTAAATGCAAACTGAAGCGCAGAATACATTAAATACAACAACTTCTTCTTCTTTACCTTCCTTATTATATCACTATTGTGGTGCTTGTCCTCGGTGGCCTAATGGTACCATGTTAGCCTTTAATTCCCGAGGTCATGGGTTCAAACCCGAAAGAGGGCAAGGGATATTTTCAGGCATAAAAATCCTTAGCATGGCTTCCTTTGGAAGGGAAGTATAGTCCCGTGTCGTAGATTTATGGCATGTAAAAGAACCTCAAGCCTGATAAAGAGGCCTCTGAGCAAAATTTCCAGTCTTTCATGCCCAATATAGAATGGGACACTAAGAACCATAGCAGTGAAAGAGCATCCATAAATAAAACTCAATTAAATTTTAATTTATTGTAGTGCTAGAGGACTGCTTCAGATCCATCTTTTAAATCTGTCTTATCTTCTGCCAGTCTGCTTAGTTGGTTCAATGTCTTTCCTCTGCTTGATGTAATCTGTCTGATCCCGTCTTTCCACAGATCCTAGGTCTCCCTAGTGGTTTTGTTTCCCTAGGTTTTGCTTCCATAAATTGATGTATCATTAAACACAATAATGTGGCACAATATGCTATGAAAATTGCTCCAAATGTATATGATACATAAGGACTAAATAGAAGATAGATTATTCTGTTTGGAGTCATCAAAGACCTGTATATTTTTGAATCAATTAAGCGTGTTTAGCTCATTACTTAAGAAATGTCAGGGATTTTTATCCATTAAAGGATGCTAGAATACTGAATATAGAAACTTTATGTCTACTGTTTCTATTTTGCATTTACAAGGTCTATTAATTATCTAGTTTTCATCTCTATATATTAAAGCAGAAATTGCATACACAAAAATAGACAAATAAACTCACAAAATAAAAAAAAATTGTTATCTTTTGCAAGAAGGAAACAAACAATCAGTAATAACAGACCATTGTAAACTGAACAGTGTGTTAATAACTACATTGCCTTAAGAAAATTGTGAAGAAACTTAATGAAATTAATATCTACTAAAAACAAAGCTTACATGTTTCCATGTGACAGTAGATGGCTGACAGGAGTCACAGTAAGGTTTGATGAGCTCCCCAGGAGCACTTGGCACTGTACGTGGTATACTATAGCTGAAGCATGCCCCAACACATACATTATTATCTATTTCCACTGAGCTGCAGCCAGGATATGCCACCACTTGCTTGATTGGCGTTGTATTACACCATGAATGCTTGTCAGGATAGAGCACTATGTTGTGCACCTACATAGGAAAATAGCACCATTAATATTTTTAGTAATGCTGAAAATGACAATTCAATAATAAACCCTTAATGTAAATGCATTTTTAAATTGGAATCAGAGAACTTCAATGTAATATTGTGGATGATAGCCAGAAGAGTATGCAGGTGGAAGAAGAGCTCAGGGGGCTGAAGGCACTCCTTCCCAAGTACTCAAAACCACATTATTGAAGCATTGCAGTCTCATTATTGTTTTCTGTAGCTCTTTTACACTTTGAGAATTAGTATACCACATTGTACCTGTTAGTAAAAAATACAATACTATGCACATTAATACAGTGGTAAATAGTGGAAAGAAGTGAGATTGAGGGTGGAAGATATCGAGAAACAAGAGATATGGGCTAGTTTTGAGGATAAAAGTTCATTGATCTTGTATAAATCAGTTAAAAGAGATTGGGGAAGGGAGAAGTATGTAGATATATGCAATCAATTTGGTAGAATAGGTCTTGCGTGGATGCGCACAGGAGTAATATTTTTAAAAAGGAATGGATATAATTGGTCGGGGGAGATGTATTATGTGTGATGAATCGGGTAGTACTTTTCATTGTCTAATAGAATGTGATAAGGTTAAAAGGTGGAGAGAGGTTATATGGAATAAAAAATGGGACAAGCTAAACAAAGAAGCAGTAGCATTAAGAATGTTGGGAAGCACAAAAGTAGAAACAGTTAAAATGATGGGGACATTTTTAGGCAACACAAGGGATAAGTGGATAAGGAGCTTAAGAAAGGTACAGCAGAACGGGCATAGTTTGGAAAGTGGAGAGATGGTATAGTAGCTTTATCCCATATATACAGCCTAGGGGCTAAATATGGGGGAGCTAGAAAACTGGAGCACTAGACATAAGTTTTAGATGTAAGCTTTATTTGTATTATTGTAATAATGATGAAATAAATATTACATTACATTACATTACAGTGGTAATTATTTGGGGATGAAAGGGAATTTAATCTGTTCTTTTGGAAAATTGACATACCATAAATTAGTTGGCAATATTGATTAAAAGGCTTGCTCCACTCATTTTACTATCTGCACACATTTAGTTACAGGTTACATGGCAATTCTAGATTTAAACACATATTTGATATGAATTTTTTTTGCATGAAAATGGAGGAAATTATGCCCAAATATATTAAGCAATACATGTAAAAGAATAGTGACATTTTCATATACAGTTTTTTATGCTAAAAAAATCACTTCCATCTTATCACTTATCACTTCCATCTCTGTGTAAGAACAAACTTGAGATTATGTATTTAGGCTACAAACAGGGATGATTCTTCTAATAATCATAAGCAAGAGCAACCAGCATATACACAGTTGGTGGAAGGATGATTCATGAGCTAATCATACACCAGGGCAGACCAATGGACAACAAACAAGGGCACAATTCATGAATGCATTGTGCACTAGGACAGCCTAATGGTAAGGGGACAATTCATGAATTGTGAATGAATCATATGAATTGATTCATGTTGCATGAACAAATCATATGAATTGATTACTGCAAAAGAATTGCTTACCTCAACTCTATAATGAAGTGAAATTGGAACTTCTGAATGAGTCTCCCTGTAGTATAGTGGCATTAAAACTATTCAAGTGGCCCCTCATGAGGCTGGGTGCACCTGATGCCAATCTTCTCTGCATGAAAACAATCCCAGCACCAGGGAATAAGGGCGATTGTTGATACCCATAAAAATCAATTCCAGTTGGTGTATTGTTTCAGTATTATAAGGGGCAAACCTTTGCAATGCCAAGGTTATGGGACAGATTTTAAGGGGTCAAAAATTTTTAAATAAAAATTCATGTAACATAAATTGCCTTCTCAATAGTTTCACTTAGTACTTGATTTTTACCTTTGCTCAAACATGACTGAGATTCTTTTCTTCTTTTCCATCAGGTTTGCTAAAATTGTGTTTATAAAATCAGCATTAATGTCTCTTTCTCATAGATACATTAATCTTGTTTCTTAAAATTTATGTTAGTGAATGCAGTAGGAAATGCTGCAAAGTAATTTCATTAGAAGCTGATATTAATTTATAACATATATGCTTACCAAGTGAGTTACCTAAAAATTCTACTGCAGATATCTGTGAAACAAAAATAGGAATTGGAAAACGATTCATAGGCATGAGGTGCTCATTAAAGAAGATGATATAGACCACTCAAAATGTATGCAAATATGATTTTCAACATAAATGTATATATTTTAAATGGAAACCCTGTATTATTTTTCATGCAATTAAAAACACTGAAAATAGCATTAAGAATGGTGTTCATTGCATTGCAATAGGTCAGTTATATTCTGAGAAATTGTAACATGAAGTTAACACTTGAAATACAATAGAATGAACATCAGTTGCACATTCGGAGGTTCAACCGTGCCAATAAACCTCAAGCGCAAATTTCACATTGCAGTTAATTGCGAGGTGGCTGACATACTATAATGTGACAGCTGTTCTTAACGCTATTTTTGCTGTTATCAATTATGCAGGAAATAATGCAGTATTTCCAGTCACACAAAAAAGGAAACAAAGAAATAAAGGTTTACCTCTTCCATTGTAAATTTATTAAATGTATTTTAAAATTTATTATCAATTGTGTGGAAAATAATATGTGGTTTCCATTTAAAAAAGCACAAGTTTATATTGAAAATCATAGATGCTTACATTTCTGGGTGGCTATATCATGTACTTTAATGAGCCATTCCCCTACCTTCTTGCCGATGAACGTTGTTGTTCAATTTTTCATTGTGGTGGTAGTTTTAGATGAAGCATCCTGTGTGCATGTGCATGTATGTGTATATAAAATCATTATAACTAAGAAAACATCAGTTTTTAGTTGCCTATAGCTGAACATGTGTCTATATCTTTGAATAAAATTGTAGTATTTCATAATTCACAAGGGAAATTCCAGAGTTGAGGGATTATTTATAAAAAGTTTTTCTAGCTTGCAAGAATTAAAAAAAAGCAAAAAAGTTGTTGATGATATGTAAAACTGTTACATCTCATATTATTTTCTCCTTGTCTTCTAAAAGTTTCTGCTGGAGAAAAGCATTCCAACTCTGTACATAAGATTATGTTCAGAATAATCTGCAAAAATGGAACCAATCTGTGATTTTAATTTAGTTTATGCATCTGGCTATGGATAGGTATTTTCAAGCAAATACAATTATAATTATTAGAGGCAAAATAGAATGAAAATGTGCATATTAATGAAAACAGCATGAGCATCTGCAGTATCTGTTCCAGCAAGCTAGTTCACATATTGCCCTTAATTTGTGTTCTTACAGGACAATTTCACGTAATGGAATGTTTTATCTAATGGTAGCTCATCATGGTAGTAATCTATCTCTTACATTTCAGAAAACACCACTTTAGACACCACTCATATTGTATAAACATGTAACACTATCTATTTACATTAATATTAGTGCCTTAAACCATAGAATAATACCAGATTGGAGAGTTAAGTGGATGACAAACAGTTATAACCACTAAAATATATTGAGTCACATATTACAACATATTTCACTTATGTCAGATGGTTAAGTTCAGGAAACGTTTTCCAGAGACATTTACTGATCTTAACCATCTGACATAAGTGGGGTATGTTTTAATATGTCACTTTCTATATTCAAATCTTAATAATTTTAAGAATTTTGGTTATAATGATGCCTGTAATCTTTGGGAACAATTGAGTGGAATGTAGAGCTTCCAGATTACCTATCTCCTTAGTAGAGTGAACCTATTCATATACATTACTGCATTCAACTTTTGTTTTCAATTCTCAAGAGTACAAACCTAACTGTAAATGGCATTCCCTTTCCTTTTATTTGTAAATAATGCAATCAGATTCAGTAAACTGAGCATCCAATGAACTTGAACTTTTGTAAAACAAAGTTTTTTGTTTTGTTATCCATGGTAATATCTGTATTCCATTATTTTCTCTACTATGTATAGTAAGTAGGGGAAGTGTTGCAATCCACTCAAAAATTTGATACCGAGATTTCACCGGAAATACATGTTTTGAAGCTTCCTGAGACCAAAAAAGGTATTTTTGGAAACATGTCCGTGTGTGTGTCTGTGAACAGCATAACTCAAAAACGAACAGTCGGATAAACACCAAACTTGGTATTTAGGTTCAGTATCTTCCAGAGATGCGACACAAAGGTTTTCAAGAAAATCCCACCCACCTCAGATTACCCTTTACATGGAACATTTTTCGAAAACTTTAATTTTCTCAAAAATGGCTCTAACGATTTTGAATAAAATACCATAAGTTGAAGACATTTTTATGGCAAATGAATTGTATATCTCAAATTTTCTGGGAATGTCACCAAAAGTACTCTTCATTGTGAATGAATTTTCCGTAACTGTAAACCATAAGAGGTAGACAAAATTTTACTACACATTAAATGTAGATCACATTAAAATACACAATTTTTGTTGAGTGAACCATTTTCGAGATATTGCTTGTTATTCCCTTAAATTTTCCAATACTTATACTTTTTCTCAAATGGGAATTAGTTATTCATTTTTTTTCTTGGATATGCAAAGAGTATTAAACTGTGGCAAAGAGAATGGTGCTGCATATAGCAACTGGCTATTAAGAGATATGTCTATGCTTAAAGGCTACTGTATTTCTATATTGCCCTTGCAAATACAAAACAAGGGGTACATAGTACGCCTTAAGCGATAGTCAAATATTTTTAGAACTGGTCGCTGTGTGTAAAATGTAATTCTCTTTGCATGTCAAGAACACACAAAAATATTCTGTGGGCGTAAGAGAAATGAGAACGTAATAACAGTCAAAATGATATTTGTAATACAAGCAAGGATACCGAAAACCAAAACACAGAGCAAGATATGATTATATACGAACAGAAGTAGTGATGTGTGTGGATAAAGCAAGGTGTGATTATAAACGAGCGGAAGTGCACTCAGATAAGGCCAAAATTGAGGTGCAAGTGAGGCAGCACGTGTTTCCAGTAAAGCAGTAAACAAGAAGAAAAAAAATCTGATGTGATACATTCCCTACCCTCTATCGTTTATTAATGGGTATACGAAGTATTTTTACTTGAGCTCATTACTTTCTCTAATATGTATAGTAAGTAGAAATATTGCATTTCACCTAAAACTACGATATTGAGATTTCACCGGAAATACATGTTTTGAAGCCCAATAATGCAAAAAGAGCATTTTTAAAAAAAGGCTGTGTGTGTGTCTGTGAACAGCATAACTCAAAAACGAGAAGTCGAATAAACACCAAACTTGGTATTTAGATTCAGTATCTTTAAAAGATGTGACATGAAGATTTTCAAGAAAATCCCCCCATTCCAGACTACCCTTTACATGGAACATTTTTTGAAGTTTTTTTTTCTCTCAGAAATGGTACTAACGATTTTGATCAAAATATCATATTTTAAGACACTTTCATGGCAAATGAAAGGCATATTTAGAATTTTCTGGGAATGTCCCCAAAAGTCGTCTTCATTCTGAATGAATTTTGCATAACTGGTAAACCGTAAGAGAGAGACAAAATTTTACCACAAAACACAATTTATGCCATATACATTTTTTGTGTGCAGTGAACCATTTCTGACATATTCCTTGTTATTTGTTTGAATTTTCCAATACTTAATACTTTTTCTCAAATGGGAATTCGTTATTCGTTTTGTTTGTCTTTCTTATCTTTTTGTATGTCCTGGGCATGCAAAGAAAATGGAATGCTCCATATAGCAACCAGCTCTTAAAAGATCTGACTATTGCTTAAAGCCTACCATATTCTCCTTGCACCTACAAGAGAATTAGCAATAAGATCATTTCTGCAAATGTTTATCTCGATTGATATGAAATAGATGGAGAATAAGAGTTTGTAAAAATAGTTTGTGGAAGAGTAGAGAAAGTCATGTGAGTGTAACACATCCAATTTTATTTTTTATTATTTCTATTTTGATATGTTTTAGAAAACTTTAATGTTTTTAACTCTTTGTGTACCTAACTATGAAGTGAATTAGAGATATACCAATGTGCTTCATGCTATAATTCTTCTATGTATGTAACAGAATTATTAATAAGGATCTTATGCTCATAAGAGAGAAAGAAAACAAATGCTAGGAACTCTTAGGAAATTTTATTTAAAAGGAATATGCTAATTTTACCAGGTAAAATATTTTAATTACACTTAAACTTTGGCTAAAGCTTTACTCTTCTAATTTATTCATTCAATTTTATTCAACACATACCTGTGCCTGTTCAGTTCAATTCTCTTTAACCAGTTGGTCATAGACAATGAAAGTAGATGAAACGAATGTGAAAAATTGAGCTCTGGTACCTGAAACTAAATTCCATCCTAAAGACTGAGGAAAATTCCAAATAAATTTCTTAGCCAGGCAGCTGTTTACGAGACAAAAGCCTTAATAAGTACATATAGGTAATGACAAATCCTAAATACTGTGTTGCTGTACAACTAGCATTGCCTAAGATACAGTGAAATAACAGATGGATGTCTTCTTTGAGAACCTGTTTATTATGCTATGACTTGCAAGTTGTTGCATTTTATGGAGAAGTTAAGATTTTAAAATACATTTTTTCAATTATAGATTGATTTAGCAAGGAGCTAAGTTTTATCAGTTCATTATTCTTTAAAGCATCAAATTCATTCTTCCCTGTTATAACCTCAATATCCATCTATTTCTCTGTTATTGATTATAATTTTCATTAGTATCTTATATGCATTTTTTTTTTGTCTTACATGTACATACATAATTTTCAATATTTACAGTGTATGTATCCCAGCTTTCTTTGTGGGCAGCCTGAATATTTGTTTTTTTTAAGTTGAAGTAGCCTTATCATTTGCTTTTCTTCGTTTGAAACTATTTTAGACAGGCTTTCTGTTGTTCTATTACAGCAATTTAAGTTCTTCATTCCATATATTAAAACCTTTGTTGGTCTGAGTCCAATACTTCTGTTCTCAGCTTTCTTAATGACTTTTGAAATACTTTCCCATTCTTATTCTAAATCATCAGATTCATCATTACCATTTAAGTACTCAATCTTTTATTATAAGGTATTTAACTAAAGGTTATCTCAGAAGATGAGTTTTTCAGTATGTTTCTGTAAGGTGTTCATTTCGACTTTGCCCATTCTGTTTTCTGCTCTATTTTTGTCTGCATTAAATAATGTTTTGAGCCCCAGTTTCTGAGAACTTTAGCCCACTCAGAAACTCTTATGTCTTCAAAGTTCATGATATTTTTTGTTACTTTCTCTACTACATATAGTAAGTAGGGGAAGTATTGTATTCCACCCAAAAATTCAATACCGAGATTTCACCGGAAATATATGTTTTGAGATCCCTGAATCCAAAAAAAAGCATTTTCGGAAACATGTCCGTGTGTGTCTGTCTGTGAACAGTATAGCTCAGAAACGAACAGTCGGATAAACACCAAACTGGTATTTAGGTTCAGTATCTTTCAGAGATGTTACACGAAGGTTTTCAACAAAATCCGCCCACCCCAGAGTACCCTTTACATGGAACATTTTTCGAAAATTTTAATTTTCTCAAAAATGGCTCTAACGATTTTGATTAAAATATCATATGTTTAAGGTATTTTCATGACAAATAAAATGTCTATCTTGAATTTTCTGGAAATGTCTCCAAAAGTATTCTTCATTGTGAACGACTTTTGGTAAACTGGTAAACCCTAAGAGATAGACAAAATTTTACTACACAAAAGATGTAGATCGCGTTAAAATACACAATTTATGTCATATACATTTTTTTTGTTGAGTGAACCATTTTCGAGATATTGCTAGTTATTCCCTTAAATTTTTCAATACTTATTTTCTCAAATGGGAATTCGTTATTCATTTTTTTTGTCTTGGATATGCAAAGAGTATTAATCTGTGGCAAAGGGAATGGTGCTGCACCTAGCAACCAGCTATTAAGAGATATGTATGTGCTTAAAGGCTACCGTATTTCGATACTGCCCTTGTAAATATATATTCCCCTTACACCTACAAGTAAATTAGCAATAAGATAGAGTCTGCAAATGTTTATCTCGATTAACATGAAGTAGATGGAGAATAAGCGTTTGTAAAAATAGTTTGTACAAGAGTAGAGAAAGTCATGTGAGTGTAACACATCAGATTTTTTTTCCAGATCATACTATGAAATAATTATTGAGGGCTTCCTCATTCAACCACAGTATATTTGTGTATACTTTGTGGCAAAAATATGAATTTTTATGCATAGGTTACTAAAGCTTGAGAAATCTCGTAGTAGTTGTCCATTTCTATTAACACTATATTTTCCAGTTATTTGGAAACAGTATGTTTCCTATTCTTCTTTTGAAATATCTTCCTAATAGGTATTATGTAATCATTTCTGTTACATTCATAAAAAATAGTTGTAGCAAATTGTAAAACTCTTCTGAATTTATCGTATGTCTCTCTTCTGGAGCATAATTTGCTATGATGATGAAGCTTCCATCAGTCTTGCATCTTGAAGTGCCTAATTATTAATTCATTATACCATTTGTAGACATATATCCTGTTCTTTCAAGTAGGATTCATTAATACAACTACACCTACTGCTGCTGTCTATTTAGTTGTTAAGTCCTCCATATATTACTCCTTATTTCCAAATTCATTGAATCTTTAAGTTTCTTTTTTGTTTAACTGATTATTGATCCCTATTTCTAGCCAAAAGTTCACTTTGAGCTCTTGTAATTTATTGGCGAGTCTATGTTTATTCCATGTTGCAATATAAAGATAAAATATTTCTTGTCCTTACTTGCTGGCTTCAGTGTTGTAAATGATCTGTCCGAATATTCTTTGTATGAGCAAAGAATGCACTGAATGTGTCCTGACGACATTACCAGCACCTCGCAGAGTAAGATAGGGCTGTGGTCTTCTGGCTTCCAATTCAGACAGGTATGTGGGTCTGCTTCTTCTGCCTCATTTTTGGCTGTTATATGTCTTGCACCCTATTACTTTGGACAGGGCGTTTTTACCATTTGACACGGGTGCTTATTAGGTATTCACACCTGACATGTAAATCTAGAGGAGCATCTCTACATGCCATTGAGAAGAGGTCAGGGTTGAGGCTTCCCAGTAGTTCGAGTGTCAATTCCTATACCTAACCTAAGTAAGCAAATGTTCTCTAACACTGCGAAGCATAATGAGTTGATTCAATCCAAGTTATTTCTGAGAAACTTATTTACATCAGCAATAACAATGTTTAACATGCCCAGCTTCTTTTTAATATATTTATGTAATTATACTCAGTACACTATATTTAGGCGAAAATTGATTATTGTAGTACTATGAATGCTATTATTAACAAGTAATAATGATGTAGTACTTACATACTTATAACGTTGCACTTGACAGCTAGCGTTTAAGTTGGTACACTCGCAAAAAAACAGATGAAAAGCTTCAACCGTTTGACTTCCTAATCCAATCACAAGGCAGCATTCCGGATGGCCAATGACAAAGCGGAACCGGAACTAGAATCGGCTCTGTTGCCGGATGTAACTATTCCCAACCACGTGCTTCAGTTTGTGAATCTCTAGCACGAGCGTCGAGTTGTTCTTTGCAAGCTACATATTCATTGTTATTTATATTTGTGGTTATTGTTTAATAGTTTTGTTATTGTTCGTTTATACATATATATTTATTTTATATTATTTATTTAAACAAAAATTAAGTGCGACAATGTCTGAGAAACGACGCGGATCGCCGAGTGATTCCGAAGTGAAAATGCTTTGCGCCGAGGTGTGCCACTTAATAGTCAGGCATTGGAACTTTTTAAGCAGAACCCAGGAATTCTTTGAACAGGAAAAGGAGTACGTAAAGCTTCATGGCGATCCCTCTATTCCTGCTGATAAAGCCGTACAATGTACTGCAGCAGCTTTTGGGCTAAGCACGAGAACTGTTATACACAAGGGAGTGAAACTCCAAGAGAAAGAGGACAAAATTCCTGAAACATCTGGAACGCAACAGGTATTTCTATCAACTCCAGGGAAGAAAAGAAAGCAGCCTCGTCCAGTCACAAATCTCGATGCTTTCCCATTAGACGCCATAGGTAGACACATTTATGCCTATTATCATAGAAAGGAGTATCCGACTATACCAAAGCTGCTTATATCGCTTATTTTCAATTAACAATAATAATACGAAATAATTATTATTCATTGACGTTCGCTACTTGCGTACACTTTTTGTATGCGGCTTAGACACGATAGAAAGGAGAACAATCAGCTGTTGTTGTTTACTAGCCACTCTGGCAACGTCGCAACCGCAATGTAGCCAACCTTACGCAAGTGAAACTCCAAGAGAAAGAGGACAAAATTCCTGAAACATCTGGAACACAACAGGTATTTCTATCAACTCCAGGGAAGAAAAGAAAGCAGCCTCGTCTAGTCACAAATCTCGATGCTTTCCCATTAGACGCCATTGGTAGACACATTTATGCCTATTATCATAGAAAGGAGTATCCGACTATACCAAAGCTGCTTATATCGCTTATTTTCAATTAACAATAATAACACGAAATAATTATTATTCATTGACGTTCGCTACTTGCGTACACTTTTTGTATGCGGCTTAGACACGATAGAAAGGAGAACAATCAGCTGTTGTTGTTTACTAGCCACTCTGGCAACGTCGCAACCGCAATGTAGCCAACCTTACGCAAAGCCACACGAACTGTCAAGTGCAAAGATACAGCGGCGGGGGTATACCTCTGGTTAATATGTTAACAAAATAGTAACTTAGGGAAGGAAACAGAATATAATAGTGGCTTTAAGAGGTGTGAATACTTAAGAAGGCTCTAACCGTTCCGCCTGCCCATTTTAAGACACTTTATTAAATAGTGAAATCATCACGACATCTCAGCAAATTACTCCATCTCGTTAATCCTGCGCATGCATGGGGAAACTGCCAACTTAATCGTATTAGTGTAATCTGCAAGAAAAGCGATTTTAGACGTGGCAAATGCCCAGTTACTGATATTTACCCGTTATTTGAATCCCATTTACACACACACACACACACACACACACACACACACCTAACCTTAACCTAACCTTGGGTAATGCCGGGTTCACAATGGAGCTACGCTGGCAACGCGACAAGACAATTGTGAATTGATCAATAGGAATTCAGCATGAACGCGACAAAACCCATGCGACTTCAGTTGAATTGGAGTTAAGTTATACCGCGCAACATAGAAGCATCCACAGAATTGGTTTGTGTTCTTTATCGGCAAACATTAAATTACCCTGTGTTGTATGAATTGAGTTCAAATGCATGCAAAAATAAAACGAAAAGGTATGTCCTTTCGCCCGAGCTTCGTGGCGGTAATGCCAAATTGTGTCACCTCATTGTGAACACCAGATTTTAAGCAGTAGTAATGTCTTGTCCCATGTCAAGTCGCCAGAGTCTCTCCATTGTGAATTGGGCATAAATCTCGAAACCACAAAAGCCTGTGATTTCACTGCGGCTCGTTACGGCCTGACGGTTATGGGACTCGTTCTGTCATTTCTGTCTCGCAGCATTGTTCGCTTAAACGTTGGCAACCCTTCAGGATGAACCCAATTACGATAGCCGCAAAAAGTTCACTCTGGACGAACCGTAAACTAATCAGGGAAGGAAAGTATGGAAGTTTGTTTAATAATAATAGTAATAATAATAATAATACCTTGTGTTCTCTGTGAGATGAAACAAAGTGCGATGCCATACACAGAAGTATAATTTCTGTAACTGGCCGTTTCTTCATGTTGAAAATCAATGCGAGGATATACCTAAAACAATAACAAATATGTATATATTAGAAAATTGTTTTCTGTAACTACAACTGAAGTTCTTTCTTAGATGTTAAATTATTACAAATGTAATGATAGAAGAAGAGTATTTAATTTCCGAGATTCCAGAGCTTAGGATAAAGGTATCCAGTATTACTGGTAGGTGTTTGAAAACTCATAGTGAAAATTCTATTTAAAATTACATTTTAAGACACATTTACTTAGCTTAACGATAATTTAAAACAATTCTGCAAAATTCAGCAAATTTATTAAAATTTGCCTGGCATTAACGATTTTCAACCATATTCATAGAACGTTTCATTCATCCTATCTCACGTCTCCGTAACACGACAATGAAACTCACACATAGTGCTCGTTTTTAATTGCGACTTCGTGGAACGTGGTTTGAAGTGCATGAGGTCACCAATAGGATGCGAGTTTTAGATTCCGAATACTCGCACCCAGTAATATGACATCTAGCATATTCGTTTCACGTCCATTCTACAAGCGTCAATAGCCGAGCAAGAACGTTCTGAACTCTTACCCCGATTTTAATTTGCTCTCTACTGAACGTTTCTGGTGCTTGCAAGACTGAAAAATAATCTTATATGTATTTGATCTTTGCCTTAAACGTGTACTTCGGAGCTTGCTTTGACTGCATGAAGTGGAATTAGAATTTCCAATTCCGAGTTTTCAGGACACGAGGAAGACTAGACAAATTAAGAACTTCGATGTGGACATGCAGTTGTTGATAGAATTTAGTACCTATACTACATATCCGGACACCTGGCTGAAAATGACGTACACATTCGTGGCGCCCTCCATCGGTAATGCTGGAAGTCAATATGGTGTTGGCCCACCCTTAGCCTTGATGACAGCGTTCACTCTCGCAGGCATACTTTCTTGGGGAATGGCAGCCCATTCTTCACGGAGAGGTATCGATGTAGGTCGGTGAGGTCCGGCACGAAGTCGGCGTTCCAAAACATCCCAAAGGTGTTCTATAGGATTCAAGTCAGAACTCTGTGCAGGCCAGTCCATTACAGGGATGTTATTGTCGTGTAACCACTCCGCCACAGCCCGTGCAGTATGAACAGGTGCTCGATCGTGTTGAAAGATGCAATCGCCATCCCCGAATTGCTCTTCAACAATGGGAAACAAGAAGCTGTTTAAAATATCAATGTAGGTCTGCGCTGTGATCGTGCCACGCAAAACAACAAGGGGTGCAAGCCCCCTCCAGGAAAAACACAGCACCACCACCTCCGAATTTCACTGTTGGCACTACACACCTGGTAGGTGACGTTCACCGGGCATTTGCCACACCCACACCCTGCCATCGGATCGCCACATTGTGTACCGTGATTCGTCACTCCGCACAACGTTTTGCCAGTGTTCAATCGTGTAATGTTGACGCTCCTTACACCAAGTGAGGCGTCGTTTGGCATTTTCCTGCGTGATGTGTGGCTTATGAGCAGCCGCTCTACCATGGAATCCAAGGTTTCTCACCTCACGCCTAACTGTCATAGTAGGTACTTGGAGTGGATCCTGATGCAGTTTGGAATTCCTGTGTGATGGTCTGGATAGATGTCTGCATATTACTCTTTACGACCCTCTTCAAATGTCGGCGGTCTCTGTCAGTCAACAGACGAGGTCGGCCTGTACGCTTTTGTGCTGTGCATGTGCCTTCACGTTTCCTCTTTACTATCACATCAGAAACAGTGGACTTAGGGATGTTTAGGAGTGTGGAAATCTCGCGTACAGACTTCTGACACAAGTGACACCCAATCACCTGACCACGTTCGAAGTCCGTGAGTTCCACGGAGCGTCCCATTCTGCTGTTTCACGATGTCTAATGACTAGTGAGGCCGCGGATAATGAGTACCAGGCAGTAGGTGGCAGCACAATGCACCTAAGATAAAAAACGTAGGTATGTTTGTGGGGGTGTCCGGATACTTTTGATCACATAGTGTATATTATTATGCTGGAATATTAGTTCCGGGCCGAAATGCTTAGTTATTGCGATGGTCTGTCAGTACAATATGAGCCGACCTATTAATGGATTTTTTACCAGTTAGCCAGAATTTCTAGATGTTTCTGGAAACATTATTGGAGTAGATAATAAGAAAATCGGATTATGTTTACAGTACTTTATTGCCGCTGTATCATATTTATTAGTTTATTTTATTATGATTTATGTATTCATGACATTATATACTTGTGTGTTGATTAAAATAAATATGTTATTTAATTTTGAATAGATGTGCTATTCATCGTAAAATTAAGGTTTCACGCCGAGCGATACAACAATGAGATAAAATTCTCGAAATAATTCATTGAAAGGTTGCCCTCGAACAAATTTACGCCATCTCAGCACAGAACTAAAATGTCATTGGGAAGCTGCCAGAAATCCTTAATTACCACAGATTAAAAAAAAGTTTCTGGGAAAACGAGTTTAAAATTAAATGAGAAATATATTTTAAAAATCTGATATGTTACATTCACATGACTTTCTCTACCCTCTATCGCTTATTAGTGGGTATACAAATTGTTCTTACTAAAGATTATTTTTCTATCTACTTAATTTTAATCCCAATAAACATTTGCAGAAATAGCTACCTTACACATTTCGTTATAGATACAAAGAGGACAGCGATAGTCAAATGTTTAAGAACTGTACGCTATACGCTGGCCTTAAAATTCCATACTGTTTCCATACAATCGCGAGAAACAACTGAATGTTGAAAAGTTTTAAAGAATGACCAAATAACAAATAATTCGAACCATTAGTAACGGATATCTCGGAAATGGCTTATGCCACAAAAAATTATTTGATTTAAATTGTGTGTTTTAAAGAGATATACATTTCTTGTGTAGTACGTTTTCGTCTATCGCTTAACGTTTACTAGTTACACAAGATTGTACAACATTCCTTCCGAATAAAGAGGACGTCAAAGGCTATTCCCAGAAAACTCAAGAAATAAATTTTATTTGTCATGTAAATATCATTAATATATAGTATTTTAATCAAAATCGTTAGAGCAATTTTTTAGAAAATAAAAAATTTAAAAAAAATCTTTCATGTAAAACGATAGTTGGAGTGTAGGGATTTACTTGAAAATCTTCGTGTCGTATCGTTGAAAGGCACTGAACATAAATACCAAGTTTGATGTTTATCCGACCCTTCGTTTTTAAGTTATGTTGTTTTTTTTCTCTCTCTCTCTCTCACACACACACACAGACCTTTTTTCTAAATCCTTTTTTGGATTCAGGAGGCCTCAAAACGTGTATTTCCGGTGAAATCTTGGTATCGAATTTTTGGGTGGAGTACAATACCTTCTCTACCTACTATGTACGTAGTAGAGAAAATAAAAACTGAGTGTAGTAATATTGGTTTTCATTGTTACTTCACTAATTTCTCACTGTCACTTCACTAATGTGATCTAGTTCAACTTTCACTCTGGCTTCACTTAGTTCACACTGTCACTTCACTAATGTGATCTATATTATAGTTAAATTTTCTTTGTCACTTCACTTTTCTTCGCGACGCAGTCTCTTTTTTGGACGATTCACTCGATTTGGAGCCGAACACAAAATGCCTCTAATCTTTTGCTGTAGCAGCACTCACTGCACGCTATAACGGTCATCACAAATTCGCTCGGAGAAAGCACCCACTAACTGGCTCACTCGCGAGAATGCTCGCTGGAAACTTCAGAGTTCCAGAACGTGCGAGTAGCTGGGAGAAGCGAACTTCCAGAAGATTTGGTTATCTCGCGATAGCGCCTTTGGTGTTTATGCTGGACGAGAACACTTTACTGTGTTCTGAACTCTTATTTAATATTAAGAGTTCACTCGGCCAGTCGGTCGGTAGGTCAGCCAGTGCCTTTTACCGATAACCGAGGCCTTTTGCACTCATAAAGAGTCTTTCAACAAGAGTATCCTAAGTTTAACATGTGATAGCTACCGTTGTTATTGAATTACAGCAGTCATTTTTTTCATGTGGTTACAGTTGTTATTGACAAATAGCCATGGAACATTACAGCATTCAGCAACGCGTAGAAATTGTGAAAATTTCTTATCCAAATGGATCATCTGTTCGCCAAACCTTCCGTGTGTTGCGTGAAGTTTACGTCTCTGCGAGAGAACGATTCGGCGTTTCATCGATAAGCTTGAAAGAAGTGGTTCTATCAGCGATCAAAGAACGCCTGTACGTAATCGACGTAAGCGCTCCAACGAAAACATAGGCGCCGTTCGTGAGAGTGTACGCGAGAACGGAAACAAATCAATTGCTCGTCGAGCGCAAAAATTGGGGCTTTCGCCGACCACAACTTGGCGAATTCTGCATCTGGGCTTGAAGTTTCACGCTTACAAAATGGTGTTAACTCAAGAACTAAAGCCCAACGACCATAGGTTGCGCGGTGTATTTGCCGACTGGGCTATGGAGCAATTGGAAGCTGACCCGGATTTTTGTCGAAAAATCATCTTCAACGACGAAGCTCACTTTTGGATGGATGGTTGTGTTAACAAACAAAATTGCCGCTATTGGAGCAATCACAATCCAATGCAGATTCAAGAACGACCACTTCATCCCCAAAAGGTTACCGTGTGGTGTGGAGTTTGGTATGGTGGAATCATTGGTCCATATTTTTTCCAAGATGAAGATGGAGAAGCTCTGTCAATGGGGAAAGATACCGGGCTCATATAAAGGACTATTTTTGGCCTCAATTGGATGGTATGGATCTCAGAAACATCTGGTTCCAGGAAGATGGTGCCACATGTCATACTGCTCTCGAAACAATCGATCTTTTGAAAGAGAAGTTCAGAGGTTTCATCATTTCCCGTGGTGATGATTTTAGCTGGCCCCTCGAAGATTTAACATAACCCCACTTCTTGTGGGGTTATGTTAAATCCCGAGTTTATTTCAACAAGCCAGAAACAATAAATGATCTTATGAATAACATCACGCGTGTTATTCGTGAAGTTGGACCTAATTTACGTACTTCTGTCATTGAAAATTGGGTCAGCTGTATACGCGCAACCCAAAGAAGTCGCGGCGGTCACTTAACTGATGTTCTCTTCCACACGTAATCACATTAATTATGTTCCAAAGTTAAAAAAGAAATGAACCTCTATCATTTATAGAACGTGTTTTATTTAAGTTCAACGATAGGACACTCTTGTTGAAACACCCTATACAAGGTGCTTCTATTGCCCCATTATAATGCAGGCTTACTGCATGGTTTATTTAACCATAGCCCACCCCTCCATACCCAAATGCGAGATGGAGCACTCTGCGGATCTAGCTTACCCCCATCTTTGTATGATCTAAAATCACAACTGCATTAAATTAAATTCCTTATCTGAAAACTTCTTATACCAGATCCTTCAAACAGTTATTTCCTTCGATAGTTAAATTAGGGCTTCTTGCTATGTTGTTTTCTTTAGAAAACATACGTAATTAAGCTTTTAAATGCACAGTTTTACAAATTAAATCTTCAGCAAAGGCGATCGGAAATTGGCATTATTAACAGTACAGGGTGACTACAAATTCCCTTTATCCTATGTAAATTATAGTAAATAGTTCAGAAAGCTTTATTTTGCATGCGGTGAGAAGCTTCTAAAATCTCACCAAGTACAAAAATAGTTATTTGCCTAGCTGCATAGAAAAATGAGTTTTTTTCAGGAGGGTAAATAGTTTTTTTGGGTAAATAGTTTACGCCGAAGCGAAGTTGAGACCAAATATCGAAACGATGTTGTGGCATTTGTCATTTCTGGGATATTCGTTAATTTTTCAATACTTAGTCATTTTTAAAGTGCTGTCGCTATTCAGTTGTTTCTCGCGTTATCGTGGAAAGAGTGTGACATTTCAAAATCAGCATATAGCCGCTCGCTTTTAAACATCTGCCTATCGATTCAGTTTCCTCTATGCCTTGTACCTACAACGCAGTGTGTGTATGGAAGCTGTTTCTACATAAGGTTTCGTAAGAATAGTTTTTTTTGAAGTGTATAAAAATAAACGATAGTGATAGAGAAAGTAATATAAATGTATCACATAATAATTTGAAGTGTTGGATTTTTACGTAATTCAGCAAAATATTTTGCCTTTCGTGTTACGGCAACATAAACGGCCAACAATTTCTTTCCTTTGAAGCTCTTAGGAAGACTTCGGAAAAGATGGAAGCGAGAAAAAGCATGTCACGTGGAAAAAAAAACAACAGCATCGCGGCGCCCGGTGATTATTTTGACTGGGATTCGGGAAGTGCTGCGTTTCCTTCAACGCCTGTGTACAATATCCTGTCTTACTACATAAACAACCGGATGGGAGCCTGTCTTCGCTTTAGAGGGGGTGATGCAGCCAGACCTTTCTAGCAATATAGAAACGTACACAGTTTCAAAGTTTAACCCATGCTGCATTGCGGTGTAACGGCTTTCATTAGCATCTTTGGAAACTTAAATGTGCATAGTAGTACCTTAGCTTAGGTTCAGAGATTATGTCACCGGTAGTGACTGGTGACATAATAAATTGTGTATGATAAGTTGTTTTTTATTACCTTCTCTACTACTTAAGTAGAGGAAGTATTATATTCCACACAAAAATTCGATACCGAGATTCCATCGGAAATACGTTTCGAGACTCTCTAAAACAAACAAAAAGGTCTGTGTGTGTGTGTGTGTGTGTGTGTGTGTGTGTGTGTGTGTGTGTGTGTGTGTGTGAATAGCAGAACTCAAAAAGAAAGGCAGGTAAATACCAAACTTGGTATATTTAAGTTCAGCATCTTCCAAGGTTTCCAGGAACCCCCCCCCCACACACACACACACCAAACTATGAAATCAAACTACCCCGACTCCATCCATCAGGAATCCATTCATATCTAACTTTAGCCAATCAAAGCCATCAGAATAATATCTTCCTCACGTGGAGTAAATCAGGTGGTAGCAGTTGGTACCACTTTACTGCTGTGAACATCTGTGATGTCAGTCTAATAATTCTAAAATGGACTTAAAATTGAAAACAGTAGGATATCTATTAGTGTAAGTGGTGATGCTCAAAGGAGTGCGACATTCATAGAGTGTAAAGTTTGATGGCATTAAGCTTGAAGATAAAGGAAAAAGCCAAAAATATCATTATCCTCGTAACCCCCTCCCAAACGAGATTCGAACTCGTAACCTCTTGAAAGTGAGGCAAACACGCCACCTCCCATACCATGAAGGTGGGCTCACTTATTTTATCCTGTCCTATGAGGGTTAATCTTGTACACACACACACAGATTTTTTTTAAATGCTTCTTTTTGGATTCAGGGGGCTCAAAACACGTATTTTCGATAAGCTCTCGATATCGAATTTTTGGGTGGAATGCAAATACGTGGTAGAGAAAGTAAAAAGAGGAAAACTTGGTCATCCAGATACTGTTTTTAAAATGCCAAAAATGCTTAAAGTAAAAATCGTCCATAGTCTTCTCTGCGCTGAGAATTATGTGTTAAAATAAAATATGAGCTTTCATCTTCAAAATTCATTTTACGAATGCTTAGAATGACTCAATGTGGATTAGTGGGTTAAGATTATGAATACTAAATTAATAATTTGGATTTCGACGATGATATTTGATTAACGTACTTTCCCAAGCTTCCTTCATAAATATGACAAATTACAATTCAAACAAATAAACTTTCTCTGCCCATTATCATTAGTTTCATAGCTTCTGCAAATTATCCACACAAAAATAAATTATCCATTTTACTACTTTTTAATCGCGATAAACACTCAACGGAAGTGGTTTCAATTAGTTGATAATACAACGTTCAGTTGTTTAAAAGTCAGACGATTGCTACATACAATACGTGTGGTACATGTAGTTGAGCGTAATATGTTCTGTGATATTACGCACTCTTTGCATGAGCTCACAAGAGAGAAAAACGTCAACAAAGTGCCGTACTTAAGGGACACTGGGACTGAGTTTTTAGGTGAAAATGATAACGTTTTCGATTTTTTAATTATATCATATAAATATTATCTTCATTTTGGCCAAATATTTTTCACTATCTACCATTTTTAAAAGCCCAGCAAAATGTTTAAATCACCCTTTTAAACCCAGTGGACCCCACTTTCCCTTTCTGTATGTTCATTTTCTCAGCTTTACATTTTGCGCATGGAATTTACTTCTTAAATTTTAGTTTTGCTCTGATTTGTGTAAAAATTTGCATGGATAATCTTAAATATGCTAGCTAAAGAGTCAAGCATGCATTTTATAATTGTATAAATATTCATTCATTCATTATCTGTTTACCCTCCTCTTATATAGGACTTACACCCCCCAGGACTTACAAGCGGGTGCCTGGGGTCAGAGGCCCGTCGAGGAGCAGACACTCATGGATCAGACAGAGCATCCAGGATGGGTGATCAGCCCGATGCCTGGTATGGGATGAACGAAGAAGATGAAACGAAATGTTGGTGAAATGGATAAAAGGAAAGGTGATGATGGAGTAGTTGGTGGAATGAATGGCGGGGAAAACCGGAGAACCCGGAGAAAACCCGCCCAGGCGCCGCTTCGTCCACCACAAATCCCACATGCAGGTCCCTGGGATTGAACCCGGGCCGCCTCGGTGGGAGGCGAGCGGTCTAACCACTCGGCCACGGCGCGTATAAATATTGACCAACAAAAAATTAATTTATACTGAAAAACAAGGAAAATTTAACACTTCATAAATACAAAAAAATATTTTTCTAAAACTAATAATTTCAACTTAAATCAAATCTTTACATTTATTTTCACTGTACTAATGTACACTAAAATATTCATGCTTTCATGACTACAAACAAAGGACAGTAAAATCACAGAAGAAATGAAATATTTTACTCCGTTAGGCCTAAATGCTTGTTTTTTTTATTTATTTAGCAGCGAAATGAAATTGAGTTTTATTTATGGACATTCTTTAACTGCTGTGGTCCTTAGCGTCCCATTCTATATAGGGCGTGAAAGACCCGTAATTTTGCTCAGAGGCCTCTTTATCAGGCTTAAGGTTCTTTTACGTGCCGTAAATCTACGACACGGGACCACCGGCTTTACTTCCCTTCCGAAGGAAGCCATGCTAAGGTTTTTTACAGCCGAAAGAATCCATCGCCCTCCGCCGGGTTTGAACCGGGAAGCAGAGGCTAGTATGGTAACCACTACACCACAGAGGACGACTTTATTTAGGAGCAATGCATTGCACAAAAGTATCTATTGTGGTTACTTGTTGAAAAGCTATTGAAGAGCATATCTAAATCTGTAAAAATCTGATGTGTTACACTCACATGACTTTCTCTACTCTTGTACAAAATATTTATACAAACGCTTATTCTCCATATGCTTCATGTTAATCGAGATAAACATTTGCAGACTCTATCTTATTGCTAATTTTCTTGTAGATGTAAGGGGAATATATATTTACAAGGGCAATTTGGAAATACAGTAGCCTTTAAGCACATACATATCTCTTAATAGCTGGTTGCTAGGTGCAGCACCATTCCCTTTCCCACAGATTAATACTCTTTGCATATCCAAGACAAAAAAATTAATAACGAATTCCCATTTGAGAAAATAAGTATTGAAAAATTTAAGGGAATAACAAGCAATATCTCGAAAATAGTTCACTCAACAAAAAAAATGTATATGACATAAATTGCGTATTTTAACGCGATCTACATTTTTTGTGTAGTAAAATTTTGTCTGATTTACCAGTTATGCATAAGTCGTTCACAATGAAGAATACTTTTGGAGACATTCCCAGGAAATTCAAGATATACATTTTATTTGTCATAAAAATATCTTAAACATATGATATTTTAATCAAAATCGTTAGAGCCATTTTTGAGAAAATTAAAAGTTTCGAAAAATCTTCCATGTAAAGGGTAATCTGGGGTGGGGGGATTTTCTTGAAAACCTTCGTATTGCATCCTTGGAAGATACTGAACCTAAATACCAAGTTTAGTGTTTATCCGACTGTTCGTTTCTGAGTTATGCTGTTCACAGACAGACAGACACACACAGACAGACACAGACAGACACACACACACACACACACAGACAGACACACAGACACACTCCCGGACGTGTTTCCAAAAATGCTTTTTTTTGGATTCAGGGGGTCTCAAAACATGTATTTCCGGTGAAATCTCGGTATCGAATTTTTGGGTGGAATACAATACTTCCCCTACTTACTATACGTAGTAGAGAAAGTAAAAATATAGGGTGTTGCGTTTAAAATAAGAAAGTTGCAGACACTCCCCGTTAAATCGGTAGTAGCAAAACATTCGTAATATGTTTCTTGTACATGACTATCACTGTACATCGAGTTTCGTGTTAATCAAGCACGTGCTTCAAAAGTTATTTGGATGGTGCAGGGCATTTAACTAACCTGTATAAACCATTAAGGCTCAGCTAATTTAAGACTGATGTAAAAGAAAACTTGTATGTCCCCATCATTCATTCACAACTACATGATCAAGGAACAGGTCATGTGGCTATAAAAATCATTCATACAGTACCACCAGCTTGAACGGGGTGAATCAAAGGGCGTCTTTGGCCCGCATTCGGGAGACCCTGAGTTCGATTCCCGGTGGCCGCCCACTCTGACCATAGGTTTTTTAGTGTTATTCCTCTGATCACCTAGGCGAAAAGGGTGGTGCATTCTACCACGATATCTCCTTTCCTTCATTTCCTGCCATTTCATCTTTCAGGCAGTGTCTCCGGCTTTGGTAGCGCTTCAGGTGATGGGCAGAGGGCATGGAAGATTGCGCTTTGGAAAGATTTCTTCCCGCTAACGACAGGAAGCGTTGGCCTGCCTGCAAGGGACGCCTCGTCGCCCTCTCGCGGGACTCTTTGCCTCTACTGGCGAGAGCGGATGTTTCGTACTGGAAATGTTAGGATCTCTGTGCGTCTCTGTGATACATCTGCCTGCGGACCTGCGACCTCCTGCGATTCCTTCACTTCATCCCTGCCTCCCGGGAGGTGTAGCCACAATAGATCTAGTTGGTCGCAGTGCGAGGTGTTCCCCTCCGGTAATTTCGTACTACATTCTACCGCCACCATCACACACACCATTAAGTAAGTGGTCCGGATAAATGTACAAATGCCATGAAAGCTTTTCTGATTGACATTATGATAAGGAAGGCACTACTACAAACAAACAAAAACCTTTATACAAATATCAGTGTTTTACCTTATGGTAAAGAAAGCGTTATTGCAAGCAAGCAAAAAGCTTCATGCAAACATCAATGTTCTACGGTATAAGGAAAGTGCTATTGCAAGCAAACAAAAATCTTCCTTCGAACATCAGTGTTCCACCTTATGATTAGGAAAATGCTATTGCAAACAAACAAAAAACTTCATGCAAACATCATTGTTCCATCCCATGATAAGGAAACTGTTATTACAAGCAAACAAAAAACTTCACAGAGACATCGAGTGTTCACCTTACGATAAGGAGAATGCTATTGCAAGCAAACAAAAAACTTCATTCAAACATCACTGTTCGATTTTATGATCAGAAAAGTGCAACTGCCCCCCCCAAAGAGAGAGAGAGAGAAACAGTATACTTAATTTATTTTCAAAATAGATATTCAGTATTCATTCCTGTGCATAGTAACAGGCCTTGCTGCACAGCTATTTTGCAAGGCAGACTTATCGTAAACCTTAATCCGATTCATAAGTACATTACGCAAATCAAATATGGATTATGAGCACAACGCGCAACTCTGGCCTACCCCAGGCAGACAATAACATACACACGCGGATATTCTTCTAAGAATAAAATTATTTATTTTATTCAAATATTTCAAGAGCAGTAGAAAAAATAAGAATGCGAGTCATTGCCGTTCAGTTTTACTATGCAGCAAAAATATTCAAATATGAGAATTAAGTTCAGTTTCCGGTTCTAACGTAAAGGAATGTTTATAGTCGCGGTCGTTCACCTTGTGCACAGCACGACCAAAGGAAAAAGCTGTAACACTACCTGGGACACAATTGCTGTACATATCAGGTCATTTCCCTCTCATCCTAAATTATAGGCTTCATTCGCTCTCTCTTCGCGGAGAAGCTCAATCAAGTATGGTGTTGCCACCTTTCGGAAACTTTAAAGAGCGAATCATTTTATCACACATTGACATATTATAGGGCATTTTCACTTGGTTGAGACAGTTTGTTAAGGAAGAGTGAGACAGGTTATTGTCAATTTTGTCGAGGTTTCTAAAAATAAACGTTTTGAAATGTATATGTAGATTGATCCCTGATTCATTTATGAAAATTGTTAGATATTTATTGTAAAAGTAATGAAAAAGTATTTATTTTTAGAAACTACTCTATACTGTTTACAGTGAATAGTAAGAGAGAAAAGTTCTGTGAAATATGATTAAGTTCAATGTATTGGGCAGATATCAGCAGAAGCAAATCTTAACTCTAAAACGGACTATTAGTTATTGGTATGGAAGGTATGTTGTAGTTCTTCCTTAGATACCGTTTTCCCACGGCAGATTATGAGAACAATTATAATCTCTCAGGCGATTAGTCTGAAAAGGGGCCAATGTCACACTGATGTCGCAGATTGAACTGGGACATCCCATAGGGTCCCTATTCGCCGGGAAAAAATTATAAAGTTACACCTGACTTTAGGCATGTCTTCCGCTCAACGATCAGCTGCTTGCTACTAGCCAGACGCTGCAGTAAATGTATGCAAGAGAAATTAAGGTCGTATTTCTCAAGAATTGGAATATCGAATTCGGAACTCTAAAGTGAAATACGTAATACACCTGGATTAAAAATAATATTATGCATATTTATGCAGTTTTCATATGAGCACAGACGCACAATTGAAACCCAAGAGACTTTATTACAAATACTTTTCATATTGCACCAAACTTTACCAAATTATTTCAAATATAGTTTATATCAAAACCAAATCGAGACATATTTTTATAATACGTCCTTATAAAGTAATAGAGTATTATAGAATTGACGTAAACAAACATACATACACATAACATGCACATTGAATGATCCACAGCAGTTGGATCATTCATAATTAATACAGCATCATCATCATCATCATCATCATTATTTCAATGAAGCCCAACCTGTTCTCTTAAGAACAAGGTTCAGAGTCCACAGTTCACCCGACCTATTATTTATAAAGAGATTAACAAGCTAAAGCAATCAAATTTAAGTCCTTGGCAGCACGACTGGAAATAAGTGGGAGGGGAAACATCCTTCTTCCCCTCTCTCTGTAAGGTTTTGGCATCCATCATCATCGAATACTTTAGTGTACATTAATATGCATTAATACATTTATGTCCCAATTAAAGCTTAGAGAGAATTAACAGGCACTACGCTGCATAGACATAGAACTGAAGGAAAGAAAGTATTGTATTCCTTCGTCAATGTATCAACACAACCGCACATTGTAAATTGTATTCCTGCTCTGAACGCACCTGTTATAAGTGCATATTATTGGATCATTCTCACCTCTCGTTCACTTCATTGGTTAAAATAGAGCAAATACAACCAATGTAACTAATGTATGAGCGTACATTGAATTTATTTACCGCTAACGCGAAAGCTACAACGTCTAACGAGGGTAGGAGTAGAAACTAGGTACGTAGCGGGACTTAGCACCTGGACCTATAAGATCTTTTGTGCCTACGCCCCTGACGGGGTGCCCCCGGGAGGCAGGGGTGAGGTGAAAGGAGACAGAGGGCAACCGGACTAGGAGGCAAGAGGGTAGGGTCCCTAGCTTTTACAGATGGAAACTCTCTGGATGGCAGCTGGTGCAACCGGCTCCCCCGCATCAGGCTTGCATATCCCACTGGGGGTGGCGGGATTCGGAGACCGCCCCATTCCGGAAGACGAAGGGTTACAAAGAGCATCCTTTTCCGCTGCCATGCAACGCCGAGACTTCCGCCGACACTTTCAACCCTGAAACAGACCAAGCAGATGAAAGGTGAAGTGAAATGAGAATGGAGGTGAAATGGAGGGACAGGAAATTCGAGGGATGTAATGAATCTTCCCAGAATTCGCCTAGCGACCTGGAGAAGCCTACAAACAAACCCACGGATCAATAAGGTCGAATGCGGGAATCGAGCCCACGACCTCCCGAATGCGGACCACAGGTTACCGCCTGAGCCATTCCACTCGGTTAACGAAGGTAAAACTTAACATCAACTAAACGTTTCTTCCTATTTCTTAGCCGAACGTGGTGCTTGGTGTCTCTGTATCACATGGTGACCAAATAATTAAGACAGGCAGAAAGAGAGTTCAACATACGACTTGAAAGCTTTAGTTTATAGTACAGCAGAACCCCTTGATAAAATGTTTAAATGCAAATCTTGGCAAACAATTGCCGCAGGACGCTGGTTTTCGGAGACTAAAAAATTCAAAATGAAATGTTATTCACCAACGGATTATTTTTATCCTGGAGTGTCAGTAAATTTTGGGTGCAAATTATGTTTGTATCAGCGTCTTAACTGTACAACGCCATGAAGATCTATTTGCTTCTACCAGCATTTTATATTAGTTCCCATCAGACAGCAGCACTCTCCATTGAAAGTGACATTGAAAGATGTGTGGTTGCTACATAGCAATTAGTTTTTGTAACACATAAATGTTAGTTTAGGAAATAATAAAAAACCAAGGTGAGAGATAATTTGAAGGACGTTCCTTACATATAAAAGTTTTAAAATACATAATGTAACACGGAATTCATATAACTTAAATAAATAGTAATGTGAAGAAGGAAACACTAATTCTGGATAGTCTCGAACTGAAGAAATGACAATGCAATTCTGATGCTTTGTATGCAAAATGAAGGGTTCGGCATTTGTAGCATCTAGGAGGCCACTTCTCAAGAACCCAAGAAAGCGACAATTTCAAGTATTTAACATTCTCGTTAAATGGAATGGACACGGTGCTTTTTAAAACTATTTCATCACATACACGTAGGTAGCGAACCTGTAATTTCATACGTTACGTAAAGGCAGCTATTAGCGCCGAAAGCATATATAAAATGTCACGCACAAGAGCGTGGAACAAACTGGTTGGGGATTTTTGAAACTAATAAAATATTTGCTGCTAATATATGAATAGCTTAGAGTGAATTTGAAGTAGTTTTAACATAAATAACATTGAAATTTGAGAGGTGGACTATAAGACTGCTTCTTCATGGTTTTCCGCTTTTGGTCTGAGAAACAAAGAAGAAAGATCATTTTCCTGATGGTCAGCTGTTTCGACGTTGTTCAGTAGTCGACACTGATCGTACTAAACTATATTCACTCTTAGGTTGATCCGCGGTAAAACAAACCCACGTGGTCAGTGCACCGTGGTGCAACACGGTAGCAATGCGCCCAGGAAAGTAGTCACATGCTAATCTCTGGATTTTAGAATGAATTTATCCTTAAATAGTATAATATTCTATACAAATATCTAAGGTTTTATTTAACGTTGATTTATACCGTAAAACAGAGCCACAAATCCCATTACGCAATTCGTATGAGTCACCTGACATCCGGGTAGGCGCAGAATATTGTTTACAGCCAGAAACCAGCAGTTGTGTTCAGTATCATGGAGGACGGTGAATTCGCTCTTGTGTTTTCGTCGAATTACGTAAAGCATTAGCCGCGCAAACCACTGACTACTGGTGAAAAAACAATAGTGTTGAATCTTTATTATAAGTTATGTGAGAAATATCCAACACTTTCCGCGAAAGAAATGGTGAAATTAACTTCTGAGTTCACCGCTGTTTCGAGTACAAGTATAAACAGTGCTTGTGCAGAAAAATCTGAAACGAGAAAAGTGGTTACACCCGGAATAAAAAAGAAAAAGAAAGCATATGAAAAACGCGATGCAAGAATGTGATGATTTTAAGAAGAATGCAATTCGCGTAACAGTGCACAATTTCTTTTTAAAATGAGCCGGCAACAGTTAATAAAGTGCCGCTTCCAGAGAGCGAATAAATTAGGTTATCGCATACCTGTTACTTTATTTTTCGCTCATTTATTTTAGAATTAACTATTATTATATGTTAAAACGTTTATTTTATCAATCTTATCGCCTTTAACCCTTAACAGAATATGCTAGTCACCGTTTCAGTTGTCGAAATAAGGACTCTGTTCTTTTTTGCACTACGTGCCGCTTGTACTCGCCACATGGTCTGAAAGTGTGACAGTATTTCTAATGCGAATGGCGGAAGGATACATTATAGCGGTGCACTGGTCACCTGGGGTTTGTTTTGACGCGGATCAGCCTAGGAGTGAATACAGAGTATGCTGTGTGCCCTTACGCAATATTTTACAATATTCTCCTTCGAAATGTTTGCTCTTAAGAAAGCTCTGGAATACACAGTGCAAGCTATAGAAATTAAATTTGTGATATTCACCGACTTTATGAGCGTGCTGCAGGCTACTCAAAATAACAATCCCAAGCGACCTATGATTCGGGATGTTCTTTCTCTGTGTAAGAAACTAAAATTTTCTGGAAAGAATATCACCTTAACGTGCGTCTCGTCGCATGTTGGCATAAAGGGAATGAAAAAACAGATGAAGCTCACAAAGAAGCCACCTGATATCCTCATAGCGATCTCACAGTAGCACCACCACATCAAGATGTTATCAAATGACGGCTACTGAGAAATGGAAGAAAGAACGGCTGACATTAAACAGTGAGCTCCATCATATCCGATACAGCTACACAAGTATATACAAACTTATCTGGACATTCCGACGAAGAAACCAAACTGTTCTTTCCCGGAGAATTGGTCATTGTAAACAAACCCGTTCTTATCTACTTATTCATGATCCACCCTTGCTCTGTACGACCACTTACTGTGAACATATTCTACTGCACTGCGATTTGTGCAACAGATGGAGACAGGCTGGAATTCGATCTACCCAATGCTATCAATAACCCTGTTGTGGTTACAAACAAACTACGTATACACACAACACAAACTTATACAATAATGTGTCATGGAACTTATAACTTGTATACAACCATTTTATATTCTTCCATTAAAATTGTAGGGGAAACCACTTGAGCCTAATTAGTAAATAATAATTATATTTTCAAATCAAAATTTTCAGAAACACAAGCGTTAAAGTGACAAATTCTTGCGCTATAAATATCCTCAACACAATTTAAAATTAATACAATTATCAAGTAAATAGCATTTAAAAAGTGAGATGGTGTAAATCGGTTCAAATTAGTAACGTGGTCCTTAAATTGAACCACCCGTGTCTTTAAATGAACCGCATACTTTTAAGCATAAAAGTATTTTTATTAATACAAAATACACATACTTTATTGTACATTCAAAACAAATGTGCTATCAGCAACAAAAGTAGAGTCCAAAATTGAGACAAGAATAGCAATTTCCTTGAACATTTTGAATTTTTATGTAATGACAATCACTTGGTTTTTGGAATAGGTATTATTTGCAAATATAGAGTTTTTACTTATTTTTACTCTCATACAGAAGGGTCCAATTATACACAGTCTTCAAAATAAAACACTTTCTTCTTGTCACTAACTTTCGCACACTTTTGGTGAAGCCATATCCTACAACTCACACACTGGATCATGTCCATCATTTCAGACAATTCACATATTCATGTCATCCACTGTTTTTAATATGATTTTTTTTTAACTTAGCATATTATGTGAATATTTATTCACACGATATACTATTCGCAGTTAAGCAATCCTAGAACTTCAATAGGTTTCCTAAATTGGACCAGTTCAATATAGGGTTCAAACAGTGGTTCAATTTACGAGCTACGCCATTTTGGAAGCTTTAGCATCTATGTGACAAGGAGAGACGCTGTTTGAAAAAACGTATACGTGAATATTGTTGCTAAATAAACACTTTATAACATGTAATATATAGATCATCTCAAATTTATCTAATTGGTCCTATAAGCTTAGCTAAATGAGTCAAATATTACTTTTAAGGCACCAAAAACACACAACACTTCATACAACTGAAACCACAACTCAGAATGCAAAGTCAACAACTCCAAGCATTCATAGCTGTACACGCTACGCTTCTGCTAGGATTATGGTGTGAAACGGCAACTCTAGGCCGGGCCCGAGAACAGTAATTCTAGATAACTTATTAATTAACTTTTAGTGATGTTAAATCGTATTATGTAAATATCTTTTTCTCATACTGCTTGTATATTTTAAGAAGGGTGATTTAACATTATGTATCTATCTAGGTTATTAATATTAGTAGAGTTATAAATGGTTTAATGTAAATAATTTAAGCGCTATGTTAAAATACTGTCCACGAGGGAAAGTTTTAGCTACAGGAATAGTGCTTTCGAAGGCAGAAAACCTAGTTTTATTACCTCTCTCCGGTCGCTGTGCTATTATTCCTACAGCGAGGGTGTAGAGCCTTTGTCCCATTATTTGATAATTCGCCGTGACCAAGTGAGTGAGAAAGACAACCTTAACGGTAAATGTAGGAAAAGCCGCGATTTATATTAAAATTGGACCAATGAGATCCCTGAAAGTTTATTCGAAATAGTTAGACGCGTCGAGTCGCGCTAAAAATGGACCAATAGCAAAGGAAGCAGCCTCAGGAGCCTGAGACTATAAATGAATCTGTTTGGGGAAATTTCGGGACAGTTCATGTCATGTGTGGTCAGGGAGAGATGCTGCAGGATGCGTGAGATATCGCGCCCAGAAAGGAATCAAGTCAGCTTTGTAATGTCAGCTTAGTATTGCATTTTATTCGACAGTTCATGTCATGTGTGGTCAGGGAGAGATGCTGCAGGATGCGTGAGATATCGCGCCCAGAAAGGAATCAAGTCAGCTTTGTAATGTCAGCTTAGTATTGCATTTTATTCGGCAGTTTATGTCATGTGTGGTCAGGGAGAGATGCTGCAGGATGTGTGAGATATCGCGCCAAAACAGGGAATCAAAATAGTTTTAGCAACACACCTAAGATCCGCTACTCTGAAAGCGACAATAAGAATAGTTATATTTCGTGACATATCCACGCCATAGTCTAACAGCGGTGGACAGTATTTTACAGCGGCAATACCAGTTTTGTATACTACGAGTGTTAAATTAAATAAAAAGAAACGGCAGCGTCATCTTTTCATAAACAAAGCAAGTCTATGTCTTCCTATATCACCACCCGAGATCTACGTTTTCCTTTACCGAGGATAAGTCCATGCTCCCATAGAATTTAAGAACAATTACTGAGGCTAGCCGAGGATAAATTGAAGAGAACCAACCCACTGAGAACTTCTGGAAGCAACGGGAGAAGCATCAAGGTAAGCTACAGCAACGGATGAGGAGGTGATCGCCGCAAACCGGCTCCCAAACGTGGGGCTAACAAACGTTAAGATCGCCGCAAACTGGCGCCATAACGTGGAGCTCGAAGGGAAGACCAGCTCGAAGGGAAGAACGACACGAACGGAGGACTAGGAAACAACGAACAGACGAAGAATCTTCAGAGGAAAGGGGCACAGCAGAACAAAATTACAACGCGAACTTCTAGTCTACCTACGTGGGACAACAAAACAGCTGAGAACATCGCTTCTAGAACTTCACCAGGATTCGAACCCGGAACGCATCAGTTAACATAAAAAAAAATACAGGTTAGAACATTTATTCAAAAACAAACAAAAAGGCATGCAGAGTAGTGACTCAGTTTTGTGAACACATGTTATTGAGAGGGGGTAAAGTCATTACTAGGGAGGTAGAACTTGCTAACGGAACCATGAGTAGGTCAAGGGAAGATTTGGAAGAACTGAATGGGGAGGCTATTGTCAGCATAACAACAGATGGAGAAAATATGGGTGCAGCTGAAGTAGAAGTTAGGGAAAGGCAATCACCGATTGAGCAGGTCATTGACGCAGGTCAAAACCAGCTGCTAATATTGCTTCAACATTTGAGCGCAAAGATAGATGAGCAGAGTAAGGAGTCAAAAAGAAATTTCAATGAACATAGTAAGAACTTAGAAAGCATATTCAATGAATCTAGTAAAGACGTAGAAAGAATCGTAAGTGAACTAGATAAGAATTTAGAAGGGGAATCAAATGAGAATAATGAATACTTAGAAAGAATCATAAGTAAGCAGAATAAGGACTTAGAAAGAATCGTAAGTGAACAAGATAAGAATCTAGAAGGGGAAGCAGATGAGCATGATAAGGACTTAGAAAGAATCGTAAGTAAGCAGAATAAGGACTTAGAAAGAATCGTAAGTGAACCAGATAAGAATCTAGAAGGGAAATCAGATGAGCATAATAAGGACTTAGAAAGAATCGCAAATGAGCAGAGTAGGAACTTAGAAAGAATCGTAAATAAGCAAAGTAAGGGCTTAGAAAGAATCGTAAGGGAACAAGATAAGAATGTAGAAGGGAGATCAAATGAGCAGAGTAGGAACTTAGAAAGAATCGTAAATGAGCAGAGTAAGGACTTAGAAAGAAAACTGAGCGAACAAAAGGATTTCGAAGGGAAATTAAGTAAGCAGGGTCAGGACTTAGAAAGAAACTTAAGTGAACAAAATGAGAGTTTAGAGGGGAAATTAGTTGAGCTGATGAAGGGGAAGTTAATAGAAACACTTGAAGGGAAATTACTACAGATACTAGAAACTAAAGATCCGAAAACACTAACGGGAAAAGAGACGTCAAAGAAAGCTTTTGAAAGAATGTCAAAGAGGGCGCAGAAAAGAAAGCATGAATTTAAAACCAGGAAGCGAAAGAAATGGTTGATCGAACTTGGAGAATTAGTATGGGTATAAAAAAAAAAAAAAAAAAAAAAAAAGACAGAATAGCATTGATCCGGACTCTACAGTGCCTGGAAAGGAGAACTTTCACAGGTGAATTAATGAATTATCTTAAGCAGTTGTGCAGAACATTTTTTTTTGCATTACTAAAGAGACTTGAGTATTAAATGATCATTAGTGATAGTGAAGAAGAACAAGAAACACCTTTGCCATTAATATGTTTCAGTTTCTTTCTGCTTGAATAAGTTTGTCTTAAGGTTGAAACAGCTTTTATTGTCAGAATATTTATTATATTTTTTTTTGATATTTAGCCATATTTGTAAATTATTAATTGGTTGGTATGCTAGCAATATGCTGACAGTTTTCTTTAAACATATAAATTAGTTTTATTAATTATAAAAAAAAAGGTATCATAGAATGGAAAATTTATTTAAAGGTCCATACAGGGTGATTTACATTTGAGTTACAAGAAATAAAGAATTCCAAGATCGTAGGGAGATACCATAAACAGTTGCTCAAACCGTACAAATGTTTAGAGAATGAGAAGGGTGAAGAATATAATGAAAAGAATCAGGTTAGTTTTACTCGAAATGAGGTAACACCCCTGTGAACAAATAGTAAAGGTAATACACCCGATAAATAAGGATGTAAAGAAATAAATAAAGGCATAATAATTATGTACCAATATGTATGTAAATAGATTTAATTTTAGAACTTAAATTGGGTATTAGAGTATTTGTATGCGTCACAAGTTATTCGTGTGCGGGAAATGTATTGTGTATAAGAATGTCCCTCGGAAACCTGTTTTTAAAGGGAGAGTGTAGAGTGAATGACCCAAATATAAACATCACCGGTTTGTCGGAACCCTTGTGAAGAAACAGGTATAGCGAAGGGTCTCTGTCAACAAAACAAACCTACAAAGGCCATAATCAGAGGAATTATTCTGGAAAAGAAAATTGTATCAAGTGCTGAAAAATTTATTCTTTTCCAGAACAGGGCAATTTGAAACGGCAACTCTAGGCCGGGCCCGAGAACAGTAATTCTAGATAACTTATTAATTAACTTTTAGTGATGTTAAATCGTATTATGTAAATATCTTTTTCTCATACTGCTTGTATATTTTAAGAAGGGTGATTTAACATTATGTATCTATCTAGGTTATTAATATTAGTAGAGTTATAAATGGTTTAATGTAAATAATTTAAGCGCTATGTTAAAATACTGTCCACGAGGGAAAGTTTTAGCTACAGGAATAGTGCTTTCGAAGGCAGAAAACCTAGTTTTATTACCTCTCTCCGGTCGCTGTGCTATTATTCCTACAGCGAGGGTGTAGAGCCTTTGTCCCATTATTTGATAATTCGCCGTGACCAAGTGAGTGAGAAAGACAACCTTAACGGTAAATGTAGGAAAAGCCGCGATTTATATTAAAATTGGACCAATGAGATCCCTGAAAGTTTATTCGAAATAGTTAGACGCGTCGAGTCGCGCTAAAAATGGACCAATAGCAAAGGAAGCAGCCTCAGGAGCCTGAGACTATAAATGAATCTGTTTGGGGAAATTTCGGGACAGTTCATGTCATGTGTGGTCAGGGAGAGATGCTGCAGGATGCGTGAGATATCGCGCCCAGAAAGGAATCAAGTCAGCTTTGTAATGTCAGCTTAGTATTGCATTTTATTCGACAGTTCATGTCATGTGTGGTCAGGGAGAGATGCTGCAGGATGCGTGAGATATCGCGCCCAGAAAGGAATCAAGTCAGCTTTGTAATGTCAGCTTAGTATTGCATTTTATTCGGCAGTTTATGTCATGTGTGGTCAGGGAGAGATGCTGCAGGATGTGTGAGATATCGCGCCAAAACAGGGAATCAAAATAGTTTTAGCAACACACCTAAGATCCGCTACTCTGAAAGCGACAATAAGAATAGTTATATTTCGTGACATATCCACGCCATAGTCTAACAGCGGTGGACAGTATTTTACAGCGGCAATACCAGTTTTGTATACTACGAGTGTTAAATTAAATAAAAAGAAACGGCAGCGTCATCTTTTCATAAACAAAGCAAGTCTATGTCTTCCTATATCACCACCCGAGATCTACGTTTTCCTTTACCGAGGATAAGTCCATGCTCCCATAGAATTTAAGAACAATTACTGAGGCTAGCCGAGGATAAATTGAAGAGAACCAACCCACTGAGAACTTCTGGAAGCAACGGGAGAAGCATCAAGGTAAGCTACAGCAACGGATGAGGAGGTGATCGCCGCAGGTGCCATCTATCGAACAGTTTGGAAAATATTGGAGCGGTTCAATTTAAGAGGCGGTTCAAATTAGGGACCTTTCCCCTACGTGTCTTATGATGCACTGTATTGTAATTTAATTTTACTATGGTATTCGTAAAGTTGTCATGGTCACAATAAGACCACTGTTAAAGCGGCCTAAATAATTCATTAATAAAACATACAAAAAGAAAGATAGTTTTAAGAAATAGTTTGGTATTAGCTCTTCATGCATTTCGTATAGATCAATCCAGTCTAAGAGTGCCTCCAGTTTCAACTATCACGGCCCCTGTCACGCTGCAAATGAGATGATTTCCCTGATGCTTAACTATCTGTCTGTGTATTGTCACATTTTAATTTAAATTGTTCGAATTTGGTGAATCAAGCTAAGTTGAATGAAACGCCGTACACATGTATGAAATACCGAGTGGGATGGCCCTGGCAGTAATGTCTGTGGCCCGCATTCGGGAGGTCCCGGGTTCAAATTCCATGGGTCGACCAATATGACAGGTATTTTCGTGGTTTCCCTCAGCCGCTAAAGTAATACCGGATTGGGCTACGGTACGAAGCAAAAATAACAGTTGCCCTGCGCTAAGGTCTCTGTGGACACGTGACGATCCAAGATAGCATGGTTACATGAGATCTAGAAGGCTAACTGTCCGCCTTTCTATCCACAGACAATGAAAGCAGGCAGACTGGACGGCACCATAATGCCATCTGCACGGCACGAAACAGCAGCTACAGTTGCTATGCACTAAGATATCTGTGGACACGTGACGAAGCAAAATGGTATGGTTACAGGGATGGGACCTAGAAGGCTAACTGTCCACCACGCATCGATCTACGAGCTATCCACTACCAAATCCGTCGCGATATGACCATGTAGTTAAAGCGACGTAAAATAAATAGAGTAATAAATAAGTATGAAATTAGATGTGTAAGTAAACTAAAAGCAATAATGATGCAGAGTAACATTTTTTTCTGTTTATGAAATTCTATTCAGGAAAAAAGTGCCACTCGTGGCATTACCACAATCATTGATTTGTCGATTATTTTGCCCACCAACTGAAATATTAGAGTTATATTAATTCTGAGAGGAGTGTAAACGTTAATCTACAATAAGCTGGACACGTAATCAGAACAAAAACGGCAACGCCCCCTTAAAATGTGGAATATTCGTTTTCAAATCTGAGTGTTCAAGATCAAGGGAACCTTACTGGATGATGGGAACGGGAGAGTTGCTGAAGTTTCAGCTTAGCCGTTTCTGTTCTGGGTCATTGGATACTGCAGAAAGTCGCAATATATATACAATTCCATCATGGAAAGTCTAAATTAAGGATATTGGTCAGTGTTCAACCGTATTTGGTACCGTGTTCGAAAAGAAATCCAAGAGCTTATAAACTTAGTGGGAGTTTATGAACATACTCGGTTTAAGGCGGTATGTTGTTCAAAACGTAGAACAGTGCATTTTATACAGAATAAACAAAAACAAAGTGCATAATAATATTCTCTAATATTCTCTCTACTCACAGTGTGAGTATACTGTAAAACTTCAGTTTCTAGCAGACGATAAACTTAAACTAATATTTCTGCTCAAAACCCAGTTACCTATCCAAAAGTCCCAATGAACAAAAATCTGATGTGTTACACTCACATGACTTTCTCTACTCTTTTACAAACGCTTATTCTCCATCTACTTCATGTTAATCGAGATAAACATTTGCAGAGTCTATCTTATGTAAAGAGTCATGTAAAGGGTACTCTGGGGTGGGGGAATTTTCTTGAAAACCTTCGTGTCGCATCCTTGGAAGATACTGAACTCAAATACCAAGTTTGGTGTTTATTCGACTGTTCGTTTCTGAATTATGCTGTTCACAGACACACACACACAGACACACACACGGACATGTTTCCAAAAATGCTTTTTTTGGATTCAGGGGGTCTCAAAACATGTATTTCCGGTGAAATCTCGGTATCGAAATTTTGGGTGGAATACAATACTTCCCCTACTTACTATACGTAGTAGAGAAAGTAAAAAAGGCCACCTAATAAAACAGAAAGTAGGAAGCTACAAGTTACAAAGCAAGTCTTCCAGAAACAGTTTATAATATTTCAGTTTCACCTGACAAACTGACTTTCAAAGCAATAATGAGAATTCACCTCCCATTGACTCTGAATCTTATAAATATGTAACCACTGCATTTACATGGATAAGTGAGGACGTCTGAAACAAAATCACAGCTAATATTAGAAGCAATCCACAGAAACCAACTCACAACAGACTGGTTCCATGTTTTCATGAAAGACTCTTGTTCAGAAGGATTCGGAATGACAGAGCAGTAGTATTCAGCCACGTTTTCTCTTACTACTCGTCTGCAGAGAGAGGGAGAGCTGCATTTGATGTTGAGATTCAAGCCAAATAAGTAGCTCTGCATACAGTCTCTGACAAATGCAGCAGCTGTGCAGCACATAGCAAATGACAGAATAGCCCAAAACTCATTAAATACAAACAATTCATTGAGTGGCGTCAGCTCTACCAGTCTTTAACCTTACTGAATAAACAGATAATGCTTACAGTGGGTCCATATCATTCTGGCTCATCCGAAAACGAACAAGCGGACACCCTTGCTAAAAAAAATCTGATGTGTTACACTCACATGACTTTCTTCATATGCTTCATGTTAATCGAGATGTTAATCTTATTGCTAATTTTCTTGAAGATGCAAGGGGAATTGATAGGCTTTAAGCGACAGTCAAATATTTTAAGAACTGGTTGCTATGTGGAGCATTCCATTCTCTTTGCATTACCAGGAAAAAAAAGAATAACGAATTCCCATTTGAGAAAAAGTATAAGTATTGGAAAATTTAAGGGAATAACAAGCAATATCTCGAAAATGGTTCACTCAATAAAAAAAATGTATATGACAAATTGTGTATTTTAACGCCTTCTACATTTTTTGTGTAGTAAAATTTTGTCTATCTCTTATGGTTTACCAGTTATGCAAAAGTCGTTCACAATGAAGAATACTTTTGGAGACATTCCCAGAAAATTCAAGATATGCATTTTATTTGTCATGAAAGTATCTTAAATATATGATATTTTAATCAAAATGGTTAGAGCCATTTCAGAGAAAATTAAATTTTTCAAAAATGTTCCATGTAAAGGGTAATCTGGGTGGGGGGATTTTCTTGAAAACCTTCGTGTCGCATCTCTGGAAGATACTGAACCTAAATACCAAGTTTGGTGTTTATCCGACTGTTCGTTTCTGGGCTATGCTGTTCACAGACCGACATACACACGGACATGTTTGCAAAAATGTTTTTTTTTGGATTCAGGGGGCCTCAAAACATATATTTCCGGTGAAATCTTGGTATCGAATTGTTGGGTGGAATACAATACTTCCTTTACTTACTATCGTAGTAGAGAAAGTAATATTCTACCTTTCATAAACATTAAAATGGAGAGACTTTACAAATATAACTTTTGTAACTACAGAAGATAAGCGGTGGACAGGTGTACGAAACTGCACCAGATACTCCAAGCCTGAGGCAGTAACCACCTTTCGCTCCTTACTGGACATGACCACCTGTGTGGACATCTACACCACACTGGGATAGCAGAACTCTTTGTAGCGAACAGGAATAATATGGAAAAGAGACATCTTAGCTATATTACATTAGTCTGCCAGTGTGGTCGAGAGGTCTCGGGTTCGATTCCATGCTGGAGCGGGGAACTTCTCTTTGATCAGAATAATTCCCTATCCTCCGCAGAGTCTGGAAGTGTGAGTGTGGGAGTGAGTGTGTGTTTTTAAGTCTAGCAAGCAATAAAACCAACGTTAAGAAATCTACAGTTCAGCGCGTAAAAATATCGACACCATCAGTTGTTTCTTAAGTGAAAGCCCCCGATGCTACCATAGAAGTTAAAGGAGGCTATACAAATGAAACAATTTAAGAACAACTTTTCAGAACAACCGAGACTGCGAGATGTTGGCAATCTTAAGGGCTAACACAAAGTCTATAATTATATCGATTGTACTTGTAAAACCAAATAAATGTTCATGGTATCAAAGAATTTCACTCTATCAAAAACCTTAAACACACATGATCTCGTACATACATGAATGCACACATTAATACATATATTAGTAGACAGTGATTACGTAAAATGCATTAATATGCATATGTGCATAGTAGGTACGGAAGTATTACATTCCACCCAGAAATATCAAGATTTCACCGGAAGTACACGTTTTTGAGACCCCCAGAAAAAAAGGCGTTCTAAAAAGAACGTCCACGCCCGCGCTCACTCGCGCCTGAGTTGTATGCCTGTGTGTGTGAACAACATACTCAAAAACGAAATGTTGGATAAGTACCAAACTTGGTATTTAGGTTCAGTAGATAACTTTCAGAAATACGACGAGAAGATTTTCAAGAAAATCTTCACACTCCAAATTACTGGTTATATGGAAAGCTTTTCGTTATTTTTGATTTTCTCAAAATGACTAACGATTTGTATTATCATAGAGTATTTAATCTATTTATGTAAAAATAAATGAGTATCTTGATTTTCTGCAAATAGCCTGTGAAACTCTTCCGAATTAATTTAACTCAATATAATTAGTAAACTACAGGAGACAGAAAAAACGTACTATACAGTACATTTAGATTTCTTTAAAACACACAATTTATTTCACATAACTTTTTTGTGAAATTTTCCGTTTCCGAAATATCCGTTGTTGCTAATTGGAATTTTTCAATATTTTTTTAATTGTTTGAACACTGCCACCACTCAGTTATCTCTAACGATGTCACGGAAAGAATACGGAATTTCAAGGCAAGTATTGCCACCCACTTTTAGACATTTGACTATCGCTTCGGTCTCCTGAATCCCCCTTGTATGTACCTACCCCGACATGTGTAATGAAACTATTTCTGGAAATGGAAAAATAAGCTTTTGTAAGACAAGTTTGTAGAAGCGATAAAAAACCCACTGATGTGTTACACTCACATAACTTTCTCTACTCTTGTACAAACTATTTTTACAAACACTTATTCTCCATATGCTTCATGTTAATCGAGATATCGAGATGTTAATCTTATTGCTAATTTTCTTGTAGATGCAAGGGGAATTGGTAGGGTTTAAGCTATAGTCAAATGTTTTAAAGCTGGTTGCTATGTGGAGCATTCCACTCTCTTTGAATATAAAAAAAACGAATAACGAAATCCCGCTTGAGAGAAAGTATGTATTGGAAAATTCAAACAACAAGAAATATCTAAAAAAAAGCATCTGGCATAAAGTGTGTGTTTTAACGAGATCTAAAGTTTTTGTGTAGTAAAATGTTTTCTATCTCTTACGGTTTACAGTTATGCGAAAGTCATCAATATGAAAAGGGCTTTTGGAGACATTCCCAGAAAATTCAAGATATACATTTCATATGCCATAAAATATCTTAAACATATATCTTAATCAAAAAAATTAGCAATTTTTGAGAAAATGAAAACTTTCGAAAAATATTTCATGTAAAGGGTAGTCTGGAGTGGGGGATTTTCTTGAAAATCTTCGTGTTGCATCCTTAGAAGATAGTAAACTCAAGTACCAAGTTTGGTATTTATCCGACTTTTCGTTTTTGTGCTGTTCACAGTCTGACAGACACACACACACACACACACACACACACACGAACTTCTTTCCAAAAATGCTTTAATTGGATTCAGGGCACCTCAAAGCATGTATTTCCGGTGAAATCTCGGTATCGTATTTTTGGGTGGAGTGCAATACTTCCCCTACTTAATATATGTAGTAGAGAAAGTAATAAACGATAGTGTTGGAGCAAGTCATATTAATGCAATGTATCGATATTTCATTCCTGCTTCTATTGCTCTAATACTAGAATCTTCAGCATGAAAAGATACGAAAACTGCAGCGTTACTAAGGGAAGTCTGATTTTAACTCCCTTCATAATTTTGAAAAAAGAAAAAGGAAATTAAAAAAAAAGAAAGAAAAGAAAAGGAAACTCAGACAATACGGAGCTGCAAACGCTTATACCTACCTACCCACCCACTCACCTCGATCGAAACGCCGAATTGTTTGTATATGTAATCAAGACTCGGAACTTAGAACATGCTGTGCCTTGCGGTCAATAGGTGTAACACAAACAAAGCTAACATAAAGTGTATTTCGTGACATTAATTCTGTGCTGGTAATAGGTGCTCGTTGACAGTGAATACCGGTCGCTTAGGCACGCAAGGCCCCAACTTTCGAGCCTTAGTAGTAATCTTACCACAGCCCCAAACCAGCACTGTCTATGTGACAACTTGGCTTTATTCAGCCAATGATGTCCCCAAGCTCCGTAGAAGTTAATTTGGTCCTACGAATCACTGGAAAATTTTGAAAATTACCGGTAGTTCAAATCTTCCAACTAAATCCCTATCTTGAACTTAGAGGGATTTGAACATCCAGCTGAAATAGTCACTGCGGTTTGTTTTTCAGATAAAATGTACGAGGGCTGATCAATAAAGACTGAGATTGATTTTTTCCTGTAGCTTTCTTGAGAGTTTCCTGTCTCTACCATGAATATTTGAAAAGAGTGGGGTTTCATGTATAATGTCCATAGGCGGCAGCACTCTCATATCGGTAGGTTGGTAGTAATGCTATATATTGTTGACCCTAGTTGAATTTCGCATACCACAAAATGAAGGTGACACAAGAGGAGCAATAAAATTCTGTTTTCGTTTAAATCATACAGCCTCTGAAACTTTGGAAAAGCTGAAGCAAGCATACGGTGAAGATGCACTACCTCGTGCAACAGTGTTTAGGTGGTTCAAAGACTTCAAAGTAGAGCGAGTCCTCTGTGCTAAGCAAGGTGCTTCGGCTTCTGCTATGACTGAAGTCAACATCAACACAGCTGCTGTGATTGTTATTCCCACTCACACCACTGTTACAGCAGCGTACTACACGTCAGTATTGGCTACACCGAGGAAGCACATTGCAAGAAACATCCAGAACTTATCACAACAACGTGCGGCCTCACTTTGTAAATCAAGTCCAGGAATTTTTGGCTAAATTCAACATTACCTATGTGCCGCATCTGCCGTATAGCCCCAATCTTGTCCCCTATGTTTTCTTTTTATTCCCATCACTAAAGGCAAAGCTCCGGGGCATTCATTTGAGAGCACTGAAGCAGTGCTGAAGAAAAGTGAGGCGATTCTCAAAGACCTGACAAAGAATGGCCTGTACCATGTGTTCGAGGACTGGCAGAGACGCTATAAAAAGTGCATTCAAGTAGGAGAGGACTACTTTGAAAAAGACCATGTCAACATTGAAATGGAGTAATAAATATCTGTGAAAAAAATTAGTCTCAGTCTTTATTGATCAGCCTCGTATCTTTGGACTCACCGATTTTAATATTTTGTAGAAGTTATTGCTTTACTAGTGGGGCAACGGTTGTTAAATTTATCATAGATTCGCTGAACCGATAGCTAAAGTAACTGCTGTTCGCAATGAGGTGTTTTTAAATTCACACAGATGCATAATAGCGGTAGCATCTACTTATGAGGTGCAAAATTTCTATCATTTGTATTCGCTAGGGTGGAGGGGAGACGTGTTTGGAGCTTTCATTGCAGAGGTGCATTAAAATATTGTGCTGATCACATATTGCTTTTTTTTTCTTATTGAGTCATTTCGGCTAACGAATTCCTAATAATTTCGCTATTTGTTTAACGACCGTACTCACTTTTATTACTCACCGCATGTGGCGTTTCGGTTGTTTTCGGTATCTGCGTCCGGTCGTCCTTCACCTGGCTCGTTGAGTTCGTTTCTGCCAGTGTTTCTCGTATGGACGCGTCTCTCTCCGGGTGAGTTTATTGTATGGCTTAGTAAGTCAAATATTTGAACTGCCAGTATGCTTCCTGCCGAATTATTCATCCGGGTTTATCCGTTGCCATTTTTCGATAATCAGATATTTCGACATCAAACCGTAGTTATTTTTCATAGCCATAGACGTGATTTACGTTTTCTAACTTTTTATAGTTGATTTTGTTTTTACCTGGTCATTGGATTTTTATATATATTGTGCGAGTTCCTTTAGCCGTTTTAGATGGCATTTAATTGTGTTAATTCTTGTGATTTTGTTATGCTTTATTTAACTTGTTAAGTTGTTCCGAGTTTATCTAATCTGTTAACTTGTCCAGCTTTTACTTAAATTGTTAATATGTTCAGAGTTTATCTAATCAATTATCTATATTTTGTGAGGGACTTAATTCGCGGCATCACGGGAATTATTTCTTAGTGGTGTTGATCTGTTTAATGGCCAGGCAAGGCCGAGGTGAAGAGCTGTACTGTCCTAGCTAAATGGGGCAAATCCGTCATGTATTCGTGTCAAGATAACTTAACTTACCCTCCCCAAAAATTAAGTTATTTGTGTGAATCATGTAATAACATAATGGTTTCTGAAAACTTATAAGAATGGAAACCTTCTGTGTTCATGCTGGATATGCGATGTATATTATCCTGTAGCAAACATTTGTTAATTAAAACCCGCATACCCGAATTTGACTGTTGTGAACAAATGTCCCCCCAGACAGTCCTATTACCTTGTATCGGTCTTGCGACACCGCATATCCTGGGCCCGAAAACTCCCTAGTTTAGCACCTCCATTTTTATAATGTAAGAGGCACGATTAAGAATGCAATATGTATTTACGTCCTGCGCCGTGGCACAGTGGGAGCGTCGTGCTCTGGATCCTGGTCACGGTATGCTCCTTGGTTTGATGCCACATGTGCAGATGCGGATTTTAAATCCCGGGTGTAAGGACCGGTGCCTACGCAGCATCGTGAGGAAAGTGAGGAGCCGCGATAGGCAGCAAACGTTCTCGATAGCCAACATTCCGGCTGGAGGATGCGAGATGCTGGCCATACCTCCTCCCCGTATCGGTTGGATGACCGCTCATGTCTGCCGTGCGTATGTGGGTGTTGTCAGACAAAGGCTCTGCATGGGCTGTAGCCCCATGGGGATTTAGGGGGTTTGTACGTATTTACTTCCAAATTAAGGTTGGAAATTACAAAATTAACATCACTGTAGAGAACCGATTGTTAACCTGTTTGAATAGTCATAGTGGCATTTAGTTCTTAGAGAGCGTGTTGTTTAATAAGTTCCCTTCCAGCCAAATGATAATGGTGAATTGTAGAGAATGGATTTGTATTTAGCTCACTACGTTCATGGGCACCACATTCGTCTCTTTTATAGGTTAAACATATATATTGCTAGCATACAGAAAAGAGTTCTTCTGCAGCAAATATAAATAAAATATCTAAATTCATAACAAGGCATCAATTAATCAAATAACACCAATCGTTCAAAAACCATCCGTACACGGTAAAATTTTTGTTTAAAAGGTTATTAAATTTCATTTCGAATGCTGGGTTAGTTCAGTATCTATCCAGCGAGTGGCTTCACAGTAACGTTTGAAGCTCACATTCTGAAGATCCCAGATTCAATTCCCGTTGACCACCCACTCTGACCTTGCTTTTTGTGTTTTTCCCTGATTGGTAGGCGAATTCTGGAGCGGTTTCTCTTCTGCAACGACTCGGTTCCCTCGTTCTCCTTTCATTCCGTTTCCTTCTCTTGTTTCAGGTGTGCTTTCAGGTTTCGCGGTGTAAGGCAGGCCGAACACATAGCCTAGATGCTTTCTCTGTGGAAAGATCATTCCCCGAGTGCTGTATAGATTGTAGAGTCGCCCATAGCCCATTCTGGGCGGCTCCGGCGGTAGGTCGGGTCTTCGATCCAGAAATGTTAGGGACTTCTACGCGTCTTTGTGCTCTGTCTGCCTACGGCCTATAGTTTCCTTACTTTATCATTTCCTCTTGGGGGTGGAAACCACAGTAGATGTGTATAGGTCGCGGTATCAGAGGTGTCACCCTTGTTTGTATGTCCTATAGTAATATCTGTAGACTGAAAAGCCCTGTCCTCAATTTCAGGTTCAGGAATCACCAGGTGTTTTCGGTCAGTCAGGTGTAGGACTACATGCATTTTAAAAATTCCAGAAAACAAATCTCTATGCAACAGAGCGTGAATTTTCCTACCGATTACCGTTTCATAACGATTCCACACATGCACGCACACATTACAGACTTTGGTGCAGTAGGGGCAATGTTCTCACCTTTCAGGCTGCGGGCCTAGATTCTGACTGACTTAGGTTTTTATTTATGCTTTCTTTGCCCATAAAATGAATGTTAAGACAACTTTAGGGCTTGTAGATCCCCAAGCTCATTTGTGCATTGGATATGCCAGCTGCCATAGTCATTCACGTTAAGACGTATCGCTCTAGCTTTCCGTTGCAGAAGGCGAGTCCCACCCTCGCACGTGGGTGCGAGTGTATGTGCAAACATATTGTGCATGTATGCAGTGCTGTAGGATGGTACTCACCATAAATTCAGTTATAGATATTCCAGATGGACTAGTATTGGTCATCTTTGGGCTGGCCACATTTTCTGCACGCTGTTTTCTCTGCTGATCATCTTCCCAATTTGAGCCAAGACTGCACATATAGTTTGGAGATTAAAATTTCCCACAGTGGTCCAACACTTTTCAGAAACTTAGCCTACCGGTTCTTTCTATCAAGAAAGTATTCCTCTTCTTGCTGTGAATGTAATTCATCATACTAAAAGTTCTTTCACATTCTGATGTCGGAATTGGAATTGACTCAATGATCTGTAACAGCTGTTCAAGATCTTCTGGCTTACTGTTGGTGTCCACATATTCTCTGAATGCTTGAATGCATTTCCTCTTGTTTTGAAGGCGGAAAAACATACAAGTTACAGATGCTTCTGTCTCCACAATGTATATTTGTTTCATGAGGCCAGTACTTTTTACTGACAAGGACAAGGTCTTTCAATAATAGCTCTGCTTTTCATGTTCTGCACTGCCTGCCTTAGTCCGAGAATAGATGATATGCTTGGCTGGGTTTCTTAACAAGTCTATGTTTGAGAATGTTGGCAACTCTGCGGAAACAGACCATTGTTTATTTTTAAATTTTAGAGTTAGAGTGTAGCTCAGTGCCTTTTAAAGTGCAGTTTCAACTGCATTGGCTGCTTTTTCAACTGACAACATGGGGAAAATGCCATTGACTCCAGTACTCAAACAATAGTACGCTTTATTGCCGTTTCAGCAACTGTAAAAGTAATCTCTCTTCTTTGAAGGAGGAAAGATAAGTCTGAGAGCTCAACTAGGTCACCATGGACTACAGCTAAATTTGTAACAAATTTAGCAGATGTTAAAGCTTTGCAAAGGCCTGCATATTTAGCCCTTTCTTTAGAATCTCTGGATTTATCGTTTGAAGCTTCCATGTAATGTTTAGCTAGTGATTTATGACTATTTCAAACATAATTCACTGTTCTACACTAGAAGAGACCCATCTGATTGAGAATACTTTCCCTACTTCGTTAAGGTTTTCGCCAACCTCTGCTGCACAGTCCCTAAACTGAGATTGGTTTTTTTGGAGACGTGCCATAGACAGAATAAATTGTGTCAAAGAAAAATGAACATTAATAAGACCTTGAACCTCGCCTCTTGAGTCATGGACTGCCAGTTCTATCCTATGGTTAGCACAGTGCCAGACAATCAAGTTGGTGAACATTCCATGTGATGCTGCAACAACTCCATTCTTTCTTCCTAACAATGCTTAGGCTCCATTGCATGCAAATCCAACCAGATTATCTCTGAGATACGTATCTTGAAAGCCGTACGAGTTCAGATTGTGCAAAATGACTTCTTGATTGAACTTCCAGTTGTATCTTTGAGTTCAATAAGATTCCCCAAAAGTGACTGCACTTGTGTATGTTCTGTCATGGCACACCTCAAACACAATACGAGTACAGGAAAATTATTACAAGTAGTTGACTATCACCATAACACTAACCTTAACATTATTGTTTATGAGGTGGTCAGCTGTTCTTTCTCTCATTTCCGTACATACATGATCAATGATGTTGATGAAACTAAATTTGGAATATATGTAAAGCCCTTCCCATATCTCAACCATTGAGTTGTTGAACTTGAATGTCCACAGGAAAATTAGTTAAGGATCTTCCTAACTTTGCTGCTTTATATGCCGTTCTAAACAATTCACTTGTAGTCTCACGGTGCTTTACCTTCATTTTATCCAGCCCTGTTTCTAGAGGTTTGCTTTCAGCAATAGTTTTAACTTCTTCTGCACTTATATGACTATCTGATGATTTGTGGGCATGGATCTTCTTGTTTAGGTTATTTTCCTGCATGCATTTTATATTTCCAAAGTAATTGACTTCTCCTTCGTCCCATTCTTTGGCTGGTTTTAATCCCGAAACTAGCTGTAGTCGTAAGCCAAACCTACTAGCCTCGGCATATTTAGAACAACCAAGGGTTTTGTTTTCTATTACTACCAGATATTTTCTTTTTTTAAATAATTACATTGAGCCTCCGATTAACAGTCCAGACAGTTTATAAATTTTGAACTTATTTGATTGGAAGGAATATATTCATCCTAAGGGACATTTCGTCTTTTCGAAGGACCTTTTGATTGTCAGTAACAGTGTTCTCCTCAACGTCATTGCTATAAATTGAAGTTTTCTTTTGCCACTACTTATGTAATTAAGTAAACTCAATTTTCCTCAGACTCTTACAGTTTCACAAACTGTAACCACTGCACATGGTGAAACTGAATAAATAAAAACACCCTTTGCTGCTTGCCAGTGAAAACTAGAATTGCCAAGTACAGTGTATGGTAAGTCGCCAAATAGCAGTAGCAAAGTAGCAAAATATCTTATAGAAATAATTGTTTCTGTCACTCAAGTGTACTGAAAAGTTGCTGTGTCCCTATTTAACACAAGAAATTTTCATGGAAAAAGTTTATAATACTCCACTTCTCGACTTATCGCTTGAGTTTGCATCATTGAAGACACAAGAATGGGCAATAGGCAATGTTGCAAGACCTATTTAATTGACAAGAAGGCACCAAGCCAGATTGAGGAGCCATGTTAGCCATCACAGATAGCAACAGCGGCACTTTTTGTGCCTAGATTTTTAACGTTGAGAACCCAATCTATTCTCTTGTCTGTGGTGAGCGGTGACCTGAGCCATGGGCGGACTCATCCGCAATCAAAGTTTTGCTCCACTTCTCACAAATATATACAATAACTAAAATGTGTTACCACGCAAGGCGGCGCCGTGGCCGAGGCGGCCCGGGTTCAATCCCAGGGACCCGCATGTGGAATTTGTGGTGTACAAAGCGGTGTCTGGGCGGGCTTTTTCCGGGTTCCCCGCCATTCATTCCACCAACTGCTCCATCATCGCCTTTCCTTTCATCCATTTCACCATCATTTCGTTTCATCTACTTCCTTCCTCCCATACCAGGCATCGAGCTGATCACCCATCCTGGATATTCTGTCTGATCCATGAGTGTCTGCTCCTCGACGGGCCTCTGACCACAGGCACCGACCTGTAAGTCCCGGGGGTGTAAGTCCTACATACGAGGAGGTTAAGCAGAGAAAGAAGAAGTTACCACGCAACTTAGTAATAGTATATTTACACATTTTTCTTTAAAACATTGCATTTTGCATTGTCTTTTATTTTTGTAATTTAAAGGCGAAGTTTTGCCGGTACATTGACAACGTGCCCATACGTTCCAACTACAGCCGTGTGTATGTTTGTAGCACGCACGGTAAATAATAAAAGCCAGAACACAAAGGAAAGAAAAAATATTATGCGTTCCATTCCATCACTTTCTCTACTCACTCTTCTACAACCTATTCTTACAAAAGCTTAATTCTTCTATTTTTTGTTAATCGAGATAAACTTCCATTACACATTAACACATTTAGTTGTATGTAGAAGGATGCAGTAGGCTAAATCGATAGTCAGATTGTTTACTTTCTCTGCTACGTATAGTAAGTAAGGGAAGTATTGTATTCCGCCAAAAAATTCGATACCGAGATTTCACCGGAAATACATGTTTTGAGGTCCCCTGAACAAAAAATCTTATGTGTTACACTCACATGACTTTCTCTACTCTTGTACAAACTGGTTTTACAAACGCTTGTTCTCCATATGCTTCATGTTAATCGAGATGTTAATCTTAATGCTAATTTTCTTGAAGATGCGAGGGGAATTGGTAGGCATTAAGCGATAGTAAAATATTTTAAGATCTGGTTGCTATGGGAGCATTCCATTCTCTTTGCATTACCAGGAATAAAAAAAGAATAACGAATTCCCATTTGAGAAAAAGTATAAGTATTTGGAAAATTTAAGGAAATAACAAGCAATACCTCGAAAATGGTTCACCCCCCAAAAAAATGTATATGACATAAATTGTGTATTTCAACGCGATCTACATTGTTTGTATACTAAACGTTTGTCTATCTCTTATGGTTTACCAGTTATGTAAAATTCGTTCACAATGAAGAATAATTTTGGAGACATTCCCAGAAAATTCAAGATAGACATTTTATTTGCCATAAAATTATCTTAAATATATGATATTTTAATTAAAATCGTTAGAGCCATTTTTGAGAAGATTAAAATTTTCGAAAAATGTTCCATGTAAAGGGTAATCTGGGGTGGGCGGATTTTCTTGAAAACCTCCGTGTCGCATCTCTGGAAGATACTGAACCTCAATACCAAGTTTGGTGTTTATCCGACTGTTCGTTTCTGAGTTATACTGTTCACAGGCAGACACATGCACGGACATGTTTCCAAAAATACTTTTTTTTTATTCATGAGGCCTCAAAACATGTATTTCCGGTGAAATCTCGGTATCGAATTTTTGGGTGTAATACAATACTTCCCCTACTTACTATACGTAGTAGAGAAAGTAATAAAAATGTTAGAAAAAGGTCTGTGCGTGTGTCTGAACCGCATAACCTAAAAACGAAAACTCGGATAAATACCAAACTTGGTATTTAGGTTCAATATCTTTCAAAGATACGACACGAAGGTTTTGAAGAAAATCGCCCATCTCCAGACTACCCTTTACATGGAACATTTTTCGAAAATTTTGATTTTCTCAAAAAATGGCTCTAACGAATTTGATTATAATATCTTATGTTTAAGATATTTTCATGATAAATGAAATGTATATCTTGAATTTTCCGGGAATGTCCCCAAAAGTCTTCTTTATTGTGAATGGCTTTTGCATAATTGGTAAACCGCAACAGATAGATAAAATTTTTGTACACAAAAAATATAGATCTCGTTAAAACTCACAATTTATTTCATATGTATTTATTTTGTGGAGTGAATCATTTCCGAGATATTCCTTTTTATTTGTTTGTATTTTCTAGTGCTTGAGAATGGAACGCTCACATAGCAACCAGCTCTTAAAAGATTTGACTATCGCTTAAAGCCTACCACATTCCCCTTGCATCTACAAGAAAATTAGCAATAAGATTAACATCTCGATATCTCTTTTAGCATGAAGTATACGGAGAACAAGCGTTTATAAAAATAGTTTTTATAAGAGTAGAGAAAGTCATGTGAGTGCAACACTTCGGATTTTTACTTTCTCTACTACGTATAGTAAGTAGGGGAAGTATTGTATTCCACCCAAAAATTCGATACCGAGATTTCACCGGAAATACATGTTTTGAGATCCCCTGAATCCAAAAAAAGCATTTTTGGAAACATGTCCGTGTGTGTGTCTGTCTGTCAGTCTGTGTGTCTGTCTGTGAACAGCATAACTCAGAAACGAACAGTCGGATAAACACCAAACTTGGTATTTAGGTTCAGTATCTTCCAGAGATGCGACACGAAGGTTTTCAAAAAAAATCCCCCCACCCCAGATTACCCTTTACATGGAAGAGTTTTCGATAATTTTAATTTTCTCAAAAATGGCTCTAACGATTTTGATTAAAATATCATATATTTAAGATATTTTCATGACAAATAAAATGTATATCTTGAATTTTCTGGAATGTCTCCAAAAGTATTCTTCATTGTGAACGACTTTTGCATAACTGGTAAACCATAAGAGATAGACAAAACTTTACTACACAAAAATGTAGATCGCGTTAAAATACACAGTTTATGTCATATACATTTCTTTTGTTGAGTGAACCATTTTCGAGATATTGCTTGTTATTCCCTTAAATTTTTCAATACTTATTTTCTCAAATTCTAATTCGTTATTCATTTTTTGGCTCTTATATGCAAAGAGTATTAATCTGTGGCAAAGAGAATGGTGCTGCACCTAGCAACCAGCTATTAAGAGATATGTATATATGCTTAAAGGCTACTGCTTTTCTATATTGCCCTTGTAAATATATATTCCCCTTACATCTACAAGAAACTTAGCAATAAGATAGAGTCTGCAAATGCTTATCTCGATTAACATGAAGTAGATGGAGAATAAGCGTTTGTAAAAATAGTTTGTACAAGAGTAGAGAAAGTCATGTGAATGTAACATATCAGATTTTGTTTTTGTGATTGTGCAAAGAGTATGAGATTTCAAAGCAATGACATAACAACACGCTCTTTAAAAATCTGGCTATTGCTTTATCTACTGTGTACTACAACGAAGTGTTTAAATGCGTAATTAAAGTTGATCTGGATTTACAAGAAGTAGAATGATGAGATTTTGCATGAATATTTTGTAAAAAACTTATCTTCAGAATCGCCAATTTTCTGTACGTCTTGTGACCGTGTGCACCGTCCTCGTTAAACAAACCATTCAGGGACCTTCAGCTTACCGCGGTAAGAAAATGACCGGGGTAATCATCACACAACGGTGCACCAATGTTCACCGCAGTTTAGGTGACCGTGGTTACCTGGCAGGCGCTCACCTTGGTTGAGCGCACCGTTCGTTGCAGGTAAACTCTACTGAACGCACCCGGATGTACATCGTGTTGTCTGTTTTTCACTTGTTCTACCTCTTTGTTGAAGCGCATGCATGTAGTACAGTGTGCAATGGCGGAAAACAAAAGCAGACCAAGTTTCTGTATTATGTTATTAAATCTAACATGCAGTTCTTAAGTAAATATAGAAAGTACAGATATAGAAACAGTAACTTTATGGACACGTGGGAAAAGCTGGTCTTACAATTGATTAAAAAAATATGCTGATGTATTATAAACTTTTTCCTTTCATTCCACACTGACTAAATTGCAGTTAGCTTAAATCGAATTCACGTACTGAAAGACAGGCAGAAAAAAGAAAGAAAAACATTATAATTGCCAGACAAGATTTGAACCCGTAACCTTTTGCATAAGAAACGCACACGCTACCCCGACACCACGATGACTTCACATTTTAGGCTTCGCCAATGAGCTCTTCAGGTTACCGGACTCCTATATCTGCAATTAATGTACCAAATATTCCTGAAAATGTACTAATTGCACTAAATCCACTCATTACTCCCGTTTATTTCAACCTTGTTCTTGGAACTATGGTTCAACTGATATAATTATGATATGTAACGTCGTCATTGTGTGAATTTTCGTTACATCTTGGGTCAGTATATTTAAGGCGTCTGTCGCACAAATAGGCCTTAAAGCATTAAAAATTACAAGGTTCATTAAAGTAGCTTTACCAGGATGTATTCAGTGGCGAAAATAGAGTGTATCTATTCGTTGGGAATTCTAACCTGTATCGTTCCACCGTTTTAACATTTCAGCACAAGTAATTATCGACGAAAACCGGCCGTTCATGGCCGGTCAGATTTAGCCGCGGTAAAATCCTTGATAAACGTTTACCGGTATCGATGCACCACTCATGACCATTCACCGCGGTAAAGTCCATATTTTACCACGGTAAAATCTTCATCGAGAATGGTGCACACGGCCACAAGAGCGACAAGATGAACAATCCGTAAAATTCTATCTGGTGTGCCCCAGGGTAGCCTTCTTACCCCAATTCCCTACGGTAGGTATACATGTTATATACTGCTGATATGCCTGCACTACCTACAGCAACCACTGCACTGTTTGCTTACGGTAGTGATATTTACTTCTCACTGTTCCATTGCAACCCTACAATCTTCGCTGGACATTTTTCTTCACTGGTTGTCTCACTGGCGCATTGCTTTCAATACCACTAAGTGTCAGATAAGGCTCTTCACCTTTGCGTAGGCCTCATACTCCAGCAAATATTCACTATGGTTCCTTCTGACCAATCTGTGCGTTCATCTTGATCGTCGGTTAACATGACATACCCACATCAACACTAAACTCAATCAGGTATATCCTCGTCTCCATAAGCTGTATCCGATTCTAAACCGCAAATCTCCTCTACGAGTTGGCTGTACTCTGCTGCTATACTGCGGTCACTCCTGTATCCCAGTCCTATATGGATTATGCTTCTAAAGATCCAATGGCTTCGGGTGTTCCAGAACAAGGCAATGCGTATATCTGTGAACACCTATGGTACTTCCGGAATGCACAACCTCACCGTGAATTGGGAATCGCCGACTTCCGAGAGCACATCTCTGCTACGAGTCGCAACTTCCATGCTCACCTCCTGGTGTTGCACAGTTTGTACTGGGGCGCCGTACATATACTAAGCCTCGAATGAATCCGCGCTTGCTGCAGATGATATTATCTTGTCATGGCACATAATGAGGTACTAGACACCTTGATTTCTTTTCTTGTGTTCCATTTGGGGACTCGCATATGAGTATCCCCTCTAATTTGTATTCTTTAGTGATATTTTGTTTTATTTATTAGAATATATGCAATTTATATAGCACTTAACTGTGCTGAGCAATTGACTGTAATGATTAAAAAAATCCTGTTTCGTTGAATATGAAAAAGGGTTTGTACGAGGGGCACTATTTATATTTTGAGCCTAATAATTAAAACAAAGTAATTTCTGATTGAAAAACGCTTTATTGTTTTTCCAAATATTCTGTTTTATGATCAATACACTTCTGCATCCGTTTGAACCATTTGTCAAAGCATTTATTCCAGTCTTCTTGAGACACCTCCAAAACATGGTTTTTGAAGGCATTAACGGCTTCTTCTGCCAACGAAAATCGTTGTACACGCAATTTATTCTTGATGTTCGGGAACAAAAAGAAGTCATTGGGTGCCAAATCAGGACTGTATGGCGGATGACCCATCAATTCGATTTTTGAGCCTTCAAATACTCTGTTGTTAGACGAGATGTGTGTGCGCTCGCATTGTCTTGATGAAGAACGATTCTACGGTTCTTGTTGGTTTTCCTTACTTCACCATTCGACATTGACCGTTTTACGTTCCTCTACATGACCAGTTTTGCTGAAAAAGCAGGCGACCATTTGTTTCGAAGTGCTTCGAGTGTGAACAACTTTTGTTGGATTTGCTTCATCTTGAAACATCCATACGGTCGACTGCTGTTTACGTTCCGGCTCATATGCATAGATCCATGATTCGTCACCTGTTACAATCTTATACACGTCTTTTGAGGCACCGCCATTGTATTTCTTGAGCATTTTTGTACACCAATTGACACGAGCATCTTTTTGAGATTGCGTCAAATATGTGGGATCCAACGAGAGCAAACCTTTTTCACGGCTAAATAATCATGCAATATTTTATATATGCTGGTGGAACTAATGCCTGGGGTTGCCTCATGAAGATATTTCATTATCATTTTTTGCACAGCAGCAATGTTTTCAGGCACAACAATTGATTTTGGAAGACCTTCACGAACCTCATCATTGAGCGAACGGCGGCCACGATTAAATTCGTTATACCAGCGTTTCATAGTGGCAAAGGATGGAGCTTCGTCCCCAATTGTGGAAGTTAGTTGATCGATGCACTCTTGTCTTGATAATCCACGTCGAAAGTCGTAATAAATCATTGCACGAACATTTTCACGAGTTAATTCAATGTTTTTGTTGACACACAATTTTCAAGTTAGTGTAAACAAAACAAATTACTATTGACAAAATGTTTGAAGTAGATTATGGTCAAAAATGTCAAACTTTCCATTGGAAACGTCAGATGGCACCTACAACATTCAGGGTTGCCAAGGCTCAAAATATAAACAGTGCCCCTCGTATAGGGGTAAGAAGAGAAACTCATGTGAATGCAACACATCAAACTTTTTACCTTATGTGCCCTTTTTACGTCGACAGCCTCAATTATTATTAACTTTATAAAGAAATCGTCGAAATTTGAAAGGTGTCAACAAATTTTCTTCAAACTATTATACACGTGTATAAAATTCAATTCTGTACTTGGAGGGTTCTTGAGAAGTTTCCTGTATGCAGACGAACAGACCGGTGCTAAGTACGCAGCAATTGATGTTCCTAACACGCCTCTATTAAGAAGACGGAAAAAGTCTCGTGGTTCGAACGAGAGCCAGTTTGATACGTTTTGTCAGAGTATGGCTTACTGTGGAGGCAGGGGAAACAGCCTGAAAGAGAGAGAAAGCGTGTGTATGCAAGGCGAGCAAAGCAAGGCAAGCCGGTAAAAAGGTAAGTAACATTTTCAAGGCTTGTTTGAAGGGGAAAAAAAAGGGCAAGCACGCAGTATGAGAGCCAGTCAGCCGACGTTGTATGTGCACAGCGAAGCTAATACTTCCAACACTGCTGTCTTGTCTTTTACCGGTGCGCCGCGCCGCGCTTATTTTTCTTCCACTTGACACGCAAAACCGTAGCATTTACTCAGTGTCACACTCGAATATATGGAATATCTGTAAACATTTTTCTTCAATGAACATTCTGTAAGCAAATTCCCGGTCCGTCTATTGTGCACAAGAATTAAGTGGAAGAAACGAACCGTCATGACCACCTCCGTAGGTCAAAAAATCTGATGCGTTGCATTCACACGACTTTCTCTATCCACTATTCTTTATTTTTGTAATATACCTTCTGCACCCTATTCGTACGAAAGCTTATTTTTCAATCATGTTGATCGAGATAAACCTTTTGCAGAAACAGGTTCATCACACATTTCGTTTAGATTCGCGGAGTGGTGAGGAAACAGAATCGATTGTCAGCTGTTTAAATGCGAGTCGCTATATACTAATCTTAAAATTCCATACTCTTTCCATGACATCTCGAGAAACAAGCGAATAGCGACAGAACTTTAAAAATGACAAAAGTACTGAATAATTTTAAACCAATAATAATAGATATCTCAGAAATAGACGATACCATAGAAAGCTTATTGAAAATAAGTTGTGTGTTTTAAAGATATCTAAACTTCTGTATATACGTTTCTGTCTATCTCCACGTTTACCGCTTTGTACAAAAACTTGTATAAAATTCCTTCAGAATGAAGAGGACTTCACAGGCTATTCGCAGAAAATTCAATATATACATTCTATTTGTCAGACAAATATCTTAAATATATATTTTAATAAAAATCGTTGAGCATTTTTGAGAAAATAAAACAATGTCGAAAAAGTTCCATGTGAACGGTAGTTTGAGAGGGGGGATTTTCTTGAAAATCTTCGTGTTGCATATTTGGGCGTTACTGAATTTAAAATACAAAGTATGGTATTTATGCTGTTCACAGACACATAGAGACTCAGACCTTTTTCTAAAAATGTTTGCTTTTTGAATTCAATAGAGTTAAAAATATGTATTTTCGGAGAAATATCGATATTGAATATTTGGGTCGACTATCTGGTAGATAGTCTACTATTTTTCTATCTGGTAGAAAAATAAAAAAGAGGCACAAGCTTGCCAAAAAGGCGGGATAATTCAAGACATTGAGGGGCACAGCACAGTGCTTAAAATTAAGTCGTATTTAGTTCTGTTGTCTTTTTTACTGATTCTGTCATTCTTTCTTCATGCAGCTCTAATTTTACATGCGTTTACATAAGAAAGCACTGAAGAGAAAACGTTATCATAAGAAATACCACAAAATATAGAAATTAATGTTTTAGAGGTACTAACACTTCTCTATAATATTTATAGAACTTTACTGAGCGTTTTACATAAAACAAAGTTTCAAGCACAAAAAGATTTTACTTGCAGGCCTACTGATTTATTTCTGAAGCAAAATAACCAGTTTCCATTTTATTACTTCCTTTACGGGCCAACATTTCTTCATTTTTTGGAGTACTTTCTGATTTTCTCCTTTCCTTTTTACCATAATCTTTATCGGAATTGTACCTCGAGCCATCAAAATCGTTTTCTGCATTCATTTTCACAAAATTATAATTCATTATGGCCAGCATCTGGACCATCAAAGGAAACCATAAGCGGGAGATTTGATGGAACTTATAATTCGAGACAAACAATCTACCAACACTAATTTCTCCGAATAAATGTAGATGGTGCATGTTATTTTACGATGGTAGCAATGTCCACATACCTAGTATTATTAAGCATCGAAAGTATTGAAAACTTAACTTAGGAAATAAACGCATGGTAAGTAGGGGAAGAAAAACGTTGCGGCTTATATGCTGTCTTGCGTAGAATCGTGTAAAACGTCTCTAAAAGCGGAACTATCACAAAATATTCGGGGTTGGTGGTCAGCCTAATCATCAGGAAGCTTTTTATTTATTTATTGTCCTGCGGCAAGGACCAATAATTGGCTAATTATTAGCCATCACACGTGACAGCACCAGAGAACAGAAGAATAAGAGAGCAAATATAACAGAAAGAATTATAGCTGTAACTTGGTGCCTTGGAGGAATTGAATCAAAGCGTGATAAGCTGGTTTCTAGGAGTATGTAATAAAGAGTTAACAATAACAGGTAAAGGAGCATATAAGGATTGAAGGGAATTGAAGAAAGCAAAACGCCGGCGTGTATTGTGGACATCTAAAGAGTATATGGTTAAGATCAGTATATTCTGGAAGATCATAGGGACAGACTGGAGAATCAAGGTGCTAAGGATAACAGACATTGCCAAGCCGCATTGGCCGTGGTGACGCGCAATGTGGTAAATAGCAAACCATGGCATTGTCGATATGTATTGTCTTCCTGAATGGTAGCATAACGCTTGTCTTTTGAATTTTTCATCATAAGCAGGCTTGGAAGTAGACCAAGTGCTTATAGTTTCTGGTATACCACAGAAGGAATAATTCATTAGACTGACACTGTGTTCTGGTGCTTAGCATTCTAGCTACTAATTATAAAGCACGAGGGCAGTTAAATGAATTATTACGTACCCTCTCGCGGATATCGGATGTACCCGTAGACACATTAGAAAATATGTATAACTCTATGATAAGGCCGGTTTTGTTATACGGAAGTGAAATCTGGGGATGGGAAAGAGCAGAGCATGTAAACAAAACACAGGTAGCATTTTGGAAAAGAGTCCTTGGAGTTTCACAAGGCACATCAAATTCGGGGATATTGAGGGAGGTGGGATGTTATGAAGACGCAATACACTGTAAAATAAGTACTGGCTGAGGCTGATGCAGGGAGATAACTCCACATTACGATCCAAATGTTATAAATACCAGCGAGAAAATCTGTCTCCTAAGTTTTGGGTAGCTGATTTGGAAAGGGGTTTTACGAGAATAGGAATGGGGTCAGTATGGCAAAGAGCTGAAACAAATGACAAAAGCGTATAGAAAGGAGTCAAAGGAAGACTAAGACACATCAAACAACAGGAAATAGAATTGGATTGTAAAATTAAACCTTCTCTAAGTCTAGCAAATGAAATAAAATTGAATTGGAATAAAGAGGCATATATATACTTAACTTAGAAAGAAAGGAAAGATCAGGAATGGCATGGTTTAGACTGGGGGGCTGGAGGGCACAGAAAATGACTGACGATTCTGGCAGGAGAATCTGCCCATTCTGCGATTTGGAAGAGGACTGGGTACATATTTTGGTGGAATGTGCACAGTTGGAGAACAGTGAACAATTAAACTCAAAGAAAAATTCTTAAGTCCCTCAAGAAAGAGATTGGCATGTTGGGAGCTACTGGTTGACCAGAGGAACTGGCGAAACATGTTCAATTTCTTGGCTAAAGTGCGCGAAGTTAGATCAATTTTGTTCAGTTAGACAAAGGTAATTTATCTCTATTTTCCTTTTTCTTGTTCTATTTGTTTTGTTTTCTTTTTCTGTTGTTTATATGCCACCATACTTGTATCTTAAATATTCATGTACGGTCAATGACCCATGCACTAAGTACTTGTGTAATAACTTCAATAATTTGAAACCAATAAAGATACCTTATCTACAAATCCAGACCCCAATTATTCCCGGCTGGAGGATGGGAATTTTTCTTTAGCCAGGATCATTATCGATACTGCCTATATTATAGAAGTATACAATGGAGTGTGAATTTAATGTTTATAAGGAAAACCCAACGTAAACAAGCTGAAAGATGCACAATAGTACACGAGAGAGCATCATTGTCGAATGAGCAATTGTTGAAAGGAAAAAGCCGCCGGGATAATGTTATGGCGGCGTATAAATGGGGGAGGGGCAAAAGGTAGTAGACACAAAAGTTGTTCGAGACACACAGCGTCAAATCGCTTGGTTCCAAATAAGTCCTTTCAATGTTGATAGCCAAGATCTGAGACTATCCAAGATGCCAAATCCAAATTGTGTCCAAGGTAACAAACGTGCAGATTTCAGGCACCCTTCTAGACGCTGTCTAATCGTGTGATCAGGAGGACAGCGCAATTGTTCGATAAGATGCAGCATGATAGGGATGTTTCCCAGGTTTAAGAGTGAATGGTCCAACCCCAGGAAAAATGACAGACGCCCAACATTTCATTGAAGGTCTGTAGAAGGAACAGCTCGGCGCAGCGCAAATACCGTGCCATCGTTTTATGGTGAGGCCATGGATCGCGCGTGTGCGTGTTCTATACACTATTACGCTGGGTGATTTTCGTAACTCCAGAGCTACAGGGCTATTCAAAAAGAAGGAACAGACTTTACATACGAGGACTGTAAATAAAGCAGTGGCAACATTGATAGAACACAATATTTATTGAACTCACAGGTACAATTGCATTACATTCCTTCAATGTAGTCACCCGCAAAGTTCCTGACCTTTTGCCAAATGTAGGGCAGCCGTTGGGGACCGTTGGCAAGGCGATCTCTGTTGATGACTGCGACGGAGCGCCCTACTGCGCGGACTACAGATGCCACGTCAGGAAATCGGCGGCCTCGGAGGGGTTCCTTCAACTTCGGAAATAGGTCGAAGTCACAAGGACTCATGTCTGGTGAGTACGGAGGATGTTCCAAAACCTCCCAATGCCACCGTTGCAATAAGAGCTGGACATTGTTTGCGACATGACAACGTGCGTTGTCATGCAACACTATGGGGTGATCGTCTCGCAATAAACGTGGACGTTTGCGCCGCATAGCCGGACGAAGATGTCGCTCCAGAAATCGGCAATAGTAGCACTGTTGACGGTTTGTCCCTCAGGCACAGCATGCGTAAGAATAACCCCCTCGTAGTCGTATGCCACAATCAGCATCAGCTGCACCCGACTGGGCTCCTGTCGAACTTTCTGTGGACGTGGTGAACCTGGGTGACGGCATTCATTCAACTGACGCTTCAATTCCGGCTCGTAGGATCATGCCCACGTCTCATCAATGGCGACAATACGCTGCAGAAATGCGTCTCCTTCGTTGCGGTATCTGTCCAGGTGGATGCCAGCCAGTGCATACCGGTGCCATTTCTGTACCTCAGTGAGTCGATGTGGAACCCAACGGGACACAATTTTCCTCAGGTGAAGACATTTCGTCATAATATGCCACACAGTTTGATGACAGACCAAACTCTACAGATAACTCCCGGACAGTCCATCGATGGTCCATGGCAACGAGACCACTCACGATGTCAATCTGATCTTGCGTAATGGACGGCCGACCTGTGCGGTGCAAAACCGCAGTCACAGTCCGACCTGCACGAAACGCCTTGACCCATTGTGCAACCGTCCTGTACGGCAATGCATTCCCGCCACAGGCTTCACGTAATCCTCGATAACATGCTGATGCATTTTTGCCACGGGCAACCTCGATTTTAATCCACGAACGCTGATCGCCTTTGGTAAACATGCTTTAGAGCGGTGCACTTGACACTGTTCACTTCAACGCTACACAGCAACAACTCACTCTCAACTGGCAGCCCGACCAATGCACACCACACATCGACACTAGTCACCTGATTGCTCCCATATCCTATTGGCTCATACCCGCTCTCCTGTGAATGTGGGGACCATGTTGCTACTACTTTCTTTACAGCCCTCGTATTTATATCTAATGAACGACAGTAGATGGTGACACATGCAATTCATCACTGAATAGAGAAAATTTCAAAATTTTATTTTATGTGTTTAAAATGAGCACCATTTGTTATGCGAGGAGGCCAGTGCTTTTCCGTTTGCATACGCAACCATCTTCTACGAATTTATTGTATCAATTGTAAATTTTTTATGATGAGGCGGCTCGTTGTTGAACTTACAACGAAATGCACGCTGCAATGAAACAATGGATTTACTCTTTGCATAATGCAGTACACAAAACGACTTCTCCAGTGGCGTCGCCATTTTCTCGTAAATAAACACAGCGCCGCTGTAGGTACTGAATAAGACTAATAGCTGGGGCTTAAAACTTTGAACTTTCCTCTATTCAATGATGTGTCGTATGTGTCGCTATCTATTGTCGTTCACTAGAAATAAATATGTAAATTCCGTTCCTTCTTTTTGAATAACCCTGTGCTTACGAGTGATAGTAACATGCACTATAATGAGTACCTACCTTGTTACAAGTGGTGTCCATCTGCATGAAGACATTCCTGCATTTTCGAATGAAATTTCCATTCACACGCATACATTCTTCTTGCGTAATATTCATATTTCTGTTTTTACATTGTCCATAGGTTCGTCTATGTTTCTATAAACGCTTTATTTCTTAGAGTTCCTCATAAATAGATGCACCAATTTCGTCAATTTTTTCCTCCGTTATAACATTTCGTTTTCGCTTCTTGGGTATAGCGATCCCGTTGTCCTAAACTTATTAACCAGACGTCTAACAGTTTCTCTATCTAGAAATGGAATGCCAGGAAATTTCTCCTGAATTTGTCTGTACACCTGTCTAGATGATTCCGGTTTTATGTATGTATCGTACATAAAAACTCGTTGTTCAAGCGTGAATTTGTCGATATGCATTTCACTGGACTAATAACGCCAAGAACAGCAACAATAACAAGAACACTATTAAGCAAATCACACACAACACGGATGCCTTGAATAAACTATCACCTTTAATATGCACAAACTCTAGTGCTTACAGCACGAACAGAAGGTAGCAACTGACGCAGTACGGGTATAACACAGCTGATAAACGTAGCTTTGAGCGGGTCATTTACCACTAATGCGCAGCGGGAAAATACTGAGGTCACTGCAGTGCAGGTGGAGCATGTATACATGCGACCTGTGGCCCCACCATACAGCGACCGCTCTGTATAATGCATAAGGTATGAACATTTGTGAACTTGTAATGAGTAGAGTTGTGTGAGTGTTGAAGCCGGAATTATAAAGGCAATAATTATCATAATATTCTGAGAAGGATAGCGATATAAAATAAGTAATAATATATTTAAAATCAGTGTATGTATAAAAAGGAGAAGCATTGTGAAAATTGTTGACTGTAAAAGCGACAGAAAGACCAGGCAGGCACAGTTTTGTTAATTAGGGACCAGCCTCAGGTAGAAAGGGTAAATACCATTGAAGAAAGTTTTTCCTGGTAACAGCCGAGGACAGCTGCAGTTAGCCTGGTGAAGGTCACTCTAGGCTTCAGGACGCCGTGTTGTGACGAGCGTTTGAGGGGAGAGTAGGGGAAGTGAGTAGCTTGCTTTTCCTTGTGCAGCGTGGGTAAAGGCAGTCTGTCCTGAGTGCTTGGTGAGAGCGGGATGACATTCTCGTCGTGTGAAGAAGAATGGTGGCGAACATGCTAGAGGGTAGAACGTTCAGCTGTAGTTAATAATCTTCGGTCTTGGTAAGACACAGTAGCATCGTATGCATTTAAAAGTGATCGGCAACCTTAAGTTTTATTTTAAATGGTGAAAATAAAAGTGTTCCAAGAAAGCGTTCGTGTTTCTCTGTACATACACTCACGCATACCCAGAGATTAAGATCTCATGCTCGAGCAGCCGTGGCAAAGTATAAAAAAAAACGACTAGGTGGAGAAACGCAGCAATCGTGAGGCAAAGGTAGTGCTTCATTGTTGGAGGACGTAGCGTGGCTGCGTCAGTGTACCATATTCAAAGATGGAAAAGTTTTAACTGTTATTTTTTATTATATCAACACGGTTCTAAAGGTTTTAAATAGTGCAACACAAAATCAATTATATCGATCGTGAATTTGCAAAAGTAGTCAACAAAGTATTCATTTTCATTAAATTGTGCACAAATTATGGACTAAAGCTTACTATAGAAAACAATACAGCTCTTGTTAAAATATACAGCCTATGTATACTTATTCTTTCGTAGCATTAACCAGTGCCGAAATATTCACTACTATACGTTTAAGTTTTCTCAGATTTTACGTCCAGTGCATCTTGGACATTTACACGTCCTTTCTTTTCTTATGAGCTCGTAGCTAGCATTGTGTCTATTTCTTTTTAACAGTTACTAGCCTTCTCATCTCCTTTTGCAAAGCGTATTCCAAGTATCACCTGGGTTAAACTATTTCTATAAACGTATTTATCGTTATAAGCATGACGTAGCTAGAAAAATAAAGTTTTATATGGGGCGATAAAGGTAAGCAAAGTAGTGAGACCTTGCGACTGTTACACATAAAGAGCTTTCCCCTTTGTTTAAATTCTCATTTTCTTAGAACAGAGCGAACCTAGTATGCCTTTAGGGAGGGGCTAACGCAGTTATTTGAAACATACCTTACCAATGAGAAAAATCTGTTGCGTTGCACTCACATGACTTTCCCTACTCTTGTACACACTACTTTTACAAACGTTTATTCTCCATCTACTTCATGTTAGTTGAGATAAAATTTGCAGAAACTATCTTATTGCTAATTTTCTTATAGGTACAAGGGGAATATGGTAGGCTTTAAGAGATAGTCAAGTATTTTAAGCGCCGGTTGCTATGTGGCGCATTCCATTCTCTTTGCATGTCCAGGACATAAAAACAAAACAAACAAAAAAGGGGAAAAAAGGAATAACGAATTATTCGCATTTGAGAAAAAGTATAAGTATTGGAAATTCAAACAAATAACAAGAAATATCTCGAAAATGTTTCACTCTACCCCCCCCCCCCAAAGTATGAAACATAAATTTTATGTTTTAACGAGATCTACATTTGTTGTGTAGTAAACTGCTGTCTATCTCTTATGGTTTGCCAGTTATGCAAAAGTCATTCAGAATGAGAACTTTGGGGACATTCCCAGAAAATTCAAGACATAGATTTCATTTGCCATGAAAATGTCTTAAAAATATAATATTTTAATCAAAATCGTCAGAGCCATTTTTGAGAGAATCAAAATTTTCGAAAAAATGTTCCGTGTAAACGGTAGTTTCTTGAAAATCTTCATGTCGTAACCCTGTAAGATACTATATTTAAATACCAAGTTTGGTATTTATTCGAGTTTTCGTTTTTGAGCTATGCTATTCACAGACAGACACACAGACACGCACATGTTTCTAAAAATGCCTTATTTGGATTCAGGGCACCTCAAAACATGTTTTTCCGGTGAAATCTCGGTATCGAATTTTTGAGTGGAATGCATTACTCCCCCTAGTTACTATATGTAGTAGAGAAAGTAAAAATGCAGTCATTAATGGAGCATTTTAAGATTCTAGATTTTCAAACATTATATGAATTGACCCATTGGATGCAAACATATTGAGGAAACTTACATAAAGTTTATTAAATAAACATGCCTTTAAAACGTAACGTTTGTGTTGTGTAGTTTGATTACTCAGTTTTACTGTAAGCTTTTGCTCATTGAGAGAGCTAATTATTATTCATAAATTATTTATTACTAAATGTAAAGTATATTTGATTAAGCCTAACTTTTCTTTTCTGTCTCTTTTCGCTACGATAAATACATCACTGACTGAACTTCAACTGCTTTAAAGAATTACGATACACATAAAAATGTTGGTTTTGATTTTACCAAAGCAAAGAAACACCGTAACCTTATGTGTAACAATTACCACATTTTTTTTATAATTAAGGGGAAGCTATAGGCCTCTCAGCCCCTCCCTGGGCCGCCGTGCCTTAGAGTAGAAACTTCCGCAGACTTTGTTTTGTGAGGCCAGTGCAACAATTGGACTTGGCGGAGGTAGAAGTTGGACAATGGTCTAATGTGAGTATCTATGGAAACTAATGCGTCCAGCTCATGATGTGGATTGTGGGGTGGGGGAATTAAGGAGAGGCGAATTCATCGTCATCAGCTCCAAGGTATGCAGTGGCGCTACACTCCTGTTTTGTTCAAGGTCGGGCAAGAACTCTCACCACGCACCTGCTCGACAAATGGTCTTCCTACTTTCATGACGTTTAGTTTCGTTGCGATTAAAATGAAGATAAAGCACACGCTTGTAGCCTCAGGAGCTTAGCAATAAAGAGAAGCAAGGATATTCGCGAACACTGACGGAGGTGAGGGTTTCTTTTATTGCTGCTTTTGTTTGTCAAGCCTCAACAGGCTATACGGGATGCAGTAGGGCTGGGCAAAATCGTCCCCGTTACCCGTTTACGCCTTCACGAATTTGCCGTTTTTGCCTTCCAGGCAAGTACATTTTATATTGGCTAGCTGGTTTCCCTTGTCTGTCGCAGCTCCCATGTTGACGATTGTCAGTGCTATAAGTTCGTGTTACCAGTTCTTTGGGCGTTGTAGTTCCCTTTTGTCTTTTCTGTCACAAATCAACTTATAACAAATATGAAATATAAACAGGGCATTTAATAACCAATGTCTCATTAATTTAGATATTGCAAATAATAGTAATAATAATAAATTTTCTTGAAGAAAATTATAAGACCTCTAAAATAAAATCATTAACACTTGGCAACTTTAACTTTTTAGAGAATACGAGGTTATTATCAGGCATACAAATTTCTGAACATTAAACCAGGACACAAGGAAATTAAGTCGAAGTGTTACTGGGCTTTACGCAATGACGTCGCAGATTACAAACCACCCTCCATCGTACAATCTGTTAGTGTTTGCAGACGGCCCTTACTAGAAGTATTTACGTGCTCGTCAGTGACTCATGGCAGCTTTGATTTACATTCTTTTATTGACAATGGTTTGAGCGTAAGTGGCTTGAAGCCAATTGCTTAAGAATTCCTATGTCTGGTTATGATAATTGCTTGTAAAATTATATAGATTCACATTTCCTGAACATACAATACAGTAGGACATGAAAATATAATGATGTCAAACATAGGGAAACAAATTAAAATGATATACGACTGTGCCCTCTTTTGCAGTTCGAAATTCCCCTCCGCCAGAGAAAAATATTCATGCCCTCATGTGCTCAGCATTGCTGTGTTGGTGTTAAATTTGGGGATTCGCCTTTTAAAAGTCGATGGAATATAAAAGAGAGTAGCAAGAAAGATCGTCAGTGCTCCTGTACAGTTCAGCTCCTTGAAGATCTGGGAATGGACACCTTCAATAAGATTATTTTCGTTGCATGGCCCACTTCAATCTGCTACTCATTACTCTTAGCAATTATTATACCATTCACGTATTCAAAAAACCATACAAAACAACACGGGTGCTCGAGGTCATTAAGACATGAACTCGCGAGCAGAAGGTCCTGGGTTCAAATCCCGCCAAGACCGCTCTCCCTGACTGAGGTTTATTCCAAGTTTTCCTCAGTCCTCATAACAGACAAATGCTGTGGGGGGGATTACAATAAACTTAGGTCTAGGACGTTTCCTTCCCAAATTTCCTTTCCCGGTTTCGTGTATCATCAGTATCCACCTCCTGGGACCGTATGTGGTTAGAACGGGCGTTGAACACTACTTAAAAAATTCTGATGTGTTACACTCACATGACTTTCTCTACTCTTGTACAAACTATTTTTATAAACCCTTATTCTCCATCTATTTCATATTAATCGAGATAAACATTTGCAAATACGACCTTTTGACATGCAAAGACAATACATTTTACACATAGCGACCAGTTCTAAGAATATTTGACTATCGCTTAAGGCATACTATGTTCCCCTTGTTTTGTATTTGCAAGGGCAATATAGAAATACAGTAGCCTTTAAGCACATATATCTCTTAATAGCTGGTTGCTAGGTGCAGCACCATTCCCTTTCCGACAGATTAATACTCTTTGCATATCCAAGACAAAAAAATCTGATGTGTTACACTCACATGACTTTCGCTACTCTTGTACAATCTATTTTTACAAACGCCTATTCTCCATATGCTTCATGTTAATCGAGATATCGAGATGTCAATCTTATTGGTAATTTTCTTGTAGATGCAAGAGGAATATGGTAGCTTTTAAGCGATAGTCAAATATTTTAACGCTGGTTGCTATGTGCCACATTCCATTCTCTTTGCATGTCCAGAACATAAAAAAATGAATAACGAATTTGAGAAAAAGTATATTGGAAAATTTAAGGGAATAACAAGCAATATCTCGAAAACGGTTCACTCAACAAAAGAAATGTATATGACATAAGTTGTGTATTTTAACACGATCTACATTTTTTGTGTAGTAAAATTTTGTCTATCTCTTATGGTTCACCAGTTATGCAAAAGTCGTTCACAATGAAGAATACTTTTGGAGACTTTCCCAGAAAATTCAAGATATACATTTCATTTCTCATGACATTATCTTAAACATATGGTATTTTCATCAAAATCGTTAGAGCCATTTTTGAGAAAATTAAAATTTTCGAAAAATGTTCCATGTAAAGGGTAGTCTGGGGTGAGGGGATTTTCTTGAAAACCTTCGTGTCGCATCTCTGGAAGATACTGAACCTAAATACAAAGATTGGTGTTTATCCGACTGTTCGTTTTTGAGTTATGCTGTTCACAGACACACACACAGACACACACACACACACACACACACACACACACACACAGACACACACACGGACATGTTTCCAAAAATGCTTTTTTTGGATTCAGGAGGTCTCAAAACATGTATTTCCGGTGAAATCTCGGTATCGAATTTTTGGGTGGAATGCAATACTTCCCCTACTTACTATACGTAGTAGAGAAAGTAAAAAAAATCTGATGTGTTACACTCACATAACTTTCTCTACTCTTGTACAATCTAATTTTACAAACGCCTATTCTCCATATGCTTCATGTTAATCGAGATATCGAGATGTCAATCTTATTGGTAATTTTCTTGTAGATGCAAGGGGAATATGGTAGCTTTTAAGCGATAGTCAAATATTTTAACGCTGGTTGCTATGTGGCGAATTCCATTCTCTTTGCATGTTCAGGACATAAAAAAATCTGATGTGTTACACTCACATGACTTTCTCTACTCTTGTACAAACTATTTTTACAAATGCTTATTCTCCATATGCTTCATGTTAATGGAGATATCGAGATGTTAATCTTATTGATAATTTTCTTGTAGATGCAAGGGGAATATGGTAGCTTTTAAGCGATAGTCAAATATTTTATCGCTGGTTGCTATGTGGCGCATTCCATTCTCTTTGCATGTCCAGGACATAAAAAAATGAATAACGAATTTGAGAAAACGTATAAGTATTGGAAAATTTAAGGAAATAACAAGCAATGTCTTGAAAACGGTTCACTCAACAAAAAAAATGTATATGATATAAGTTGTGTATTTTAACGCGATCTACATTTTTTGTGTAGTAAAATTTTGTCTATCTCCTATGGTTTACCAGTTATGCAAAAGTCGTTCACAATGAAGAATACTTTTGGAGACATTCCCAGAATTTTCGAGATATACATTTCATTTCTCATTACATTATCTTAAACATATGATATTGTCATCAAAATCGTTAGAGCCATTTTTGAGAAAATTAAAATTTTCGAAAAATGTTCCATGTAAAGGGTAGTCTGGGGTGGGGGGATTTTCTTGAAAATCTTCGTGTCGCATCTCTGGAAGATACTGAACGTAAATACCAAGTTTGGTGTTTATCCGACTGTTAGTTTTTGAGTTATGCTGTTCACAGACACACACAGACACACACACACACACACACACACACAGACACACACACGGACATGTTTCCAAAAATGCTTTTTTTGGATTCAGGAGGTCTCAAAACATGTATTTCCGGTGAAATCTCGGTATCGAATTTTTGGGTGGAATGCAATACTTCCCCTACTTACTATACGTAGTAGAGAAAGTAAAAATGAATAACGAATTTGAGAAAAAGTATAAGTATTGGAAAATTTAAGGAAATAACAAGCAATATCTCGAAAACGGTTCACTCAACAAAAGAAACGTATATGACATAAGTTGTGTATTTTAACGCGATCTACATTTTTTGTGTAGTAAAATTTTGTCTATCTCTTATGGTTTACCAGTTATGCAAAAGTCGTTCACAATGAAGAATATTTTTGGAGACATTCCCAGAAAATTCGAGATATACATTTTATTTGTCATGACAATATCTTAAACATATGATATTTTAATCAAAATCGTTAGAGCCGTTTTTGAGAAAATTAAAATTTTCGAAAAATGTTCCATGTAAAGGGTAGTCTGGGGTGAGGGGATTTTCTTGAAAACCTTCGTGTCGCATCTCTGGAAGATACTGAACCTAAATACCAAGTTTGGTGTTTATCCGACTGTTCGTTTTTGAGTTATGCTGTTCACAGACACACACACACACACACACACACACACACACACAGACACACAGACAGACACACACACGGACATGTTTCCAAAAATGCTTTTTTTGGATTCAGTGATTCTCAAAACATGTATTTCCGGTGAAATCTCGGTATCGAATTTTTGGGTGGAATGCAATACTTCCCCTACTTACTATACCTAGTAGAGAAAGTAATTAATAACGAATTCCCATTTGAGAAAATAAGTATTGAAAAATTTAAGGGAATAACAAGTAATATCTCGAAAATCGTTCACTCAACAAAAAAAATGTATATGACATAAATTGTGTATTTTAACGCGATCTACATTTTGTGTGTAGTAAAATTTTGTCTATCTCTTATGGTTTACCAGTTATGCAAAAGTCGTTCACAATAAAGAATAATTTTGGAGACATTCCCAGGAAATTCAAGATATACATTTTATTTGTCATAAAAATATCTTAAACATATGATATTGTAATCAAAATCGTTAGAGCCATCTTTGAGAAAATTAAAAGTTTCGAAAAATCTTCCATGTAAAGGGTAATCTGGGGTGGGGGGATTTTCTTGAAAACCTTCGTGTCGCATCCTTGGAATATACGGAACCTAAATACCAAGTTTGGTGTTTATCCGATTGTTCGTTTCTGAGTTATGCTGTTCACAGACAGACAGACAGACACACACACACACACACACACACACACACACACACACATACCACAGACAGACACACAGACACACGCACGGACATGTTTCCAAAAATGCTTTTTTTGGATTCAGGGGGTCTCAAAACATTTATTTTCCGTGAAATCTCGTATCGAATTTTTGGGTGGAATACAATACTTCCCCTACTTACTATACGTAGTAGAGAAAGTAGATATTTGACTATCGCTTAAGGCGTACTATGTTCCCCTTGTTTTGTATTTGCAAGGGCAATATAGAAATACAGTGGCCTTTAAGCATAGACTTATCTCTTAATAGCTTGTTGCTAGGTGCAGCACCGTTCTCTTTGCCACAGATTAATACTCTTTGCATATACAAGACAAAAAATGTATAACGAATTCCCATTTGAGAAAAAGTATAAGTATTGGAAAATTTAAGGGAATAACAAGCAATATCTCGAAAATGGTTCACTCAAAAAAAATGTACATGACATAAATTATGTATTTGCCATAAAAATGTCTTAAACATATGATACTTTAATCAAAATGTTAGAGCCGTTTTTGAGAAAATAAACATTTTCGAAAAATGTTCCATGTAAAGGTGTGGGGGGATTTTCTTGAAAACCTTCGTGTCGCATCTCTGGAAGATACCGAATCTAAATATCAAGTTTGTTGTTTATCCGACTGTTCGCTTCTGAGTTATGCTGTTCATAGACAGACACACGGACATGTTTCCAAAAATACTTTTTTGGATTCAGGGGGCCTCAAAACATATATTTCCGGTGAAATCTCGGTATCGAATTTTTGGATGGAATACAATACTTCCCCTATTTACTATACGTAGTAGAGAAAGTAAAAATGGAAACAATCGCAACTAGGATGTCTCCGGTTCGCTTTCCATGCACTGGCCACCAAAGTAAGACTGAGTTTTCAAGGTTGGTAGGCGCATGCTGAAATGGATTACATCTTCTTACGGATTTTTCTTATTATTTAACGAATTACCCTTCTCGTTGTAGAACTTACAAGCCAATGCCTTAGGTCAGTTGCCTGTCGAGGAGCAACCAAACTCTGGATCATAGTGTTTCCAGGATGGGTGATCAGCCCAATGCCTGGTAAGCCGGTGAAGAAGAAGGAAATGTACTGTACTGATGAAAGGGATGATAGGAAAATTCGCGGATCAAATTATCCAACCTAGCATTCACCTAGCTACCGAGGAAGACCACGATAAAACCTTCGGTCAGATTGGTCGGCCCTGGGTGTTTGAACCTAGGACCTAACGAATGCGGTACAGACGTAACCGCCTGGCCATTCTGCTCGGTATCTACGGATTTTTCAGTCCCTCTTTTGCTTTCTTTTCATCTTTCAGGTTGCACGGCCAGGCGCTTGAACTGTTTGCGGCGGATGTGGTTTGAGGAAAGTGCGGTTTCTTTCATGGTATGGAACCTTCTCTCCTACCGAGGAGTTCCATCGAACCTTCTGCCCAAATCGGGGATGTTCAATCTGGAAAAAATAGGAATCCCGCTGAGCTCACATTTGGTGGCGGCAGGCGCCAGATCTGAGACGTCTGCCTTTCATAGTCCCTCGTCTCATTCTCCTCCCTTAAGCTGAATAGAAAATAAGCCTAGTCTTGACATTAACTTTCTGGTCACTTCATTCAAAACCTATTTCGTACTACCGGAGGCTCTTTCGTACTTCAGATCAGACAAACATCAGATAGGTTGTGGTATTTGAAACACAAATAATGCAATCTTGAATTATGCGTCAACTCTGCTCAATGGTACGTGAAATAATGTTTCTTCACTTTTGAAGCCGAAGGTACCAATTCTCTAGGCTGGTTGACCATTTGATTTTCACGTGTTGTTGAATGATTAGCGCGTGTTGCATACTTGGTGACTTCGTCGAAGGAAAGAACTTCTGCCATACCGCCCTTAAAGCCTCATATTATGACGATTCTGCAGAGAATTGGTGTGAGTTGAAAAATAAAAGGCTTCTATGCAATGTCTATGAAGCAACAAGTCAGAGGAAGGACAGGAGAAGAGTCAGAGGGAAGCAAAATAGGGAGATCAGGAGTGCTCCTTATCACCATTTCTTTTCAACACCTATTTCGGGAATTTGGTGAAGAGTGTTTCCCTGACAAGGGAGAATTAGTGGAGGAGAAAGAAAAATAAGGTTCATTAGATTTTCTAGTTATATGGCGCTGCCAATAAAAAATAAAACGATCCTAAGGAACATGCCAAAGGAAATAAGTGACAACGCTGAGGAGCACAGGATAAACATAAATGCAGCAATTTCTATAGGAAGCTTAACTAATTGAAGTTGAGGTACTGGAGCAAGAGGGCAGTTTTGAATATTTGAGGTTGCATTATAACTGGTAGCATGAGCTGTTGTAAAAGAGTAAAACCGAGAAATGCCATTAGAAAGAAAGCTTTTATTTTATATTTATTTAATTTGTTATTACATCCTTGATAACTAATACAAATTTACTTTGTAAATCAGGCTCCTCATACTTTAAGCCCCGGTTATATGTATGGTGTAGAGCCTCTACAACAAATTACGACTATTATTATATCCGGACAAGGACATCAAAGAAGGAGTTCTTTGCGATCCTTGTCCATTTATCCCACACTGTTCCTAAGAATTCCCCCATCCTAATAAATTCTTCTCCTCTATTATTCGCTAAAAAAGTAATTGCTATTATATATTTTGGTAATTTATTCCATTTATGATTCCAAAAATACTATCCCTCCACCTTTTAATCATTTCACATTAGGCAGTGGTAAATGTCCTCTGGTTTCCCACAATTGCTTCTGTGAAGTTTGGTCTTAATCCTTTAAGAAATAGTATAAGCGTAGTCCATCCTTTCCACTTTGTTGGAATTATCCATGTATTTCCCACTGCCTCAACTCCTTTTAATTTCCTATATAATTCCAATGCTCATTTATCCTCAAAAGTAGCCCATAACTCCTGTTTCTCTATATCCTCAACTCGCTGCCTTACCTCCTTCCAGAATCCATTGCAATTCGCTTCAACCTGTTGCCCAAAGTCTCCCATCCCAAATTCCACCATCAGTTTCTTCACCTCCTCAAACCAGCTCATTCCCCCCATTGCATCTCTTTAATATTTTATACATTCTTTTGGTACATTATCATCTAATTTCAGACACCTGTAACAGAATTTAAAAATTCCCTCAACTATTACATCCTTCCTCCCTACTCCTACTAGTTCAGCCAAACTTACTCCTATAGGTGAGCTTTTGGGAAAGCCCAATACCTCTTGCAAAACATTCTGTGCACTATTTCAATTTTTAGCCAACCTGAGAAAGCTTTTAAGAGGAGATTAAAAGCTCTAAATCACCAATATTACATCTGCTTAACTCATTACTCATTGTCTCAGAAACTAGTTAGATATCGGACAGAAACTTTTACAGGATGCAGACGAATGTCTTCAGAGTTTACTGATCTATGCTTATCTACGTTTATTAGGGAAGATATGATTTTTTCTCAATTATACAATTTTTATTGTAATTTATCAGCAATTATTTACAAAAAAAATCTGATGTGTTACACTCACATGACTTTCTCTACTCTTGTACAATCTAATTTTACAAACGCTTATTCTCCATATGGTTCATGTTAATCGAGATATCGAGATGTCAATCTTATTGGTAATTTTCTTGTAGATGCAAGGGAAATATGGTAGCTTTTAAGCGATAGTCAAATATTTTAACGCTGGTTGCTATGTGGCGCATTCCATTCTCTTTGCATGTCCATGACATAAAAAAAATGAATAACGAATGTGAGAAAAAGTATAAGTATTGTAAAATTTAAGGAAATAACAAGCAATATCTCGAAAACGGTTCACTCAACAAAAGAAATGTATATGACATAAGTTGTGTATTTTAACGCGATCTACATTTTTTGTGTAGTAAAATTTTGTCTATCTCTTATGGTTTACCAGTTATGCAAAAGTCGTTCACAATGAAGAATACTTTTGGAGACATTCCCAGAAAATTCGAGATATACATTTCATTTCGCATGACATTATCTTAAACATATGATATTTTCATCAAAATCGTTAGAGCCATTTTTGAGAAAATTAAAATTTTCGAAAAATCTTCCATGTAAAGGGTAGTCTGGGGTGGGGGGATTTTCTTGAAAACCTTCGTGTCGCATCTCTGGACGATACTGAACCTAAGTACCAAGTTTGGTGCTTATCCGACTGTTCGTTTTTGAGTTATGCTGTTCACAGACACACACACACACACACACACACACACACACACACACACACAGACACACACACGGACATGTTTCCAAAAATGCTTTTTTTGGATTCAGGAGGTCTCAAAACGTGTATTTCCGGTGAAATCTCGGTATCGAATTTTTGGGTGGAATGCAATACTTCCCCTACTTACTATACGTAGTAGAGAAAGTAATAACCAACCATCTTATTAACACCAAAGTAGATCCTTAACAGCACTTAGAGGTTGCTTTTATCATCCTACAATTTTAATTTAGTTATATTAAAAATTTATGAGAAAAGGGTTATTTATAATAGAAAATGTAATTCACAGAAAAAATCTGTTCAAAAATTGAGAAAATAAATGCGCATATACTTAGGTATAAAGAAAAGAAAGAAAAAGATGGCTTGAGCATACAGAAGTTGGCATGTTTAACGGTAGTACCAAATTACAGCAAAACGTTCCCTTAAAGATGGGCTAAAGTTTACCTCTCTACTTCCAAGTGTGCAAGAATTATGATTTTTACTTTCTCTACTACGTATAGTAAGTAGGGGAAGTATTGCATTCCACCCAAAAATTCGATACCGAGATTTCACCGGAAATACATGTTTTGAGATCCCCTGAATACAAAAAAAAGCATTTTTGGAAACATGTCCGTGTGTGTGTCTGTCTGTCAGTCTGTGTGTCTGTCTGTGAACAGCATAACTCAGAAACGAACAGTCGGATAAACACCAAACTTGGTATTTAGGTTCAGTATCTTCCAGAGATGCGACACGAATGTTTTCAAGAAAATCCCCCCACCCCAGATTACCCTTCACATGGAAGATTTTTCGAAAATTTTAATTTTCTCAAAAATGGCTCTAACGATTTTGATTAAAATATCATATGTTTAAGATATTTTTATGACAAATAAAATGTATATCTTGAATTTCCTGGGAATGTCTCCAAAAGTATTCTTCATTGTGAACGACTTTTGCATAACTGGTAAACCATAAGAGATAGACAAAATTTTACTACACACAAAATGTAGATCGCGTTAAAATACAGACTTTATGTCATATACATTTGTTTTGTTAAGTGAACCATTTTCGAGATATTGCTTGTTATTCCCTTAAATTTTTTAATATTTTCACAAATGGGAATTCGTTATTCATTTTTACTTTCTCTACTACGTATAGTAAGTAGGGGAAGTATTGCATTCCACCCAAAAATTCGATACCGAGATTTCACCGGAAATACATGTTTTGAGACCTCCTGAATCCAAAAAAAGCATTTTTGGAAACATGTCCGTGTGTGTGTCTGTGTGTGTGTGTGTGTGTGTGTCTGTGTGTGTGTATGTGTCTGTGTGTGTGTGTGTGTCTGTGTGTGTGTGTGTGTCTGTGAACAGCATAACTCAAAAACGAACAGTCGGATAAACACCAAACTTGGTATTTAGGTTCAGTATCTTCCAGAGATGCGACACGAAGGTTTTCAAGAAAATCCCCCCACCCCAGACTACCCTTTACATGGAACATTTTTCGAAAATTTTAATTTTCTCAAAAATGGCTCTAACGATTTTGATTAAAATAACATATGTTTAAGATAATGTCATGAGAAATGAAATGTATATCTCGAATTTTCTGGGAATGTCTCCAAAAGTATTCTTCATTATGAACGACTTTTGCATAACTGGTAAACCATAAGAGATAGACAAAATTTTACTACACAAAAAATGTAGATCGCGTTAAAATACACAACTTATGTCATATACATTTCTTTTGTTGAGTGAACCGTTTTCGATATATTGCTTGTTATTTCCTTAAATTTTCCAATACTTATACTTTTTCTCAAATTCGTTATTCATTTTTTTATGTCCTGGACATGCAAAGAGAATGGAATGCGCCACATAGCAACCAGCGTTAAAATATTTGACTATCGCTTAAAAGCTAGCATATTCCCCTTGCATCTACATGAAAATTACCAATAAGATTGACATCTCGATATCTCGATTAACATGAAGCATATGGAGAATAGGCGTTTGTAAAAATAGATTGTACAAGAGTAGAGAAAGTCATGTGAGTGTAACACATCAGATTTTTTACTTTCTCTACTACGTATAGTAAGTAGGGGAAGTATTGCATTCCACCCAAAAATTCGATACCGAGATTTCACCGGAAATACATGTTTTGAGACCTCCTGAATCCAAATAAAGCATTTTTGGAAACATGTCCGTGTGTGTGTCTGTGTGTGTGTGTGTCTGTGTGTGTGTGTGTGTGTGTGTCTGTGTGTGTATGTCTGTGTGTGTGTGTCTGTGTGTCTGTGAACAGCATAACTCAAAAACGAACAGTCGGATAAGCACCAAACTTGGTATTTAGGTTCAGTATCTTCCAGAGATGCTACACGAAGGTTTTCAAGAAAATCCCCCTACCCCAGACTACCCTTTACATGGAACATTTTTCGAAAATGTTAATTTTCTCAAAAATGGCTCTAACGATTTTGATGAAAATATCATATGTTTCAGATAATGTCATGCGAAATGAAATGTATATCTCGAATTTTCTGGGAATGTCTCCAAAAGTATTCTTCATTGTGAACGACTTTTGCATAACTGGTAAACCATAAGAGATAGACAAAATTTTGCTACACAAAAAATGTAGATCGCGTTAAAATACACAACTTATGTCATATACATTTCTTTTGTTGAGTTAACCGTTTTCGAGATATTGCTTGTTATTTCCTTAAATTTTCCAATACTTATACTTTTTCTCAAATTCGTTATTCATTTTTTTATGTCCTGGACATGCAAAGAGAATGGAATGCGCCACATAGCAACCAGCGTTAAAATATTTGACTGTCGCTTAAAAGCTACCATATTTCCCTTGCATCTACAAGAAAATTAGCAATAAGATTGACATCTCGATATCTCGATTAACATGAAGCATATGGAGAATAGGCGTTTGTAAAATTAGAGTGTACAAGAGTAGAGAAAGTCATGTGAGTGTAACACATCAGATTTTTTGTCTTGGATATGCAAAGAGTATTAATCTGTAGGAAAGAGAATGGTGCTGCACCTAGCAACCAGCTATTAAGAGATATGTATGTGCTTAAAGACTACTGTATTTCCAAATTGCCCTTGTAAATATATATTTCCCTTACATCTACAAGATAATTAGCAATAAGATAGAGTCTGCAAATGTTTATCTCGATTAATATGAAGTAGATGGAGAATAAGCGTTTGTAAAAATAGTTTGTACAAGAGTAGAGAAAGTCATGTGAGTGTAACACATCAGATTTTTTTACTATGAAGTGGTGCAAAATTCACAGTAGGAAAATGGTATATGCAGTACCATTTTTAAAACTATAAGTATTGTGCTTACAACAATAAACTAAATATAAAATGAAAGAGAAATTATAATTTATAATACTACACAAAAATCCTAAAATGTCAGTTTTTGACAATTTTCATATTTGGTCTCCTCCTAATAAAAACAGAACCCTGCAGCTCCTTGGGGAAGGAACTAAGGAAGAAAGGTGAAATACTTTGTGTGGAGAGTGCATGAACTTTTCAGATACGAGGAAAGACGATTGGAAACACGGAGAAGAATGGAGTGTGTGAATCAGACAGACTGCTTTAGAAATAATCGGCGAAAGAAGAAATTACGGAACCAGGAAAAGGAAAACAAACTGGCTGGGACACTTCCTGTAAAGATACTGCTTGCTAAGTTAAAAATCTGATGTGTTACACTCACATGACTTTCTCTACTCTTGTACAAACTATTTTTCCAAACGCTTATTCTCCATATGCTTCATGTTAATCGAGATATCGAGATGTTAATCTTATTGCTAACTTTCTTGTAGATGCAAGGGGAATTGGTAGGCTTTAAGCCATAGAAAAAAAATGAATAACGAATTCCCATTTGAGAAAAAGTATAAGTATTGGGAAATTTAAGGGAATAACGGGCAATATCTCGAAAATGGTTCACTCAACAAAAAATTGTATATGACATAAATTGTGTATTTTAACGCGATCTACATTTTATGTGTAGTAAAAGTTTGTCTATCTCTTATGGTTTACCAGTTATGCAAAAGTCGTTCACAATGAAGAATACTTTTGGAGGCATTCCCAGAAAATTCAAGATATACATTTTATTTGTCATAAAAGTATCTTAAACATGTAATATTTTAATCCAAATCGTTAGAGCCATTTTTGAGAAAATTAAAATTTTCGAAAAATGTTCCATGTAAAGGGTAATCTGGTGTGGGGGGATTTTCTTGAAAACCTTCGTGTCGCATCTCTGGAAGATACTGAACCTAAATACCAAGTTTGGTGTTTATCCGATTGTTTGTTTCTGAATTATGCTGTTCACAGACACACACGGACATGTTTCCAAGAATACTTTTTTTTGGATTCAAGGGGCCTCAAAACATGTATTTCCGGTGAAATCTCGGTATCTAATTTTTGGGTGGAATACAATACTTCCCCTAATTACTATACGTAGTAGAGAAAGTAAAAAGTATGCCTGCCTGTAAGCAACACAACTCAAAAGCGAAAGCCGGTTAAATAGCATACTTAATATTTAAGTTCAATGATTTCCAAGGATACGACATGGAGATTTCTTAAGACTTTGCCCCCCCACCTAATACCCTTTATGAAAAAAAGTAGTTTTTATTTTCTCAAACTTGTCTATAACGACTTTAATTAAAATACCAAATGTTTAAGACATTTAAATGTCAAATAAAATGCACATCTTGAATTTTCTGGGAATACCTGTGAAGTCCTCTGCATTCCGAATAACGTTTGTATAATTGGTAAACCGCAAGAGGTAGGCAATATCTTACACAAAAAATATAGATTTCGTTAAAAGACACAATTTATTTGTACATTAAAATTTCAGAGATTATTATTGTTTTGAATTTTCAAATATGTACTTGTATTTTTTGCAAATGGTTAGTTGCTATGCGGGTTAGTTGCTTTCGCTAGGTGCATGACCTGCTTTTTAAAAGCTGACTATCGCTTTAGCCTAAACGTATTCTTCTTATACCTATGTGTAAATAATGAAAGAGATAGAAGAATAAGCTCTTTGTAAAAAGTTTGTACAAGAATGAGCAGAGAAAATCATATGAATGTAGGTAACACATAATTTTTTCATTACGTTAATTTGTTGTATCTATATTTAAAGCGATTACCACGAGAAACGGTTTAGAGCTGATCGCGTTGTGAACATAAGGAAGAGGCAAAAATTTATGCACAGTTAATATCAAACAAACTCATCAATGAGTATTAATAATCAATCAATCAATGTATGTGTTCATTGCGATATAGTATATTCATATATCCTTCATAATAAGACCGAAACATCTAAAGAATTATAATACCCCCAAAGATAAAGAGAAAGCGAGGATACCAGAAACCTATTCTAATGCCACATAAAACCAAGGGATTTTAAAGGAAAGTTCCCAAGAATCGGCGAAAAGGAAGCAGTCGTTAAGGTTGCCGTTCCTTATTCAAATTCGAAGTAAAATCACATGATCGTAAAATAGAGTCTATAAGAATTCAGGACATGGGAATTAAAAATTCGATTGTCGAAGCCACGCATAAGGGTAGCAAATAAGAGAATAGGAACGTCTGGAAGCCTCTGGAAAATTGAAGAGTATATAAGCTTGAGAATTTGGTAGCTCTATCTCAAGTTTCGTACTAGAAACTGGCCAAAGAAATAATTACGTAATAAATTGAACAGACTTGCTAAACCAACGACAAAGAACATTGTGGATTAAGAATAATTAATAGAAAAAGCTCCTCATATATTCATAATCGTTATCTCTTTAAGAAAAAGTGTTCATATACAATTTTAATGGTAATTTTATAAAGCAAAGATTAACCAGTTCAACATCGTACTTCAGAGTAATAATTTCACAACTTTCAACCCTTTCACACGACCTAAACTCCATAACCATGCTTTATCGAGAACCTTATTAGCTAGCCAGGGATAATTATTTATTAGGAGCAGAAGATGACCAGAGGACTCCTGCTCTTATTATGAGGTGAAAACTGTGGCAAAACATCATATAACAGTTAAGTTGCACAGAGCGAGAGAGGGCGAGGTTGATGGAGGGGGAGAGTGGAAAGTGAAAAAAAAGGGTAAATAGAGAGACGAGAAAGTAAGGAAGAGAAAGACGGACAGGGAGACAGCGAGAAGGTGAGAGAGACAGAAGTTTCTCCACATTGACGCAATAACGCAAATTAAAGCTCCTACCACGGAGAGGCACTTCAGAGATGCAGGTATAACTTGTCTTGTTCAAGTCCGTGTATAGATTCTAGAGAGGAGAGGGACAAATACAGACTGGTTACCGCTGTGCGTGTAAAAACGGCATTCACGAACCAAATATTTTATGAAGTGACTAGGCAATAAAACTGAGTGTTAAAATGAGAAATAAACATGACATGACTCACAATAAATAACCGCTATTACAGTTCATTCTTGTGACGTCCTTTTCACACGACGTAACACCAACTGGCAGTTATGCGGAAAATAGCACTAGGGAAATGATAAGATTTGCTTTCCTGCATCATGACGACTTCACAGAGCAAAGGAAGGTAGTTAGTCAGCATGTATTGATAACGATGAACGTTCTTGGTATGTGCACGTTAATAGCTGGATGTAAAAACGAGGTTGCTTGAGGGAGAGGGAGGAAAAAAAAATTGTGTTGCATTCACATGACTTTCGCTATTCACTCTTCTATAAACTATTCATACAGAATCTTATTCTTCGTCTACTTCTTGTTAAACTTTCATTATGCATTACTTATAGTTGTAAGCAGGATACAGCAGGTAAAACGATAGTCCTTTACGCTATGTGTAGCTTTGAAATTTCATATTCTTTGCATGACTACGAGAAAAAACGAATAAGTTACCACTTGGAAAAAAAGCACAAGTATTTGAAAATTCCCACAAATAACAAAGAATATCTCGGAAATGATTAACGCCACAAGAACTTTGACATAAACTGTGCTTTAACGAGATCTATATTTTTTTGCGTAGTAAGATTTTGTCTATCTCTTAACGGTTTACCATTCAGGATGATGACTTTACAGGCACACACGCACGCACACACACACACATATGCACTTTAGGTAGAGAAAGTATTGCATTCCACGAAAAAATTCGATATCGAGATTTCACCGGAAATTAATGCTTTGTGGCCCTTTGCACCCAAAAAAAAGCACTTTTAGTAAAAGGTCCGCGTGCTAGCACGTGTTTATACGTGTTTCTGTGAGCAGCATAATGAAAAAACGAAAGTCTGACAAATACCAAACTTGGTATTCAGTTTAATATCTTCCAAAGATGCGACACGAAGATTTTCAAAAAATCTTGTATAACTGGTAAATGTTAAGCGATAAACAAAAACGCACTGTACAAAAATTGTAGACTTATTTAGAATAATTTTTATTGTGGCATCGGCCATTTCTGAGATATCCATTATTAATGATTTGAGCTGTTCAGTCCTTAGTCATTCTTTTAAAGTCAACATTCAATTTCTCGCGGTTGCATGGAAAGGGTATGGAATTTTAAAGTCGGTATATAGCTCCAGTTGTTAAACATTTGACTACACCTATTCCCTTTGTATTCATAACGAAATGTGTATTTCGGCTACTTTTGCAAAAGTTTGTCTCAATAAAATGAAGTAGATAGAAAAATAAGTTTTCGTAGAGCGTAGAGAAAGACTGTAAGTATAACACATCACATTTTTTTATTTAGGCGGCCTCCAAACATATATTTCTGATGAAATCTCGATATCCATTTTTTGGGTGGAATACTTTACTTTCTCTACCTGTTACTCCGAGAAAGTAAAAAAATCTGATGTAATATATTCACACGACTTTTTCTACCCTCTGTCTTTTATTAGTGGGTATACAAATTATTCTTATTAAAGCTTATTTTTCCATCTACTGTATTTTAATCCAAATAAACCTCTGCAGAAATAGCTACATTATACATCTCGTTATAGATACAAAGAGAACATGGATAGTCAAATGTTTAAGAACTGGACGCTATATGATGGCCTTAACATTCCATACTGTTTCCATGCAATCGTGAGAAACAACTGAATGTTGAAAGGACTAAAACAGAATGACCAAGAAATGAACAAATCGAACCTTTAATAACTGATATCTCAGAAACGGCTCATACCACAAAAAAACGTATTTTAAATAAATTGTGTGTTTTAAAGAGATTACATTTTTTATATAGTACGTTTTCGTCTGTCACTTAATGTTTACGTTATACAGTGAGGCAGTATTTTTAACACTTAAATGATTTCAGTCTAATTATATAATATAAAATTCAATAACAGCCCGCCTTAAAGCAATATGTGCATAAATAACATATAACATGTATGTAGCAGTCATTGTATTAATGTTTATATTATTGTGTACATGTTTAATAATGTTATGTGAATGCATCTCGTAATATGATAATGTTGGAGCTGTGAGAATATAGGTCAAAAGTTGCTAAAAAGGAGGTAACAATGAGGTATCCTTGAGGCAGTAATGAATTGGAAAGTTTAATAATGCTACTAGTAATTCTTGGAGCAACAATAATGTAATTTTTGAGGCAGATTATAAATAGCCAATCAACAACCAGAAAAAGCTTAATTAAATAAAAGTATTCTATCGGAGTAGGATTAGCCAATCAGAAACTGAAATAGAGCAAATTGTACAAATTCAAGCGGTAAACGCCAGTTGCATGCAGATAGTGTTCCTAACTGGAGGCGAGACGCGTTCTCGAGAAGTTTAATACGTATTCAGTGTGAGACAAAAATTCATTACGGCGAGTATGTTATAAAGTTTACGTGTTTAAAAAGTGCAAGTAATTAATAAATAATCTCACAGCTCTCTATATAAGTGAAGTGTTATTTAATACTGTGAAGGATTAATAAAATGAGTGAAATAATAATTATAATTTTGTGTAAGCCTACATTCTTTAGCCGCATCACCCCCTGCAAAGACACATGTTTCTACAAATTAATATTGACGCAGCCGAGGCAAACCTAAATATATAATATTTAAAGAAACATAAGATACAAAGTTGATTTATAATCGTTGAGGCGAAGACCACCGGAAAGTAAATTTGGGGCGAAGCCCTCCTTCAAATTGGCACCTAAACGTGGGGCAGTTACTACAAGTTTGGCCCCAACAATGGAACTAGAATACAACTCCTTCAAATTGGCTTCCAAAGCGTGGGGCTAATTACGTAAAGATACCCTATCTCAACAGATTATACAAAATTTCTACAAATGAAGTCGACTTCAGCAGGCTAGAAAATTCAAGATATACATTTTATTTGTCATGTAAATACCTATAATGTATGGTATTTTAATCCAAATCGTTAGAGCCGCGTTTTAGAAAATAAAATTTTTCGAAAAATGTTCCATGTAGAGGGTAATCTGGGGTGAGGGATTTTCTAGAAAATCTTCGTGTCGCATCTTTGGAAGGTACTGAACTTAAATACCAAATTTGGTGTTGATCCGAATTTTGTTTTTGAGTTATGTTGATTACACACACGCGCGCGCGGACATTTTTTTTAAAAATGCTTTATTTGGATTCAGGGGGCCTCAAAACATGTATTTCCGGTGAAATCTCGATATAGAATTTTTGGGTGGAATACGATACTTCCCCTACTTGCTATTCGTAGTAGAGAAGGTAAAAAAAAAATTCACCTGCAGAGCAACCTACATAGTTCCAATTGTATGGGCAATCAGTATTGGGTACGTGGGAAGCTCAATGAATCCCAAATGCAAACCATTGCATGATTTCCATGCAAACTAGACACACGGTGGCAATGGACAAAGTTCTAGGTGAGTTTAGCTAACCAAAACAAAATCAATTACCTCCAGGATACTGTTGCCTTAAGGAGATGTGACGGTGGATCCATGGGACTGTGTAATGAATGTAATTGCAAATCAGAGATTACTTCTGAAGTCAGCTGTTCGTAAGCTACTGCGCGACGCAAAATAGACGAGAGCCTATATAATCTGTGGCCCGCTACCTTAATCAAATGATTACAAATACTGGTTTTGGGGATTGTGTTAGCTTTGGTTTTTGCAACTTATTATTTTATCTCTTTTAATTACTTCTTTATTTAAATTGTGTTAAATGTCAGACGTGTATTTGCTTATCGAGCGAGCGAGCGAGATGGCTCCGGGTAACGCATGAGGCTCGCATTCGATTGCCGTCGGACCGACCACTCTGAGCATATTTTTTTGTGGTTTCCCAGGTCGGTAGGCGAATGCTGCGATAGTTCTCCTTCTACCACGAATTTCCTGTCCATAATTTCTTTCATCTGCTTCAGGGTTAGAGCCAGGCGAAGGCGATTCGTGGGCAGGAGGGTGGAATTTAGGCTATGAAAAGATTTCTCCCTTGGCGCGACTGCTGGGTTCCCCTTCCTTTCTGGAAGTGTCTAGTCTGCACCGGGACGCCCGGGTTGCGGGTGGCTAAGGCAGAGCCTAACCGGCGTCAGGATTGGTGTTATGGTGGAATCATTAGGACCCCGTCCTTGCTAGCGCACATCGTCGTTCGGATCTGGTCGCCCTTAGTGTCTCTCTTTCATTCATTACTTTCAGGAGTCACGTTGAAGCATAAATGGCCTACGTGTGGCGGCAAAGTCCCTCCATCTGACTACTCCTAATTCCTACCTGGTAGACAGAGCAAGGAAAATATCGCCGTCGTTATTTCTAACACTCCCCATATGGCCTGTATCTCATTCCACCAAGCGATGTTTGAATCCATTTCTGAGGTGGAGGAATACAGCGGGTGGAATTCATTACCTCTGATGAGGATGGCGGTGGAATGAGAGGACCTACAGCTTTTACCGTGGACTCCAATCACGTTGGACTTGGGGATACTTCACATGAGCAAGTCAGAACTGAAGGCATGGATAGGGCTGACTTCGCCATCCCGGAGTTGGGAATCGAACCAGGGGACCCTCAGTACGAGAGCCGGAAAGAAAACCATTGCGCTACCCCGGCGCCCCGCAAGGAAAATATTTTTCCAAAAATTTGGTATACGCATTTCTACGGAAATACAAGTTTTGAGACTTCTCGAATAAAAACAGCTCATTTTTAGAAAAAAAATCTGATGTGTTACACTCACATGACTTTCTCTACTCTTGTACAAACTATTTATACAAAAGCTTATTCTCCATCTACTTCATGTTAATCGAGATAAACATTTGCAGACTCTATCTTATTGCTAATTGTCTTGTAGATGTAAGCGGAATATATATTTACAAGGGCAATTTGGAAATACAGTAGCCTTTAAGCACATACATATCTCTTAATAGCTGGTTGCTAGGTGCAGCACCATTCCCTTTCCCACAGATTAATACTCTTTGCATATCCAAGACAAAAAATGAATAACGAATTCCCATTTGAGAAAATAAGTATTGAAAAATTTAAGGGAATAACAAGCAATATCTCGAAAATGGTTCACTCAACAAAAAAATGCATATGACATATATTGTGCATTTTAACGCGAACTACATTTTTTGTGCAGTAAAATTTTGTCTATCTCTTATGGTTTACCAGTTATGCAAAAGTCGTTCACAATGAAGAATACTTTTGGAGACATTCCCAGGAAATTCAAGATATACATTTTATTTGTCATAAAATATCTTAAACATATGATATTTTAATCAAAAACGTTAGAGCCATTTTTGAGAAAATTAAAATTTTCGAAAAATCTTCCATGTAAAGGGTAATCTGGGGTGGGAGGATTTTCTTGAAAACCTTCGTGTCGCATCCTTGGAAGATACTGAAGCTAAATACCAAGTTTGGTGTTTATCCGACTGTTCGTTTCTGAGTTATGCTGTTCACAGACACAAACACAGGCACACAGACAGACACACACAGGAAGACATGTTTCCAAAAATGCTTTTTTAGGATTCAGGGGGTCTCAAATCATGTATTTCCGGTGAAATCTCGGTATCGAATTTTTTGGTGGAATACAATACTTCCCCTACTTACTATATGTAGTAGAGAAAGTAAAAATATGTGTGTCTGTGTGTGTGTTAACTTCTGGATGGAATACAACGCCCTTTGTCTGCTTTGGCAACGTTACAGAAGTTAAATGTATGGTCACTGGTTACATCAAATTCTTATATTGTGAGAGATGTCTTTAGCATGATTATCTGCCATTCGTGTACTGAATGAACATTCCAAAGCTACCACAGACAGGTTTTATTGAGATTCTCTTCCCGATGGTGTGCACGCCTCTGAACACGCAACCAAAATTAAGTTTCGGTCATGACTTCCTTGCTTGGCGTGGGAAGAGTTGTTGATAATACGCCTACTAACTAAGAAAAGAGGCTTGGTTTCTTCTTGGCGGGAGTTTGGCTAATGGCAGCAGATGGTGGACTTCAGACTTTATCAGTGATGAGCTTTTTATGCAAAATCGGATATCCTGGATGTTGATACTTGCTGTGTGGGCCCTTACATTTGAATACTCTCAAATTCATTAGCATTATGGCAGATTAGAGAGTATATAGGCAACGATTAATGCTCATACATTACACTTCCAAGTCAGTGGTGTGTTAATTATTATCTGCTATCAGAAACTGTTTTTACCAAGTATATGTATAGGGTGGACACTTAAGTTGATACTGTACAACATCTCTAAAACGTTGTAGAAAAAATCTGATGTGTTACACTCACATGACTTTCTCTACTCTTGTACAAACTATTTTTACAAACGCTTATTCTCCATATGCTTCATGTTAATCTTATTGCTAATTTTCTTGTAGATGTAAGGGGAATATACATTTACAAGGGCAATATAGAAATACAGTAGCCTTTAAGCACATGCATATCTCTTAATAGCTGGTTGCTAGGTGCAGCACCATTCTCTTTGCCACAGATTAATACTCTTTGCATATCCAAGACAAAACAAATCTGATGTGTTACACTCACATGACTTTCTCTACTCTTGTACAAACTATTTTTATAAACGCTTATTCTCCATATGCTTCATGTTAATCGAGATATCAGATGTCAATCTTATTGATAATTTTCTTGTAGATGCAAGGGAAATATGGTAGCTTTTAAGCGATAGTCAAATATTTTAACGCTGGTTGCAATGTGGCGCATTCCATTCTCTTTGCATGTCCAGGACATAAAAAAAATGAATAACGAATTTGAGAAAAACTATAAGTATTGGAAAATGTAAGGGCATAACAAGCAATATCTCGAAAACGGTTCACTCCACAAAAGAAATGTATATGACATAAATTGTGTATTTTAACGCGATCTACATTTTTTGTGTAATAACATTTCGTCTATGTCTTATGGTTTACCAGTTATGCAAAAGTCGTTCACAATGAAGAATACTTTTGGAGACATTCCCAGAAAATTCGAGATATGCATTTCATTTCTCATGACAATATCTTAAACATATGGTATTTTAATCAAAATCATTAGAGCCATTTTTGAGAAAATTAAAATTTTCGAAAAATGTTCCATGTAAAGGGTAGTCTGGGGTGGGGGGATTTTCTTGAAAACCTTCGTGTCGCATCTCTGGAAGATACTGAACCTAAATACCAAGTTTGGTGTTTATACGACTGTTCGTTTCTAAGTTATGCTGTTCACAGACACACACACAGACAGACACACAGACAGACACACACACGGAAATGTTTCCAAAAATGATTTTTTTGGATTCAGTGAGTCTCAAAACACGTATTTCCGGTGAAATCTCGGTATCGAATTTTTGGGTGGAATACAATACTTCCCCTACTTACTATACGTAGTAGAGAAAGTAAAAAATCTGATGTGTTACACTCACATGACTTTCTCTTCTCTTGTACAATCTGATTTTACAAACGCTTATTCTCCATATGCTTCATTTTAATCGAGATATCGAGATGTCAATCTTATTGGTAATTTTCTTGTAGATGCAAGGGAAATATGGTAGCTTTTAAGCGTTAGTCAAATATTTTAACGCTGGTTGCTATGTGGCGCATTCCATTCTCTTTGCATGTCCAGGACATAAAAAAATTGAATAACGAATTTGAGAAAAAGTATAAGTATTGGAAAATTTAAGGAAATAACAAGCAATATCTCGAAAACGGTTCACTCTACAAAAGAAATGTATATGACATAAGTTGTGTATTTTAACGCGATCTACATTGTTTGTGTAGTAACATTTTGTCTATCTCTTATGGTTTACCAGTTATGCAAAAGTCGTTCACAGTGAACAATACTTTTGGAGACATTCCCAGAAAATTCGAGATATACATTTCATTTTTCATGACATTGTCTTAAACATACGATATTTTCATCAAAATCGTTAGAGCCATTTTTGAGAAAATTAAAATTTTCGAAAAATCTTCCATGTAAAGGGTAGTCTGGGGTGGGGGGATTTTCTTGGAAACCTTCGTGTCGCATCTCTGGAAGATACTGAACCTAAATACCAAGTTTGGTGTTTATCCGACTGTTAGTTTTTGAGTTATGCTGTTCACAGACACACACACACACACAGACACACACACACACACACACAGACACACACACACACAGACACACACACGGACATGTTTCCAAAAATGCTTTTTTTGGATTCAGTGGGTCTCAAAACATATATTTCCGGTGAAATCTCGGTATCGAATTTTTGGGTGGAATGCAATACTTCCCCTACTTACTATACGTAGTAGAGAAAGTAAAAATGGCTTGAACAAAAGTTACTTGATACTATGAAGGAAAGTAAATGCCATTAGTCGTGTTTTATTTGGAGGACGTTGTTGTCTCACTCCTCATTAAAAGCTAAACAACATTTGCATAAAGCTCTTTGCAATTCTTCTTGCACCTACGTAAATAACAACGGAAATTCTGAATGACTGTGTACGAAGTGCTCTCTTGAATGGTTGGACCATCCATGGATGGTCATTCGAGAGTCAAGTTACAATTCGTAATTGGGAACTAACATTTCCCAAAAAATCGATACCGAGATTTCACCGGAAATATATGTTTTGAGGCTCCCTGAATAAAAAAAAAACATTTTTGGAAACATGTCCGTGTGTGTGTCTGTGTTTCTGTGAACAGCATAACCCAGAAACGAACAGTCGGATAAATACCAAACTTGGTATTTAGGTTCAGTATCTTCCAGAGATGCGACACGAAGGTTTTCAAGAAAATTCCCCCACCCCAGATTACCTTTTACATGGAATATTTTTGGAAAATTTTAATTTTCTAAAAATGGCTGTAACGATTTTGATTAAAATATCATATATTTAAGATACTTTCATGGCAAATAAAATGTATATCTTGAATTTTCTGGGAATGTCTCCAAAAGTATTCTTCATTGTGAACGACTTTTGCATAATTGGTAAACCATAAGAGATAGACACGATTTTACTACACAAAAATGTAGAACGCGTTAAAATACACAATTTATATCATATACATTTTTTATTGAGTGAACCAATTTCGAGATATTGCTTGTTATTACCTTAAATTTTCCAATTCTTATTCTTTTGCTCAAATGGGGATTCGTTATTCACTTTTTTGTCCTGGTAATGCAAAGAGAATGGAATACTCCACATAGCAACCAGCTCTCAAAATATTTGACTATCGCTTAAAGCCTACCAATTCCCCTTGCATCTACAAGAAAATTAGCAATAAGATTGACATCTCGATTAACATGAAGCATATGGAGAATAAGAGTTTGTAAAAATAGTTTATACAAGAGTAGAAAAAGTCATATGAGTGTAACACATCAGATTTTTTATGTTGTTTTCTCACTCCTCATTAAAATCTAAACAACATTTGCATAAAGCTCTTTGCAATTCTTCTTGCACCTACGTAAATAACAACGGAAATTCTGAATGACTGTGTACGAAGTGCTCTCTTGAATGGTTGGACCATCCATGGATGGTCATTCGAGGGTCAAGTTACGTTTCGTAATTGGGAACTAACATTTTTTATTTTGTTTTCTTACTACTCATCACAAAATAAACAGCTTTTTATAAACCATTTTATAATGAGAAAACAACATACAAAATGTAGATTCCCATTTAAAAAATTAAATTGACCCTAAAATGATCACCATAACGTCCTCCAAATAAAACACAACTAATGGCACTTACTTCCCTCCATAATATCAAAAAAAGTTTATCAAAGACATTTCTTTCTACAACGCTTAGTTTTGGAGATATGTTATAGTCTCAACTTAAATGGTCCATCCTGTATATTTATATTGGTTTGCGAATATCATATCATTTAAAGAGATGTTGTTAGACTGTAGAAGCTAAACAATCCACATTGTTTTGCTTTCTCCGCATCTTAGATATTTAAGATAGAGGAAGTCTTACACTCCAAGCAAAAGTTCAATGTCGTGATTTAGCCGGAAACATAATAGGTTTTGAAGTCTCCAGGATATAAATAAAGAAATTTTTAGAAAAACGTTTCTATATGATGTGCGTAGGGCATCCAATCTTGTATGTCGCTGTGAAAAGCATAACTAAAAAAATCTGATGTGTTACACTCACATGACTTTCTCTACTCTTGTACAAACTATTTCTACACAGTCTTATTCTCCATCTATTTTATATCAATCGAGATAAACATTTGCAGAAACGATCTTTTGACATGCAAAGAGAATTACATTCTACACATAATGACCAGTTCTAAAAATATTTGACTATCGCTTAAGGCTTAATATGTTCCCCTTGTTTTGTATTTGCAAGGGCATTATAGAAATACAGTAGCCTTTAAGCATAGACATATCTCTTAATAGCCTGGTTGCTAGGTGGAGCACCATTCTCTTTGCCACAGATTAATACTCTTTGCATATCCAAGACAAAAAGATGAATAACGAATTCCCATTTGCGAAAAAGTATAAGTATTGGAAAATTTAAAGGAATAACAAGCAATATCTCGAAAATGGTTCACTCAACAAAAAAACATGTATATGACATAAATTGTGTATTTTAACGCGATCTACATTTTTTGTGTAGTAACATTTTGTCTATCTCTTATGGTTTACCAGTTATGCAAAAGTCGTTCACAATGAAGAATACCTTTGGAGACCTTCCTAGAAAATTCGAGATATACAATATTTCATTTTTCATAAAAATATCTTAAACATATGACATCTTAATCAAAATCGTTGGAGCTATTTTTGAGAAAATTAAAATTTTCGAAAAATGTACCATGTAAAGGGTAATCTGTGGTGGGGGATTTTCTTGAAAACCTTCAACTCGCATCTCTGGAAGATACTGAACCTAAATACCAAGTTCGACTGTTCGTTTGTGAGTTATGCTGTTCACAGACAGATACACAAACACACAGACACACACACGAACATGTTTCCAAAAATGCTTTATATGCATTTAGTGCACCTCAAAACATGTATTTCCCTTGAAATCTCGGTATCGAATTTTTGGGTGGAATACAATACTTCCCCTACTTACTATACATAGTAGAGAAAGTAAAAAATCGGATTAATGGCAAACTTCATATTTAAGTTGGAGAATGAAATTAGACTACAGAATAAAATAACATCTACGATTTCACGCCCAGTCTTCTGGAAGCTACATCAGGATATATGATCCCAAACCTTATATACTTATCACTCAAAAAATTCTGATGTGCTACATTCACATGACTTTCTCTACCACCCATTGTTTATTAGTATTCTTACGAAAGCTTATTACTTTCTCTACTACGTAGAGTAAGTAGGGAAAGTATTGCATTCCACTCAAAAATTCGATACCGAGATTTCAAGGGAAATACATGTTTTGAGGTGCACTGAATGCATATAAAGCATTTTTGGAAACATGTTCGTGTGTGTGTGTCTGTGTGTTTGTGTATCTGTCTGTGAACATCATAACTCAGAAACGAACAGTCGGATAAACACCAAACTTGGTATTTAGGTTCAGTATCTTCCAGAGATGCGACACGAAGGTTTTTAAGAAAATCCCCCCACCCCAGACTACCCCTTACATAGAACATTTTTCAAAAATTTTAATTTTCTCAAAAATGGGTCTAACGATTTTGATTAAAATATCATATGTTTAAGATATTCTCATGAGAAATTATATGTATATCTCGAATTTTCTGGAAATGTCTCCAAAAGTATTCTTCATTGTGAACGACTTTTGCATAACTGGTAAACCATAAGAGATAGACAAAAGTTTACTACATAAAAATGTAGATCGCGTTAAAATACACAATTTATGCCATATACATTTTTTTGTTGAGTAAACCGTTTTCGAGATATTGCTTGTTATTCCCTTAAATTTTCCAATACTTATACTTTTTCTCAAATTCGTTATTCATTTTTTTATGTCCTGGACATGCAAAGAGAATGGAATGCGCCACATAGCAACCAGCTCTTACAATATTTGACTATCGTTTAAAGCCTACCAATTCCCTTTGCATCTAGAAGAAAATTAGCAATAAGATTAACATCAGGACATCTCGATTAACATGAAGCATATGGAGAACAAGCGTTTGTAAAAATAGTTTGTACAAGAGTAGAGAAAGTCATGTGAATGCAACATCAGATTTGTTTTATTTCTACTTCATTTTAATAGAGCTAAAGCTTTTAGAAACAGCTGCATTACAAACTTCATTAAGAATACCGATAGTCAAATGTTTAAGAACTGGAGGTTATATGTTGGTCTTAAAATTCCATACTCTTTCCATACAATCGCGAGAAAGAACTGAAAATCGACAGAACTTGAAAGGAACGACAAGGCATTGAGCAATTCGAATAATTAGTAACGGATTTCCCGGAAATAGCTTATACCACAAAAACGTTATTTTAAATAAACTGTGTGTTTTAAAAATAACTGCATTTGTTGTATAGTATGTTATCGTTTAATGTTTGGCAGTTATACAAAATTATACACAATTCCTTCCGAATTAAGAGGACCTCATAGGCCATTTCCAGAAAACTCAAGATATGTATTTTACTTCTCATGTAAATGTCTTAGATATGATATTTTAATCAAAATCGCCAGTCATTTTTTCTGAAGGTCAACAATTACGAAGCATGTTCCATGTAAATGGTAGTTTGAGGTGAAGGGATTTTATTGAAAACATCCGTGTCCATCTTTAGAAGATACTGAACTAGAATACCAAGTTTTGTATTTGTTCGACTTTTCGTTTTTGAGTTATGCTACACACTCACACACACACACACACAGACTTTTTATAAAAATGCTTTTATGACTTCAAGGGGCCTCAAAACATGTATTTCCAGTAAAGTATTGATATCAAATATTAGGCTGGAACGGAATACCGTTCCTATTTTACTACTATGTACGCGGCAAAGAAAGTAATATTTAGTTACATTTCACATTTTCTTTGGTTTCAATTTACAGATGTCAACTAAAATCTAAGTTAATAAAAAAGTACTTAAATTTAACTGATCTAACTTTCAAACTAATAGCCTAAAATTCTCTTTCCTACTAGAACGCAACAGTACCTTATTTATTTATTACTGGTACCCAGCTTTACTTTTAACTTCTTCTAAAATTCCCTATCTAAATCATTACTTCTGTTACCTTCTCACTATCTATCCCCTTTCTTATTCTATATATACTAACCTTAGTTTTTTATACATAGTTACTTATTCTTTAATCCTAACCGCTACTGACAGCCAGTAGCTATTGACCATATCTTACTCATTTCACATTTTAATTCTACCTTAACACATCATTCTAATTTTCAATCTAGTATAATTAAATTTAAACTGGGTTTTATGATTTTATAGTTATTTACACTTTAACTAATTTTTAGCATTAATTACTACTATTAAACAATGGAGTTTTCGTAAATCAAAAATGTATTATCTTTCACCTCAAACCATTACGCTTTTATTAATCGCTTCATAGTCCCTTTTATTCTTATGTACTTATATCGTTCTTTCTTTCTACTTATTTCACTACACAACTTCACTTTCACCTCATCTTTTTCTTTTTTCTCATTCTTCATCAACGGCTCCTTTTATCTCCTTGTGTGTCCTTAGTAACACTTTTCTCCAAAACCTTTCGTTCTATATTTGGGCTCCTACTTCCTCTTCTGTTAAGGCTTTGCTGGCAGTTGTCCCCTATTTCCCGTCCTTCAAGTGGAAATCTTCCTTACTACCTCTCCGTCCCCGTAACACTCCCTGCGGACATACACTATGTGATCAAAAGTATCGGAGACCCCACAAACATACATGTTTTCATCTTAGTTGCTTGTGCTGCCACCTACTGCCTGGTACTCATTATCCGCGACCTCAGTAGTCATTAGACATCGTGAAACAGCAGAATGGGACGCTCTGTGGAACTCACGGACTTCGAACGTGGTCAGGTGATTGGGTGTCACTTGTGTTAGAAGTCTGTACAAGAGATTTCCACACTCCTAAACATCCCTAGGTCCACTGTTTCTGATGTGATAGTGAAGTGGAAACGTGAAGGGACATGTACAGCACAAAAGCGTACAGGCCGACCTCGTCTGTTGACTGACAGAGACCACCGACATTTGAAGGGGATCGTATAGAGTAATAGGCAGATATCTATCCAGACCATCACACAGGAATTTCAAACTGCATCAGGATCCACTCCAAGTACTATGACAGTTAGGCGTGAGGTGAGAAACCTTGGATTCCATGATCGAGCGGCTGCTCATAAGCCACACATCACGCAGGAAAATGCCAAACGACGCCTCGCTTGGTGTAAGGAGCGTCAACATTACACGATTGAACAGTGACAAAACGTTGTATGGAGTGACGAATCACGGTACACAATGTGGCGATCCGATGGCAGGGTGTGGGAATGGCGAATGCCCGGTGAACGTCATCTGCCAGCGTGTGTAGTGCCAACAGTGAAATTCGGAGGAGGTGGTGTTATGGTGTGGTCGTGTTTTCCTGGAGGGGACTTGCTCCCCTTGTTGTTTTGCGTGGCACGATCACAGCGCAGATCTACATTGATATTTTAAGCACCTTCTTGCTTACCACTGTTGAAGAGCAATTCGGGTATGGCGATTGCATCTTTCAGCACGATCGAGCACCTGTTCATACTGCACGGGCTGTGGCGGAGTGGTTATACGACAATAACATCCCTGTAATGGACCACCCTGCACAGAGTCCTGACTTGAATCCTATAGAACACCTTTGGGATGTATTGGAACGCCGACTTCGTGCCAGGCCTCACCGACCTACATCGATACCTCTCCTCAGTTCCGCGCTCCGTGAAGAATGGGCTTCATTCCCCAAGAAACCTTCCAGCACCTGATTGAAAGTATGCCTGCGAGAGTGAACGCTGTCATCAAGGCTAAGGGTGGGCCAACACCATATTGACTTCCAGCATTACCGATGGAGGGCGCCACGAACTTGCACGTCATTTTCAGCCAGGTGTGCGGATACATTTGATCACATAGTGTAGCTTCCTTAATCCGCGTCGTATTCTTCCAATGTATTTATAATGTTTTTATCACGCACTCTTTTCCCTCTTTTGTATTAAAATGTTCTTTATACTCTCTCTTTCCTCTTCTTCCAGCATTATGGTAATGTCTTTTTCTAAATCTAAGCTTTTCCCCTTCTCCTTCCTCTCGTCCTTTACTGCTACTTTCCGTTTTCACCCTTTCCATTTATAGGTAGCATGGTTCTTCTTCGTTTCATCTTGGTCTAATTATTCTTCCAGTTAATATGCATGAATTCCTCCGTTTGTTTATTTCCAATTTACATAAACTTCTAAGTTTTCATCTCCTTCCTCGTAGTTAATCGTCATCTCTTCTTCTGCTTCTTTGTCTTCTGATGATTTACTTTACAATTCACGTTGATTCTAGTTTATGAAATTCAGAATTATAATTTACATATAAAATAATTTCGTTTATTATTTAAGGTTTTTAAAATGGTATAAATGCAGCCTATTTTGTAATTGAAAGCAGAATTTAAAAGTGAATGTAAAATCACAATTAAATACTGAAAGGCATTTGTCTACTAAAAATAATCGTACCGTTGTGACTGCCTTTGCTAGAGGTTAGTGTTAGAAGTCATTAATGTTTTAAGCTGCACCATTAATCGAAATAATGCATTTAGTTGTGTGTACGTCAGTTGAATCGCCTAAAGCCATATCTCGAGTATTTCTGGAAGAGAGATGTTGTTGACGTGCTGTTTGAATTGAAGTTAATAAAAGTTAATTCAAACGAAGAGAAATAATAGTTCCATTAAAATCTACATCCTTACTTTCTTCTGTTTACGTATCAATAGGTGGAGAACTTCTGTCCAAAACTTTTATACTGAAATTTCATCGGAAATAATATTTTGAGGTTCCACGAATTAAAATAAAATTTTATAAACGCTGTGCGTTTGTAAACAGCATAACTAAAAAGCGAAAAGTCGGATAAGTGGCAAATTATACACTTCAGTAAGGCATCCTTTAAAGATGCCAAGCCAATTCTTAAAGAATGTCCCATCCCAAACTACCTTTACCCTATCACCTTCATTCTACTGCGTATAAAAAAACCATAAGGGATGGGCAAACACTACAGAAGCACTAGAGCTTCTTAAAGTATGCAATATATATCAAACAAGTCTATTTTCCTCTCATTAGCCATTTTTTCTTTCTCTGCCACGTACATGCTAGGTAGAGAAGGTATTGCATTCAGGCTAAAAAATTCGATACGGAGATTTCACCGGAAATACATACTTTGCGGCCCCCTGAATAATAAAAACATTTTTAGAAAAAGGTCCGTGTGTGTGTCTGTATGTCTGTGAACAGCATAACTCTAAAACGAAAAGTAGGATAAATACCACACTTGATATTTAGGTTCCATACCTTTCGAAGATAAGACAAGAAGATTTTCAAGTAAATCCCCCATCCCAAACTACCCTTTAATGGAAAATTCTTTGAAGTTTATTTTCTCAAAAATGCTCAAATGATTTTGATTAAAATACCATATATTAAAGATAGTTACATTACGAATGAAATGTATAGCTTGAATTTACTGGGGATAACCTTTGAAGTCCACTTCATTCGGAAGGAATTTTGTATAATCTTGTATAACTGGTAAACGTTTAGTGATAGACGAAAACGCACTGCACAAAAATGTAGATCTCTTTAAAACACACAATTTAGTTCAAATAACCTTTTTTGTGGCATAAGCCATTTCTGAAATATCCATTAATAATAGTTGGAATTGTTCAATACTTCTCGCTGTCATACGAGTATGGAAATTCAAGGCCAGAATATAGGTACCCGCTTTTAAACATTTGACTATCGCTTCGGTCTGATGTATCTCCTATTTTGTGACCGTTACTCTATGAAGACACGCACACGTGTCTTTTTGTAAAAATGCTTTCTTTTTTAATTCAGGAGGTCAAAACAGTGTTTCCGGTGAAATCTCGGTATCTAATTTTTGGGTGGAATACAATACCTTCTTTACCTACTGCGCACGTTGTAGAGAAAGTAAAAAGTCATCGGATGAATTTCAAATGGGGTAAGTATTACTGTAGAAAAAATTATAAATTATTTATTGATACCTTTTTATTTTAAAGGTAAAACTAATTTTGTCAGTATAATACATAATCAATTTTGCTTGCTTAAAACATTCCATCGATAACTTATTTGTGATGTTAAGGATCTCTGGTGCAACATTCTAACCGTTTGGTTACAATGTACCGCAAGGAGCATTTTGAACATTCACATGCGTTGTAGAAATCCATTATGAGAAAGCTACTTTAATGTTTGAGGTATGATCTTTTACCTTTAAAACTGGCATTTAACGTGACCAGCATTTAAAGCGCAATTAGCTGGAAATAAATTCAGCATATTAATCTACAATAACCAAAGTTTATTAATTTCCATGAATTCTAAAGCCGTATTTTCCAGAATTTTCGACAATTTCCACAGGCAGGTCCCCATAACACCAAGAGCATCCCTTGTTTGGAAATTAGAAAAAAAAAGAGTAAACAAAATTTACGCCTAATTTTAGGCTAGCCCGTGGAACTGTAGCGTCCGAGAAGTTGCCGCTACCTCACGGGGATACCAACGCTAAGAAGTGATTTAGAGCAGCTAGCAATGGTACTGAATATCATTGCTAAATGTTTCACTTCTAGAACCATTTAAAGCAACCTTAACCACATTTATGACTTAATTTGGCAAATATTTAGAGCGCATTGCAGAAACGATAAGCTTTAGACACTATCTAGCTAAACAAGATTTATGCTTGATAAGAATTGCTGTTGCTTAAACAGCGTTCAAGGATTAGTTAGAGATTGTTTAAGCAAAAATACAAGCTAAGAAAAAGAAGTATGGAATCTTTTTTATAAGATTATTTGTTGGTCTCCTCCAATCAAAACATTAATACGAACAGCGCTAAGTTTAGCCAAAAGTCTGTTTACGAGATTAAGCGTCTGTAGAATTTATAGCTAGAGCTGTAGAAAACATTTAAATATTCTCTGACACTGTCAGAGACTTTGAAAACAACATTTTGTTATAAAAAGAGCTTTCAGCAATAGTAAAGTCATACCGCTGATGTATAGGGACATACTAACAACGTTTTCTGTAATAATGTTCGTTTCTATAGTCACTGATTCGGCCACAAGGCGCGCATGGTGGTAGGGGACTAGTCTACTGCCCATAGATACCGCCACGGGAGAGAAGCAGGACGCTACGGGCGTGGAATGATCGATGAGTTTACTCAGGAACCTTCTCTTTCAAGGTATAAGATTTTTTTAGGTGCAAATAAACATTACACACGACTTGACTTTACTTCCCTTCCGGAGGAAGCCATTCTAATGATTTTTACGCCAAAAAGAAAGAAAAAAGAAAGAAAGAAAAAGCAAATCCATTGCCCTCCGCTGGGTTTGAGATCACGACCGCGAGAACTCTATGTTAACCACTAGACTACGGAAAACGAATTTTCCGCATAACCTGCCATGCTAGAGCAGAACTAATTCTGCAATTATTTTTAACCGTCTGCTGACTGGTTACGAAAACTCCAGACAGAATTAATGTTGTTGTAAGGTAGGTATTGTGAAGGACAGCAGCGTGCAGTCTTCCACATACAAAAAACGCTTTATTTCCTTTATTTTATGCATTGCTATGCTTTGCTGCACTCTTATCACTCCCGCGTTTTTTAAATTGCCAATTGCTCTTCCATAAACGTGATCTAGGGAGAGAAGTGACTCAAGATTGAGGTTAAACAGTGTTAAACGGTACCTAAACATCGGCTCTTAAACAAAACTTTCAACGCTAAACATTGCCTTCGCAACGTGGCCGTCATTGTTTAACTTTAACCATTCTCTAAATATTTTTTCATGTAACCGCTAATTGTGCGGATATTCTTACATAATTCTGGAAAACACAAGGGGGATACTAATTTAAAGATGCATGTAGAAAACAAGAAAATACTTACTCAGCTCTCAGATGAAAAATTACTATAATTTAAGAGCATGGAACTTTTGAAACCGGATTATCAGATGTATATGAATAACTTGCTGTAAGCAGTCATAACTTGACTAAGCAGTTTACGGATCCTTTCGCTCAGAATATCACTGGGCAGGTATGACGGATGTGAGGTTCACCTGTTGATTCTATAAAACATGTATATGTTAGTATTAAACATACACATGTTTTATAGACCCAAGTATTTGTTTATACAACACAAAGCTGCCCAACACTCACTACATGGCGAAATGACAGGAATATAATAGGGCCTTTGGATGATCAGCATTAGATTCTCGTTTCGCTTACTCTATAGAAAAAAATCTGATGTGTTGCACTCACATGACTTTCTCTACTCTTCTACAGACTATTTTTACAAACGCTTATGCTCAATCTACTTCATGTCAATCGATACAAACATTTGCAGAAACTATCTTATTGCTAATTTTCTCGCAGGTGCAAGGGAAATACGTAGGATTTACGCGATGGTCAAATCTATTAAGAGCTGGTTGCTATGTGGAGCATTCCATTCTATTTGCATATACAGGAAATAAAAAAACTAATAACGAACTCCTATTTGAGAAAAAGTATTAAGTATTGGAAAAGTCAAACAAATAACAAGGAATACCTTGGAAATAGTTCACTGGACAAAAAATGTATATGACATAAATTGTGTTTTAACAAGATCTACATGTTTTGTGTAGTAACATTTTGTTCTATCTCTTACGGTTTACTAGTTATGCGAAAGCCATTCAGAATGAAGGGGACTTTTGGGGATATTCCCAGAAAATTCAAGATATACACTTAATTTTCCATGAAAATATCTAAAAACATATAATATTTTAATCAAAATCGTTAGAGCCATTTTTGAGAAAATAAAAAAATTGAAAAATCTTCCATGTAAAGGGTAGTCTGGGGTGGGGGATTTTCTTAGATCATCGTGTCGCATCCTTGGAAGTTGCTAAACTCAAATACCAAGTTTGGTATTTATCCAACTTTTTGTTTTTGAGTTATACTGTTCACAGACTGACAGACAGACTTGCTCACGGACGTGTTTCCAAAAATGTTTTATTTGGATTCATGGCACCTCAAAACATGTATTTTCGGTGAAATCTCGGTATCGAGTTTTTAGGTGAAATTCAATACTTCCGCTACCTACTATTCGTAGTAGAGAAAGTAAAAAAACTATACTGTAAAAAGTGCTGATTGAATAATGAGAGTATTCTAACCTGTAACTATTGTGAACGAATTTACTAAAGAAATTGTGTAAATTTAACAGCAGCCTAGAACAGTAAGGAATACCTTGATAAATGATGTTGCCGCACCTGACATGCCAGAGGTTTGCAGTAGACATTTACAATGCACTCATAAGCGCAAGCACCGAAGAGTTAACGTTAATGTGTTCAAACGCCAAAATGTTATGCCTGCTTAGATATTTCAAAACAGCGCACGATTGGGATGGGAGGCATTATAGCTGGGTATGTCCGAGAGCGCTACAGTTTGAAGTATCTATTGCTAAAGTCATATTAAATCATGAATATGTATATCTCGTAAATTCCTTAATCAATTTCGAGTTGCTTCAAACACGAGCAAAATATAAGTTGTTCAGGTTCATAATCTCCGTTTTCATGCAGAAGTTCATAGAAACATCATTTCTTAAGTAGTTATTACATCGTCCACCTTGAAATGTTTAAAAAAATATATATTTATGTTTGCCTCGGCTGCGTCAGTATTATTTTTAGAGACATGGATTTCTTAACAGGGCGTGATGCGGCTGAAGAATGTAGGCTTACACAGATTATAATTTTTAATTCACTCCTTTTTATTAATTCTTGACACGATTTTTATAACACTTCACTGATATAGAGAGCTGTGGGATCGTAAACTATTTTGTCTCACACAAAATACGTATTAAATTTCTCGAGGACACATCTCGCGTCCGATTAGGATCACTATCAACAACCAACACGTCCAGTTATGAGCGCTGTCTACAAGCAACTGACTTGATTTCTACCGCCTAAATTTGTAAATTTCTGTATTTCAAGTCTCTGATTGCCTATTCCTAATCCAATAAAATACCTTCATTTAACTAAAGCTTTTTCTGGTTGTTGATTGGCTATTTATAAATTGTCACAAAATTTACATTATTGTTGCTCCAATAATGACTAGTAGCATTAACTTTCAAATTCATTATTGCCTCAAGGCTATCTCATTGTTAACAACTTCCAACCTATTATTCTCACAGCTCCTACATTATTAAATTACGTAATACATTCAGATAATATTATTACATGTATACAATAATATAAACATATACAATGACTGTACTATACACTTCTTATATATTGTTACATACACATATTGCTTTAAGGAGGGCTGTTATTGAATTTGCATATTATATAATTAGACTGAAATTATTTAAGTGTTAAAAATACTGCCTCAACCTACGCCTAGGTTTTATAGCTTTCAAGTGAGAGTAGCCAATGCAAGCTGAATGCACACAATGTATTACAATAGCCATACTTCTTTTTAAGTTTGTTGTTGCAAAATTATCTTCCTGATGTAATTTAATGTCTGCACTCTACTACACCAATTCAAACCGGTGCTAAATTCTAATGTTGCACTACGTTTTCATTGTATATGATACGTTTGTTGTACTGTTTACGCTTACGTTTCACTTATGAATGTCCCTTTACTAACAAACATCGCGGACAAGGCGATGTACGTCTTAAACCCTGTCCACACTGATTAACATTTAACAAAACTTGTCAAGTGCAACATGTTAACAGTTTTCATGTTGGCCAAATTTCGATCACAGAATTGACTTAACATGTTAACCGAAAGAGTTGTGTTTGACACTTTTAACATGATGATGTTTTCCGCTTTTAACGGAAAACTTGTTAAGTCAATTTGTGCTCTGTGTGTGTGTGTGTGTGTGTGTGTGTGTGTGTGTGTGTGTGTGTGATTGGGTGAACTTTGGAAGTTTCCAGACTGTAACCATGGCAACAGCGTGCTTCTGATTCCTTCACGCTATTGTGTTCGGTAGTTCCGTGTTGACTCGTTCTGTGCGCGTATCCTTGATTTGGTTTGCTTCATGTAAAGTTATGGAATGGACGAAAGAAAGGACACTTTGATTAATAAAATCTTTGTTGATGCTATCATTAAGGAACACTGTAAAATATCTAATAAAAAGGATGGACAATTATACCAAACTGTGTGCAATTTTTTCTTGTTCTAGAGGCAATATCAGAAAAAATAGCCTCACTTTGCTAGAGAATTGAAAAAAAAGGCCAGTCTGGCAGCTGGAATGGCTGCTCTCAAATGTGTCCTTTTTGTGAATTATAGGTTAGAAACCTTGCTCAAAACAAAGTTGAAGTCACTTTGACTTGTTCTAAAGAAATTAAAGTCAAACCTGCTCCGAATTTAAACTCATTCAAAATATTTTCACTCCTGTGTCGATTAACAAGATAGAGCCTCATCACCTTCTACTTTTCTTTTTATTACATATCAAGCACAAATACAATAGCAATAGTCAAATCCTGATCACTGGAGTCCATTTTGCTTTTAGCTGAGACATTTTGTTGTCCCAACAAGTCAACTGGTGTGGATGGAATGTTAAACGTTCAAAGTTACAACATAGGCATTTAACATGTTGAAACATTTTGTTAATTGTTGTATGTTAACTGTTGATATGTTGAACAGTGTGGACTCTCCTTTAAGGAGACCTGGACAAGGCATATTTGACACATTTCGGCGTCTTTCGTTGAAATGTTTTTACCCCTTTTGCAGATGTGCTGTAATGGCCTGCAAGTCTCTTTTGGTCCGTGGTACACGTGTTGTGCGGCCTCTTGCATATTCAGTTTTTATCCACACTAGCTGTCCTCGTTTCGAAAAAGTCGTGTCTGTACTACGGTAGACCGTTATTGCCACTGCACAGGCATCGTGAGTAAGGGCCCATTCACAATGAAATGTAAACGCAGACGTAGCATAAGCGCAAGACTTTGCATTCATGTTATTTAATGGAAGCATTCACATAGAGTCATGCAACGCGCTACACAACGCAAGAGTTTGAGAACTTCAAACTTCATGCTTGCGTTGCGTGCATAGAGGAAGAATTCTGCATTTCTTTCTCTTTGCACTGCCTGCCGTTTAACATGCTCTTTCATTTAGTGGATGAACCCGGCATCTGTGCCTAGATTTCTTGGCTCTGGCGCAAAGAGATAATGAACGTTGCATTAATATAACTTGCTGTATTTTCCGGACACTATTCCGTACGCGGGAAGGAGGTATGAAATTTTAAGAAACTTACGGAATCGGGGTTTTTTAATACGCAGAGTTGATTGTGTAGTATCCTGGGTTCTTAAATTGTGTAGGAGTTGTTGCTTTATTGAAAACATTGGGTCCTTCTTGGCGACCGCTTAGCTTTTGCGGAAAACTTGTCAGAAGATATTGCGAACGTGATGAAAAAGAAATATGGCTAACGGAGTGTCGCGAAGCAAGGAAAATGTAGCTAAAGTGGATCATTTGAGTTTAGACGCGCAGATCCTACGGCTGTTCTGTGCCTATGGGTACGCCCTGTCGTCGCTCCGTAGCTACGGCCCTTGCGGCTTAGGCCCCATGATGTTACAATTTTGGCAGCAGAATGCCAACTACAGTAACGTTAACATGATGCAAGTGCGTGTGTTATATATTGATAGCGAAAGTGCTCACTACGCACATACGGAATAATGGCCCTGTTTCCATAGTACTTTCAATGTTTTGAGCCAACAGTCGTGATGTCACTAACACTACGGGCGGCTGTTGGACGTAGGTAGGTGGGTGGGTGGGTAGGTTTTTTTGTGACCTACTTATTTATAAAATATTGAATGAACTTTCTTAATTGTTGGTTATATTATTCAATTTGAAACTTACGGTGCACTCGGAACATTTCCGCAGTTAGTTTAAGGATCTAGAAGTCCGTGCAAACTTCTTGCTTTACGCTTACGGTTGCATTGTGAATGATGTTCCCTCACGCCTGCGCTTATGCTGCATTACGTTAGCGCTTACATTTCATTGTGAATGAAGTCTATAAGCGAAGGTACTCTGAGGTAAGGTAAGCATGTGCTCGTCCGTTGCATGACGTGTTTATTGCAGCGCTGCCAATATTAAATAACCAGACCTCGTCTACTATTATTTCAGCATATAATTTAACGGTATACATATAACACACAGGCAACGAAATTTATGGCTGTAGTCTGGAAAGAGAAGTAACGTTACGCAAAATCTATGAGAATTCCAGGTCCAATTAAATTAAAATACTATAACATAATCAATCAATAAGTCTGAGGATGGTCTGATCCTTTACTGAAAATCCCTCTTCTGCTTTTCTCTTCGTCTCAGCATACGAGTCATTTATCATAATATTGTTAGCTCTATCTGTTAGAGCTATTCTTCTTTTCAAAACGTGTTCCAATTTAACACTTTTCCAGTGCACCTCTTAGCAAGCAGAGTTTTCTCATCTAAAGTACCACATCTCTACTGAGGCGTGTCCACTAATACGGCACTAGCGAATAGCAGTAGTGCGGCGTTGCCTCATACGAACAGTACCCCTCGCCGCGGGTAAACTCTAATTGCAATATCATGTGCGCGCATGCGTATTTCATCTTTCAGAAAAGCAACAAGTAGCTAGGTTAAAAGGCGACTTTTTTCTGAACAAATACAAGAAAGAGTCATATCTTTACACCTAATGGTTCGCCATTAATTTATAGTTATCTTTCGTGATGTTTAAACAGAGACTTTTAGTTATAGTTATGCTTGTAATAGTAATAAATCCATTGTTGTCGTAGTTATTTGATATATTATTATGTCATAGACATAATTATCACTTAATAATGCGCAATTCTCCATGTCCTAAATAAATTTAGAAATTGTTATCCCACGAGGTTTTCTAATGCAGCTACAAACTCGTCATGAAACTTCTTTCAAAGCCCTCTGACTCAGCTCTACAAAACCATGCATGACGTTTTTTCTTTAAAAAATAAATGTCGCGTATGGTTTTGTTTCACAGAATAATACGACTAGAAAACCAATGATTAAATGCATTTTAATGGTTACAGAACTAAGCACATATCCGTTACATGAGAAGAGCATGTAGTGCTTTTTACAACATTCAATATCTCGTTACTTGGAACGCACTTAAAATAAACAAATAAAAGCCATATAAGGAATAATCCAACTGAGGACTTTAAGCAAATAACAATAACTGTCATCACATTCTCGAGGAAGCATCAACAATGGAATTCATTGCACCACTGACGCGATAGCTCAAGGTTTAAACATTGACAAAATAAAAATATTGCTGGTGTACTTTTTACAGCGTGCTTGCTGGAAGGTTAAGCGACTCAGTTGTGAATTTAACTGCGGTATAATCAGTTCCTACAGTGATAGGCTATGTCCCAGCGCTTATAAAGTTAACTCTTTCATAAAAATGTCCCTTAGTAAGCCCTGTAGTACCAGTGTATATAGCAGTAAGATTAGGGCTGTTGTCCTCAGTGTGTATAATTTCTTTAAAAAGTATGCTAACGAAGAAAACCGCAAAAATCTTAACTTTAGAGACGTCAAGATCCTACGGCTGAGCGTAGTCATTAAGTACATCAACTGTTTCACATGTGTGTAGGGAAGCAAAAAGACGCACTCAGAGGGAGCCGTAAAATTGTTTACATCGCCGAGAAAGCATGTTTGCTTACCTAAGAGAGTCACAAACCTGAACGATTTCGAAAAAGCTGTACGACGCAGTATTTTTGAATTTTATGATAAACGTGACATCGAAGACGATAGGGATATGCCGTTAACTGTGTCATTTGAATAACAAAGGACGCATAGACGTATGGTTTTCATTTCTCTATTTGTGTATTGCATTTCCATTATTGTGTCTCATTTTGTATTCTTGTAGTTTTAAGTGAACATTGCAATAGCATTTATAACAATACGTAACGTTCTGGCGAAGCGAAGTGAAGTTTGGCAACCGTGCGCTCACTCCGTATTGGTTGTCACGAAACGTCAAGCGATTTGGACCGCACAGTAGCGTTGTTTACTTGATGCCAAAGCAGTAACTATCCCTGTTGTATAGCGAGTACAGGTTACTTTAATGTAAACACGATAACAGCGCCACCACACCAGCGCTATTGCTAAATGTTCCGAGTAATACCGGCCTGTTTGTTTTCTTCTTCCTGATCACTTCCAGCGTTATTATTCCTTCGCCCACGCTTTCTTAAACACCTTTATTATTTACTTTGTCTACCCTCTTCATGCATACATAATAAACAGCAACAATTCTCCGTATTCGCATTTCACATGTTATTGATCGTTTCCCTCACTTCATCACAATGTGCAAGTTTCCATACTATGCAGTGCCACACTTCACAAAACTCTCTTAATGTTTGGTTCAAGAGTCTGCAGAAAATGAATTTTATTAAAATGCTCAACAAATTAAATAGAAGAGATCAAGATATGACTGCTCTGTTTGACATTTTAATGCCAGTATGCTATTTTATTAAGCACTCCCCAAAGTGCAGTCCTTAGGAATACATAGTTTACGATAAGCTGCAGCGATATCCGTAAATTCCTACTAAATCATCTACGATTGAAAGGGAAATTAAAATAAAAGATGGCAATATGGGTTACATATTCATTGCACCAAACAATTAGCTCGTTGGTGTAAACATATCTAATACGTAGGTAGGATGATTATTGGTTAACTTAACAATGAAGCTGGTTTTATGTATTCAGAATGGCTAATGGTTTCAATATAGTCTCCAGATAGCGCAATGTAGTTTTTTCTAACGATATTCCAATTACCTGACTGTCAAAAAAGGTGCTTTCCTCAAGATTTGTAAAGTAAGCGTCCACAGCAGCGCTTACTTCTTTCTGACAATCGTTGAAAATTTCAGCTTTCAGCTTTGAAAATAAATACAATTTGGAGAGAGCCAAATTCGGTGTATAATGTGGGTGCAAAAGCAAGCCATACTTTAAAACATTGATATTAATCACTTATCCAGCGTACGTGCGTGCATGTCATGGAAAATGATCTTATGCGCTAAACTTGATCTCCCTCTCTCTCTCTCTCTCTCTCTCTCTCTCTCTCTCTCTCTCTCGATAATTACTCCAGTATATAAGTGTAGTATTTATCATTTACAGCCTCCGCTTTTGGAAGTTAACTTAACTAGAATCCTTTTTGTGTTTCAGAAAAGTGATACGATGACTTCACCAGCTGACTCCGCTTTCTTTGGCAACCACGTTCTTTCAATCGTTTCGTTGTGGTTTAGTCTCTGGGGTGTACTAATCACCCCTTATTTCATCATCGTGAAGAATCGACTTACAACATTGTTTGGTTTCTTTTAAAAAACGATATGACCATCTTGGAAAATATGCACTCGAAGCTGCTGTTTCTTTTGAGTCAGTGTAAGCGATACCGATCTTGCTTATGCCTTCACATGCCTATTCTTCGAGTATGTAAAACAATGAACACCCCTTCTCTCTAAATAATGTCTACACCGACCGCCTTTAATCTTTTATCTGTCAGCGCTACTTAATGTGTTTTCTTCATTCATTTTTACTTTCTGTACTACTTATTGCATTCCACCAAAAAACTCGATACCGAGTGGAAATACACGTTTTGAGGTTCTCTCAATCCAAGGAAAGAAGTTTTACAAAAAGGTTCCGTGTGTGTGTATGAACAGCATAACTGGTATTTAAGTTCAATGTCTTCCAGAGATGCGCCACAAAAATTATCAAGAAAATCCGACACGTCAAGCTACTCTTTACATGGAAACATTTTCATTATTTTTGATTTCCTCAAAATAGCTCTAACGATTTTGATTAATATCCTTAAGACATTTAAATGAAAAACAAAATTTATATCTTGAATTTTCTGAGAAGAATAGCCTGTAAAGTCCCCTTCATTCTAAATAAATTTTGTATAATTTCATATAACGTGTATATCATAAGAGAGAGATAAAAACTAACAACACAAACAATTTATATCTTTTTAAAGCACACAATTTATTTCAAATACCTTTCTTTGCGGTTGCCTCCGTGGTCGATTGATAGCTACAGGGTTCAATTTCGGACGTGTGGTGGAGGTTTCTTTTTAATTAGCATTATTCCCTACCCTTCATAGAGTCTGGAAGTGTAGCTGTGAGAGTGAATGTGTGTGTGAGTGTGAAAATAACTTAAAAAGGAAACGACAAAAACCTAGTGTAACCTAACCTAAAAGTTCAAAAAGTAAAAACACCATCAAATGTTTCAAAGAAAAACCTCTGATATAGCCACAGCTGTTAAATGGGCTATAGGAATGAACCAAAAACGTATTTCTTTGTGACATCTGCTATTTCCGAAATATCCCTTCTTATTGGTCTGAATTCTTTAATACTTCTGTGAGCTTTTAAGTGTTGTTGCTATTCAGTTGTTTCTTACGATGTTAAAGAAAAGTATATGGAATTTAAAGCCAATATATAGTGATTTAATTCTTTCCATGGCGAGAGCTTGTTACTACGAATTACCACGAATAAACCTTTGAATCCTATTTTTGCATGTTATATCTTATTTTGAAATCCTTCATAAGCAAGCAAGCATAATCTTGAATAATGTATTTTTGAAAGACACTAAACTTATATACAAAGTTTGTTATATATCGACTTTCGTTTTTTACATGATATGCACATAGACACACACGCGCGTGCGCGGGCGGACCTTTTCCAAATACTCTTTTTTGGATGCTGGTATTTCACTGGAAATACCGGCATCGAATTTTTGGGTGGATTGGAATACTTTCTGTGCACCTATTGGGCACGCGATAGAGAAAGTAAAAGCATGCACTTATAGCATTGCTTCATTACTCGTCTGCGCACACGCAAGAGTAGCATAACGCACTGTATCACGTGCGATAAACGTAACTCCATTTTATAGGAATTGCTTACAATTCCAATTCTGTAAAAATTAATCTGATGGTGTCTTCTTAAACTAAATAAAGCGAAGACAAGAACTGCAAGGATTGTGGAAATTGAAACCGTAAGGAACACGTACAGGATTGGGAATGAAGCTGGCGTCTTTGATAAGAATTTCGAAAATGGATTGGAAATTATTTGTTTTTACAAAATTCTAATGAAATGCGTGATATAGTGAATAGTAAACGTATCCGTATCGTGTGCATTAACTTCATTAGCAAGATGGTGAAAACAAGGGCTGGATTCGGATGTTTGGTTCACAGGATAAACTACATTTTCATCTCAATGATGTTATGAAACGTCAAAATTGGAGATTTTAGGGTTCCTTACCTGCCAGAAGAAGTGTGGGAACAACAACTTCATAGTCCGAAATGTGCTGCTTGTTGCGTTCTATGCGCCAAAGGCATAATATTATTCTCTTCCTGTTTTGGGTGAATTGACTAACCCTTAACAAGTAAATCATAACACGATCATAGAAAAATAAGACAACCGAGGGAGTGTTCCAATAGGATGGTGCAACAGTAAATTCTCCAGTCTCTGTACTTGCACTCTTGGAAGAACATTCTCAAAACAGAGTTATTTCAAAGAAAAGAAATTTCTTTTGAGCTCCTCTTGATTTCTTTTCTGGGCTAATACGCAGAAATCTAAAACATCTATGACTAAAGAGAAAGGTCCAGAACTCCACCAAGTCTATATCTTACACTACGTGCCAGAGTTATTCACAATTTTAAAGATCTTAAAATCATAACATTGCCACTCGCGGCAGTAATTTTGATAATGTTATTCTCGTATATGAAACTCATATGTTCTGTCTTTACACATTGCGGTAGTACATTAATATACATTAACAGTTCAACATTATTAATAATTAAATCGTTCATATTTATTGGCGCACTCTGTGGGAAGGTCTTAACGTTGTCTAAAATATGTTCTGAAAGCAAGCTAGATTTCAAAACATATCATTTTATTATTTTCTCTACTACTCATCTTTAGAAGTAGAGGAAATATTGTATGCCACCCAAAAACGCATAAACGAAATTTCACCGGAAATACACATGTTTTTGCTACCTGATCCAAAAATGCATTTTTAGGAAGGTATGTGTGTGTTAACAACATAAACTCAAAAACAAAAGTCTGTTATATAGGTTAAATACCAAACTTGGTATTTAAGTTTAGCATCTTGCAAGGATCCGAGGCCAAGGTTTTGAAGAAAATCCCCATCCCAAACTATTCTTTACATGGAATTTTTGTTGTTATTTTTGTTTTACTCAAAAACGACTCTAACAATTTTGATCAAAGTACACATTTTAAAGAGATTTAAATGACAAATAAAATAAGGTATGTCTTGAATTTTCTGGGAATAGCCTGTGAAGTCCTCTTCAGTCTGAACGACTTCTATAAATGGTAAACCATAAGAGATGGACAAATTCCACTACAGAAAAACTGCAAATCTCAAAGTACACAGTTTATGTCAAATACATTTTTTGAGGTGTTAACCATTTGCGAGATATTCTGTGTTATTTGTCTCAATTTTCGCAGACACTCTTCAAGTGGAAAGTCATAATTCGTTTTTTTTTCTCGTGGTCATACAAGTCGCATGGAATTTCAAAGCCATGGCATAGCAAACCAATTTTTAAAATGGTGGCTATCGCTTTAGCCTACTATGTCCTTTTTACTACCCTACTACGTATAGTAAGTAGGGGAAGTATTGCATTCCACCCAAAAATTCGATACCAAGATATCACCGGAAATACATATTTTGAGGCCTCCTGAATCCAAAAAAGGTATTTTTGGAAACATGTCCGTATGTATGTCTGTGTGTCTCTGTGAACAACAGTCGGATAAACAGTAAATTTGGTATTTAGGTTCAGTATCTTCCAGAGATGCGACACGAAGGTTTTCAAGAAAATCCCCACACCCCAGATTACCCTTTACATGGAACATTTTTCGATAATTTTAATTTTCTCAAAAATGGCTCCAACGATTTTAATTAAAATTACATATGTTTAAGATATTTTCATGACAAATAAAATGTATATCTTGAATTTTCTGAGAATGTCTCCAAAAGTATTCTTCATTGTGAACGACTTTTGCATAACTGGTAAACCATAAGAAATAGACAAAATTTTACTGCACAAAACATGTAGATCGCGCTAAAATACATAATTTATGTCATATACATTTTTTTTGTTGAGTGAACCATTTTCGAGATTTTGCTTGTTATTCCCTTAAAATTTTCAATACTTATTTTCTCAAAAGGGAATTCGTTATTCATTTTTTGTCTTGGATATGCAAAGAGTATTAATCTGTGGCAAAGGGAATGGTGCTGCACCTAGCAACCAGCTATTAAGATATATGTATATGCGTAAAGGCTACTGTATTTCTATATTGCCCTTGTAAATATATGTTCCCCTTACATTTACAAGAAACTTAGCAATAAAATAGAGTCTGCAAACGTTTATCTCGATTAACATGCAGTAGATGGAGAATAAGCGTTTGTAAAAAAAAGTTTGTACAAGAGTAGAGAAAGTCATGTGAGTGTAACACATCCGATTTTTTTGTCCTGGTAATGCAAAGAGAATGGAATACTCGACATAGGCAACCAGCTCTTAAAAGATTTGACTATCGCTTAAAGCCTACCAATTTCCCTTGATCTACAAGAAAATTAGCAATAAGATTAACATCTCGATATCTCGATTAACATGAAGCATATGGAGAATAAGCGTTTGTAAAAATAGTTTGTACAAGAGTAGAGAAAGTCATGTGAGTGTAGCACATCAGAATTTTCTTATTAAAACGTAGTGATGCAACAAACCGCACATGGGGATGTCATAATGTGTAAGAACAAGAGAAATGTCGCGGATGATTGGGAGGGGGGAGTTAAGATCAAGTCGAGAACCGGGTGTGCAAGTATATCGCGCCTCCGGCCCCAGACTTCCTCGTGACCTCCTTGCACTGCTTGTGCTTGACTACCTTAACCGTCATCAGGTTGTTGTACTACCAGGATGTAAGGGCAAGTACAGTCTTTCTTGACATCGTTACTATACTGCTTTGCTTTACGATACTTTCCCTCTTCTGAGAAAAGAGAGACACATAAAGGGTCTTTCAACAAGAGTGTCCTATCGTTGATCTTAAATAAACCACGTTCTATAAATAATAGAGGTTTATTTCTTTTTTTATTTTGGAACATAATTAATGTCATTACGTGTGGAAGAGAACATCAGTTAAGTGACCGCCCCGACTTCGTTGGGTTGCCCGTATACGGTTGACCCAATTTTCAAGGACAGAAGAACGTAAATTAGGTCCAACTTCACGAATAACACGCGTGATGTTATTCATAAGATCATTTACTGTTTCTGGCTTGTAGACATAAACTCGAGATTTAACATAACCCCACAAGAAGTAATCCAACGGCGTTACATCGCATGACATCGGGGGCCAGTTAACATCACCAACACGGGGAATGATGAAACCTCTGGACTTCTCCTTCAAAATATCGATTGTTTCGAGAGCAGTATGACATGTGGCACCATCTTGCTGGAACCAGATGTTTCTGAGATCCATACCATCCAATTGAGGCCAAAAATAGTCCTTTATATGAGCGCGGTATCTTTCCCCATTGACAGTTTGAGCTTCTCCATCTTCATCTTGGAAAAAAATATGGACCAATGACTCCACCATACCAAAATCCACACCACGCAGTAACCTTTTGAGGATGAAGTGGTCGTTCTTGAATCTGCATTGGATTGCGATTGCTCCAATAGCGGCAATTTTGTTTGTTAACACAACCATCCATCCAAAAGTGGGCTTCGTCGCTGAAGATAATTTTTCGACAAAAATCCGGGTCAGCTTCCAATTGCTCCATAGCCCAGTCAGCGAATACACGGCGCAACCTATGGTCGTTAGGCTTTAGTTCTTGAGTTAACACCATTTTGTAATCGTGAAACTTCAAGTCCAGATGCAGAATTCGCCAAGTTATGGTCGCGAAAGTCCCAATTCTTGCGCTCGACGAGCAATTGATTTGTTTCCGTTCTCGCGTACACTCTCACGAACGGCGTCTATGTTTTCGTTGGAGCGCTTACGTTGATTACGTAAGGCGTTCTTTGATGGCTGACAGAACCACTTCTTTTAAATTTATCGATCAAACGCCGAATCGTTCTCTCTCAGGGACGATTATGCACACCGTAAACTTCACGCAATACACGGAAGGTTTGGCGAACAGATGATCCATTTTGATAATAAATTTTCACAATTTCTACGCGTTGCATAATGCTGTAACGATCCATGGCCATTTGTGAATAGCAACTGTAACCACATGAAAAAAATCTGATGTGTTACACTCACATGACTTTCTCTACTCTTGTACAAACTATTTTTACAAACGCTTATTCTCCATCTACTTCATGTTAATCGAGATAAACATTTGCAGACTCTATCTTATTGCTATGTTTCTTGTAGATGTAAGGGGAATATATATTTACAAGGGCAATATAGAAAAACAGTAGCCTTTAAGCACATACATATCTCTTAATAGCTGGTTGCTAGGTGCAGCACCATTCCCTTTGCCACAGATTAATACTCTTTGCATATCCAAGACAAAAAAATGAATAACGAATTCTCATTTGAGAAAATTATTGAAAAAATTAAGGGAATAACAAACAACATCTCGAAAATGGTTCACTCAACAAAAAAAATGTATATGACATAAATTATGTATTTTAACGCGATCTACATTTTTTGTGTAGTAACATTTTGTCTATTTCTTATGGTTTACCAGTTATGCAAAAGTCGTTCACAATGAAGAATACTTTTGGAGACATTCCCAGAAAATTCAAGATATACATTTTATTTGTCATGAAAATATCTTAAACATATGATATTTTAATTAAAATCGTTAGAGCCATTTTTGAGAAAATTAAAATTATCGAAAAATGTTCCATGTAAGGGGTAATCTGGGGTGTGGGGATTTTCTTGAAAACCTTTGTGTCACATCTCTGGAAGATACTGAACCTAAATACCAAGTTTGGTGTTTATCCGACTGTTCGTTTCTGAGTTTTGCTGTTCACAGATACGGACACACAGACAGACTCACAGGCAGACATGTTTCCAAAAATTTGATGTGTTACATTCACATGACTTTCTCTACTCTTGTACAAACTATATTTACAAACTCTTATTCTCCATCTACTTCATGTTAATCGAGATAAACATTTGCAGACTCTATCTTATTGCTAATTTTCTTGTAGATGTAAGGGGAATATATATTTGCAAGGGCAATATAGAAATACAATAGCCTTTAAGCATAGACATATCTCTTAATAGCTGGTTGCTAGGTGCAGCACCATTCCCTTTGCCACAGATTAATACTCTTTGCATATCCAAGACAAAAAAATGAATAACGAATTCCCATTTGAGAAAATAAGTGCTGAAAATTTTAAGGGAATAACAAGCAATATCTCGAAAATGGTTCACTCAACAAAAAAATGTATATGACATAAGTTGTGTATTTTAACGCGATCTACATATTTGTTTAGTAAACTTTTGTCTATCTCTTATAGTTTCACAGTTATGCAAAAGTCGTTCACAATGAAGAATACTTTTGGAGACATTCCCAGAAAATTCAAGATATACATTTTATTTGTCATAAAAATATCTTAAACATATTATATTTTAATCAAAATCGTTAGAGCCATTTTTGAGAAAATTAAAATTTTCGAAAAATGTTTCATGTAAAGGGTAGTCTGGGGTGGGGGAATTTTCTTGAAAACCTTCGTGTCGCATCTCTGGAAGATACTGAACCAAAATACCAAGTTTGGTGTTTATCCGACTGTTCGTTTCTGAGTTATGCTGTTCGCAGACAGACAGACACACACAGACATAAACACGGACATGTTTCCAAAAATGCTTTTTTGGGATTCAGGGGGTCTCAAAACATATATTTCCGGTGAAATTTCGGTATCGAATTTTTGGGTGGAATACAATACTTCCCCTACTTACTATACGTAGTAGAGAAAGTAAAAATGACTAACAACGGTAGCTATCACATGTTAAACATAGGACATTCGTGTTGAAAGACCTTTTACATATGTATCAACCGACTCATCTGCGCTACCTTCACCATTATAATAAGAACATCACTGTAGCTACTACTTCCTATTAATTAACCTTGTAGTCACATATAATTTAAATTTCTGTATTTTAACCGAACTGAAACAATTTATCTTGGATGATATCCGCAAACTGAAATTGAGAATACTATAAAATGTCTAATTGAACTCATGAGTATTGGTTCCAATCCATACATGAAATATCATATGCATATTATTGAAGAAATAGTATTGAGGAAACAACCTCTTCTTCTTCTTCTTCTTCTTCTTCTTCTTCTTCTTCTTCTTCTTCTTCTTCTTCTTCTTCTTCTTCTTCTTCAATGGATTATCCTCCTCTTTTAGGACTTACAAACCAATGCCTTGAATCAGGAGCAAATAAATACTGGTTCACAACATATCCAGGATCGGTGATCAGCCTAATGCCTAATATGGCGGTGAAGAAGAAGTAAATGGAAATGTAGTGATAAAAGGGATGATAGGAATATTCGCGGATCAATTTATCCAATCCATCATTCACCTAGCGACGGAGGAAAACCGCGTAAAAGCCTTCGGTCAGATTGCCCGGCCCGGGGTTTTGAATACGGGACCCTGCGAGTAGCACATTTTACAGCGGAGTCACCTCGCTCGGTAAGGAATTAACTTCAGGTAAGAAATGAATTTCTCTATATACTGCTAATTAGCTTTATCTCTTATCTTCGTTGGGATGTCACATGGTAAGTAACACAACTGGATACTGCCGATTTTTTTTCTAAATCGGCATATATTTAGATTTTTGGTGGATAAAAACTTGGTAAAAGTCATTTCTGTACCTTTTCCGCCTGTCGCGAAATATCGTGACTCGAAATTTGAATTCACATATGCCGCTCTGGCACAAAACTCGACTCTGGCTATAGGCTACATGCGACGTTCATACTAATACGTATCATACTAGAACGGTAGATTTTTACTTTCTCTTCAACTGAAATATATGTTTTGAGGCCCCCTGAATAAAAAAAATTTGGAAACATGTCCGTGTGTGTGTCTGTGTGTCTGTCTGTCTGTCTGTGAACAGCATAACTCAGAAACGAACATTCGGATAAACACCAACCTTGGTATTTAGGTTCAGTATCTTCCAGAGATGCGACACGAAGGTTTTCAAGAAAATCAACCCACCCCAGATTACCCTTTACATGGAACATTTTTCGAAAATTTGAATTTTCTCAGAAATGGCTCTAACGATTTTGTTTAAAGTATCATATATTTAAGATTCTTTCATGACAAATAAAATGTATATCTTGAATTTCCTGGGAATATCTCCAAAAGTATTCTTCATTGCAAAACTGGTAAACCACAAAATTTTACTACACAAAAAATGTAGATTGCGTTAAAATGCACAATTTATGTCATATACATTTTATTTATTGAGTGAACCATTTTCAAGATTGCTTGTTATTCCCTTAAATTTTCCAATACTTATACTTTTTCTCAAATGGGAATTTGTTATTCATTTTTTTATGTCCTGGACATGCAAAGAGAATGGAATGCGCCACATAGCAACCAGCTCTTAAAAGATTTTACTATCGCTTAAAGCCTACCATATTCCCCTTGCATCTACAAGAAAATTATCAATAAGATTAACATTTCGATTAACATGAAGCATATGGAGAATAAGCGTTTGTAAAAATATTTTGTACAAGAGTAGAGAAAGTCATGTGAGTGTAACACATCAGATTTTTTATAACCTTTACGAAAGGAAGTTATAGAGTTAGGACCATCTTTATCACTGAACTTATCGGGGATAATGTGGATTTAAACATGCCTGGACACAATATCCTGGAACTGCATAAACACTATTGTATTTTCACATTCTTGAGCACATTGAAGCACGCGCACACACACATACACGATAAGTAACACGGAGCATTGTTCGAGGACATTTCGAAAAGTCCGCCCCTGTTTTTACTTTCTCTACCATGTACTTACATGGTGGTGGAGAAGGTATTGCATTTCACCCAAAAATTTGATAGCGAAATTTCACCGGAAAGACATGTTTTGAGGCGTCCTAAATCAAAATAAAGAATTATTAGAAAAAGTCCGCGTGTGTGTATATTTGTGAACAACATAACTCAAAAACGAAAGGACGGATAAATACCAAACTTAGTATTTAGGTTCAGTACCTTCCAAAGATACGACACCAAGATTTTCAAGAAAATTCCCTCCTTCAAACTACTCTTTTTCGAAATTTTTTATTTTTTATAAACGTCTCTAACGATTTTGATTAAAATACCATACATTAAGGATATTTACATGACAAATAAAATGTTTATTTTGAATTTTCTGGGAACAGACAGTGAAGTCCTCTTCATTCGGAAGAAATTTTATATAATCTTATGTAACTGATATTTAAGCGATAGGCGAAAAACCACTCACAAAAAGTGTAGATAAATTTAAAACACACAATTTATTTAATATAACTTTTGTGACACCAAACATTTCCCAGATATCTGTTATTAGTGGCTCGAATTAATCAATGCTTAGCCATTCTTTTTAAAATCCTGTCGATTTTCAGTTGTTTCTCGCGATTGCGTAGAAAGAGTCGGAATTTTAAAGCTAGCGTATAGTAGCCAAACATTTGACTAACGCTATACCCTTTTGCATCTATAACGACATATGTAATGCTGCTATTTCCTAAAAGATTTATCTGGATTAAAATGAAGTAGATAGGAAAATAAACTTTCGTAAGAATAATTTGTATATTCACCAATAAGCGATAGAGGGGTAGAGAAAGTCATGTGAATGTAACTCAACAGATTTTTCAGTATTGTATCCACACATTTGCCACGCATGTATCAGCATATGTTGATTGGTGAACCGAAATGGCGGTACAGAATGCAATTTCATTATAAAACTCCTATCATGCTTCCATGGCTAATATTTTATTCCTGAACAGTTATTCCAGTCTTCGGATTACACTTTTATTCTGTCTAAAAATATACCTCTAGGGGTTGCACGAATCTTGCTTTGGAGGTATGGTTTGAGTCACAATTCTCTTGCTGTGTAACATTCTTGTTATTTCCTCGACATTAAAGATGGCATTATCAGTCTGTCCACTCCAAGAATCCAAAAAGAGCAATGTGTCTTTTGTAACATCAGGCGTTTTGTGTGTTAGCACAGTGTTAGAATAAATGCAAGCTTCGAATCGCGATAACTTGCGACAGACGAAAAAGATAGTGCAATGATTTTTATCATGTTTTATCGCTCAATAATCTCCTTATATACCGATTTAGAATGAAATTGGAAATAAACATAATATCGTCATCGTAATAAAGGATTAGAATATGAGATCTTCTGATTCTGTGTCATAGCTGCATCCATCTTATACTTGGTATTCCTGGATTTCTAAGCTCTTGGGTTTATAATGGAGATAAATATGAGTCTATATCTACACTATGTGATCAAAAGTATCCGGACACCCCCACAAACACACATTTTTCAGCTTAGTGCATTGTGCTGCCACCTACTGCCTGGTACTCATTATCCGCGACCTCAGTAGTCATTAGACATCGTGAAACAGCAGAATGGGACGCTCCGTGGAACTCACGGACTTCGAACGTGGTCAGGTGATTGGGTGTCACTTGTGCCAGAAGTCTGTACGCGAGAATTTCCACACTCTTAAACATCCCTAGGTCCACTGTTTCTGATGTGTTAGTGAAGTGGAAACGTGAAGGGACATGTACAGCACAAAAGCGTACAGGGCGACCTCGTCTGTTGACTGACAGAGACCGCCGACATCTGAAGAGGGTCGTAAAGAGTAATAGGCAGACATGTATCCAGATCATCACACAGGAATTCCAAACTGCATCAGGATCCACTCCAAGTACTATGACAGTTAGGCGTGAAGTGAGAAACCTTGGATTCCATGATCGAGCGGCTGCTCATCACGCAGGAAAATGCCAAACGACGCCTCTCTTGGTGTAAGGAGTGTCAACATTACACGATTGAACAGTGGCAAAACGTTGTGTGGAGTGACGAATCACGGTACATAATGTGACGATGGGATGGCAGGGTGTGGGTATGGCGAATGCTCGGTGAACGTCATCTGCCAGCGTGTGTAGTGCCAACAGTGAAATTCGGAGGAGGTGGTGTTAATGTTGTGGTCGTGTTTTTCCTAGAGGGGGCTTGCACCCGTTATTGTTTTTGCATGGCACGATCACAGCGCAGACCTACATTGATATTTTAAGCATCTTCTTGCTTCCCACTGTTGAAGAACAATTCGGGGATGGCGATTGCATCTTTCAACACGATCGAGCACCTGTTCATACTGCACGGGCTGTGGCGGAGTGATTACATGACAATAACATCCCTGTAATGGACTGGCCTGCACAGAGTCCTGACGTGAATCCTATAGAACACCTTTGGGATGTTTTGGAACGCCGACTTCGTGCCAGGCCTCACCGACCTACATCGATACCTCTCCTCAGTTCCACACTCCGTGAAGAATGGGCTGCCATTCCCCAAGAAACCTTCCAGCACCTGATTGAAAGTATGCCTGCGAGAGTGAACGCTGTCATCAAGGCTAAGGGTGGTCCAACACCATATTGACTTCCAGCATTACCGATGGAGGGCGCCACGAACTTGTACGTCATTTTCAGCCACGTGTCCGGTTACTTTTGATCACGTAGTGTATTTCTATACCATTTGCTGTTGCAAGCAAATTATCGGCAGATACCTCTTGATAATATATTTAGCTGTTCTCGTATAAGAAGTAAGCATATGTGTACAAAACTTTCCTACGATATTTTGAAGCAGAATAATATCTTAAGCACGTATATATTTGTGGAAAAGGTCTTGTGTAGCAGCTTGAGCTTCAAGGCAGCATTAATTACGCAAATCCAAATATTTATGTATACTCACAAGAAGAAATAAAATAAAATTATGTTAAAAAAAATCTGATGTGTTTCAATCACACACTCCAATAGTTAAACTTTTTTACTCAAACCTTCGTAAGTTACCGTCAACTCACTGCAACTTGCTCACTTCTTAGCGTGACTGACTTGCAATCGACCTGCATAGGAAAGTTTAGGGTGTTGATACGAGTGGACTGCCACGAAAATTACTATTGTGCGGGAGCTCAATTGTAATTTGTGTGAAACCAATTGATATTCACATAAAAGATGCAGAGGAAGATTGGTTTGGTTTCTTTTAAACTATCCACCACCTGAAGTGCGTTCCGATATTCAAAGGCATTACAAAATAAAGACGTGATGAAACCCCAAATAAATTATTTTTTTCGGCAATCTAGAGCTAAGAGAGAGAGAGAGAGAGAGAGGTTACTGGAATGCTTTATTAATTATTATTATGCAACAAGTGCGGCAATAAGATTTTGCTAGTTCTTTGATAATCTAACAAAGTAGGATGAAAATAAACGTACTTTATATGACTTTCTAAGTTGTAAATAGCAATTCGCGCCTATTCTATCTTGTTAGCAGGAAATGTAAGTACTGGACTTAGGCATCAACGAAATATAAACAATAACTGTGTGGACATGTGGCATTTGTACTTTTACTAAGGAAGTATGAAAGATGCGGGCACTAAATACTTCATCGAAAAGTTTCGTTTCTTTTTTTTGCATCTGTAGAACGCCTGCGTTTTACATAGGAGAAGGAGCGGGTGCTATTTAAATCGTCAAGGACTGTGTTACTTAAATTAACATTCTTATTTCCTCTAGTAAACACTGTGTACCAATACAAACATATTTCACGTTACATGCTGATGCAGCAGTTATTCTAATTCTGTGTTGATAACGGTTCTCCCACACTAACTGTGTTAAAGAGAGAAGTAGTATGGATTCTCTTTCACCCATTATGTTAACATTTGTATCTGAAACACTACTTATAGGTATTTCCTGGTCCAAATGTGTCTCTCGCGTTAATGACAGTGTCCTGCTGTCATGTTTCTCAGTGCAAGAGTATGCACTGCAAACAAATATTTTGTTCTCAGTGCAAGAAAACAAATTGAGCTATTAAGCACTAGATGACCCGTGTGAATAATTCCCACAACCTTGAAAAGTACACCGTAAATTGTCATTCGTCATTCGCCCCTTCGATTCGCCTGATTGATAACAGTGAGACAAGTATAATATGATTTTATATATGTATATATAATTTTGATATTTATGCAATGTATTACTTTCTCCACTACGTATAGCAAGAGGAGAAGTATTGTATTCCACCCAAAAATCCGATGTCCAGATTTCATTGGACATGCATGTTTTGAGGGCTCTGAATTAAAAAGCATTTTTAGAAAAAATCCGTATGTGTCTGTGAACATCATAACTCTGAGGCACTTAAATGATTTCAATCTAATTATATAATATATAAAACGTATGTAACAGTCATTGTATTATGTTTATTTTTATTATGTACATGTATGATAATGTCATATGAAAGTATTACCTAATTTTATAATGTAGGAGCTGTGAGAATAGAAGCCGAAAGTTGCTAACAATGAGGTAACCTTGAAGCAATAATGAATTGGAAAGTTTAATAATGCTACTAGTAATTGTTGGAACAATAATGTAATATTTTAAAACAGTTTATAAATAGCCAATCAAAAACTAGAAAATCTGAAAGTTAAATGAAAGTATTCAATTGGAGTAAAATTAGCCAATCAGAGACTTGAAATACAGAAATTTACAACTTTAAGCGGTAAACGCCAGGCGCTAGACGGCAGCATACCTGAGCAGTTCATTCGCTCGGTACGTATCCAGTGTGAGACGAAAATTCATTACGGCGAGAATATAATAAAGCTTACGTGTTTAAAAGTGCAAGTAATTAATAAATAATTTCACAGCTCTCTGTATCAATGAAGTGTTATTTAATCGTAAATCCTTAATAAAAGGAGTGAAGTAAAAATTATAATTTGTGTAATCCTACATTCTTTAGCCGCATCACCCTCTGCTAAGAGATACATGTTTCTACAAATTAATACTGGCGCAGCCGAGGCATACATAAATATATATAATATTTAAAGAAACACAAAAATACAAAGTTGATTCCTAAACGTTGGGGCGAAAGTCACCGGAAACTTTCTACCATACGTGGGACAGTTACTTCATCAAGTTTGGCTCCCCAACAGTGGAACTACAATACAACCTTCAAATTGGCACTTAAACGTGGTGCTAATAACGTAAAGATAACCTACTCAAATCAATAATTGAAAAGTCGGATAAATACTAAACTTGGTATTTACGTTTAATACCCTCTAGAGATGCGATACGAAGATTTTTCAAGAAAATCCCCCCGACCCCAGACTACTCTTTACACGGAAGATTTTTCGAAATTTTTGATTTTCTAAAAAATAGCTCTAATAATTTTGATTAAAATACCATATATTACAGATATTTACATCTAGAAATAAAATGTATATCTTGAATTATCCGGCAATAACATAAGAACTCCTCTTCATTCGGAAGGAACATTGTATAACTTTGTATACCTAACTGATAAACGTTAAGCGATAGACGAAAATGTAAGACACAAAGTAACGTAGATCTATTTAAAGCACACAATTTATTTCAAATTGGTTTTTTTATGGCATAAGCCATTTCTAAGATATCCGTTATTAAATATTCGATTTGTTCGTTTCTTGGCCGTTCTCTTAAAGTCCTGTCAACATTCAGTTGTTTCTCGCGACTGCATGGAAGCAATATGGAATTTTAAGGCCAGCATATAGCCTCCAGTTCTTAAACATTTGACTATCGCTGTTCTTTTGTATCTATAACGAAATTTGGAATTTAGCTATTTCTGCAAAGGTTTATTTTGGATTGAAATGTAGTAGATAGAAAATAAACTGGTAAGAATAGTTTGTACACCCACTAATAAACGATAGGGGATAGAGAAAGTCATGTAAATATATCATATAAGGCATTTTTATCTAAAACTAAAAGAAACTTTTAATAAACAGCATTAAAAATCTTCATATACACATAAGAAGAAATTGGTTTGATGTTACATTCACATGACTTTCTTTAACCATTCTTCAACAAACTATACTTACAAAGCTTATGCTTCTATCTAAATGATGTTAAGCGATAGTCAAATGTTTTAAGAGTTGGTCGATATGTGATGGCTTTGAAATTTCATTCTCTTTGTATGATCAGGAGGGATAAAAGAACCAATAATGACTTCTCATTTGAGTAAAGTATAAGTGTTTGAAAATTCAAACTAATAACAAGGAATATCTCGAAAATGGTTAACCCCACAGCATATTTATTTTTATTTGACATAAATTGTGTGCATCAGTGAGATCTACATTTTTTTTGTAGTAAGATTTTGTTCTATGTATCTCTTATGGTTTATCAGCTATACAAAAGACATTACGGATAAAGAGGACTTCGGAGGCTATTCCAAGAAAATTCAAGACATAAATTCCTTTTGTCATGAAAATATCAGCAAATATTCAGCCATATCTGAGAAAATAAAAATTTTCGAAAACTGTTCCATGTAAAGGATAGTTTGGGGTGGGGGAGATTTTCTTGAAAATCTTCGTTAGCATCCCTGGAATATGCTGAACTTAAGGACCAAGTTTGCTATTTTACGGACTTTACGTTTTTGAGTTCACACCACACACACAAACGGATCTTTTTCCAAAACTACTTTTTCGGTTCAGGGGGCCTCAAAACATACATTTCCAGTGCAATCTGCACATCGAAATTTTGAGAGGAAAACAATACTTCCCCTATTTACTTTATACGTAGAAGAGAAAGTGAAAAGAAGCTAAGTGCCATTCACTCAAGCACATTCGATATCAACATTTTTTTTCTTTCTCTACCACGTAGATACTAGGTAGAGAAGGTATTGCATTCCACCCAAAAATTCGAAATGGATATTTCACCGGAAATATACGTTTTTACGCCCCCTCGAATCCAAACAAAGCATTTTTACTTTCTCTATCACGTAAGAGAAGGTATTGCATTCCACTTAAAAATTCGGTATCGAGATTTCACCGGAAGCACATGTTTTAAGCCCCCCTGAATCCAAATAAAGCATTTTTAGAAAAATGTCCATGTGTGTGCGAACAGCATAACTCAAAAACGAAAGTTCGATAAATACCACACGAAGCATTTCAAGAAAATCTCCCACCCAAAGCATTTATGCGGGGATGCGTAAACAGCTTAACTCAAAAAAATCTTATGTGATACACTCTCATGACTTTCTCTACTCTTGTACAAACTATTTTTATAAACGCTTATTCTTCATCTACTTCATATTAATCGAGATAAACATTTGCACAAACTATCTTATTGCTAATTTTCTTGTAGATTTAAGGGGAATATGGTAGGCTTTAAGCGATAGTCAAATCTTTTAAGAGCTGGTTGCTATGTGGCGTATTCCATTCTCTTTGCATGTCCAGGACATAAAAAATATTTGACTATCGCTTAAGGCCTACTATGTTCCCCTTGTTTTGTATTTTCAAGGGCAATATAGAAATACAGTAGCTTTAAGCATATACATACCTCTTAATAGCTGGTTGCTATGTGCAGCACCATTCTCGTTGCCAAAGATTAATACTTTTTGCATATCCAAGACAAAAAAATGAATAACGAATTCCCATTTGAGAAAAAGTATAAGCATTGGAAAATTTAACGGAATAACAAGCAATATCTCGACAATGGTTCACTCAACAACAAAAAATGTATATGACATAGATTGTATATTTTAACGCGAACTACATTTTTTGTTTAGTAAACTTTTGTGTATCTCTTATGGTTTACCAGTTATGCAAAAGTCGTTCACAATGAAGAATACTTTTTGAGACATTCCCAGAAAATTCGAGATATACATTTCATTTGTCATGAAAATATCTTAAACATATGATATTTTAATCAAAATGGTTAGAGCCATTTTTGAGAAAATTAAAATTTTCGAAAAATGTTGCATGTAAAGGGTAAGCTGGGGTGGGGGATTTTCTTGAAAACCTTCGTGTCGCATCTCTGGAAGATACTGAACCTAAATACCAAGTTTGGTGTTTATCCGACTGTTCGTTTCTGAGTTATGCTGTCCACAGACACACAGATAGACAGACACATACACACACACACACACACACACGGACATGCTTTTTTGGATTCAGGGGGTCTCAAAACATGTATTTCCGGTGAAATCTCGGTATCGAATTTTTGGGTGGAATACAATACTTCCCCTACTTACTATACGTATTAGAGAAAGTAAAAATGTAAATGTTATTTGGTCTGTATTCTCAAATACTTATACTTTTTTACACTGCCACTTACCTATAGTAAGTAGAGGAAGTATTGCACTCCATCCAAAAATTCTATACTAAGATTTCGCCGAGAATACACATTTTGAGGCTCCGTTAAGCAAAAAAGGAAAGCATTTTTAGAAAAAGTGTGTATATGTTTGTTGCTGTCTCTCTCTGAGCAAAATACTTCAAAAATGAAAAGTCGGTTAAATACCAAATTAGCACCTTCTAAGGATGTGACATGAAGATGTTCAAGAATATCCCTCACTCAAACTGCCTCTTAAATACAACAAATACATTATTTATGATTTTCTCAAAAATGCTCTAGCTACTTTAATTAAAATACCATAGGTTTAAGATATTTTCATGACAAATAAAATGTAAATCTTTAATTTCCTGGGAACAGTCTGTGAAGTCCTCTTCATTTTGAATGCCTTTTGCGTAATTGGTAAACAGTAAGAGACAGACAGTCTTATTACACACAAACGGTAGATGTCGTTAAAGCATACCATTTACGTCAAACTTTTTTTGTAGTGTTAACTATTTCCGAGACATTCTTTGTTATTGGCTTGGGTTTTCAAATATTTAAAAATTTTTTCAAGTGGTAAGTCCTATTCTGTCTTTCTCGCAGTAATGCAAGAAACATGGAACTTCAAAGCCAACCAGATAGTGATCTGCTTTTCAAAAATCTGACTATCGCTTTACCTAACGTATCCTTCTTATAACTACAACGAAATGTGTAAATATGTAATGAAAGTTTGCCTCCATTAACAATAAGTAGATGCAGAAATGAGCTCTATTAAGAATAGTTTCTAGAAGAGTGAATAGGGAAGGTCATTGAATGCAATACATCAGATTTTTACTTTCTCTGCTACTCACTTGTGGTAAGAAGAGGAAGTATTGCATTCCACCCAAAAATTCGATATCAAGATTTCACCGGATACATATGCTTAGAGGCCCCCGGAATAAATTATATATACCAGGTAGCCCAACCGCGCCGTATTTGATGTATGCAGATATCCCTTCGTACGTTAAAAGAGTTGCAGAACTCAACGGGGCAATTCCAAGTACTACTACTGCAACAGAAGCGGTTCTCAGAAAAGTCCATATGGATATGCGGAGACGCTTGGAACAACCTATCGATCAACAGGGGTAAAATTTCGAACTCATAACATAACAGTACGCAAACAGTGCCGTTAGATGATGATGATGATGATGATGATAATAATAATAATAATAATAATAATAATAATAATAATAATAATAATAATAATAATAATAATAATAGCAAGTTAACAAAATGGCACCGAAACACTGCGTGCTCTTATATTTGCATGCCTTTCGTTACGGTGCTTTAATATTTTCATTAAATTTTGCAATGAGTATAGTCCGTAATGTTAGACAAGAACAGCGTAAACACAGTTTAAAAAGCTATGGGTGGATAGTGATATGTCAAATAAAGAGATTTTAATTATTTGTCAGTCTAAATGTGACCTTATTCCCTCGAAAATAAAGTCTGCGTAACAGAAATGGAAAAAATTCTAAGACGTTTTCGGATTGTTTACTCGGTTTTTGTCTATCATCACAGACTGTAAACCATAGCAAGCCTAGGAATTGCCTCTCAATGGGCGCGATCTGCTCAACTCTTCGCTGATAAGCAAGAGGTGCAGAACGAAGGTCGCTCAGCTATTGCTCCAGCTCTCCACTGACCTGTGTTTACAAAGAATTGCCACGTTGAGTTCTGCAACTCTTTTAACGCACGGAGAGATATCTGCACACCTGAAATACGGCGTTGTTGGGCCACTTGGTGTGTGTGTGTGTGTGTGTGTGTGTGTGTTTGTCCGTCCGTGATCATCAAGCTGAAAATCGAAAACTTGGATAAATACCAAACTTGGTAACTTCCAAAGATGCGATACGAATATTTTCAAGATAATCCATCTATCACAAACTACCTGAAATAATTTTCGATATGTTTGGTCTTCGCAAAAATGGCTCAAACGATTTTTATTAAAGTACCAACCATAAAATGTATGTCTTGAATTTTCTAGGAGTACCCTGTGAAATCCTCTTCTATTGGAAGGGTTTTTGTATAATTATGTACAACGGAACCATGACAGACAAAAATTTACTACATCACAATCTAAATATCTTTAAATTTCACAATTTATTTTCTTTTTTTGGTTGTTAGCCATTTCCGAGATATTCGTTGTCATTGATTTCAACTTTTCAATACTTGGACATTTTTTGAAGTGGTCATCATTCAGTTTCTCGTGACATCGTGGAGTAAATATGGAATTTTGTGGTCAACATATAGCGACTCCGTTTTTTAACATTTGATTATCGCTTCGGTTTATGTATGTAGCTACCTTCAACGAAATGTATAATGGACTAATTCTGCAAACGTTTATCTTGATTAATACGTAATAGATAGACCAATAAGTTTTGTAAGAACAACTTGTAGAAGCTATATAAAATAAACAATAGTGGACAGAGAAAATCATGTAAATGTAAACAATCAGACTTTTCTAAAATGAGAATCAAGAATTTTCAAAACAACATAACACATCCTCATACATAGTCTCTTCTCATAATCCAACAGACTAGGTGCGAGTTAATCGTTCAAAATTGTGCATCTTAGGTTAAATAGCAAGTAATGATCATAAGCTAAGCACGGTATATTTCAAACAGGTATTCATGCAACGAACAAACCAGTTGTTGGAACACAAGTGATATAGTAAACGAGAGGTTACAAACTAAAACAAATCTCTCTCTCTCTCTCTCTCTCTCTCTCTCTCTCTCTCTCTCTCTCTTTTGATTATACATTTCTCAGTAAACATATTTGTGTACCCAAGGAAGAAATAACACTAATGATGCTTTTGAATACGGGGAAAACACTTCCTTCGTTTATAATTGTTTCTTGTATCAATATAATCACTATCACAGATCACAAAGAAACTGGAAAATTAAACTGAGTTTTATTTATGGACGCTCTTTAACTGCTGTGGTCCTTAGCGTCTCATTCCATATTAGATGTGAAGGATCGGTGATTTTGCTCAGAGGCGTCTGTATTAGGCTTGATATTCTTTTACGTGCCGTAAATCTACGAGCCGGTGGAAGAAAATAGTAACATAGTAACTAATATTAAGAAAAATTTACTGTTTTTACAGACAATCTGTAGTTATCGAAAAGAAAGGAAAAAAGTCAACTACATTCTCATGAGATTTTCTACCAACTATCGTTTATTTTATATAGGCATTACAAACTCTTTCTACGAAAGCTTACTTTTGTACCTACTCCGTGTTAATCGAAATCAACCTATGCAGAAATACGTTTCATTACAGACTTGGTTGTAGGTACAAGGGGATAGAAAACAGAATCGATAGTCACATTTGTCTATATGCTGGTCTTGAAATTCAATACTCTTTCCATGACAATGCGAGAAACAACCGAACAGCGGCAGCACTTAAAAATGAAAAACGCAAACCAATAATAACGAATATCTACGATATGGCTGACGCAACAGAAAAAAATCTGGTGTGACACGTTCACATGACTTTCTCTACCCTATCTTTATTAGAGGGCATACAAACTATTCTTACCAAAGCTTATTTTTCTATCTACTACATTTACTCCAAATAAACCTTTGCAAAAATAGCTACATTACACATTACGTTATGAATATAAAGCGAACAGCGATAGTCAAATGTTTAAGAATTAGACGCTATATACTGGCCTTAATTCTGTTTCCATGCAATCGCGAGAAACAATTGAAAATCGATGGGACTTTAAAAGAAGAAGTATTGAACAATTCGAACCTTCAATAACGATATCTCAGATACGGCTTATGCCACAAAAAAACTTATTTGAAGTAAATTGTGCGTTTTAAAGAGGTCTACATTTTGTGTGTTACGTTTTGGTCTATCGCTTAACGTTTATAAGTTATACAAGATTATACAAAATTGCTTCCAAATGAAGAGGGCTTACTTGGCTATTCCCAGAAAATCCAAAGTATACGTTTTATTTGTGATGTAAATATCTTTTATATATAGTATTTTAATCAAAACCGTTGGAGCCGTGTTTTAGAAAATCAACATTTTCGAATAACGTTCCATTTAAAGGGTAGTTGTGTGCGGGGATATTCTTGAAAACCTTCGTGTCGCATGTCCGTGTGTGTGTGTCTGTCTGTCTGTGAACGTCATAACTCAGAAACGAACAGTTGGATAAACGCCAAACTTGGTATTTAGGTTCAGTCCCGAGATGCGACACGAAGGTTTTCAAGAAAATCCCCCACCCCAAATTACCCTTTACATGGAAGATTTTTCAAAATTTTAATTTTCTCAAAAATGGCTCTAACGATTTTGATTAAGATATCATATATTTAAGATACTTTCATGACAAATAAAATGTATATCTTGAATTTTCTGGGAATGTCTTCAAAAGTATTCTTCATTGTGAACGACTTTTGCATAACTGGTAAACTATAAACGATAGATAAAATTTTACTACACAAAAATGTAGATCGCGTTAAAATACACAATTTATGTCATATACATATTTGTTGTTGAGAGAACCATTTTCGAGATATTTCTTGTTATTCCCTTACATTTTCCAATACTTATACTTTTTCTCAAATTCGTTATTCATTTTTTTTGCCCTGGTAATGCAAACAGAAGGAATACTGCACATAGCAACCAGCTCTTAAAATATTTGACTATCGCGTAAAGCCTACCAATTCCCTTTGCGCCTACAAGAAAATTAGCAATAAGATTAAAATCTCGATATCTGGATTATCATGAAGCATATGGAGAATAGGCGTTTGTATAAATAGTTTGTACAAGGGTAGAGAAAGTCATGTGAGTGATTTTTCTGATAATACCTCCAAGCATTTTGCAGAATTGGTCAAACGTAGGTTTAGGTTCCAAAGAGATGCAATGGATAGAGTTGCATTAGCGTTATCAGTCAAATTAAAGACGAGAAAAAAGAAGACGTTAAAAAGTTGTTGACACTGAGATTTGGATATAATTGGAAAGAAATGGAGGCGCTTAGATTCTTCATAGAAACCTTAACTCTGCTATTGATCAGAGTGAACAAAGATGATTCTCGTGAATGTGATTGTTTAGAGGAGGAACCGGGACTTGGTAACATTTCTATGTGAAGAATGAATGAAGGTCCTTATTGTGTGTGTTCAGAAAATAAACATTATCAGAAAATAATAAAACAAAATTGTCAAATAGTTTAAGAATTCAACAGCCACACTAAGCAAAACTTCAATACTTTTATCTAAAAGAACTATATTTCCTTAGATATAATATTTATTTGAAGAATTTAGTAATAGAAAATTCATTTTTTATGTAATAAACATATTAGACCAAATAAAATTTACTCAATAGAAAGCCAGACTGTATCAAAATGTATTAAGTCTAAAATGTGCACATTCAAAGCAGTAATTTCTAATGAGTTAAACAAATCGTATTAAATGTAAATTAAAATATTAAATTTGGGTGTTATTTTAAAATAAATGATCTAATGTAATACAGTTCATCAATTGGCATATTAAGATAGAGCATTTTCTGCAAACAGTAAACATTTTCCACAATTACTTTTCTAGTTATCGGCTTTTCACTTCTACTGTAAAATGCGACATTATACATTAGTTGTTCTTCATTTAGGACAGGAAAGATTGATTCTTATTTTCTCTACCCTGTAAATAGTAAGTAGAGAAGGTGGATATTACAATCCACCCAAAAATTCGATACCGAGATTTCACCAGAAATACATGTTTTGAGGCCCCCGAATCCAAAAAAAAGCATGTTTATAAAAAGGTCGGTGCATGTGTCTGCGTGTGTGTGTGTGTGTCTGTAAACAGCATAACTGAAAAACAAAAAGTCTTAGTGTTTGAGTTCAGTACTTTCAGAGATGCAACACGAAGATTTTCAAGAAAATTTCCACCACGCAAACTACCCTTTACACGGAAGATTTTTTGAAATTTGTGATTTTTTGAAAATTTTGATTTAAAATACCATATATTAAAGATATTTACATTACAAATAAATTTTATATCCTGGATTTACTGGGATTAGCCTGTGAAGTCCACTTCATCCGGAGGAAATTTTGCATAGTTTTGTATAACTAGTAAAAGTTAAGCGATAGATGAAAATATACTACACAAAAAATGTAGATCTGTTTAAAACACACAATTTATTTCAAATAACTTTTTTTCTAGCATAAGACACTTCCGAGATATCCGTTATTAATGCTTCGAGTTGTTCAATACTTTTGTCATTCTTTTTAACTCCTTTCGATATTCAATTGTTTCTCGCGATTGCACGCAAAGAGCATAGAATTTTAAGGCCAGTACAGAGGGTCCAGTTCTTAAACATTTGACTATCGTTATTCCCTATATATCTATAACGAAATGTGTAATGGAGCTATTTCCGGAAAGTTTTATCTCGATTAAAATGAAGAAGATAAGAAAATAAATTTCGTAAGAATAATCTGTATACCCACGAATAAGTGGCTAGAGGGTAGAGGGAGTCATATGAATGTAACACATTAGGAATTGTTTTTTTTCTGATGACGTACCTAATTCCCTGCAATTATCGGAAGAAAAATGTAGGATTTATTTCTGTAAATTTATGTGGAATTCCCACCAAAACTTTCAAGTGAAGTCCTTATTTTAAATGCAGAGAAATAAAATCATTGATATTAAAATATATTTTACAGCTAATTTTACGCCGGTCGTGCTCATTCCTTTATCTAAAATGTTCTTACAAAAAATTATAAGAACTCTGTTGTGGGGATCACTGAAGTCTGATTTTGTTATTTCTAATTTCAAAAAGCTTATAAATTACCAAATAAATAATTTCAGAGAATTTATAAGTTTCATTAGAGGCCTTACATTCGTGCTTTCTGAGTATTTCAATATCTTTAAATTGGAAGCACTTTTCCTCCTTTTTAATGCTTTAATAATACCATAGTTTGCACCAATAAACAAATTTAAACATTATTTTAACTAAAAGAAAATCTACATTTTAATAAATATGAAAGAAGAGAAAGCAAGTTAATGACATGGTCAGATATTTGGCGTGAATAATAGCAAAAGACACCTTTCGAATCCGTTTTCCTTCTTGTCACAGAATTAAAGGGTGGGGAATATTCTTTCTGGTAGTGTAATTCACTGTCGTATATGGACAATTGCTTTTCTGCTGATGGACAATATACCTTTTATTTTTCAAACAACAGGGGAAAAGGAATTGTTGTCAAAATATTACCATGAATTCATTAAGAATATTCTGAAAATGTACACAAACGAATGTTTGAAAAACAGAATAAACGTTTGCTGGAAATAACAGGAGGCTTATAGAGCAATTAGACTTGAAAATTTCCAGAGGATTCGTAAATTTAGTTTTTTGTTTACTTTCTTTACAACTTAGGTTACCTAGGTAGGGGAGGTATTGCTTTCGCCTCAAAAATTCAATACCAATAGAAATAGCCTTTCTGAACTAAAAAACAGAAAGGAAGAGTAAAAGAAGCATATTGGTACGCGTGAAAATGCAAGCCGATTTCAAGTAATTGTTCTCATTAGTGGGAGATAATCGTTACCTTTTATTTTGTCGAAAAAGGCTTAAACGATTTTAATTAAAGTATCACAAGTGAGGTATTTCATGACGAAATAAATGTATACATTACATTCCTGTAAATAAACAATGTTGTTTTCTTCATTCCCGTCGAATTTTATACGACCTTAAGATATAACCAAAATTTACTTCAGGAAAATGTAGATCTTGTTTCGACATACAATTTACACCCCCCATAAATGTGACAATATGCATTTCAGTATATTGGCTGTTATTTGCCCTAAGTTTATTCGGTACTTTTAAAATTTTAAGTAAACATTCTTTTGTTTCTCATGAGCTCATGCAATGAATATGATAACGTGGCTAGTATGTAATTATCTCTTGCTGTTAAACAGTTTAGTATTATCTCAGCCTTCGAAGTGATTAGTACCATAGTATTAACTAACTCATACAGTTATTTACTGGAAGTAGATAGGAAAAAAAATTGGGGGGGGTTTGTTAGAGTACCCACGAAAATATTTTTAATGAGTAGAGAAAGTTCTCCATTGTAACACATAAGAGTTTTTATTCTGTATTCTTTTATTTCTTTGCACCAAATAAACGTTATGTATCGATATTAATTATCTTTACCTAAAATTTGATACCAAGGCAATGATCTTAATAATGAAAAAATGAAATATTGTAAACTTGAAAATAGAAAGTAAAAACAGTAACATCAGTCAAGCACATGACCGCAACCACAAGTTGTTATGAAGCGTACGTCATCAGCACCTGCATGATCTAGGCGCTCCTACAGGTAACACATCGAGGTTATTGAAGAAAAAAACAAACGCGGAAAAAGAAAGGAAATATAATTTTACAGCAACAAAAAATAAATAACAGTACGACATGACCGGATGAAATAAGACACCTGATTGGTACACTGGTTGAGAGATCGCCTAAGTCAACACGGATTGCATTTCATCATCAAACATGTCAACCATCTATGTATTCTTGAAACTGTCAACTGTTTTCTGTGACACACTAACAGTAACTACTTGAGGTTACGTATTCAAAGTACTTTTTAAGTGAAATAAACTCGAAAACGATTACATACCTTGAATGGCAAATGCTTGACACCTGCAGGTGTAAGGGAAAGATTTTTGACGTTTGCGCGCTGTTGTCACTCCATACGAAGGTGTGAAAGAAAGGCGCGCACACATACGCACTGTGGCCGTACCGCGTTCAGCACCAGACTGGCGGACGACCTGCCCATGGAGCCAATCGTGGAGTGGAGGACAGCAACAGTTCCAGTGTAGAGAAGGAGAGAGAAAAGTTCTGAACGAACGGGTTTTTAGAGAAGCTGTGAGCCAAAGATATTAACTCGCGAAGACGAATACGTTTCTATTCATTGCCTTCTCTTTAAACTTGGTACACCTTTTCCAGTGGCGTTACGTTCAAACTGTGATAAGTCAACCTTTTGCAATAAATCTAAATCAGGATAATTACCTGATAAATTAAACAAGCCCCTAACACGAAACTGTGAATTTTCATCAGGTTATCTATTAATAGATTTTAACATCCAACTAAAACAAAAGCAACGGGGAGTAACACTGAATTCGGCGCATTCAAATTAAAATAATAACAATAAAAATGTTATGTGTGATATTTAGAATACTTTCTCTACCCACAATCGTTTATTTTTATATACCTTCTACAAACTATTCCTACTAAAGCTTATTTTTCTATCTACTTCGTGTTAAGATAAACCTTTGCAGAATGATTCCATTTCATATTTCGTTATAGGCGCAAGAGGGATAGAGGAAGCCAAATCAATAGTAAAGTGTTTAAACACCGAGTCGCTATATGCTGACCTTAAAATACCATATTTTTTCTCATGACATCACGAGAAACAAGTAAATGGCGACAGCACTTTAACAAAATTGCAAATTATTGAAAAATTCTAACCAATATTAACGAATATCTCGGAAATGACTGGTGCCACACAAATGTAATTTAAAATACGTTGTGTGTTTTAAAGAGCTCAAAATTTTTCCTGAATGAAGTTTTCGTCAGTCTCATGGTTTACTCGTTGTAAAAAATTATACAGAATTCCTTCTGGATGAAGAGGACTTGACAGGCTTTTCCCAGAAAATTTAAATTATACATTTTATTTGACATATGAATATCTTAAATATATTGAATTTAAACAAAATCGTTAGAACAATTTTTGAGAAAATAAAAAATTTCGAAAGTTTTGCAATGCAAAGGGTGGTTTGGTGCGGGGCGATTACCTTGAAAATCTTAATGTCATACCGTTGGAAGATGCTGAACTTAAATATCAAATGCATTTGCTAAGACTATTACACTAACAAAATACAGTACCTTTATAAATAAAAGATATTCTTGTAAAATATACTTTTATTATTCACAGAGAATACTACCATTTTACACCGAATTTTTGTTACTTAAAAAGAAATATCGCATGGCAAAGTTACTGCCAACAGAAGGAAATGAGATCATACCTAACCTCAAAAACAAGACAGCTAAAATCTTACGATAAGGAAATAAATTACAAAATCTTGTCAAGAACAATATGCAACTTGGTCCCAACCTCGCTTAACAAACAACTAAAAGTAATTGCAAAAGGGATTTTCAAAGGGTTAAACAAAGGGGGACAATACTTTCATAAAAATTGTGGCTTCGGAGGAAACGTTACCTAGAAATGTAATGTGTTACATGCGTATGAGTTTCAGTACCCACTGTTCTTACCAAAGCTTAGTTTTTCTATCTACTTTATCTTAATCTAGATATAATTTTGCAGAAATAGTTTTATTACACATTTCCTTGTAGGCACAAGGGGGATAGAGAAAAGCGAATCAATAGTCAGATGTTTACAAGCTGGTCGCTAAAGGCCTGAACAGCGACAGTACTAAAATGATAAAAGTATTGAAAAATTCAAACCAATAATAACGGATACCTCGGAAATGGCTGATGCGACAAAAATGTTACCTGAAATAAATTGTGTGTTTTAAATAAATCTACATTTTGTGTTGTAAGCTTTTATTATCTTTTATGGTTTAACCGTAATACAACATTATACCTAATTACTTCCGAATGAAGAGGACTTCACAGGCTATCCTAGAAAATTAAAAAATTATATTGTATTGGTCAAGTAAACATCTTAAAGATGCGCTAATTTAATCAAAATCGTTAGAGCCATTTTTGAAAAAATAAAAATCTAACATCTTCTATGTCCTCTACATGAATTTGGGATGAGGAATTTCTTGAAAACTTCATGCCGCATCTTTAGAAGAGCTGAACTTAAATACCAATACCAAGTTTGGTATTTATCCGGCCGTGTTCACACTCACACTCAAATGTCGTCTCCCGTTGATGTAGTTCCCGAGGTCGCGGGTTCAAACCCGGCGGAGGGCAATGGATATTTTTCGGGCATAAAAATCCGTAGCATGGCTTACTTCGGAAGGGAAGTAAAGCCGGTGGTCCCGTGTCGTATATTTACGGCAGGTAAAAGAACATCAAGCATGATAAAGAGGCCTCTGAGCAAAAATCCCAATTCTTTCACGCCCAATATAGTATGGGACGCTAAGGACCACAGCAGATAAAGAGCGTCCATAAATAAAACTCAATTCAATTTTCTCACAACCACACAACATACGGAGCTTTCTATAAAAATGTTTTTTTTTTATTCAGGGGCTTCAAAATTTGTAATGTTTTAAACAGTGTTTAACGCCCACACTTACTTCATATGACATCACAGCCTTGACACCGATGGTACATGAAATGAAATGATGTATGGGAAAGAAATTTGGGATGGAAACGTTCCAGGCCTAAGTTCAGGGTACCTCCCCGGAATTTGTCAGTTATAAGGACTGAGGAAAATATGGGAAAAAAAACCTCAGTCAGGGAGGAAGGTTTGGCGGGATTTGAACTGCGAATTTTCGGTATCGAATTTATGTTTGGAATGCAATACTTCCCCGACCTACTAGACGTGTGCTAGAGAAATTAAAAGCAATAATTTTTCAGTGAATCTTGGCTGTGATTGGCTGATACGTAACTGATTCTTACATGTGACTGATCCCCATTGGTTGACAGCACTCTGTGAAATAGTTATAGCAATATTATAGCAATAAACATATACAGGATGGGCGAAAAATGTTAATAGCATAGAAGTAGAAGACGTTCGTGAACAACAAGCAACTGAAAGAAGGAGTTAGCATTGCATTTGAAATGATCACCCCTGATATTCTGCAGCGGATGCACACAAGAACATGGCGACGCATCAACCTTTGCATCGAACATGGAGGAGTGTACACTGACGTTGTTGAACCTTTGTAACAATGTTATTTATAATAAATGTTAACGTTAAATGTTGCAGTATACTGTGTTTTTATATTCATAACGATGTTTATTTATATCTAAATGTACTATGCTATTAACATGTAAAGGGACTTCTTGCCCATCCTATACATGCAATAAAACTTTCGATTGCTAGGTAGTTGCTTTTGTATAGTACGTTTAAAGTTTTATGCTCGACCATGCCAAAACGCAGTATTTATACGACGGTAGCAGTACTTTAATGGACCTCATTTAAGTACAGCTGTTCATTAAAGTATTGGTATTCGACCAATCAGAAGTGGCCACGTAACATTGTGAAAGCGGAAGTATCGATTATTCTGCGTAGTACGTCTCACAACGCTAGCAACTTTGTTTGACACAGGTGCTACAAGGTCACTGTATTGTAACCATAGACAAAAGAATAACGATTGTAACACATTACTCAAACCAGAAACGAATATTTATGAAACCTTTACTTTAGATACGTGGTCGAGCATAAACAGTCGTATGAAACTTGACTATAGTGGTGATTAAAACGCGCGTATGATAATTATTAACCTCGCTTCGCTCGCTCGCTTAATAATAATAATACTCGCGTTTTAATTACTAGCATTATAGTCTCGTTACATAATATACTATTAATTCATTCAGCATTCTTGTATAGTTTGTTTCATTAAAACAACCAAAACAACCAAACAACCCTAGATTAGAAACCAGGAAATGCACAAAAAGTCTTTTTAGGCTGAGGTGCTCAAAGGGAAACCTGCTTCCAAGCTGCCGCCGCCGCCGCCGCCGCCACCACCACCAATTTGTTTCATTACACATTTCCTTGTAGGCACAAGGGAGATAGATAATAGCGAATCAACAGATTCATATATTTACAAGCTGGTCACTAAAGGCCTTGAAATTCAATACTTTTTCCACGACATCGCGAGGAACAATTGAATAGCGACAGTATTAAAATTACAAAAGCATTGAAAAATTCAAACCAATAATAACGAATGTGTCGGAAATGGTTGATGCCACAAACAAGCTTATTTGAAATAAGTTGTGAGTTTTAAATAAATATACATTTTTTGTGTGGCAAGGTTTTAATGTCTCTTATTGTTTACCGTAATACAAAATTCCTTCCGAATGAAAAAAGGACTTCACAAGCTATCCTAGAAAATTCAAACATTTATATTTTATTTAACATAATAATAGGAAATTTCCTTTTTCCTTTTTTTATTATTTCATTTGTAAAGCCCTCTTTAACTTCTTTGGTCATATCGGGGACTTTGACAAGAAGTTGGTGTTGTTGCCCGCTGAACTGTAGGTTTCTTAGCGTTGTTTTTATCAGTGTTTTAATATTAACACACACACACACACACACACACACACACACACACACATTCACTCCTACAGCCATACTTCTGTTGGCGGTAGGGGATGATTCCCGTTAAAGAAAAATTCTTCACCCCAGCTAGCGATTGAATCCAGGACCCCTGGGTTGAAAAGTCAGAGCGCTGACCAGACGACCGCAGAGACAGTCTTCTGTTGTTTCTTGTTAGTTGTGTACTTTTTTGTCAGAAAGCAAATCTTATGATGACATAATGTTGCAATATATACCTCCATGTGAACCGAGCGGGATGACTCAGGCGGTTATGTCTGTGGCACGCATTTGGGAGGTTCTGGGATCGATCCCCGGCGACCGCCCTCTGGTCCATGGGTTTTTCGTAGTTTCCCCGGGTCACCAGGCGAATGCTGAGGTCGTTCATCTTTTACCGCAACTCCCCTTCCTCTCATTTCCTATACCCATCATCTTCCCTATCATCTGTTTTAGCGTTGAAGGATCAGGCGGCGGTGCTCGGCGGGTTGCGGCTGGTAAAGGTTTTTTTCCCTGCGTCACTGCGGTACAACTTAGGACTCTCTTCAGCGTGGGGCTCCGCTCCGGGGATCTGGAGGTTGATGGCTTGTGGGCAGGGACCGTGCGCCGTTGGATGCGTTCTATCTGGAAACGCTAGGGACCCCGTCCATGATTGTCTCCATCGGCACCCAGATCTGGTCGCCCTTCAGGTCTCTTCTCATCCCTCCCTCCCTCCCTCCCTCCCAGGGGTCACGTTGGAAGCACAATGGGCCGACTGGCCTGCTTGCGGTGCTCTTCCCCGGTTCGGGGCCCCCTCCGTGATATGTACCTTTACCTTTAATTCCATGTGATGATTTTTACAATTTGTTTAGTTTATCGAACGCTATTAAATCGTTTGGAAAATGAAGTGAAAGCTTCATTTCCAATTAAAACGTGTATATTTATGACACAAAAATATTAAGTAAACAAATATAAAAACATTGCCATCTGTAAACATTTCGATCTGGAATACAATATCAGCTTTACCTACCAAAGGTAAACGGTAGGGAATATAATTAAAATTGACATAGATAACATTAAGACAGTGCGCGTTAGTACAGTCAGAATTAAAATAAATATAGCCTAAGGTGTTTACAACTTCCTTTAATGGAGATTCAGCTCCCTGCATACTTTAGCAATATAAGCGTAAATGTATTATATTTCGTATTTTCAGAAATAAATAAACATGAAATGGGATTATGTGTCAGTAAACCATCTATCCCTAGGGTCCGTTTAAAAAACTCTGTGTTACATTCACAAGATTTCTCTATCAACTATCATTTTTCTACATACTTTACATTAATCGAGTTAAACATTTTAAAGATATGACTCCATTACATTTTTCGTTATAGGTATAAGGGGAAATCAGGAGTCCGAGCAATATTCAATTTTTGAAAAGCGAGTTGCTATATACTGGATTTGAAATTCATGATACCCCAAGAAATAAATTATGGCAGAACTACAAAAAAGTGTAAGTAATGGGAAGTTTCAATCAATAACAATGAATACCTCCGAAATGGTTAACGCTATAAACAATTTTGACATAAATTGTGTCATTTAACGGAATCTACATTTTTCGTGAGTAAGTTTTTAATCCATCTCGCATGATTTACCAGTTATTCAAAATTACACAAAATTCATTTAAAGTGAAGAGAACTTTACCGGTTATTCGAAGAAAATTCAAGATATACATTTTATTTCTCATATAAATATATTAAACACACATTACTTACACAAAATATTAGAGCCATTTTTGAGAAAATCCAATACAACGAAAATGCTTGTATAAAGTAATTTGTGGTGGGGAAATTTACTTGATCATCTTTGTGTGGCATGCTTGGACGATGCTGAACTTAAATACTAGGATGTTATTTATTGGATTTTCAATTATGGTGTTGATTCACGCACGCACGCACACACACGGACTTATTTCTATATTTATTTTATTCAGGGAATCTCAAAACACGTACTTCACGAAATAACTATAATTGGGTGACAGAGAGTGTAAAAAGTCTTTATTATGATAAATATTTTCCGAAATTATTTGAATACGTTTTTGTTGTAGCTACATAGAGGCATAAGGACGCAAGTGCATAGTCAATTTGTTAAAAGAAAGCTAGCTATATGCATGCTGAGCATCTGAGAATATTTTAAATACTCTTTGCATGGCTTGGTGAGAGAAGAAACAAATAAATAAAGATAAAGAAAAAAAAAGACATAATATTTCAGAACTGTATAGTTTAAATACTAGAAATTCCGATCAACAACAGGAAATTTCCCGCAAACAGCTTAAGAATTAAAAATGTTATTTAACTTAATTCGCGTATTTTGAAACCTTCTAAATTTTTCTGAAGTGATATTTTATCTATTTCCGATGGTTTCATAGTAAATAACACTCATTCATAGTGAACAGTGTTCACAGGCTGTTTGAGTTGAGTTGAACTAACTTTAATGTGGCGTGGCATATTACTTCTTTGCATTGCGAGAAATTATCTCCCAAAATATAGTGCGCTTTGATTAGTCAGAGAAAAGCACTCACATAATAGACGTCCAACTGTCTCATCCGGTGCTTTCATCTCATTCAGGTGAGATACATGTGCAGTCCCTTCATGTCCTAGCGCCCACTCGGAATAGACAGAGTTATGTTCACTCGATGTCATGAGGGACCTACGGCGCTCCAAGCCTAGTTTTGATCTGACCAAGAACTATCGAGGGCTTTAAGGCCTGCTTGCATTCCGAAGAGCACCCATAAGCTCGCCGGACTCCGAGGTGTAAACATCGTCTCTTCTGCCTGGAGGCATGGGAAGGAAGAAGAAACGCCAACTGGAAGGGAAGCCGCAGGAAGGAACCTCCGCTGCTACCTCGGCACTCGCCGAGGGACCAACAGTTGAACCGCCGAACACAGCCGCTTCTCCGGTCTCTGCCACCGCTGAACCGCCGGCCGCCCTACCGCTGCCTACCTTGAAGGCTGCCGCACCGCCGCCGGCCTCTCCTTCGGCATCTGCCTTGAAGGCTGCCACACCGCCGCCGAACGCTGCCGCCGAAAAGCAGTTCGCTCTACCGGCATCTGCCTTCAAGGCCGCTACACCACTGCCGGCCGCTCTACCGACATCTGCCGCCAGATCCGCTACACCACCACCCCCGGCGGCCAGGCCTTCCTTCACCTCGGTCGCCGCAACAGTGAATACTCAGAGAACCAGTACCTCAGATGACCTCACCACCTCCTCGAGGAGCCAGCACAACACAGCAAGCCCAGACGCAGCCACCACCAGTGACATCAACTAAACCGGCACCTTTGCACACCGCTCATCCAGATAGAGTAGTGTTGTGGTCTACGGATTGCCCCGGGACCTGCCGACTAGATTCATCCTCGCCGCCGCTCGAGAACACTTCTCTTCAGCCTTGAAAGCCAGTCGCATCACTTCGTCCCGGGGCCAACATCTCTCGACCGACTGGCATTGGCTGACACGGCCAACTGCGAAGCAGCCTTGAGGTCGGGCCTGCCCTTATTAGGGCGGGTTCTTCGACTCGAGGCTAGTCGAGCAGTAAACCATCAGCCATGTCGCCGCTGTTGCTCCTACGGCCACCCTGCTCATCTCTGCACCGCATCATCACCATGCCGCCACTACTGCGGTTCTCCCAGCCTCACCTCAGAATGTAGAGGCCACGATCTACGCAGACGACGCCGGTGCTGTGCCACCTGTAATGGCTTCGGCCACTACACAGGTCAGGCACAGTGCCCAAGTTATCCTCATCCGTCGAGGGCCACACCGCCAGCTGACACAGCACCACCACAGGCAGTCCAAAGCATTGGGCCACTTCACCAGAATCCGGCAGCGCCAGAACAGCCTACTACCTCAACACACATCAGAGGAGCGCCTCTGGGAAGCCGTCCAGGATCTGCACTCCGAGGTCCTGACGATAGGCGGCTGCCTCGGGGACGTCGCTGCAGAAGTCCACACCATACGTCATCCATCGCAGAAGACAATGCAGGAACCCGTCTCCGCCGCCTCGACAATATTGACGCCACCATCCAGGGTTTACAAGAACAAATGACAGCCTTCAGCACCAGGTTTGACCAGCTACACACGCTCCTCCAGTCACTGCAGGAGCGTGTACATCAACTTCACGACCTAGTGGACAATCAGGACTACTCATCAGGCTCTACATCACGACAGTCAACATCACCTACACCAGTCGACTCCTCGCCGCCCTCTCCTCGGAGAGCGCGCGCGCCACGAAACCTCCATTTCTTTGAAAACTACATTAGAAACAATCAACAGGAATACTACTCCAGACACCGATCCAGAGTCAACAGGAACCACCACTAAGGAACACAAACCAATGCCCTCCCAAGCACGTATGTGCACAGTATCTATGCTTTATGAATAAAGTTTCTCCTTCCTATTCCCCACCCTCCAGTCAGGGCTTCGGCAATGTCTGGAGGCTGGAAACCTAGCTCTTACCTGCTCCTGCCTTACCGGACCAGTAACCTAGCACCGAGAATAACGGGGGTGCATCAGCGGGACCCCGCTACTTCCTTTTGACCCACCTTACCTTCACCTATGATCCCCCCCAAAAGAGCACCAGAATACGTCTACCTTTGTAGCCCTACCTGATAATCTCCCAAGGACTAGCTAAGGAAGCAAACCCCTCACTGAAAGGCAGTGGCAATTTGACCTAAGCTAAATGAAAGCTCCGGTGGCATTTTCATATAGTTCAAAACCTGTTTCTGAATTGGGTTTAGAACCTTCAGTATACCAGACCGGACCTTCATTCTCACCAGGTTTTGCCTGGCCTTCCTATTCACTGCATGTTGGAAAAGTGACAGTGAACGTCTTTTAAATGGTTTAGCGCGATATGAAACCTTGATTTCAGAGTCCTCCTGAAACGCCTAGAGGAACGATCCTAAAAGCACTTCCATTGCAGCAGTGGGGCAGCAATGCAGAATGTCCCTTGCAACTTGCTACAGTTCGTGAGGTTTATGTTGAAACATGATCATTTTGACGCTACCTGACCGGTGCGCTAATGATGGTTCGAGTGCTCCACATCGAGTGATGGAAAGTTCCAGTAAAGCAGCGGTCTAGATTTAGGTTTTAGGAAATTGTCGTACTTGGATACCTACCGGATGGATTTTACATTTGAATCTACTTAAGGTAAGCCTTCCATTGTATAATTCCCTTCTCTGCCTGATAATGGGTACCTTTACTTGGCTGCAAAGCACTGGACGATCCAGCTGATTGTATGCTGCCTCATCCATGACAATTTGTACGTGCTGACAGATTGGAAGATGATCCTGCAACACATAATAGAGCCATTCAAGCCTTGGATATTCAGAGTATAAGATAAAACTATCATAGTAATACAATTTTAGCTTTTTGGCAGTGTCCTGTCCTTCCCTGCATGACTTTATAATGTAAAAGATAATAAATAATAATAAAAAGACCGTAAAAGGTGCTGAGAAACCCTGTCACAGTCAGTCACTGCCTAGTCCTTCAATACAGTTGAACTTGTTGCCAGTTGCACTTCTGGCAGTGAAACATGGAAAACATCCTGATGTTTTCGACCATCCTTGCTTAGCTGGCTTTCGTATTGTTACAAGGGGGTGTTGGTTATTCTTTTCTAAATTTCCTGTTTCAACCTAACCCAAAATTTAAGTAGTAAGTTTCAATAGTAACGGTTTTGAGATTAGGCAGTTAAGGATTACCAACTGTCGTGTGGAATATAGCGCCACCTCTTTCTACTTTTCGACTTAAAGCAAATGCACTATAAGTCCAGCCCTGCATTTAATAGAGCTGCACAGCTCCACTAGCAAACTAGTTCTCGAAGCATATGTTAGAGGCTGTCTATGCTCCTCTTTCAGTTCTGGCTGTTATTTCGAGAATCACATTAAAATATAAAAAATCTGATGTGTTACACTCACATGACTTGCTCTACTCTTGTACAAACTATTTTTACATACGCTTATTCTCCATATGCTTCATGTTAATCGAGATGTTAATCTTATTGCTAATTTTCTTGTAGATGCAAGGGGAATTGGTAGGTTTTAAGCGATAGTCAAATATTTTAAGCGCTGGTTGCTATGTGGCGCATTCCATTCTCTTTGCATGTCCAGGACAAAAAAAAATGAATAACGAATTTGAGAAAAAGTATAAGTATTGGAAAATTTAAGGGAATAACAAGCAATATCTCGAAAATGGTTCACTCAACAAAAAAATGTATATGACATAAAATGTTTATTTTAACGCGATCTACATTTTTTGTGTAGTAAAATTTTGTCTATCTCTTATGGTTCACCAGTTATGCAAATGTCGTTCACAATGAAGAATACTTTTGGAGACATTCCCAGAAAATTCGAGATGTACATTTCATTTGTCATGAAAATATCTTAAACATATGATATTTTAATCAAAATTGTTAGAGCCATTTTTGAGAAAATTAAAATTTTCGAAAACTGTTCCCTGTAAAGGGTAATCTGGGGTGGGGGATTTTCTTGAAAACCTTCGTGTCGCATCTCTGGAAGATACTGAACCTAAATACCAAGTTTGGTTGTTTATCCGACTGTTCGTTTCTGAGTTATGCTGTTCACAGACAGACACACAGACACACACACGGACATGTTTCCAAAAATGCTTTTTTGGATTCAGGGGGCCTCAAAACACGTATTTCTGGTGAAATCTAGGTATCGAAGTTTTGGGTGGAATACAATACTTCCCCTACTTACTAAACGTAGTAAAGGAAGTAAAAAGTAGCTGATTCCTCTACTGTGTTGCCGTGTTCTGTTAGTGAACACAGCATTCAAACTCAGGTAGCGTTCTTATTTATATCATAACTCATTTTTACTTTCTTTACTACTTACCTATAGTAGCAGAGAAAGTATTGCACTCCAGTAAAAAAATAGGTACCACGATTTCACTGAAAATACAAGCTTTGAGACCTCCTGAATAAAAAAAGTAATATTTTAGATAAAAGGTGTACGTGTCTGTAAACAGTGAGCCATACTAGGCTCCCCTCTTATCTTTGCAGCGGGAGGCGATAAAGCTATATTTCAGCTTCATGCTCTACTTTACGGTATGATCGCCTGCAAGTTGAAGTAGGCATCCCGCATTGACTCCTGGCTGAGCCCTGTAACTAGTTTCCAACAGCCACTACAGAGGGCACCCAGATAGCTCGCTAGATGGTGCTTTGAAAGATGACGTAGGTGGTCACGCGGCTTTCTCCGCAGGCTTACGGCTAGGTAGCGACCGACGAAGAGAACAAAGAGAAGTGTTAGTTGAGACTCGATCACCGCTGGAGAAGTCAGCATAGTTTGGGGCTTTGGGAAGCCGCACGCCCACACGCGTTTTCGGCCTAGTTCAAAAATTTTACTCTTTCATCTTTTGTAAGCAAAGTTCGAAATTTATGCTACAACTCGTGTGGCGTGCTCTTAGCGTGCGAAAGGTTTAGAGCGAGTTGCTATTAAAATACTTTATGTATATACAACGTAAAATTGAATTGTGCAAGAAAGACAAAAGAAACAAAGGCAGGCTTGATTCACGTGTTTTGTTAGCTGTTTGTGATCTCAGTTGAAATTCAAGAATACATTGGTATTTAATTGCTGTTCAGCTGCAAATGAATAAAGCTTCGTACAGATGTTAATCCTTTACTTCCTTGGATTTGCAAATGCTACTTCGGTATTTTGTTGCTAGTGTGTGTAACTACTCAGGATAATATAAAGGGTCCAATAAGATCTCCCTGCAAACACACAAGTGGTTTTATACTTTAGCTACGATTCACAGCACGGAAAAACCAGTGCAAATGGTAGCAGAGCGTGGCAAAGCCAGTGCAACAAAACCAAAAAGTCGGTTAAGTATCAAACTTAATGTTTAATTTCAGCATCTTCCAAGGTTGCGACGCGAAGATTTGAAGAAAATATCCCCACCCGAAACTGCTCTGTACTTAAACAAATATTTGTTATTTTTTATTTTCTTAAAATTGGCTATAAACGATTTTCATAAAATATTATAAGTTTAAGATATTTTCTGACAAATTAATTTATGTCTTAATTTCTGGGAATAGTCGTCCAGAATGACTGTAATATAAATGGTAATCGTAAGGGATATACGAAATCTTACTTCTCAAAACATGTACCACTTTAAAGCACACATGTAAAGCACAGTATTTCTGTGGCGTTAACCATTTCCGATGTGTTGTTTGTTATTGGTTTGAGTTTTCAAATACTTAATACTTTTTACTTTCTCTGCTACTTTACCTATAGGTATTAAGCTGAGGACGTATTGCATTCCACTCATTAATTGGATAACGAGATTTTACGAAATACACGTTTTGATACTGCCCAAATAAAAAGAAATTAGAATAAGATCTGTGTGTGTGTGTGTGTGTGTGTGTGTGTGTGTGTGTGTGTGAACAGCATAAAGGCTGGTTCACAACTGCCCGAGAACGAGAAGGGTATGCACATCCATGATCATGTCGATCACAAAGTGAAAGTCGATTTTGCCCAATGGGATTTCATTTGTTTTTAAGTGACCAAAGATGTTGTTTTTTACCTACTTCCAATTCAGCCAACATAATGCGGTTAGCCAACGTCAAAATTAAATAGAGTAAACATTATCTAAATGCATGCCCATTACATTTCCGATCCCCCTAGTTGTACCCAGCTTTCATTACTTTATTTAATGGCACACATTAAAGTTGTTTATTGTTCATTGTTAATTTTCACCGGTTTTTGCTGTACTTTGTAACTTTTGCCATTGTTTTTGAGGCAATAGCCAGTTTTGAATTGCATATAAACAAATCTACAGATGATCCTTTCACCAGAGGAACTCCAACGCTCAATGGATATGTGGGTGTCAAGGTCTGAGGTTAGGAAGTTTCAACCTTGCGACGAAAGAGAACACCAAGGCTGTTTCATGTTACGGCCGCCTAGAATAACCTCTACAGTTTGAGTTTTCAAATACTTAATGCTTTTTACTTTCTGTACTACATTACCCTTAGAGTCTAATATGCACAACATGGATTTAATATGCCGTGCTCGGGAAGGGGAACGAAAAAGTTAAAACTTGAGCAAGTATTCTTTCCCGTTCCCGGTGCCTGGGAAGGTTTCCCGTTGATTGTGAACGCTTCCATTTGAATACATGTATTTCAAATTTCTCGTTCTCGTTGGTTGTGAACTCGCCTTAACTCAAAAACGTGAGGCAGTATTTTAAACACTTAAATAATTTCAGCCTAATTATATAATATGTAAATTCAATAACAGCCCGCCTTTTTGTAGTATCAGCCATTTCCGAGATATCCGTTATTAATGGTTCTAATTGTACAGTACTTTTATCATTCTTTTTAAGTCCTGTCGACATCCAGTGGTTTCTCACGATAGCACGCAAAGTGTATGGAATTTTAAGGCCAGTACATATTGTCTAGTTCCTAAACATTTGACTATTGCTATTCCCTTTATACTTACAACGAAATGTGTAATGTAACTATTTTCGGAAGGTTTCACCTCGATTAAAATGAAGAAGATAGGAAAATAAACTTTTGTAAGAAAAAATTGTATACCCACTAAGCCCTAGAGAGTAGAGAAATCATGTAAATGCAATACATCAGATTTTTCATGTTTGGCTTGTTTAGATTTATGCTGAGATTTCCTTACTAGTATTATAAAAAAGTCACAGGGAAAGCTAAATTAATTCTTGGCAGTTTCTTTGAAATAATTGTAAATACGAGGACTGATCAACAAAGACTGAGACTGATTTTTTCCTGTAGCTTCCGTGATAGTTTCGTATCTGTAACATAAATATTTGAAAAGAGCGGGTTTTTATGTATAATGTTGGTGGGCGGCAGCACTCTCGTATTGGTAGGTTGGTAGTAATGCTCTATTTTGTAGACCCTACGTGCATTTCGCATACCAGACAATGGAGGTGATGCATTTTTTAAATCGATTATCACCGGTGATGAGCCATGGCTGCATCACTATGATCCTGAGGGAAAACAAGCCAGCACAGTGTGGAAATCGCCAGGTTCTCCAACACCAAAAAAGGCAAAAGTTGTTCCATCTGCAGGGAAAGTGATGGTGGTCACATTCTTTTACTGTAATGGAATGATTTACCAGCATGCAGTTCCCCTTCACACTACTGTTACAGCAGCATACTACACGTCAGTATTGGCTACACTGAGGAAGCACATTGCAAAGAAACGACCAGAGCTTTCTCGGACTGGGTGGCGACTTCATCATGGCAATGCACGGCCTCACGTCGCAAATCAAGTCATGCAATTTCTGGCTCGATTCAACATTACCTGTGTACCACATCCAACTTATAGCCCCAATCTTGCACCCTGGGACTTTTTTTTATTCCCATCACTAAAGGCAAAGCTTAGGGGTATTCGATTTGAGAACTCTGAAGCAGTGCTCAAGAAAAGTGAGGCGATTCTCAAAGGACCTGACAAAGAATGGTCTGTAGCACGTGTTCAAGGACTGGCAGAGACGTTATAAAAAGTGCATTGAAGTAGGAGGGGACTACTTTGAAAAAGATCATATAAACATTGAATTGGAGTAATAAACATCTGTGAAAAAAAATCAGTCTCAGTCTTTGTTGATCAGCCCTCGTATTTCAAATGTATTGCCTCTCCACTACCGTTATATAATTTGTTAAATCTACTTATTTAAATTTTATTCTTTAATTCCTTCAAGTTCTTATCTATAATTAAAGTTGTATTCTCTTAATTATTTACTATTAATATATTATTATAACGTATAACTAGTTTATGACATATATAAATTGGACATTTATATAGTTCTTACTCGCACCAATCACGTACCCTGGCAATATAGGGCTTTGCTTTTTGTATTTTTCAATCCTTCTTTTGTTATTGCATACTCTGTGAGGGGAAGTCAAACGAAACGTCTACCTTCCAGAAGTTATTTGATAATGCAATTAAGGCCTAAATGAAATAAACAATCAAATAAAGTAGAGTGGTGGAGTTCTCGTTACATATCTTAAACATACCGAATTTTTGTCAAAATTCTTAGTGACATTTTTGAGAAAATAAAAAATAATAAAATGTTCCATGTAAAGGGCATTATGGGGTAGGGGATTTTCTTGAAAATCTTCTTATTGCTGTTTGGAAGACGCTAAATTTAAATAACAAATTTGGCATTTATCCCACTTTTCATTTTTGAGCTATGCTGTTCTCTCTCTCACTCACACACATATATACACGTCCTCCTCCGTGGGGTAGTGGTTACTATGCTAGCCTCTAGTTCAAACCCGTCGGAGGGCGATGGATGTTTTCGGGCGTAAAAACCCTTAGCATGGCTTCCTTCGGAAGGGAAGTAAAGCCGGTGGTTCCGTGTCGCAGATTTACGGCACGTAAAAGAACCTCAAGCCTGATAAAGAGGCCTCTGAGCAAAATTTCCGGTCTTTCACGCCCAGTATAAAATGGGACGCTAAGGACCACAGCAGTTAAAGAGCGTCCACAAATAAGACTCAATGTAATTTTACGCTCGCGCGCGCGCGCGCACACACACACACACACACACACACACACACACAAAACGAGGGCGTGCAACACATTTTTATAAAAATATTCAGGGGTTTTCAAAACCTGTATTTCTGATGAAATCTCGATTTCGAACTTTTGAGTGGAATTCAATACTTCCTCTTTCTTATCCATACGGTATATGATATATAACGTGGGAAGGGGGCACCCCGCGCACTGCGATTTACGGGAGACCTATTGCGGGGAAAGGTATGCAGTGAAGCAAACACAGGAGGCTACAGGCCGCAGGCAGACAGGCCACAGAGACGTGTGAAAGTCCCTAACAGTTCCTGGTTCGAAGATCCGTCCCACTACTGTAGTTGACCAGAGAGGGCGATGAACGTCAGTAAAGTAGGCCCTCTACTGTCCACGGCAAATACTCTTTTCTTTAAGCAAGCATCCGCGCCATCTTCCACCACTGCCATATGCCAAGAAACCTAGAAACACGATAAGGAGACGGAACGAAAGGGAAATGACAGAATGGACATAGTGGTAGATGAGAAACCGTTCCAGCATTCGCCTAGCGACCAGAGAAAACCATGAAAGGTCAAGGCAGGTGGTTGACGGGAATCTATTTATCTATAATTACTAGGAAAATATTTACAGTTTTTTTATTTGTATTAACAACAACAAGTCGATCTGTGAGTTGAACTTGATGCCGTGGTTCTTGAAGCCTGCCTTCTGTCTTTCTTTCTTTGTTTCTTTTCTTCTTTCTCTCTCTTTCTCTTTCATTTTTTCTCCCTTTTCTCTCTCGCTCTCTCTTTCTTTCTCTCTCTTTCTTATTTTCTCTCTTTCTCCCTGTCTTTCTTTCTTCCTCTCTCTTTCTCTCTCTTTTTTCTTTCTTTCTTTTGCATCTGGGACAAACGAAACCCAAAGGAAGAGTTGTTGTCTTAGTAGACCATTCTATTATGCCCAAGAGTATTAATTCAGATTATAGCAAGTATGCAGAACTATAACACAGTTATATACTTTGCTGGAAGCCAGCATATCATCCATCCTTTCCCTGAATGCCATGGTAAGGGGTGTATCATTCAAAAAGTTTGTAATCTGCCTTTCCCTTGTTTACGTAAGAGCTATTAAGTCCTCACGTGAACTGCGAAAGGAGAACTTATGCTTTTCTCCCTCTTCCACCCCTTCATTCCCATTTTTACGCCCCCTTACTACAGTTATTCCGGCCAGTAAATTTCAGATAGCTTAATATCAACAATAAACGCAGTAGCAATAATAACAATAACCTAAATTTGCAAAACTGTTGTATATGTGTTACGACATTTTAGTTACGTTCGTTCATCGCCAAGGTCCTTTTGCTTTTAAGGGAATACCGTCCTCTTTGTGGGACTTACAAGTACCTGGATGGCTTAGGCGGTAAACATGTATTTGTCAGTTTTAAAACCACGGGGTCGATCAATCTGACACAAGGTTTTTTTTGCGGTTTTCCTCTGCCACTAGGCAAATGCTGGGTTGGATAATTTGATCCGCGAATTTTTATACGATCGCTTTCATCACTACAGTTCATTTCCTTCTTCTTCACCGCTATACCAGACATGGGCTGATCTCCCATTCTGGATGTGCTATGATCCAGGTTTTGCTTGCTCCTCGACAGTCTACTGACTCAAGGCTTTGGCTCGTAAGTCCTTGGGGTGGCCCTACAAAGAGGGTAATCCGTTAAAGAAGAAGGAAATATCTTAGTGATTGGAACCTCATCGAGAAATTCATAAATATTTATTGCATCTCAATTTTTGCCATGAGGATTTGCCCATTTTGAATTATAGAGGTTACGAATTCCCCAGAAATGACTATTGCAGTTCTTACTACAAAATGAATACAACTCCCAACATTGTTTTACAAATACTATGTTCACAGTTCGTTATAAGCGTTACGAAACTGACCTCCTTAAATCCTCACGATCTCATCAACTGTTAAAGGTGTAACGACATGCAGAACAATAGCAAGTTTGTTCCAGCAATACCAACCTCTGGTTCAAAGAACCTTGCGGCTGATGTTGACACACAAATTATTTGTAAAATGAGAGTATCAGAAATGCAAATATTGCTTCTTTGCCTGCTGGCTCAGCACTTTAGAGAAATGAATGAATAACCTGCTGTTAACAGCCAAACTGTCTTCTTACATCCCAATTGCTATATCAATGATCGTCTTAGGGCATGAAAATACTTATTACAGATAACCAAAACGATTTGCTTGTACATAGTCGTTCAGCTAGTAGCTTTTACCCCAGATGTTCGTTGCATTGTATCTAATGCGCAGAAGTGTAACAACCCGTAACTCTGCTTGTGTTATTTGCGGAGATTTTTTCCTTCTCTCTCCCTCCCTCATTTTCTCACTGTCTTTACCTTCCTGTTTTCTCCCGCTTTCGCCCTCTGTTTCTTTGTCTCTCTCCCCTCTCTATTCCTTGCTTTTTTCTCTACATCTTCACTCTCCTTATTATACTCTCACTCTTTCCCTCCTCTGTGTCGCTTATCCCACTCTCTCCTTTCTATGTCGTCCTCCGTGGTGTAGTGGTTACCATGCTAGCCTCTAGTTCCCGAGGTCGCCGGTTCAAACCCGTAATTTTTCGGGCGTAAAAATCCTTAGCATGGCTTCCTTCAACAGGGAAATAAAGCCGGTGATCCCGTGTCGTAGATTTACGGCACGAAAAAGAACCTCAAGCTTGATAAAGAGGCCTCTGAGCAAAATTACCGGTCTTTCACGCCCAATATAGAATGGGGCGCTAGGACGACAACAGTTAAAGAGCGTCCATAAATAAAACTCAATTTAATTTTTTTCTCCTCTCTGTGGAACGTACCTGTCATATTATATTTTGAAAACGGTAATAACACTACATTTTTGTGATAACAAATTAAAACATAGGCAAAGGGTTTAACGCAGACAAATTTGTGCCTGCTGTATATGCTATCGGAGTTATGCTGTTCCTCGTAGTAACCGATTTACATACACGAAAAGTAACAACAAACTGATGTAATTTCTTAAATATTCACCGTGTCGACGTGTAAATAACAAAACCTGTCAGAAACATGATGCTTATTAACTTTAGATATGTAGATTTTTTTTTAAAATCTGATGCGTCATATTCACATGACCTTCTCTATCCGCTATCGTTTATTTTGAAGTAGCTTTTACAAAATATTTTTCATGTTAATTGTTAGTCTTTACAGAAATAGTTTCGTGACAGTTTCGTTGTAGGTACAAGGGTGATACAAGAAACCGAAGCGATAGTCAAATGTTTAAAAGTGGGCGCTATATTATCGTGGCCACACTCTTAAATTCCATACCTTTTCCGTGACATCGCGAGAAAGAGCTAAATGGTATCCACTTCAAAAAGCGACTAAATATTGAAAAAATATTCAATTTTTGAGAAAATGAAAAACAAAGAAAAATATTTCCGTTTAGAGGATAGTTTAGGGTGGTGGAATTTTCTTGAAAATCTTCATGTCGCAGGAAACTTCCTTGAAATGCATTAGTCAGAGTATTTTGAACACATTTTGATGCTTGTTTTCAGTTCTCTAGCTGGATACGGATGAATAGCAGTACATAATTTACCTTCTGAAGCAGAATTCCAATGCTGTCGCAGTGTCATCCAATAAACCAATATGCTTGTCTTTCATTCATTCCAGCTTACCTAATTAAAATAAAGATAATGCTCATAATAGCTTTCAGTTACTGAATCATACAATTATTAATTGCAAACAATAGCTCTTTGGAAATGGAACAAGCTGGCTGACCAATTCATGTCGCTTGCCACTGCTGATAATACACAGTACAACTCTGTGATACATCTCAGGTCTACAGGGACGATGAACGAAATTATGATTAATGAGTGTACAGTTGAGCCTACGGTCCAAGGAACTGACAATTACATTTCAGGATAAGTGGAAAAGCCTTGTTCAAGGAATTAACCTCAACCGAGAATGGAAGTCGGGCTCAGATTGCTAGGCAGAAACATTGCACTATGAAAGTAGGCTATTATTATGATGCTGCTGAAGACGACCCATATGAAGACAATGATACAGATTTAATTGTTGTGGTTAGGTGCAACTTGTACCCAAATACAAAAAATCTTGCGAGTGTCCTTGTTCAGTGATGACACTAAAATGGCTTGAAATATTGTGACCTTGTCCAGTTTTCACTGTCACCTCACTACTTTCTCACTGTCATTTCCTAATGTCATGTAGTTGAACTATTTTCTGTGATTTCTCTTAGTACATACTGACACTTCACTAATGTGAAACTAGTTCCATTTTCCCTGTCACTTCATTTTTCTTCGCAAAGTAGCGAAGCAGCCTCTTCTTCGGATGGTTCACTCGCTGGGGAGTCGAACACAGACGTCTCTAATCTCTCGTAGAAACAGCACTCGCTGTACGTCACAGCTGACGTCACAAACGCACTCGCAGAACCGCCCTTCAGAAACGCTTACTGACTGGCTCACTCGCGAGGGTGCTTGCGTATTAGCCAATGGAATTGTCCACAGAGTTCCAGAATGATCGAGAATGGGGAAAAGGGAAACTTCCAGAAGAGTCGATAGCGTTTCTGGTGTTTAAGCTGGTTGAGAGGACTACTTATCTCTCGCTATCTCTTATCAGGCGGCCGGCCGGCCGACGCTAGTCAATTGTCAGCTCGGCACGTAGCTCCATCACAATATTATATGATAGTATTTTCATTAGAAACTATTAACATGAACATAATTGAATCTATTAATAACACGTGCCTACAAAATTAAGTTCCATAACGTTTTTCACTAAAATATTCACTGAATTTATAGCCATTTGTGGCGCTAGATTCAAAACATATTTAAGATTTTATCTACCATTTTGCAGTGTTCTGCTGTGTGCATTGGTACTCTTAGTGGGCCAAAGGATTGTTATTGAGTTAAGTGAAGGGTGATAATTTACGTTCTATGGTAATTTAATATTATGTGTATATTATACAAAGTCTTACATTGGCACAGTTAAGCATTTATCAGTCAGATACTTTGTTCTGCCTTGTTCTCTTGTGGATAAAGCTGTACATGTTGCCTTTAGTCCTGTGAGATTTCTGAAACCTCATTTGTAATTTCCACTAGCATTCATGAAGAATCTTCTATCATATTATGGTTACACTTAGACTATTATTTCTTTCTCTATTGTTGACATTTTGATAGAAATTTTCTCTTTGTCCTCACTCATTGCACAATGTAATAACTTTCAGGCAGAAACAATTCAAGTGTGCAGTTGTGCATCTAAAAAAAGAAACTGTAAATGCCTTCAAATTTTTAACATATTTTCAACAGTGGAGGTTTATATAATGATTTTTTTTTCTTCTAAGAACTAAATAGTCGCGCTTTAGAAGGTAATAAAATCTCCTTTGCTAATTTTGGTTTTAATATGAAGGAAATACTAATATAGCATCAATCCACCTTTTCTGAGTCTTATTTTGAGTGGTTCAACAGTAATTACAGCAAAATGTTTCCAAAATGTTCCTCCAGAATCTATCAACAGGTTAATCAAACCTTTTGCTACAAGAACACCATTCTGTAAGTATTTATAAGAAATGAACATTCATTTTTTGAATGAGTGACACCTTTTGACAACTTTAGACTTCAGTATACAATATTATGTAAAATGAATGCGTATTTCAGCAGGAAAAAATTGGCCATATGCACTTTTGTCACATTATAATTCACATACAGATCAATTAAGGAAGGTCTTATTGAAGTACATGATAGAGCATATTTGTAATCTTAAGTGCTGCGCTTTGCCACAACTTAGCATTTTTGTTCAGTACAAGTCATAATTTATGCTGGAGTTATGATGTCATCAGCAACTGAGTAACTGACCATATATATTCCTACATGTGACACAACTGTGGTCACCTATCTTTTGTTGTGTGTTATCATGTGTTCATATCTTCAGCATAAACCTGTTACTAAGATTATATGTTATTCCTTTTATTAAATATTTAAATAAAAATTAGATAATTTTGTTGTTAGTCTTATTTATTAAATGCTTAAATACAACAATTTACAATATTACTTTGTTTTCTTTCATTTCCTTGAACTGTTTACAAAAAAAAGCTTATTTTTCTGTATGCTTCATTAAGTACCTGAACTTGCTTGTATCTAATGGATGTTACAAAGTAATGTACCTATTTTATTTTTAAATATTGTTTCATTCACACTTAAAACGTGTGTTTCCGGTACTATTTCTTTTTAAACATTAAAAATTTCACTATAAATACACAAGAGAACTGCCTTGGTGACTAAAGGCCACTGGCAGAATTAATGTCTTTCTGTAATACAGCAAAAGCTTTGTGGTAGCATCTGAGACAGAGATGTATTCTACTCTATAATGCATCTAAACTTGCCTGCTAAGTGCTGTGTTCCTAACCTGAAAAGGAAAGCATGCTATAGCCAAATGTCTTTGCATATTAAAACATTTTTCTACAAATCTATCAAAGAATAAAAGTGTTTATAAAGTTTTTTGCCATATTCGAAATATATGTCTGGTTTAAAGGATGACATGCATACCCCTTCCACTGGATATAATCAGATTAATTATATATATCTGCCCCACCCAAAAAATTCATTTTGCTGTTCTTTACTTTGGTAGATGTTTTAAGAAATATTCCACAAAATAGTGACCTGTCTATTAGGCTCTCTATTTAAGTTATTTTTTATGTGATTTCTGCTAAACTTACATTGTGCTGATAGATTTTCTAAAATTGTTACAGAGAAATTCTGCACATATGCAGTGATTTATGGGTCATTTTATGCTAGACAGCTGGGTGGTCAGAGGAATGGTGAGACAAACTGATGCTTAGGCAACACTCCCTTCCTCCCAAGAAAAAGGAAAGCAGCTAAGGTATACCATGTGCTTCCTTCCTAGAGGCCAAAACAGTTGAAGGTTAGTTTCAAAAAACTCAGACAAGACTTCATTATTAGTACAGTGTTAGGCACGAATAATTGGACTGGCTCATCTTACTTGACTTGAAAAAAAAAGTGATCAAATGGATAATAAAAGTGTCCTGTATTAACTTTCATTTCATAATAAACATTGGAAATGTACTCCAGCAGCGTATGAACACAAGTGAATACAAGTCGCTACCTTAGGATCAGACTTATGTAACTACATTTTTTGCTATTTTTGAGATACGACTACTTTCATAGTAAACAATTGTGCTCTATCTTAGGATCAGACAATCGTTTCTCTAATAGTGTCAAAGTTAAGCGTCGATGTAACTACAACATCATACTTTTTGTAAGAGTCAAAGGAACGTAAAAGTCATTGCATTTGACTGACCCTAACACTATCTGCAAAGTAATATTTTGGTAAGGACTAGAGGATCGTAAAAGCTGATACGTTTGTCTGACCCTAATGCTTCATTTTATTATTGACACCTGATAAGCTCTTACGTTTGTCTCTCCTTCCTGCATACTGTAATTTTCTTGTTATTTTTTAATTTTTGCCTTTACATACACAATTCTGCACGTGAAGGAGTGCACATAGCCAAATCATGCATGATTTGCATGTTTGTAAAGGCACTTTGTTACTTGGTGCAATATTGTTTAGCAGTGTGTTTTAGCTCAAAAGCATTACATATTTTGTAGATTTAAAAATTAGTGAAACTCTATTACGGAGTCCAGAGGGAGAAGAATGATTTAGTTAGTAAGAGAACAGAAGAACAATGAAAATAATGAAAAATGTAAGTATAAAATACACTGGAGCAAAATATAAATAAATATACGTTTATGTTAGTTTTATTTCATTTATTTTATTTATTGTGCTAAGAGTTTTACAATTTGATTGTCTACTGCACTTTGTCTACTGAATGAGTGACCAGGGTCAATCACTATAGTTTATTTACATTTTACAATTTCCCGTCAACGCATTCTGTAGACAATCACTACAGATTATTTACATTTTACAATTTCTTGTCAATAAATTATCTTGCTTTTTTTTCAGTTTTTTTTTTCATGTCCCATTTCCACTTGTTTTTCACTTTTCATTTATTGATTACTTAACCATCACACTTTCACTATAGTTTTCCATTCAAAGTAAGATGCGCTACCTCTTACTTTTCTCTTTCCACTGTCCAAAGCCATTTATTTTTTACTTTACACAAAAACTGTCCAATGCCTCTAGCGTCCTTGCATATCGTTTCGATCATAAGTGTATTTCTACCCCCCTTCAACCACTTCTTATTAAAAAATTCTTTTCTCCAATTTTCTGTTCCTTGGCACTTAAATACTATGTGTTCAATGTCTTCATTACCACCACATATCGGACATTGGTTCTGAGGAATATCCTGTCTTAATCCTTTTAGCCTCCATGCTCCGGTTCTTACCCATGCAATAGATTCTCTCTCTTCTTTATTTACTATTTCTATATATTTTCCCCTACCCCATGTATTTTTCATTGGCCTATAACAAACTAATGAGCTCTTTTCGGCAATCTCACTGAACATGATTTGTATCTTCCAGTCTTTTCCTTGCCTTTTTCCAAAAATTTTTCAACATTATTTTCTCTCCTTCTCCACATGTCTCCTAACCCATTTTTCTCCAAAATGTTCCATAAATTACTTACCCATCCATCATTCATTAAGCTATTCTCTTGGTATTCAAGCTCAACTAGTCTATGTTAGTTATTAAGCTTGTATATACGATATTGAAATAATAATTGAATTATATATGAACTGTCATTTAAACTTTTTTAACTTAGTTAAAGCATTCAGTACTTTGTTATTTTAGTTTATGACAGTGGGACATCAGAAGATGAGGAAGGAGAAGCATTGTTTAGAGAATTTATAGCAGGAACTGAATCAGAAACTGATCCTGATTATGAGCCAAAAAATGATTGTAAGCGAGAGTGTGATGTTATGGTTTTGGACTAGTTTCTATTACTCCTACTACTTGTTATTATGATTGTTATTATTATTGTGATTGTTATTATTTTGTTTTGGAAGTCTATACTATAGCCATATTATTCATTTATTACAGATTCTAATGATGAACAAGTACAGAGGGGTGTTGTCAATTCTAATGTGATAGCCAAAGTTCTGGTTGCAGAATGTATGGAAATATTAATGGTCAGTCACTTAATGAACCCAATAATGATTCTAATTATCTGGATGAGAAGGGTGATAATCTTATAACCTTCTGAGAGTTCTTCTGATTAACATAGGTACTATATTTTGGAATACAATTAGTATTAATGTATTACAGATTCTAATGAGCAGACACAGAGAGGCATTATTACTGTAAACATGGTTCAGGTTGTAGAATCTATGGAAATGGATGATACTAATTCAGGCAAAGAACCTGTGCTAGATGATCTGTGTGAAAGGGGCGAGTCATCATAGAACCTAGGAAGCTGTGTTTTTATTAAACCATATTTATTCCTATATTTAGGAATAGGCCCATTTAAGCTACAATTTGTTATTAACTTATTACAGATTCCAACTATGATGAACAAACAGGAAGGGATGTCAATGAAAATGTCAGAAAGTAAGTTGCAGAATCTAAAGAAACTAATGGTAAAATCAGTGAACACCCCATTACAAGGAAAAGAAAGAAGAGAGTTGTTGTGGAAGAATGGAAAAGAAACAAAGGAAGACTTAACAGACAGTCAAGGAAAGCATACACTTCTACCACAAATCAAGCAGTTCCAGCTTGAAGGGTGCGTGAAAAAGATTGTTCAAGGTATATTCAAAAAGTAATCTTAATTTCAGTAATGATGATAGACAAAATGTGCATCAATTGATGAATATGAAAAGGAAAGTATCTGAACACAATCAGAACATTCTAGAAGAAAAAAATTTAAACATTTTTTCCTAGTCAAAGGATCTGATAAAATTCAGGTATGCAAGCAATTTTTCCTCACTACCTTTGACATATCGGAAACGTTTGTGAGGACAACCATTAAGAAAGGAGGTGAGCACAACGTAATAGAGAAGGAGAAAAGAGGTCACCTTGCACCTGATTTGAAACGATCGGAAGATAAGGAGGAGGAAATCAGAAACCATATCTGGAAATTTCCAGTTCTCTCATCACATTATTCCAGGAAGAAGTCTAACAAGGAATAATTACCTGCATATTTAAATATTGGATCATGTATAACATGTACAAAGATGAACTCATTCAACAAGGACGCACACAAGAAAACTTTTGGCTCTACAATAAAATATTTAAGACAGATTTCAATTTAAGTTTTCACCGACCTAGAAAGGTTATGTGCGATGAATGTTTCAAATATTCTAATCTTACACAGATGGAGAAGGAAGATGAAAATACAAAGAAAAACTATGATGATCACATCAAGAGGAACTGGCGTGACAAATGAATAAAAAAAAAGGATGAAGCAAAACAGGTGAATGTGTTATGGCAGAGTATGAATTGGAGGTAGTATTGTGCTGTCCTAAGACAAATTCCAAGTCCTTGGTTTATAAAAGACAATTTTCTGTCTATAACTTGACAATTTTGAAGTTATCAAACAACCAAGCCAATTGTTTCATGTGGATGAGTCAACAGTGAAAAGGGGTTCAACAGAAGTGGCATCGTGAGTTTTGGACTTTCTGAAAAATGTTGCAAACGGAAAGGAAATAACACTATTTTCAGATACATGTAACAAAACAGAAATATTAACATGTGTGCCATCCAGAATATGAACATTACAGTAATCAATCAGTGCTTCTTTGAACCAGGCCACTCACAGATGGAAGTGGACTCTCTACATGCCTGTATAGAAAAGAAAAGCAAACATGTAGATGTGTTCGATCCTGTAGGATGGTTCACTGTAGTGCACATGGCATCAAAGAGACACACTGCCATAGAGATGAATTCTATGAAGTTAGTAAACTTTACTGAAATTCAGAAAGAAACAATTAGGAATAGAAAGACGGATGAAAAAGGAGAAGCAGTGAACTTCTGAAAATTGTATAGATGCAATACCGTAAGGGTGAACCATACAAAATATATTTCAAGTATTGTTACGATGAGGCAAAATTTCATGAGTTGCAGACCATAAGAACTGGGCACAGAAGAAGAAATCAAGCAGAGGAATTAGCAATACAACCCGCCTATGATGGTCCACTGCCAGTCGCCAAAGAGAAACTATCCAATCTGAATAGTTATGCCAGAAAGCGATAATTCCACAGAAGTACCATCAGCTTTATTCCTCACTTCACTCCCATTAAAACAGTGTAATATGAACGTAATTTTGTTTAGCATTTATTTTATGCTTTAATAAAAATGCCTTACAACAGCAAAGCATGTGCAGTCTCATTATAAAATTGCAATAGCCACAAAGTTGCAGCAGAAAATCTTAATTTATTTAGGATCAAAGAGATGTAACTACAGTGCATTTTATTAAAATATTAAATATATACTTAATAATTGATTATGACAAATTAAACAACAATGCGAATCATTGGGAAAATGAACTAGATTAACGAATTTCATAACAAAATTTGTGTTCAGCAATGCTAATATACATATAATATCATCATAAATTTAAAAACTTAAATATCTCAAAACATACATTCATGTAGTTACGTCAGTCTGATCCTAAGGTAGCGAATTGTGGTTTCAAATCAACTAAAATAAGGTTATGTGTGCCTAATATTAGAATAACAATGCATTTGACTTAACATGATGGAATATAATGTGAAGTTACGAAATTCTGTAAATTATAGACTAATTAGGATCACTTAAGTTAATGTAATGGGAATAACACTTGATTGGTAGTTTTTATTACTTCATACTACTGCTTCACGCTGATTGTTTCTGATTACTATGTGATATCCAATTTAGTGTAAGGAAAAGGAAAATTTTGACAATGCCAAATCCCGAAGTTATTAGTATAAGTTAAGTTATATTAAGCCAACCTTAAATAGCTCCATTTAATATGTATTAGATCTTCACATTATGTCGTGCTAAGTTAAGTCATGTTATGTTAAGTTCATTGTAATTCCAACAACCCTGTAGTACCTCTATAGTTATTTGTATTAGGTAATGCATGGCCTGCAGATTTATATTATAATAGAAGAGGAATATTATGACTTTTATTTTAGATAATATTTTATTAATAGGGTCATTTTAAATTGCACATAGATGAGCATATTTGCAACAAAGGCTTCCCTCAAATAATTCTGCATTTTACTTTTGAAGGATTGTAGGGTTCTTAGTGGAAAAATGTTTTACATCAGCAGATGCATCTTTTGTTGTACAAAAGAATCAGCCTACAATTGCTGAAAGTTCATAGTTGAAATGTTTGCATCTGAATAACTTTGTGTATCCAGTAATACATAACTCTAAATTTTGTTAGAAAAATATCAATATGTGATAAATAATATAGTTTGAGGGGAATCTACTTTAACCATATCTGCAATTTGTTTGTTTATTGTTTATTGTGCTAAGAGTTTTACAAAGTTGACAAATTTGATTGTCTACTGCACTTTGACCCTGGTCACTCATTCAGTAGACAATCACTACAGTTTATTTACATTTTACAATTTCTTGTCAATAAATTATCTTGCTCTTTTTTTTTTCATGTCCCATTTCCACTTGTTTTCAGTTTTCATTTATTGATTACTTTACCATCACACATTCACTATAGTTTTCCATTCAAAGTAAGATGCGCTACCTCTTACTTTTCTCTTACCACTGTCCAAAGCCATTTATTTTTTACTTTACACAAAAACTGTCCAATGCTTCTAGCGTCCTTGTATATCATTTCAATCATAAGTGTATTTCTATACCCCTTCAACCACTTCTTATTAAAAAATTCTTTTCTCCAATTTTCTGTTCCTTGGCACTTAAATACTATGTGTTCAATGTCTTCATTACCACCACATATCGGACATTGGTTCTGAGGAATACCCTGTCTTAGCCCTTTTAGCCTCCATGCTCCAGTTCTTACCCATGCAATAGATTCTCTCTCTTCTTTATTTACTATGTCTATATATTTTTCCCTACACCATGTATTTTTCATTGGCCTGTAATAAACTAATGAGCTCTTTTCGGCAATCTCACTGAACATGATTTGTATTTCTATATCTTCCAGTCTTTTCCTCGCCTTTTTCCAAAAATTTTTCAACATTATTTTCTCTCCTTCTCCATATATCTGCTAGCCCATTTTTCTCCAAAATGTTCCGTAATTTACTTACCCATCCATCATTCATTAAGCTATTCTCTTGGTATTCAATACATTGTCTTAATACATTACTTTTTCCTAGATTTAAAGTTCTGAACCAAAATTTCAAGGCTCTTTGCATTATCTTCCCCTTAGTTGCCACTCTGTCCATCTGTAATTGTGCTACCTGTCTTACAATTGATGCAATTTGTTAAGAAATATATACTCCAAAGTGAATAACATAGGTCTGTTTTAATTTGAACACTTCTAGATTGCTATTCTTATATTAAGATATGTGCAAGAGCCCTTTAAGCTGTGAGGCTGAGTCTACCTAATGGATCTTCTAAACATAGCAAAAGTTAGTTGTATCATTTAACACAAAACTAATTGTTTCATGTAACACATTTCCATCATAATTATCTTGCTTTTGAGATGGAAGATTTCAAATTAAACATGCCTTTATAAATATTATTATATCCCAAAAAATATGAGGAGATAGTTCTTTCAGATCCATTACTTTCTTAATGTAAATGGGAAAGATGTCTCACATATAGGCCTTATCTTGATGTAGGATTGGGCTAACATTACATAAGCTTGAAGTAAAATGTATGCGGTAATATACATATGTGTGTGTGCGAGTATCACACAGCAATGTGATCTGTCTGCATCTTGTAAGAATTTTTACATCATTCACAACAGGTTCCAGCTCCATTATTTGTTCTTTTAAAAGCATCCAACAGAGCTAGGGATCACTTGTGTGATGGAAGAAAAACACCAAATATAAATTTTTGTCATATGTGGAATTTCTTTTTTTTGACACCAAAGAGCTGAAACAAAAGATTGCTGCTATAATGTTTACTAAAAAGCTGATTCATTAACAAAATGAAGTTTTCACACAATGATATATAACCTGTTTTCTGTCAGATTATGAAGTTCAGTTTTCTTCATCATAGATACATGTATCATCCTCCAAGGTGTAGTGATTACCTGTTAGTCTCTAGTTCCCGAGGTTGTGGGTTCAAACCCAGTAGAGGGCAATGGAATTTTTCAGGCGTAAAAATCCTTAACTTGGCTTTCTTTGGAAGGGAAGCAAAGCTGGTGGTCCTTTGTCATAGATTTAGAGCACGTAAAAGAACCTCAATCCTGATAAAGAGGCCTCTGAGTAAAATTATGGATCTTTCACGCCCAATATAGAATGGAACGCTAAGGACCACAGCAGTTAAAGAGTGTCCATAAATAAAACTCAATTTAATTCTATGTGGAGAATTTTTCTACAAGGGAAGAGTGACAGTAGGAGGAGGAGGAATGAAATACATCTTATGTGTGGCATTCATACAACTTTACTTACTCACTCTTCTACAAGCTATTCTTAAAAAGCTTAATCTTCTATTTACTGCTTGTATATTAAGATAAACTTTCATTACATATTTACACATTTTATTTTAGGTGTAAGAAGAAAACAGAAGGCTAAAGTGTAGTAAGATTTTTAAAAAGTGGATCGCTATGTGATGGCTTTTAAATTCCACCCTCTTTGACTGCTATGAAAAAAATTGAAAATAGCAACTTACCATTTGAAATAGCTATAAGTATTTGAGAACACAAGTCAGTAACAAAGAATATGGTTAATGGCAATAAAAATTGTTTACACAAATTTCATGATTTCAATTTGTTTCAGAGAGCCACAAAATGTGTATTTCCAGTGAAATCTTACTGATCTTTTGGGTAGAATGCAATACAAAAATCTGATGTGTTACACTCACATGACTTTCTCTACTCTTGTACATTTTTACAAACGCTTATTCTCCATATGCTTCACGTTAATCGAGATGTTAATCTTATTGTTAATTTTCTTGTAGGTGCAAGGGGAATATGGTAGGTTTTAAACGATAGTCAAATCTTTTAAGCGCTGGTTGCTATGTGGTTGCATTCCATTCTCTTTGCATATCCAGGACATAAAGAAAATGAATAACGAATTTGAGAAAAAGTGTAAGTATTGGAAAATTTAAGGGAATAACAAGCAATATCTCGAAAGTGGTTCACTCAATAAATAAAATTTATATGACATAAATTGTGTATTTTAACGCCATCTACATTTTTTGTGTGTAAAAATTTGTCTATCTTTTATGGTTTACCAGTTATGCAAAAGTCGCTCACAATGAAGAATACTTTTGGAGACATTCCCAGAAAATTTGAGATATACATTTCATTTGTCATAAAAATATCTTAAACATATGATATTTTAATCAAAATCGTTAGAGCCATTTTTGAGAAAATTAAAATTTTCGAAAAATGTTCCATGTAAAGGGTAATCTGGGGTGGGGGGATTTTCTTGAAAACCTTTGTGTCTTATTTCTGGAAGATACTGAACCTAAATACCAAGTTTGGTGTTTATTCGACTGTTTGTTTCTGAGTTATGCTGTTCACAGACACACACACGGACATGTTTCCAAAAATGCTTTTTTTGGATTCAGGTGGTTTCAAAACATGTATTTCCGGTGAAATCTCGGTATCAAATTTTTGGGTGGAATACAATACTTCCCTTACTTACTATACGTAGTAGAGAAAGTAGAAATTGAATTTTCTTTAAGGACATCCTTTAACTGCTACAGTTCTTAGCATTGCATTCTACATTGGGAGTGAAAGACCAGAAAATTTATTCAGAGGCTTCTTTATCAGGCCTGAGGTTCTTTTACATGCTGTAAATCTATGCTACGGGACCACCGGCTTTACTTCCATTCTGAGGAATGGAATATTGTACTATTCAATCACTCAATCATCATATTTATGTTAATATTGTGTTGTATTATATTTTTAGAGCAACTTTAAAGTTTTAAACAAAATGCTGGTTGTACTTGACAGAAAAATGAAGATGTTTTTTGAAAGCTTATGCATTACAATACCTTATTGACTTATTGGTTACACATGATAGACAAATGCTTTTTTAAGTTTCTGGAGTCATGTTGAGTCTCCTATCAGATAACACATTTTTAAAATGAGAAAATGACCCCTCAATATCTACAGAGGTTATTCAAGCAAATCTAAAACTTGGCACTGTTGTAGGGTCCATTTCTACCACAACAGAATTGTCACCTTGTAGATTATTTTAAATGTTTCAAGTTTTCGAAAACACTATTTTCACTTTTCCCTAACTAATGAATCCTGTTTCCCTGGCACACTCTCCAGTCTTTGCACTGCATCATCCATAGTTTTCACTGATTTCATCAAAGGCTTCTTTCTTAAGCTGGCAGACCACTTGCAGGAAACCGAACTCGGCTGCAATGAAAGTTTAATCACTTCTCACTTCTGAAATACCAGAAGTTTCTTAGCTACTACAATTGAAGATGCTTCATCCTCCAGAGTGTTGGCTACTTTAGTTATGTTTGGGAAATTTGAAGCATAGCAAACTACTGCAGAAATTCATGTCCCCCAGTTCATTATGGTAGGTTGAGGGGGAAATGTGTTAAATGTTAAATGCTTTCACAAAGATCTTCTTGATACTGGAAATCAATTTTCTCACATCTAGAAACCAGCACTGTATCTCTTCTGACACCTTGTGAAAACATGAGCTACACAGGTCACGTGAAGCATATTGGGAAATAGCACCTTTGACGTTATTTCAGTGTCAATGCAGTGCAGTGTCAATGTCATATTGAATTTTTTCAGGCTCCAGTAGTGTAATGAATTAGAATAACTGTGCAATAGCTGAATTGCCAACTTTTTCCAGACATTCTGTTATAAGCATTCTGTTGCTTTCATTGATTCATCTTCTGAAGGATCTAATAGCTCAAAAATGACCTTGTCAATAAAACAACCCACAGAATCAGCTGACTTGTTGAATGAAATCCATATATTTTTATTTTTAGTTTTATCTTTAATAATTTTCATTACTTTATCATATCATTCACTTAAGTAACATTTTCGTAAACTTGGCTCACTAGGCACAGACTAATGTGAGATTCTGTAGTTTTCACAAAGGGATTCTGGCATTAAGAAAAGCTTTATATAAGTCAAATGCAAATTGCGATTTTCGACTTGATGTTTACCATTGGAAGCAAAGAAATCTTCTTCTCCGTAGCCTTGTAAGTGCATTTTTGTGTTTGGTTGTATTGATATTTTGTGATAAAAAATATTCATTTTCACTGACTACTCACATATTTTGAACAGAAGTATTTTACCATCAGTAAAAAATATATTGGATCCAAAAGTATTAGTGTAATTTTGCAATTTACTGTGTAAAGTAACACTGAATTTTGACATGTTACTAGTTATCTTTCACAACCATGTTGCAATGAAAACTGAAAGAAAGAGGAAACTAGAACCTAATGAAACATTTACCATTATAGCTTTAGCTCCTGCACTCATTGTTGCTTTTGAAGTAGGTATGATCTGATCAGAAGCCAAGTAAACACAATGATAATTAAATCCCATACTGTCATATTTTTGCAGGGCAACACTCATTGTTACTTGCAAAGAGAATATGAGCTGACTGGAAGGCAATAATATAGATTTTGTAAAGTCATTTTCATTGTAGCAATTACAGAAATAAATTAAAATACACCTGTAGGCAATTTTGAATAATAAAGGAATAAATAATAATCAAATAAAGGCAACAAAAAGAATTAATTTTTTAAATTAGGTATTTATATTAAAAAAAGGCAGAATAAAACTGTGGCATTTCAATCAAATGTGTGTAATTTGTACAGCTTCACTTTCAAATTTAAGATACACTTAAATATTTAATGCATTTAAGAAGGCAGTCTGCTAAAGTTCTGGTCTGTGTTAATTATAAAATGCCCTGGATAATTTATTATTTTTAATGAGTGAGTATTTCAGTTATAAAGCTTGGAGCATATGACAATATTTTTAAATGGTATTAATTGGAGCAGATAAAAAATAAGCAATGTTTACTAATACACATTGTTAGTGAAATATAAACTAACTAGTTCACTAACCTTGCGAAATATGTACTATAGCAATAAAGGCCAGTGAAGCTAGTTTAGTGTAAATTTGACTGAAATATTGTTCTATAAAATGATGATTCCACTTCACTGTATACTACTTCCAGTTTTATTTCAAATAACATTTAATAGTTTGCATTATTTATGAACAAGACTTTAGAATTTCACTTACAGAAGAGTCTCTTTCTGCAGGAATGCTTTGAATATATTATTTTGCTCTTCAAAATTAATATGATAATTTAGAATGACTACTGCAATTAGTGAAGTTAGTTATTGGATTAAATTAATATATAGACGTAATCGTTTGAAGTAGATGGTTGATTGCTGCAGTTGGAGAGCCAAACTTGAAGTTGTTTAGACCCCGCACGTTACAAAGTTTCCGGTGGCCTTCGCCCCACGTTCACTTTCTGGTGGCCTTTGCCCCACTTTTAAAAAAATCAACTTAGTATTTTAATGTTTCTTTAAATATTATATATGTATATTTGCCTCAGTTTAGTCAGTAGTAATTTGTAGAAACTAATATCTCTTAGAAGGGCTGGAACGGCTAAAGAATGAAGGCTTACACAAATTATTATTTTTACTTCACTCCTTTTCTTTATTAATCTTTCACACGATTAAATAACACTTCATTGATATATCATACTGTAGAGCTGTGAGATTATTTTATTAATTTCACTTTTTTAACACGTAAAGTTTATATTATTCTCGCTGTAATGAAGTTTTATGTCTCACACTTAACCTGTATCGTATCGAAGTGCTCAGGAATGCTGTCTAGTAGTGTCTGGCATTTAGCGCTTACATTTGTAAATTTCTCTATTTCAAGTCTCTGATTGGGTAATCCTACTCCAATACAATACTTTTATTTAACTTTCAGCTTTTCTAGTTTTTGATTGGCTATTTATAAACTGTTTTAAATATTACATTATTATTCCAAGAATTACTAGTAGCCTTTATTAAACTTTCTAATTCATTATTACCTCAAGGTTACCTCATTTTTAGCAACTTTTGGCTTCTATTCTCACAGCTCCTACATTGTTAAATTACGTAATACATTCACATAACATTATTAAACATGTACATAATATAAACATTATACAATATCTGTTACATACATTTTACATATTATTACATACACATATTGCTTTTAAGGTGGGCTGTTATTATATTTTTTATTATATAATTAGACTGATATTATTTAAGTGTTAAAAATACTGCCTCATACTAAAAGTAGCAGTCAGCTTACACACTCTTGCTTGCTTGCTTCAATGTTTTTACCTGCATAATCAACAACTTTTGACTCTCAGGAGCTTCTGGTATAATTCCTGTTATGGTTGGAGGTTTAGGTGACTTTTTGACTTGAAGAGGGAATTCAAAGCTTCCAGAATGTCTAAGTTCATTAAGTGAGGTTCATGTTTCCTGATGTAGATTTTTCCCCAAATGTCTAGTTTTTGGCTTTTGAACAGCTTTTGATAATTTGATTGTAGTCTTGATGCTTGGTTATTTTTCCAGAAGTGGGCTGTAAATGTGAATTTTTCCATTTCCTTGTATCCATTGCTATCCAGTATTTTTGAATGGGGTACCTATTTCTTTTACTCTTTCTATATATTTTTTATGACAGTTGGAACAATTTATTTGGTAGATTCCTGAGGTTTCTCTGGGTGGTTTGGTTTCTTTGATCTTATGAGGTTTATGATGTTGTGAGTTGTGTTGACATTTTTGAGTATCTTTCAGAATTTGTGGAAACTCCTGGTTAGTATGTTAATTTTCTGAAATCCATCTGTTCTGCTTTTTGAAAAAAAGTTTTACGGTTGCTTAATGTGCTTCTGTTTGTTGAATTTCTGCATCTTCTTGTCTACTGCCTCTTTACTGAATACATTTCTTTCTGCAGATTTGCCTATTTGTGAAGTTTTGTTTAGTGGTATAGGATATAAATGAAGGGGGGACACGGCACCTTGTGCACTGCAATCTACATGAGATTTATTAGGAATGGGACCTTGATACTATTGATACCTCGATTCTCAGTACCTTGTGGTATCGAATACATTGAGACAAACCTTTGATACTCTTTTGATACTTTTAAACTGTTAAGTTTTGCATTATTGAAAGTTGTTGTGTTTAACATTATGCTAGATAAGTAAGGAAAGGAGATGAGATTTCACATTATTGCCTTGCACATGTTCTCAAACAGTTGCTGGACTACAGTTCTTGACAGACCTTGGCTGATTTTCCTGTGGGTGAATCAACGCAACATTTCATAGACTCTTGTGTCTAAATGAAAAAATGCAAAGCAATAGAGGAACGAGTAAAGGTACTTGCAACATGCAGCATTAACTGAGTTGTGAATGAAACTGATTTAGCTGGCGTCCTGTGAACCATATGATTAATTTCCATAATATGGATAGAAAATCATTTAAAAGAAAGTTTTCAGTACAAAACATAGTACATAAAAATCTGATGTGTTACACTCACATGACTTTCTCTACTCTTGTACAAACTATTTATACAAACGCTTATTCTCCATCTACTTCATGTTAATCGAGATAAACATTTGCAGACTCTATCTTATTGCTAATTTTCTTGTAGATGTAAGGGGAATATATATTTACAAGGGCAATATAGAAATACAGTAGCCTTTAAGAACATACATATCTCTTAATAGCTGGTTGCTAGGTGCAGCACCATTCCCTTTCCCACAGATTAATACTCTTTGCATATCCAAGACAAAAAAATGAATAACGAATTCCCATTTGAGAAAATAAGTATTCAAAAATTTAAGGGAGTAACAAGTAATATCTCGAAAATGGTTCACTCAACAAAAAAAATGTATATGACATAAATTGTGTATTTTAATGCGATCTACATTTTTTGTGTAGTAAATTTTGTCCATCTCTTATGGTTTATGAGTTATGCAAAAGTCGTTCACAATAAAGAATACTTTTGGAGACATTCCCAGGAAATTCAAGATATACATTTTATTTTCATAAAAATATCTTAAACATATGATATTTTAATCAAAATCGTTAGAGCCATTTTTGAGAAAATTAAAATTTTCGAAAAATCTTCCATGTAAAGGGTACTCTGGGGTGGGGGGATTTTCTTGAAAAACCTTTGTGTCGCATCTCTGGAAGATACTGAATCTAAATACCAAGTTTGGTGTTTATCCAACTGTTCGTTTCTGAGTTATGCTGTTCACAGACAGACACACACACACACAGACACATACACAGACACACAGACAGACACACAGACACACACACGGACATGTTTCCAAAAATGCTTTTTTTGGATTCAGGGGGTCTCAAAACATGTATTTCCGGTGAAATCTCGGTATCGAATTTTTGGGTGGAATACAATACTTCCCCTACTTACTATACGTAGTAGAGAAAGTAAAAAGGGAAGCAAAAAGTTATTATAATTATAAATTATATAAATTATTGCTAATATTGTTGTTAGCCTTGACTAACAATATGGGCTATATAGCCTGTGGCATTATCAAGATAAAAAATTGCTGCCAATTGGAGAATGTTAAGTAGAAACAGTTTCTGAGTCAGTATACAATACAAAATTGGTTACATGCATTTATCCACAGAAAATTACTAAATAAGAACATAAATCCGTGGACAAGCTATCACTGTACAGTTGTTTATAAAGTGAGTATTGAGTATTGAATATAGTATCAGTGCTCAAAAAATCAGTATTGGTATCGAGTACAAAGTATCAAGAAATAATGGTATCATCCCATCACTAAGATTTATTGTGGCTACCATCCCACAGGAGGAAGGAATGAAGTGAAGGAACCACAAGAGGCTACTGGCTGCAGAGATGCACAGAAGTTCCTAATAGTTCCTGGCTCAAAGACCTGTCCCACTACTGGAGCTGTCCGCAACCTATGTGAGATTTATTGTGGCTATTAGCCCCCAGGAGGAAAGGTTGAAGTGAAGGAACCACAGGAGGCTACAGGCCACAGATATGTGTGGAAGTCCCTAATAGTTCCTGGCTAGAAGACCCAATGAACCAGGTGTTCTGCTAGTGTCCTCGGAGCAAGAATTTGCACCATCTGTCCAGCACCACCTAACGCCATGAAACCTAGAAATACCTGAAACATGAAGAGGAAATGGAATGAAAGGGAAATGAGGGAAAGGAAATCATTTTAGATGAAATTTCACTGTAGCATTTGCATATTGACCAGAGAAAATCACAAGAAGCCTAAGGTCAGAATGGGTGGTCAACAGAAATTGAACCTGGGACCTTCCATATGCAAGCCTCACTGTTATTGTGGAGTCATCTCACTCAGTTATTTAGTGGTAACCTTACAAGTCTGTGTATGATACTATTGAATACTTCTTCCTTGTATGCCCTGGTGTTAAAGATATGTGCCTTTATGTAATTATTGGTGTGTCTTTTTCTGTGGATTCAAATTCAGTCTTTCCTCAACTTTAATTATTTTGAGATCTAGAAATGGGAGTGCAATTTGATTTCTGATTGAAAATTTAATAGCAGGTTCTTGTAAATGTTTTAGTGTGTCCTCTATGTGCTTGTGGTTGATTAAAGGCTGCTAAAAAGTCAAAAGAACCTCCAATTGTAACAGGAACTGTCCCAAAAATCCCATACAGCCAAGAAGGAGCTGATGATGCATGTAAATGCAGACTAAACATGTCCTGTGTAAACTGGTATGTGAAGCAAGAAAAAATGTACGTATAATTTGATTTCTGATGTAAAGTTTTAGTGATTTAGATATGCTTCACTTTGTTTGATTCCATTTTGAAAAAACGGTGCAGTGTTCTCTTTTAATTAAATATTATAGCAACTTACTTTAATTCATGTGAGATCAGACTACATAAGTAATTCTAAGTATAATAAAACCTATAGAACCATTATTTAGAGCTTTTAAAAAATCAGTAATTCTTGTATAATAAAATTTCTTGGCTATCAGTGACTAACAGCAGGCATCTGAATGTAAGCCTTTATAGGTCTCATTTTAAACTGATGACATCATTGCTCTCTGTCGAATCTACATTACAAGCCTAGACAGTCTTCCACTTACCTTCTCAGAAAAGTAATGAGGTAGTGTAAGATGAATTTCTCAATGTGCTTCAGTGATCAAAGGCAGCAATATTACATTTGAAAAATCCTGTTCAGAGCATACAGAGGTACCTTTTTTGTTGGTTTTATACAGCAATTTCTTTTGCAAAAGTACTGAATTCTGCTGCTTTTCCAGTGTAGACAAACATATTTATTTACTGAAATAAGAGCTGAAGCTTTCCTGGTGAGGCATATACTGTAAATGTTCTCATGTTTTAACTCAGGTGAATTATTGTTTCTGCATTCAGCATCCTGAAAATGGGAGAGATGTACATTCCTGAAACATTGATGTTCCACCAACAGTTCACCTGGCCTGAAGCCCAAGAACATCTGGAGTACCTATGTTTATTTACTGCTATTAATAAGTCTTAATGGGCTGAATATATTTTCAATTATCTGCATCTGCAAAGACGGACGTAACTACTCTTTTTAATGCCATTATTACTAATACTTGGTAAATTAATCCTTGTAAGCAACATGAAAAAATTTGTCTGACAGGAAGGGGAGACATGTATGAAATTTTCCAAAGTAAAACACATTACTAGAAAACAAAATAAAGTTAAATATTAATGTAGGGAGATCATATTCTTTCGGATTAATCGTTTCAGGCTTTGTCACACTAAATATTTTAATTTATTTGGAGAATGTTCATAATGCTTTCTGACAGCCTTTTATTTCTTTCTCTAGCATGTACCTAGAAAGTAGAAGTGTTGCATTCCACTAAAAAAAAATCTGATGTGTTACACTCACATGATCTTGTACAAACTATTTTTACAAACACTTATTCTCCATCTACTTCATGCTAATCGAGATAAACATTTGCAGACTATCTTATTGCTAATTTTCTTGTAGATGTAAGGGGAATATATATTTACAAGGGCAATATAGAAATACAGTAGCCTTAGCATATACATATCTCTTAATAGGGTTGCTAGGCGAAGCACCATTCCCTTTGCCACAGATTAATACTCTTTGCATATACAAGACAAAAAAATGAATAACGAATTCCCATTTGAGAAAATAAGTATTGAAAAATTTAAGGGAATAACAAGCAATATCTCGAAAATGGTTCGCTCAACAAAAAAAATGTATATGACATAAATTATGTATTTTAACGCAATCTACATTTTTTGTGTAGTAAACGTTTGTCTATCTCTTATGGTTTACCAGTTATGCAAAAGTCATTCACAATGAAGAATACTTTTGGAGACATTCCCAGAAAATTCAAGATATCATTTTATTTGTCATGAAAATATCTTAAACATATGGTAGCTTAATCAAAATCGTTAGAGCCATTTTTGAGAAAATTAAAATTTTCGAAAAATGTTCCATGTAAAGGGTAATCTGGGGTGGGGGGATTTTCTTGAAAACCTTCGTGTCGCATCTCTGGAAGATACTGAACCTAAATACCAAGTTTGGTGTTTATCCGACTGTTCATTTCTGAATTATGCTGTTCACAGACAGACACACACACAGACACACAGACGCACACACACGGGCATGTTTACAAAAAGTCTTTTTTTTGGATTCAGGGGGTCTCAAAACATGTATTTCCAGTGAAATCTCGGTATCGAATTTTTGGGTGGAATACAATACTTCCCCTACTTACTATACGTAGTAGAGAAAGTAATTAGATAGTGAGATTTAACTGGAGAAACATGTTTTGAGGCTCCCCCAACAAAGCATTCTTAGAAAGAGATTCACATTTGTTTGTGTGATACCAAAAGAAAATGGAAGGGTCAAGCTCAAAAAGAAAACAATTCAAGATACAACATACACAAATATTTTAATGTAAGCATACAATCTGGTAATCAAGAAATCAAGAGGATCTACATTTACATGTCAAGCCAATTAGGATTTAAATGCAAGTTTAAAATATGGGCCTTAAAGATAAAGCAAGGGCTTTTGATGACAAATTATCTATCATGGCTAAAAGCGTTATAAATCATGAGATAAATAATATAACAGACAATCCATTTTAACTACTTCAGATAACACCTCACATACAGCTGTGATATCCAAGAAAGAATTTTAAGATTTCTTGAAGTTTACGCTGAAGTGGATGACTCCATAACAAGACACCAAGAAATAATTAAGAAATATTTCTATTTGTAACAAAATATCTGAACTTAGAAAGGACATTTAAACAGAATGATTCAATTAAGACTATCCAAAACAAGCATTACGTATGAACCACTTTTCAGTAGAAAACCAAGATCACAGAGAAAAAGATGGACTTGAGAATGGCACAGGATCTGATTACCTAAGAAGGGGAAGAAGAAACAGGAGTTGTAGTGGTAGTTTTAAATTAAGGGGTGTTAAGGAATTTAAGGGGTGTTGCTAAACAAACACTTACAGATGCTACTTACTGATTAAAAAAGAAGTGTGTCACATGCACACAACTTTCTCCACCCACTATAATTTGTTTTTATATCCACCCTCAAGTTATTTTTACAAGAGCTTGCTTTTCTATTCACTATGTATTAATCATGATGGTTTCAATACACATTCTGTAGAGGTAAACAAAGCATGTAGGAGACTGTTATAACAGTCAGCTGTTTTGTATATGTCTTCTTTCATACTACATGCCCTTTGCTTGAACTAAAGAGAAATGAAAGAATGACACTTGAAGGTCAATTGCTTAAAATTCCATACAATTTAAGAGAACAACAGCGAATATCTTAGATGTGGCCATGCCACAAGAAAGCTTATTTCACACAAATTATACATATCCAGAAGCTTTACAGTTTTCCTAAACTAAGTTTTTATCTGTATCTTAGGGTTTCCTAACTATACATAATTACATAAAATTCCATAAGATTTGAGGGAGAGATTTAAAGACTGCTCCCAAAAAATTCATATATATTTATTTTAATATTACTATTTCAACCATATGATATTTTAAACAAAATTGTTAAAGCCACTTTCTAATCAACAAAAAATAGCAAAAATATTTCTAAGCAAAGGGTAGGTTAGGATGGAGGGACATTCTTTAAAATCTTCCCCTGGAATCCTTAAACAATGTCTGACTCATATGAGTCATTTCACATCAAACCGAATGCAAAAAACATCACTTTCCCTGAATTTTCTGAATTTTAGTTTACATGTTCTACACATAAAATACACTGACATGGGAAATCAAATTATTTTAGGATTTACACCTTACTTAACATATTTCTTATACGTTCACAATGTTACATAAAAGTATCTTATTCTTGGAATACAGAATGGTCAGAAATAAGTACAATAGATCGTTTTGTAGATAAAAACATTGTGGCTTTTCTTATATAAAATACTATTTTTTCAGAATAGAAAAAGAATCAATTTTTAAGTATGAATATTTTAAATCCCAATATCTTATTTAACCCCCTAATATTAAAATCTGGAAAAAATACAGGAGGAATCTATCATATATTTTGTTTCTAATCTGTTATTATCAGGATGGGATCTTCCTTAGCACTATGCTTTTAAATAGTTTGTTTGTGTTAGCGCTTAGGGTTTTAGAACATAGACTGTTGAATGAGAGCTTTACACTGCAGCAGCATGCCACACCGGCCGATGCATTACGTAGTATGAACGTGATAGGGTATCACTTTAGTGTTTGGTGTAACTGATATTCTATGAAGTCTCTCTCTGCTGATTCATTTTAAAGATTACTATTCTTCAGCTTTTCATTCTTAGCTCTGTGATTTCTAAAAGTGCATAATGAGCGAACTGAAGAAATGTGGCTATGTAATGCCAATGTAATGTATGCTTCAATCTATTTAATGTTTCCAAGCATAACACAAGGCAAAAATCATTAAGCTTAGTTACCCACAATATGCTTACAAACTTAAAAATAGAGAACTTAACTTTGTCACCAGACTTAAAACTATGTGATGTGTGTTGAAAAAAAAACACCCAAGTACCACCCACTGATAACGGTGATTGTGTGCTACAAAATAATCCAGAAGTGATTTTGAACACAGTGACCATTTTAAGGCAAGATAACAACAATGCAAAAGAGATTCCTGGTACCTTAGAGCTAAATTTATTTATTCCAACAACCAATAATGCAATAATAATTAGATAATATTCACTTGAGCCTGAAGGGGAAGAAGTGCACTTTTAAATTGTAGTTACATTGTCTCCCATAGGATAAGATTGAAAGTTTGAATGTTTCTCAACTGTATGCCAAATTTAAGTTACATGTGAACAAACTAATGCAACTAAAGTGCTGTGAACAGTTGACAATGTATCTAATGATAGACTGCTCCTGCTACTTTCTACACTACACTGGAATCCCACTATGCACCACTTTCTAAGTTATTTTATTTAAAATTAACCATACAGCATCTCATCTTTGTTTTACGTAAATATATACAAAAAACTGAAAAGGATTTATTTATAATTTTTATAGAAATTTAAACCTGGGGGTTAGTAGAGATATATAGTTTTTAAGTGTTTGGATTTTAAAAATTGATGTAAATAGTTTTATATCAATTATAATATATATTCAGTAAAAGATTACATATTAACCATCGCATTGCATTTTATAACACAATATTTTATTGCCTATCACCTGTGAGATACCTTGATTTAAAGGTAGAGAGGTGTGCCACTTTTCACAAGTTGTATAATGCAATATTTTAAAAAGTATTGCGATTTAAAAAGAATAATAATTTGAAACATACTTCACTTTGTTTTTGTAATCCATGTACAAAATTTGAAGTGAATCGGAGACATGATGGTCAGATTTTGTGAAAATTTGTGCAACTTGATGTGAATGATTCATATATGAAATTTGGTATTTATCCAACTTGCCATATTTTAGTTATACTGTTCACACAGACACACACACATGCATGCATACACAGTTGTTTCTAAATTAGAGCGGCTAACTTTGGGATCAGATAGATAATCTCCTTTAAAGCACTTTTTGTTAAGGCAGCCATGGGTTGTGATGCTTTGTTTCAGTTTAAGACAAGTTTCTGCAATAAAATTGGTTGATCTTAGAGGTAAAAGTGGAAGTAATTAGGTATATGAAAATCGAATATGCAAATCATTAATGTTACAAATATTTTGTTTATAGACCAAAATACTCACACAAATCATATCAAATTAAAATGTAAAAAAACTGAGTTTGTATTCAAAAAGCTGTATGGATTCATTATTTTACTATCTTATCACTATAACAAGTGCTAAAACACATGTTCATTAACTTCCAGAGAAGCAATGCATCACATGCCATACTTTGTGTACCCTTTCAAAGCAGCAGGTATTTCCCAAATTTGAGCTACTGCTTTGACTATGCGTGCTGCAAGATCATCTGTGTCAACAGGAGTTTCATAAACCATAGATTTCATGTAGTTGCTCCATAAATATAAATTAAGTGGGATTAGGTCAGTAAGTGCACGGGCCCACGCCAACCTATCCAGTTAAAAGTAGCTGTCAAATAGTTACATACTTCATTCTCAAAGGCTCAACAGTAAACGAAAAGTCTGTAAAACACACTACCACAACAGACTAAAGATTTAAACAATGGTTACATTCTCCATACTAAAGAAGGAATCAAGTAGAAAGGGGAATATCTTCATTTCAAGCCTGACAGTTAAATAGGAACATTTGGAACTAGTTATAGGAGCTAAGAAACAATTGAATCAAGACATTATTTTTGTGAACAAAGAACAAAATTTACCACCCAGTCATGTGACTGTGATTTAGGTATACTTCTCTATTACTGTAATTGCTTTAACTGTAAATCAAAACTACAATAATTTTGGAGAAATGATTCACATTTCGTGAAAAAGACAATCAATGACAATGCAGTAATCATATTTTTTGTAACAAGAATTACAACAAAATCAGAAGAAGAAAGAAAAAAAAACACAATGTTGAGTGAAAAATCTCATATAATCATATTAATTAAATAATTATATAATAATCCCTGATTATTGAGAAATATGCTGCATATGTGCAGAACTTTTTTTCAATTTAAGTGTTGTATGTGTGGATTTTAAGATTGTTAGTCAGGCAGCATCAAAATGATGGAGCACATAACACATTTTAACTACATTTTAACTAGGTACCTTAGATCATACCTTGCATATAGCTCTAACCAAGGTATATAGAATAAATTAGGTCAATATCCAATCATGCACAGCATTATAAGACTCCTCAGAAAACTGGAAAAGAGGTGCTAAGGTTCTTTAAGATGATGATTATCTCCAAAAAATTACATTTCTGTCAGGATTAAGCCACTTCATCTAAAACATGGACCCAAATATTTAAACAAACAAAAGCTATTGATGATACTTCTTGAGTTGGTAATTAATGTATGTAATTGTTCAAGGAACAAATAAAGAATTATGATGCATTTTGGAAAAATTCCTGTGTAAGCTGGATTTAAAGTAAACACTGACTTAATTTTATTTTATAAATGGGTACCATAGCAATGCAATGGGAGAATGCTAATCATTTGATTATGATTGTAAACTCCTTAAATGGAAAGCATATCCTAAATTTGAGATCTGAATATTGCAGAACATTTTAAAGTTAGTATAACGTAAATCATAAATGAGTTAGCTATCTGTATTTTCTAATAGGTATCTGTAAATTGATTCAGCATTTTCCCTAGAAAACTAGAAGTTGTCTTAAAAACTTCCAGAAATCGAATAAAGACATATTGACACAAAGTTTTAATACAGAGTTTTAATGGATAGCAAAAGTAATTAAAAATTCATAATTATACTAAATGCCTTCGTCTGAAAACCAGCAGCAGTTCTTAGTATATATTTTGGACGTTCACAAAAATTTAGAATCAGATATCCTGAAAATGTGAAATAGCATCTGCTGCATAATAGTTATGATTATGAACAAATTGATACAACTGCAACTGCTCCCAATAACAACAATATTGATGACGATGATGATACGATGCATAAGTTGTTTGATGAAAGAAAGGTTTGTTTTGTAGATGTTTGTTGTGTGCATAATTAAATACAGCATTTTAGGGCAAGAACAAAGTAATGTATAAATTAAATTATTGTAGCTGAAAGTATATATTGTTTGTAATAACCGGAGAACTTTCTGCCCTCGTGCATGTTATCTACTTCTGCTGTAATACCGTCTAGTGGGATTAATGTAAAATTGTAGGATAGTATAGAAACACTGCAGGGGAACTCCATGAATGCCTTCAAGTGTGCACAGCCTGTATGTATTTGGCCATAAGGCAATTACATCATGTCAGTTGCAATATGCAAAAGCTCCTTAAAATGTGTACAAGTTATGATGTGCTACCGACCCTGTTGCCGCATTTCATTGAATTTAGAGGAGTGGCGCAGTAACGCTGCATATAATAATGTTTAATAACATTCAAAGGAAAATATCCAATAAATCTACAAGGTGTCAAAAGTTAGCATGTTCATGTGTTCCTGTACTGTTATACAACAGCAACCACTGCTGAAAACCAATTTATGCTAAACATAAATCTAAAACATGGAAAATTGTACCATACTTGAATTCACAGACATTCAACTTTTCATGCTGATGCAAATATTGAACTACCATGCTTTCACCATCAAATATGAATTGAATTTCTCATCTGATTTATGTATTTTCTCCATTAGCCCATCTTTCAATTTCCATTGTATGAGTGCCACAATCTTAAAGGCTATTTTCTATTTTAGGTAGGTACTTTATCTTTGGACTTCTGGTCAAGTACTAGCACTACTTTATATATATAGAGTCAAGAATTGTTCTTATTCTCAGTAACCAGCCATTATGGCAATGAATTTTTCAAAACTGATTAATTGTCCTTTAGTATGCAAGAATGAGAGGTATTTTCAAATGTTTAAATATACCTAAAACAATTACTAATGTCACCAAAGAATATAACATCCCAGGATTGTTTACTGACTTACACTAACATTACAGTATACTTAATTCTTTTTTATTTCCTTCTATTTTCATTACAATATGGCTGACAGATTCAAATTATAGCAATGAAAATGGTAAATGTTTTATAAATTATTAAATAATACTTTTTCGTGCATGTGCATAACTTACTTCTCTAGACATGAATAGTTCAACAGTAATGAGATTTTTCAGTTTAAAATGTGCTGTTTTGTGTACTCAAAATGCAGCTTATGTAGTATAATGTGTTTGAAATAAAAGATTTAGAAAAAATAAGGCCTGTTAAATATTTGTAGTCTAACAAACCATTTCTGCATTTGCATATAAAATAAAAAGAATAGTCCCCAAAATGCATCATTGCACTACCACTCCATATTTTATATGAAGTTTGCATGTATGAGTTTGTGATTAGATTGGATTAAATTACATTAGATTATGTACAAGAGTGTAAATGGAGGGTTTGTATCCCCACCCCTGCACTAAGCCTTTGTGGCTTATTGTAAAGCTTTAATCTAATGTTTGAAGTATTTGCTATTAAAACATCCAAAAGACTTCTGTTAGATTCTTATCAGGTACAATATGTTCCTTTTGGTTCACTGTCCTAAAGAACATGTATCAGCTACTTATATCTATTCATTACAGATCCTACATTTGGGATAATTTCAGTGGCGGCCAGAAAAAGGGAGGCTGCAGGACTGCAGAGCAAATTTATTATTGTTGCCTTAATTGTCTAAATTGAATAGATTACATCCATATATATATATATATATATATATATATATATATATATATATATATATATATATTGTAATTTATTACAACTTATTCATATCAGGCTGCGCAGCAAGTTCAAATGTGAAGACGCTTCTCCCTCAGAGGACTACCAGTACCACTTGCTAACGTGCATATTGTTTCCATTTCCCTCTCTGCTAGCCCTGCTAGACGTTTTGGCATTCCATCATTTAGTAAACTCACTGGACTGCAATGTTTGCACCCAAAAGTGGTGTTAATTGCAATTTCGTGCAGATTTTCATGAAATCAGCCTGTTTGTGAATATTTTCACAGCGATTCAAATATATTTTTGTTTCCTGACAGTAAAGTATAATCAAAAGTGATTTCACATACTGGTGTCGATGTTGTGCTTGTAACAATGAGTAATTCAATTGAGTATTTAAAGTCGCTTCATTTTGGCGCTTTAACACTGCAAGAGAAATGTGACATTAAAGTGCGTGGAAGACCGACTCCTGTGTTAAATATTATTCAAACTGCAACAAGCCGCCAAAAACAATATTTTCAGTTCTGAAATTTAGATGAAATATGAGTGGATATGTGGCTGTGAAGTCACCAATTCACTTTTCTGTCTTCCTTGCCTTTTATTTGGAATTAAAGACAACGCAGCCAACATTCCATGGGTTCAAAAGGGGGTTTCAGACTTGAAGGGACTATATGAAAAATGCCATAAACATGAAATATCCAAAAACCATGTAAATAACATGCTTAATTTTTCTACACTTGTGTCAGTAAATGTACAGCATGAATAAGCCAAGCCTATAAGGAATCAATAGACCATCACAATGATTAATTTAAAAAAAATAGGGACACTCTTATAAAGATAATCAACTGTGTAAAATTTTGTGGTTATCACGAGCTACCCCTAAGAGGACATCAAGAGCATTAAGGGTTGCAAAATCAAGGGGTGTTCAGAGGGTTGATTAAATTGATTCCTTATTTAATTGTGATCTTAAGCATTCAATTTTTAAAGGAACTTCTAAGACAATACAAAATGAGTTACTTCAGCACTTTCTTGAAGTTTGTAAAGAAAACATCTTAGAGGAAATTGAAGCAGCGGACTATGTGTCTATTATGGCCGATGAAACTACAGATATTGTTGACATGTTCCAGCTTGTAATAGTCTTAGGTATTGTAATGCCTTAGGTAGTCCTGTTGAGCGATTCTGGGGATCTTTTATTCCGAATGGGCAAAATTCTGATGCAGTTGCAGAAGTTGTAATTTCTGAGCTTGGCAATATATTAAAAGATAAGAAGAAGCCCATAGGCCAAAGTTTTGATGGTTCAGTGGTAATGGGCAAGGCTATCAATGGAGTGCAAGTTAAAGTTAGAGATGTGTACCCTAATGCATACTTTGTACATTGCTTAGCACATCAATAAAATCTGATATTGGAGAGATTTCTTTTCAAATCTTTCTGCTATATCAGCCTTCTTTTCCCGCTCTCCACACAGATCATCAGTGTTAGATTTGTGTGTTAAGAAGAGAATATCCAGTGGTGGATCAATGAGGTGGAACTACAAATCCAGGACTGTAAAGGTTGTTTACTAAAAGAATGAGGTATTAAAAAAATGTTTTCAAATTTTATCAGAATCAGAGACTTCAAGCAGTGCAACAATAAATGAGGCATCTGCTATATTGGGGTATCTTGAAAATAATGAGTTTTGTTTCTGGCTTAATTTTTTCCATTTAATTATACCTCATGTAGAAATACTGTACAATCAACTACAGAATCACAACATAGATGCTGCCAAAATTTCAGTGTACATATATACTTTCACTGCTGGAATTATAAAAATAAGAAACAGTGGAGTCCTGTGCCTTGGCAGCAGAAAACTCACACAAATGAAAAATTGTTTCAAACACACAGACCAGAGCAGCAGCAGCTAAGGAATTATGTGATGTTATACTGTCTCAATTGAATCTCCACTTCCAGTTTAGAGAACATCTTTTTGTGTCTTCCCTGCTACAAGAATCACAGTTTGAGCAATTTAATTCAATATTTCCAGAAAATGCGTTCAGTGAATGCTTAAAATTTTTCCAGTGTTTGATAAGGACAAACTACATACAAAAGTTTCAGTCATATATTCAAGAGCAGAATTCAGGAATATTGGTGGTGCTGTAAAATTGCTTTAATATCTTAGAGCTAATAATCTTTCTTCCGTTTTTTCTGAAATGTTAAAACTTTTGAAAATAGCCATTACTCTGCCTTTAACAACAAGTGCATCTGAATGTTGTTTCTCTACACTGAAAAGAATTAAAACATTCCTTAAGAACACTGTTGGAGAAGACAGATTAACTGCACTTGCTATGTTGTGCATAGAAAAGGAAATGATAGAAAACATCCCGAAGTTCAATGAGAGAGTGGTTAATAAGTTTGCTACAAAGAAAGATCGCCGTATGCAATTCATCTTCAAATAATTAAGGTAAGCTAAAATTCCAATAATCAGTGCAGCCCCCCTAGGTATAGACAACATGAGCTGCAACTAGTTAATTTTTAAAATGAAGTAATTAATGCAAGTGTTTTCTGAATACTCTGTGTCCAATCATAAGATCAACCAAGATTCGTGCCTGATTTCTATTGAAGTAACAAAAATAAAATTTTGTTTATTTAATCAGAAAAAATAAGGATGTTTACCGCCACCGCCAATGCCATTGCCACCGCCCCACCACCACCACCAACACCAGTACTTTGAATATGTGTAAGTGTGCATAAGACATGTGTCTAAATAATGTGTAATATTTGTATGAGGGCTGATCAATAAAGACAGTCTGATTTTTTCCTGTAGCTTCCTTGAGAGTTTCCTGTCTCTACCATGAATATTTGAAAATAGCAGAGTTTTATGTATAATGTCCATAGACGGCAGCACTCTTGTATCAGTAGGTTGGTAGTAATGCTGTATATTGTTGGCCCTACTTGAATTTCGCATACCACTCGACACGAGAGGAGCAATAAAAATTTTTTTCCGTTTAAATCATACAGCCTCTGAAACTTTGGAAAAGCTGAAGCAAGCATATGGTGAAGATGCACTATCTTGTGCAACAGTGTTTAGGTGGTTCAAAGACTTCAAAGTAGAGCGAGTCCTCTGTGCTAAGCAAGGTGGGCCTGGTGCTTCGGCTTCTGCTATGACTGAAGTCAACATCAACACAGCTGCTGTGATTGTTGTTCTTCCTCACACTACTGCTACAGCAGCATACTACACGCCAGTATTGGCTACACTGAGGGAGCACATTGCAAGGAAACATCCAGAACTTCATCAGAATGGGTGGCGACTTCATCACAGCAATGCATGGCCTCATGTCGCAAAACAAGTCCAGGAATTCAACATCACCTGCATACTACATCCGCCTTATAACCCCAATCTTGGCCCCTGTGATTTCTTTTTTATTCCCATCACTAAAGGCAAAGCTCCGGGGCATTCGATTTGAGGGCACTGAAGCGTGCTGAGGAAAAGTGAGGCAATTCTCAAAGACCTGACAAAGAATGACCTGCACCATGTGTTGGAGGACTGGCAGAGCCGCTATAAAAAGTGCATTCAAGTTGGAGGGGACTACTTTGAAAAAGATCATGTCAACATTGAAATGGAGTAATAAATACTGTGAAAAAAAAATCAGTCTCAGTCTTTATTGAACAGCCCTCGTATCTACCAGAAAAATTGTATAAAAAGTTTTTCCATCATCTGGAACAGAAAATGGAGTGAGCAATAGATGTACAGCAAATAGCTTTGAGAACATTCTTGGATACTGAGGGAGCTTTCAACATTTTTTTTTCATATCTGTGGTACGAAAGCAGTAATGAAATGAAAGAGACCTTATGTAGTTGTATAAAGCCATGCTGAAACACTGGAAAACTGAGGCTTTCATGTTTGAAGAGAGGGCCATATTTGAAGCAACCAGAGATTGTCCATAGGGAGAAGTTTTGTCTCCATTGCTGTGTAATCTGTTTGTGAATCACCTTACTCAAACAATAAATATGAAAGGTAGTATTGTCAAAGATATGCAGATGACTATGTCACACTTATTCTTGGCAAACTTGAACATCAACACAGTCAGCATAAATACAGGTGGAGAGATGGTGACAGGAATATAGCTAAACAGTCAACACTGAAAAGACTATTTCTATACCTTTAACAAGAATGGAAATCCAGAAAACATATCAGAGAATAAGTATTTAAACTTTTTGTGAAGGAAATTAAGGTGGAAAAAGAGGTCATATATCTAGGATTCAAATTGGACAGGGACTCTTCACCTAAACAAAGTACATGCAAGGGCCAAGAGTACCTTGATGTGAAAAGGAATTTCTGTGAAAGTTCTTACAGAAGAACATCAGGCTTATTACCTAGACACATGATATCACTAATACTAGTGAGATAATGGGTTATGGAATAATTATATGATGCAAGAAGATGATTAAAAAAGGGACAAAAATTGCCCTAGAAAGAGTGCAGAGTTTGGCCTGCCATATGGTGACTGGGGAAATTTACAGTAGCCCTATTGCAGGAATGGAAGTCCAACTTAACATATATTAAATGGTGTATAATGTTACAAATCCACTCAACTGTTAGTTCTATTATTAGTGACATCACTGTAACCAAGTCCTTCACACAATCTAATTTGAAAGAGGCTTACAAGTCATGAGGACAGAATTTTACTGTTAAATATCTTGAGCGCCTAGAAAAGAAAATAACAAGATGGACACCAATAAGGTAGGATCAATTTCAAAATTTAATTCTAACAAAAAGCAACACAATGAATGCACCCTGCACGCTGGACGCAGAAAATTGGCAGCCCCTTCAACAGCTTAACCTGTGCAGCACTTGTAATGTGGCCAGGGGATTAATCTTTTATTGAAAGTCTGCATATCATGGGCCAGATAGATAATTTGATGACGAATAGGATATGTAGATTGCTACAGAAAGAAATGTTTAATGCATGAAGGAATAGGAAGAAGAAGAACAACAGGAATTTTAACACCATCATGCAAGTTAAGTGATGTATAAGTGCTACAAATTGAGTCAATTATTATTGTTATTAGTGGCATCACTGTAACCAAAAAAAGACCAAGACTATATTATGTAGCATACCTAAAAGATAATTAAATTTGTTAGTGATTTGAGTGTTATTAGTTTATACTTGTTTATCATTGAATTAAGACAATAATTATTATCTAAAAGTAAAAGGAAATCATAAGGCACAAATAGAAAACAAAATAAACTTAAATATGTCATGTTGTATGTGAATGGAAGCTAAAGCAATGCCTATGGCTAGAGTTTGCAAACTTTGCAAAGTCACATTATGATGACATTGCTTGAATCAGAAAGAATGTAAACCAAGCCAATGAATAGATAGCTAAACAATAATTATAATGAGGTGATTTGTCATAATATTGTAAACTAGTCATTACACAAATAGTAATTGAAGTTATAAAACCAATTAGAGCCAATCCTCCAAGTGAATTACTCATTATACATGGCACACGTTGGCACATGCAAGGAAAGGAAGCCATGCCAACTTAGTGTTGAAATGCAGGAGAGAGAAAACATGAGAGGTAGGAAATTGCATGTTCAGAATAAAGTAATCTTTATGTATTCACATGATCAGTGGCTTAATCATAGATAGTTATCAAAGAATATAAAGGAAAGTAGCAGAGTTAATAAGAATGAGTTAGAATTGGGAACTGGGACATTTTCCTTTCCCAAGCATTCTAGCTGTACGTGTACATAAGGTGTACAAGAAAAATTTTTAAAGAATAGATACACAGCATTAAGGACAATAACTTGATTTTAATAACACATATATTTAATAATACTGTATCTTTGAATCACATCAGCTGAGATAATGATTTAGATAAATAATAGCTACTGCAATATTAAAAATAATTTTGTATGAGACTTGTACAATACATGTCTCATGCATACTTACACACATTCAATGCACCAATAAATAAATAAATAAATAAATAAATAAATAAATAAATAAATAAATAAATAAATAAATAAATAAATTAATAATAATAATAATAATAATAATAATAATAATAATAATAATAATAATAATAATAATAATAATAAATAATATCCTTATCCTAACTGTTTAAATCTAAATAAACAAAATTTTATTTTTGTTACTTCAATAGAAATCCAGGCAAGAATCTTAGTTGACCCTATGTTTGGTCACAGAGGGGTTCAGAAAACACTTGCATTAATTAGTTAATTTTAAAAATGAACCTAAGTGTAATGAATAGAAAGAAGTAGCTTTACACTTAATTTTCAAATGTAAGACATTAAAACATTTGTCAAAAGACAATACATGACCTTTGGGACGGTGAACCAAAAGAAATACATTGTATCTCATAGGAACTTAAAAAGAAGCCTGTTGGTTGTTTTAATAGCATACACTTCAAAGATTAGGATAAAGCTGTACAATAAGCCACAAAGGCTTAGTGCAGGGGTGGGGATACAACCCACCATTTACTCTCCTGCACATATCTAATCTAATCTAATCTAATCTAATCTAATCTAATCAAACTCATACATGCACACTTCATATAAAACATGGAGTGGTAGTCCAATGATACATTTTGGGGACTATTCTTTTTACTTTACATGCAAATGCAGAAATGGTTTGTTAGACTGCAAATCTTTTACAGGCCTTCTTTTCTAAATCTTTTATTTCAAACACATTATACTACACAAGCTGCATCTTGAGTGCACAAAACACCACATTGTTAAACTGCGAAATCTCTTACTGTTGTTAAACTATTCATGTCTTGAGAAGTTATCCACATGCAGGAAAAAGTGTTATTTAATAATTTTTAAAATATTTACATTTTCATTGCTGTAATTTGAATCTGTCAGCCATATTGTAACGAAAAAGAAGGAGATAAAAAAATAAGTATACTGTAATGTTAGTGTAAGCCAGTAAACAATCCTGGGATGTTATATTCTTTGGTGACATTAGTAATTGTTTTAGGTATATTTAAACATTTGAAAATACCTCTCATTCTTGCACACTAAAGGACAATTGAATCAGTATTGAAAACTGCATTGCCAGAATGGCTGGTTAGTGAGAATAAGAATAATTTCTCGACTATATATGTAAATAAATAAAGTAACACTAGTACTTGATCAGAAGTCCAAAGATAAAGTACCTACCTACTATTAGCAAATTGCCTTTGAGATTGTGGCACTCATACAATGGAAATTGAAAGATGGGCTAATGGAGAAAATACATAAATCAGATGAGAAATTCAATTCATATTTGATAGTGAAAACCATGGTAGTTCAATATGTGCATCAGCATGAAAATATCTCTGGTTAAAATCCATACCTTGATATTGAATATAAGTATGGTACAATTTTCCATGTTTTAGATTTATGTTTAGCATTAATTAGTTTTCTGCAGTGGTTGCTGTTGTATAAGAGCACAGGAGCACATGAACATGCTAACTTTTGACACCTTGCAGATTTATTGGTTATTTTTTTTAATGTTATTAAACATAATACATATGCAGCATTTAAATCTGTTTGCTACTCTTCTAAACTCAATGAAAAGTGGCAACAGTATTGGCTTACGTACATTTTAAGGAGCTTTTGCACATCGCAACTGGTGTGACATGATTACCTTATGGCCAAATACATACAGGTTGTGCACACTTGAAGGTGTGCACGAAGCTGCTCCTACATTGTTTCTATACTATCACTACAATTTTATGTTAATACCACTAGATGGTAGCACTATGGGAGAAGTATGTAATGTGCACGAGTGCAGAAAGTTCTCCCTGCTATTGCAGAACATAAATGCTCTCAGCTACAATAATTTAATATTCAGATTACTTTGTTCTTGCCCCAAAAATGCTGTATTTAATTATGTACACAACAAACATCCATAAAAGAACCCTTTCTTTCATCAGACAACTTATGCATCATTGTTATTGTTATTGGGAGTGGCTGGAGTTACATCAATTTATTCATAATCATCACTATTATACAGCAATGCTATTTCACATTTTCAGGGCTGTCTGATTAAACTTTTGTGAAAACCCAAAATGTGTACTCATAAGCTGCTGCTGGTTTTCAGATGTAGGCATTAAGTATAATTATGAATTTTGAATTACCTGTCCTATCCATTAAAACTCTGTATTAACACTTTCAGTGTCAATATGTCCTTATTTGTTTTCTGGAAGTGTTTAAGACATCATCTAGTTTTCCAGGAAAAATGCTGAATCAATTTACAGATATTTGAAAGTACAGATAGCCAATTCATTTATGATTTATGTTATACTAACTTTAAAATGTTCTGCAATATTCAGATCTGTAAATTTAGGATATGCTTTCTGTTGAAGAAGTTTACAATCATAATTAAATGATCAGCTTCCTTGTATTGCTATAGTACCCATTTACAAAATAAAATAAATTCTGTGTTTCCTATAAGTCTAGCTCACAAAGGAAATTTTCCGAAACACATCATAATTCTTTGTTTCTTCCTTGAGCAATTTCATACATTAATCACCAACTAAAAGAATGCTATCCAATTGCACAACTTTAACACGTATTTATAGTCATGAAGTATTAGATTGCACTTAAAATTAATTTGCTAATAGTAGTGTCTTCTCTTAGGTTCCCTCATAGTGCAGGATACATTAATTATTATAATAGCTTTTGTTTGTTTAAATATTGGGCCCATGTTCTAGATGAAGTGGCTTAATCCTAATATAATTTTTCAGGGATGATCATCACTTTATAGAATCTTAGCACAGTTTCCTTTCCAGTTTTCTGAGGAGTTCTTATAATGCTGTGCATAATTTGATATTGACTTAATTTGTTTTGTATACCTTGGTTATAGCTAAATCCAAGGTCTGATCTAAGGAACCTAGTTAAAATGCAGTTTTGGTGCTGCCAGACTAAGAATCTTAAAATCCACACATACAACACCAAAATTCAAAACAAATTCTGCACACACGCAGAATATATCCCCGTAATCATGTAAAATTATGTAATTATTTAAGTAATGTGATTATAAAAGTTTTTGCACCCAACATAGTCTTTTATTTTCTGATTTTGTTGTAATTCTTGTACATAAAAGATGATTACTGCATTGTCACTGATCGTCTTTTTCACAAAATTTAAATAATTTCTCCTAAATTCTTGTAGTTTTGGATTAACAGTTAAAGCAATTAAAGTAGAGAAGAACTATACCTAAATCACAATCACATGACTGGGTGATCAAGTTTGTTCTTTGTTCACAAAGATAGTATCTTGATGCAGTTGTTTCTTAGCTCCTATAACTATTCCAAACGTTTCTATTTAGCCTCAGGCTTGAAATGAAAATATTCCCTTTTCTACTTAATTCCTTCTTTAGTATGGAGAATGAAACTAGTGTTTAAATCTTTAGTCTGTTGTGGTAGTGCATTTTACAGACTTTTAGTTTACTGTTGACCCTTTGAGAATGAAGTATGTGCCCTTATGACAGCTACATTTAGTAGCTCACTGGGGTGGGTGGGCCTGCCTGCTCCCCAGACCTAATCCCACTTGATTTATTTAATGAAATCTATGGTTTACAAAACCCCTGTTGACTCAGAAGATGACCTTGCAGCATGCATAGTCAGCACAGCAGCTGAAATTAGGGAAAAGGGTACACAAAGTATGGTATGTGATGCAAGTCAATGGCATGTGTTTTAGCGCTTGTTATTGTGATGAGACAGTAAAATAGTTAATCCATACAGCTTGTTGAATACTGAAGTCAGTTTTTTTTTCATTTTAGTTTGATATGCTTTGTGTGAGGTTTGGTATACATACAGTTTTTTGGTCAATAATCAAAATATTTGTAACATTAATGATTTGCATATGCAATTTTCATATACCTTCCAATTTAATAACAGAAACTTGTTTTAAACTGAAACGAAGCATCACAACCCATGGCTGCCTTAACAAAAAGTGCTTTAAAGGAGGTTGCCCATCTGATCCCAAAGTTTGCTAGCCTAATTTAGAAACAACTGTGTATGTATGCATGTGTGTGTGTCTGTGAACAGTAAAACCAAAATAGAAAAAGTCAGATAAATACCAAACATATGAGTCAAACATTGTTTAACGATTCCGGTGGAAGATTTTAAAGAAACTCCCTCCATTCTACACTACCCTTTGCTTAGATATATTTTTGCTATTTTTTTGTTTATTAGAAAGTGGCTTTAACAATTTTGTTTAAAATATCACATGGCTGAAATATTAAAATTAAAGTAAATATATATGAATTTTCTGGGAGTAGTCTTGAAATCTCCCCCCCCAATCTTATGGAAGTTTATGTAATTATGAGGAAACCCTAAGATACAGACAAAAACTTAGTTTGGGAGAACTGTAAAGCTTCTGGTAAAATCTCGGTATCAAATTTTTGCGTGGAATGCAATACTTCCTTTACCTTTTTAGGTAGAATAAGTAAAAATGCTATTTTATTTAGGGCTCTCAAAACATGTATTTCCGGGGAAATCGTTGTGTGAAATACAATAGTCCTACCTAAGGCGTACGCGCTGGAATAAGTAAAAATTAATGAAAAAAAAATAGAAAATTTTCGATTTTTCTTGCTTTGCTTTAAACATTGTATATGTTTGGCTTCATCTACGTGTTTTACGGGTTATTGCGTTTCATTTTGTTTTCGCACACAATCCGCACATATTTCTGTGCGTTATACCCGCATATTTCACTTTTTATTTACCCTTATAGAAGACATAAATTACTTATTTTACGCGTGTATAGAACATCAAATACATCATACGCACATTTCAACATCATCTGTGTGTTCCCTGCTGTTTAACGACTAGCGATGTTATATATTACGTTGGTAGCGGCTGGTATCCAGCGAAAACACAGTTGTGATATTGGCACTTCAATAAGCGCTGCGCGCGGCCGCCATAGTAAATGGAGTCTTCGCACAGAATTTCCAGTATATGTTTAGCAACACCCCTTAAACATCAATTGGCAGAAATTAATTTAAAACTACCACTACAACTCCTGTTTCTTCTTCCCTTCTTTTCATGGATTAGGTAATCGTATCCTGTGCCGCTCTTAGTTCCATCTTTTTCTCTGTGGTCCTGGTTTTTTACTTCCCAGTGGTTTCAGTGCTTGTTTTGGGTAGTCTTAATTGAATCATTCTGTCTAAATGTTCTTTATAAGTTCAGATATTTTGTTACAAATAGAAATATTTCTTAGTTATTTCTTGTTATGGAGTCATTCAGTTATGTGCAACGTTCAAGAAGTCTTAACATTCTTTCTTGGTTATCACAACTGTATATGTGATGTGCGATACGAGGTAGTTAAAATGGGTTGTCTGTTCTATTAGGTATCTCATGATTTATATTGCTTTTAGCCATGCTGGATAATTTGTCTTCAAAAGCCATTGCTTTTTCTTTAAGGCCCATATTTTAAACTTGCATTTAAACCGTAATTGGCTTCACATGTAAATATAGATAATCTACAAATTTCCATTTTCTTTTGGTAGCACCAAAATGATGTCAAGAATAGGTGGTATGATGTGTAGGTAGTGTAGTCTTGGTTTTATAAATTCCTTTTCTGAACAATGTTGTACACTGTTAAGTACACGTTATTTTGAAATGTATAAATGGTTTCACTCACTCACAGAAGGCAGATGTTTTACCAACCTAGTCACGACTAGAACTCAGCCTATTCTGTAACAAAATGAATTAATTTGCTAATAACCCATCGCCAGCTTCAAATAGGATTCAGCTCCACCATCTTGAAAGCTGACAACATTCACCGGAGTTGTAAATGTTAATTACGAGATGTTGCCAACTGAAGCATGCTTCTCCTTTGTTACACAGTAGTTGTATTAGCATTCAGCACACATTAAAAATAGTTTGCAGGAATTTCTGATATCATTATCTGCTGCAAAAGAAGCCACAGGTTAGCCGGATTTGTTGCAAAGAAAAATTTCCTTTCCAGTTAGCTACTGGTCATTGGTGATCACTTGAATATGCCCATAATACTACGTTTGCAAATCCACTTTTGTTTACTATGTCATTTTCTTTAGTGGTTTTATTATCATCAAAATCATCACCACTATCACCATCACCAATTACAGATATTATTATTTAAATTGATTATTTTGAGAGTGAAACTTTAGTTTACCATTCGTAATATTATTTTAATATTACGTAGTTCACAAATAAACATTTGAAACACAGATAAACACACCGTGTTCCTGAATCCGTCCACTTATTGAAGTTATATCTTATCGTTGTGCATGGCGTGCCGGTAATGTTAGTTTCATTGTATAGGGTTCCAAGGGAGATACAGGTTTAATCAGTTAGTAGTTGTGGCTGTGTACATACATGCATACGTCAAGTACAGCATGCATTACAGATACAAACTCTGCAGACGGAAGCGAAATTTGAAGTAACCTTTTGGTTAGAAACCCGTCATCCTAACCACAAAGTACGACTGAGGATATGTAAGTCAAAGCAACTGTTTGAATGACAAGTTTCAGATGTCTGATTCATGACAGATGGGACACATTATTATTATTATTATTAATTATAGTGTAATGCATTACGGAATATTAAATTAGTATCCAATTATAAATATTGTAGTACTATACGAAGTGTAGGACAATTAGGTAATAGTACACAAACAATATGTCGTTTAGATCGCTATAACAATCAAAGCTAAATGCAGTATACTAAATACACTTGCCTGTACGCAGTGACCGTGTTAGGAATACCAGAACGCTTTTAAATAAAGTAACTGGATAAAAGTAATGTGATGATAAAATGCAATATAGAGAATTTTATCATCCCTTGGGTTGCCTATTCAAATAAATAGGGCATATACCGGAACACCGATTGATTCATAGGTCTATAAAAGTATAACATTTAACCAACGAGTCCTCTGCGTTTGCTAAGGTGCGAGTCAGATCCGGCTACACTCTCAGTGTAACTCGACTTTGCCAAGCCTTGGCAGAGTGGGTGGCGAGTGCTGACGTTTTCTGATTGACAGGGACACAAGTTGCTTGCCCGGATACGAGAGGGATGATGTCAATCTCTGTAAACACTATTGGGAAATGTACTGCATGAATATGGTTTTCTTGTTTGAATGAACACATGGTATTACACTAACCATTCTTCAAGGAAAACCGCATTTCATCCATTTCCCTGCTTGATATCCATTACTACTACGTTTAGGGATGTAGGTGGGTGTAAAGTTGTAAACGTGTCACTGATTTCCAGCTCAGTAACACTGACACGGAAAAATGAAACCAAGGAAGAAATAAAGCAGTGCTAATAGAAGGGCTTGTTTACATACGACAAGCGGGGGTCGAGCCGTGCCACCGCCCAGGGCGGCGGGTTTTAGGGGGCGGCAAAACCTTAAGACATGAACAGATATTTCAAAGAGCACGAATTATAAATCATGCTTTAATTCTTGCGACTTTCTGGAGGATTTTTGTTATGAAATTGGTGCCAAATGAAGTGCCAGGGTTGGTATTTGCGTTGTGACCATTGAGATTATCGTCAAAACAATCCGTACGCGGCAGGTGTTCAACAATAAGCATCCCGTTTTAAACAGGAGTGTTTCAAGCCACTGTAGCTTTGTTCCTTCATCCTGGGGGTGGTATCCACAATGATCTCTGTAGGTCGCAATGAGCGAGGTGTCCCCCTCCATTGTGTACCCTATAATAAAGATGATTATTAACCAGTGCAGTCGACCGTTAAGTGTGTTTTCATTTTAAGTATATTTTTAATCTTTTAATCTCCTGATGAAGGAGTGAGCCCGAAATACTGAATATTTTTAGTGTGACTTTGCCTGTCTTTATCTTTCACTAAGAACAATCTTGTTCTTTCACCAAATATAGCTCTTCTTGAGTTTTATTTGTTCATCACCCATATATATATATATATATATATATATATATGTGTATATTGAGGTAGTATTTTTAACACTTAAATGATATCAGTCTAGTTATATAATATAAAATATAATAACAACTCGCCTAAAAGCAATATGTGTATGTAATAATATATAAAATGTATGTATAAATCATTGTATTATGTTTATATTATTATGTACATGTATAATGTTATGTGAATGTATTAAGTAATTTAACAATGTAGGAGCTGTGAGAATAGAAGCCGAAAATGGCTAACAATGAGGTAACAATGAGGTAACCTTGAGACAGCAATAAATTAGAAAGTTTAATAATGCTACTAATAATTCTTGGAACAATAATGTAATATTTAAAACAGTTTAAAATAGCCAATAAAAAAACTAGAAAAAGCTTAAGTTAAATAAAAGTATTCTATTGGAGTAGGCTTAGACAATCAGAAACTTGAAATAGAGAAATTGTGCAAATTCAAGCGGCAGCGTTCCCGAGCAGTTCGCTCGATACGTATTCAGTGTGAGACATAAAAAAAATCCTTACGGCGTGAATAAAATAAAGTTTAGGTGTTAAAAAGTACAAGTAACAATAATCTCACAGCTTTGCAGTAGGATATATCAGTGAAAAGTTATTTAATCGTGTGAAACATTAATAAAGCGAAGTTAAATACCATTATAATTTGTGTAAGCCTTCATTCTTTAGCCGTACTACCCCTGCTAAGAGATACGTGTTTCTGCAAATTACTACTGACGTAGCCGAGGCATACATATATGTAATATTTAAATAAACATTAAAATATAAAGTTGAGTTTTAAACGTGGGGACGAAGGCCACCGGAAAGCTTGTATCGTACGTGGGGCGAACACTCCAAGAAACATATCTCCCGCAATACGTGGTGCAACCACAACAATAAACAACTTCAAGTTTGTACCATACGTGGGGCCTCAACCCTCTCAATATTCGATCCCCTGATCCCCAGCGACCGCCCATTCTGACCCATGGGTTTTTCGTGGTTTCCCCGGGTGGAGTGCTGGAATGGTTCATCTACTATGACTCTCCTGTCCCTCATTTCCTGTATCCATCAAGTTACTTTCAACCGTTTAGAGTTGTAGGATCAAACGGCGGTTTGCAGCTGGACGACGTCTGTGCCCTCTGTGGAAGTTTCATCCTGACGTCGTATGGCTGGAAACCGCCTCTGGGTGCTTTCGGGCGGGAGCTTCTTCGGGGAATCTCCGGAGGCTCGGAGCCCAATAGTGGGCTCGGGCGGGGCTGGAGGCGTTCAATCTGGAAACATTAGGGGCCCCGTGTGTGCTTGCGCCGGTCATCATCCGGATCTGGTCGCCCTTCGAATCTCTCTCTACATCCCTCCCTCCAGAGGATGATGGTATAAGTACAAAGGCCGGCTGACCTGCGTGCGGTGCTCTGCCCTGGTTTCGGGGGCCCCTCCCTTCGTCCGTACCCTTACCTTTAGAGCCGCCCCTGCATACGACATCCAGAAGCCCATAAGAATGAGTACCAGCTCCATTTCAAAGTGAAGAATACTGCTTATGGATCTTACTGCTAATTTTCTTGTAGGTGCAATGGTAGACCTTAAGCGATAGTCAAATCTTTTAACAGCTGGTTGCTAAGTGGAGCATTTCATTCTCTTTGCATGTCCAGGACATAAAAAAAGAATAGTGCATTCCCATTTGAGAAAAAGTATAATTATTGGAAAATTCAAACAAATAACAAGGAATACCTCGGAAATGGTTCACTTCACACAAAAAATGTAGGTATATGACATAAACTGAGTGCTTTAACGAGCTCTGCATTTTTTGTGTAGTAAAATTTTGTCAATCTCTTACGGTTTTATTATTGACTTATTTGTCAACTAGGTTGTTATTTGTTTAATATATGTAAGACATATGTGCGAAGTAATAAGAGAAAATTGTGTGACCGCACCACTTCAGATTTTGGTTTCTTCAGAATTATTGGGGCTATAGGCATCAGATTCATGCATTGCTAATTTTAAATAATGCAACAATAGATCATAAATTCTGAGTCATTAGAAAATGCTAGAAATGTTGCTTGAAGATTTACTGAACAATAATGCAATGTATAGCGGCAAGGATAAGTATAGCTCACGTGCAGAAAGCGGAAATTCCGCTGGGAATTACGCAGGCCACAAGGATTTCCGCTTAGGTGCTCCTTGTCATTTCACGCCTTTCCTATTCTTTTTTTAAATGCTGATAGGACTTAGACACCTTAGACCATTTCCGAGATTGCTGACATATATTTTAGTACTCCAAATCAAAACGAATCCAAGTTCAGGTGAATATGTACTAATTTATCATGACTTTTCGTAACTTTCTTGCCAATGAATAATTTGTGAATTAAAATGTAAAATTTCCTTCTTAAGCATTTTTAAGACAAATTAAATCAGATGGAGCATCCTATATACGAACATCATAACGGCAATTGACTGGAAGTGGAAAACTCTGTATGTCCCAAAAATAAACATTCAGGAAAAAACCTTATAAAATTTACATCACAAAGAATTGCCTTTAATTAAATATAAATTCTGATACTTCACATCACTGTTAACTTTTCATTCAAACATTTTTTAAAAAGGACATTTGATATCGAGCACAGACTCCCATAAAACTGAACATTTTGGTAAAGCTGTATGTGCCATGTGACTAAACCAAGAAAATGCTGAATGTCCACCCAAGTTCTTGTAGTCTGATATCACTGACACAAAGATTCATAAAATGTCCTGTATTTCACATCAAGGAATTTAATCATAGCAAGTAATTCCTTCTTTTTTTCTGCACTAATTTCACTTGTCAGTGGAAGTTGAGGCGCACTTTCTAAGGATGGCAGATCATTGAATTTCCACCCTTTCTTTGAGGCAGTATTTTTAACACTTAAATAATTTCAGTCTGATTATATAATAAATATAATTCAATAACAGCCCGTCATAAAGCAATATGTGTATGTAACAATATATAAAAAGTGTATATTACAGTTATTGTAAATGTTTATATTATTGTATACATGTGTAACAATGTTATGTGAATGTATTACGTAATTTAATAATGTAGGAGCTGTGAGAAATAGGTTAAAAGTTGCTAACAATGAGGTAACAATGAGACAACCTTGAGGCAATAATTAATTTGAAAGTTTAACAATACTACTGGTGATTCTTGGAAGCAATAATGCAATTTTTGTGACAGTTTAATAAATAACCAATCAACAACCAGAAAAAAGCTTAAGTTAAAGAAAAGTATTCTATTGGATTAGGAATAGCCAATCAGAGACTTGAAATACAGAAATTTACAAATTTAGGCTGTAGAAATCAAGTCAGTTGCTTGTAGACAACGCTCACAACTGGACGCGTTGCTTGCAGACTGTTCCTAATCGGACGCGAGATGTGTCCTACAGAAATTTAATACGTATTTTGTGTGAGAAAATAGTTTACGAGTTACAAAGTGCAAGTAATTAATAAAAGAATCTATCAGCTCTCTATATCAGTGAAGTGTTATTTAAATTGTGTCAAGGATTAATAAATGTAGTGAAGTAAAAATTATAATCTGTGTAAGCCTGAATTCTTCAGCCGCACCACGCCTTGCAAAGAAATTCATGTCTGTAAAAATAATACTGACGCAGCCGAGGCAAACATAAATATATAATATTTAAAGAAACAGTCATATTACAAAGTTAATATTTTTAAATTTGGGACGAAGGCTACCGGGTACCATACGTGCGGTTGCAACTACTTCAAGTTCGGCTAGCCAACAGTTGAACTACAATACAACTCCTACTTCAAATTGGCTTTCCATACGTGAAGCAACAACCTACTTCAAATGGGGCAAAAAACAATCAACTTCATCTTGAAGACAGAGAACTCAATCCAGTCTCCTTCATCAAAAGAAGTTTTCATTAGAAGCTTGCCTTTCTTGTCCGAACTGAAACATATAACTGAAGCTTTCGTTATCTTCAATTTGCTGATGTTCAGATATGCATCAGCTAAGGAAGCCAGATCCGAGAAATCACCTTCACCCATGTTTACCACCTTAAAGGGATTTTTTACTCTAGCTGTAGCCACCATATTTTCCAGCTCTTCAGGCACCATGCATTTAACATTCTTCTTCCTTTTTTCTATGATACCAAAGTCTCGATCATGAAGAAGGTGGTTTGTGTACATAATTTATTTACGTAATTTATTGTTACGTAAGTTATTAGCCTCACGCTTGGGAAGCCAACTTGAAGTAGTTATTGTCTTGGAGTTTATTTATTTAATCAGCTCCATGTATGAACTGGATTGTTTATTACGTAATACGCTGCTACGTATGAGAAGCCGATTTTTGAAGATGTATTTTTGTTGTAACGCTCCAAGTTTAAAAATATTATATTAACTTTGTTATTAAACTGCTTCTATAGATAGTATTTATGTTTGTGTTTGCCTCGGCTGCGTCAGTCTTACTTTAGAGACATGTTTCTCTTAATCAGGGCTGGTACGACAAGAATGTAGGCTTACACAGATTTTAAGTTTAAATTCACTTCTTTTTATTAATCCTTGGCACAAATTAAATAGCACTATACTGATATTAAGAGCTGTGAGATTCTTTAATTTAAAACTTGTGCTTTGTTAACGCGTATATTTAATTTTACGATTCACACGAATACGAAATATTTCTTTAGAGAACACATCTTCCATCCGGTCACTACCAAGGTCTGTCAGCAACTGAAAGATTTCAACCGTCCAAACCCGTAAGCTTCTGTATTTCAAGTCTCTGATTGGGTAATCCTAGTCCAATAGAGTACCTGCATTTAATTCAAGCTTTTTCTGGCTGTTGATTGGCTAATTTTAAACTGTCACAAAATTTACATCATCGTTGCTCTAATCATGACTAGTAGCATTTAAACTCTCAAACTCATTATTGCCTCAAGGTTACCTCATTGTTAGCAACCTTAAACTTATTATTCTCACAGCTCTTGCATTATTAAATTACACAATCCATTCACATAACATTTTTGAACATGTTTACAATAATATAAGCATTTGCAATGACTGTTACATGCATTTTTATAAATTATTACATACATATTGCTTCAAGGCGGGCTGTTGTTGAATTATATATTATATAATACAATTGAAATTATTCAAGTGTTAAAAATACTGCCTCAATCAGAAGGCATGTAACTATGAACCGGACACTAAAAACTTGATTTCAACACCAATGATTCTAATTTACATCACATGCTGGTGGCTGCTTCGCAGCAACAGCTTTCCTTTGCAAGTTGAATATGGCTTTCCAGGAATTCTTAGTTCTGAACATCTTTTTAAGTTAGCAACCTTTCCCTTCCTTTCCATTGTAACAAAGTATTGATGAACACAGTATGGAAATGAATGCACAATATGCAAAACACTACAATAGTGGAGCTCACAACAGGGACAGGATCCAACAAGTACAGTTGTTGGTGCGTGGCACATACAGTGTTCACCATGCCACTACCAATGGAACATACATCCTGGTACATCTATCGGATGTCTTATGAACAGCAAGGAAACCTGTATGGTACTTCAACCTTTCCCATGTTATTCGCCTTGGCACATTCAGCGGTTTCCATGAAAAATCTGACATTACACAATTTTGACACTTTCAGCGTTTCCCACTTCCAGTCTTCAATTGTTTCCCTAACGAGAACAGAATTATAATCGTGGGAATATGATTCTGGTTTTTGGAACAGCCTTATTACGAATGCTCAAATAGAAATAATGTTTTCTAAATAGCAGCTATTCTTTCTATCGCGTGCCATGTGGATATATTCGCAGCTCCATTATTAAGAGCCTTAGATCTACCCACTTTATTTGAGGAATTTAGCATATTACTAGCTATTATTGTTTTCGAGACAAAATTATACGGCTGTTGAGGACTTCAGGTAACTCAACGACACTTAGAGATCCTTTCTAGAGGAAAATAATAATTTAAAAAGTCATAATTGAAATTTCTATGGTAATTTTCAATATGTTTATAAACAGCTAATATAACGTGCATTAAGGACTACGCTGAGGCAAAAAATCGCAATTTCTTTTACTTCCTCCTCTTTAACCGATTAACCCTTTCTTTGTAGGACTTAAACCCACAAGGGCTTATAAGCCAATACTCTAGATCAGCCATGGCGAAACAGTGCTTCGCGAGTCAATTTGCGCCTCAGTTGACTCGCGCACTACCCCTTCATAGCTTCTCCGCCCCTCCACCTCCTACTCATGTCAGCGTGGTCAGTACTACGTCAAACAGTGGCGGCTAGCAATGCCGCTTGCAAAGCAACGTTCGAAGAGCAGAACATTTCATGGAATGGGAGCAGAAGTTCTTCGTTGAGGATGGTGGCAATGCAAAATGTTTTATATGTCCCAAAGCGGAGTAATGCAATTCAACATGAAACGCCATCACAATGCTTATCATTCCGAATATGCCAAGTTACAAGGCAAGTTGGGTCTGTAATTATTATTATTAAACATTTTATTTAATGAGACTTTAATTGTTATTTAAACTACAAGTCAGACTGCTAATTTTCAATATGTTCACAGGACGCGAAAGAACGCAAGAAATTTTGAAATTGATAAAAAACAAGGGACCTAAACCAACTACAAAGACTCAAACTATGGCAGAGAAAAGAAATCACGCTAGTTATATTGTTACCCGGGAAATTGCAAAGGCCTTAAGGCATTTCAGGAAGGAGCATTTATTAAAACATGTTTAATAAAAATTGCTGGGTTTTTATGTCCTCAATTTCAAGTGTTGGCATATTTTCCGACAAACCATTGCAAAGAAAGTTGAAGTGCTTTCTGCCGACGTAATAAGGCAGATGGATTTGAAAATGGCTGACTGTGAAGTTTTCTCTTGCACTGGGCGAGAGTACAGATGTAAGTGACACCTAAATTGGCCATTTTCATTCGAGGTGTTGATAAGGAACCTCATGTTGAAGAGTATTTGCTCGATTTAGTCCTACTAAAAGGCAGTACTACTGGCGAGGAGATATTTAAAGCTCTAAAAATTAGTATTGAAAGATATTGTTTACAGTGGTCAAAATTAGTATCAGACGGAAGAAAGGCCATGGTTGGGGAAAAAGCGGGTTGATTGACAGGTTAAAACATTTTTCAGTGATAAAGGTATTTCGAGCAATTTTTATGCTTGCCATTGTCTGTTGCATCAAGAAGCACTTTGTGCCAAGTCGGTTACACTACAATAGTGATGGATTGTGTTGTGAACAAAATAAAAGGAAGTGCTTTGAAACACCGACAGTTTCGAAATATGTATACTTAAAAATATGGGAGAATCATTTAAGATATTAAGTATTTGTGTGATATTAGATGGCTTAGCAGAGGCGCAATGTTACATCGGTTCTTCGACCTCAGAGATGCATTCCCTGGATTCATGAAAAAAGTAATTTATTTTAGCTTTACATTTACATTATTCTGATATGCTTTAAGGTCATTTTATTGTAATTTTATTGTTTCCTTTTTTAGGGAATGGAAATTTAGGAACTAAATAACGAGGTCTGGGTCTGCGACTTAGCTTTCTTATGCGATATATGTACGCACTTAAACAAACTGAATACTACATTTCAACGACGCAATCAAAATATGTTGATAAGTATAGTTCAGTACAGACGTTCGTAAACAGACTTTCACTCTGGGTAGATCACTTGAAAGAGGGGCAGGTGTACTATTTTCCATGTTTAAATCTCCTTTCAAATTTCTCCTCAGATAAATTCAGTACTTACATTAGTATTCTCTTCACACTTAAAAGTGAATTTTGTGATTACAGATTTCGTGATTTCAGGGTTTTTAAATATGATATATCAGTGTATGTCAATCCATTAAACATAGACGTAAGAAAGGCCAGAATCAATCTGCAAGAGGAGCTGATTCATTTACAGTCTGAAGAAATCATGAAAGTCAGATGTAAGGATTTAATAGGAGTAGAATGTTTTAAAATCTTATGCAACAATAAATATCCGAAGCTTCGATCATATTCAATTTCCATGGAAGCAATGTTTTGTACAACGTGTGTCTATAAACAGTTATTTTCCATGATTAAGTTAGTAAAAAGCAAATGCAGATCCCGACAGACGAACGAGCATCTTCATGACCAGTTACGTCTAGCTGTAAACAACATAATTCCCGATTTCGAATCTCTCATTGTAAACGACATCGGAGAAGCTTAATTTACTTTAAATACAGAGTACAGGACGCCACTGAATCAGTTCGTTCTTTATCACTACCCCGCTCGCCTTCCAAATTCTCCCCCTTCCATAGCTTTGTTATCCAGGTTGCATCGAGGTGCTTCGGGGCAGGCTTACAGTCTCGCCATGCCTGCTCTAGATAGTACATAGCATATCCGGGATGGATGATCAGCGCAATGCCTGATGTGGCGGTGAAGAAGAAGAAAATGAAATGTGATGAAAGGGGTGATATGAAAATTTGAAGATCAAATGATCCAACCAGGCATTCTCTTCCAGGAAAATCGCGAAAAAAATAGCAATTTAAATACTTTAATTTGCATGCTTGTGTGTGTGTGTGTGTGTGTGTGCATGCGCGCTTTGATTTCTTCGGATACCATGCTAGCCTCTAGTTCCAGGTCGCAGGTTCAAACCCGGCAGAGGGCGATGATTTTTGCGGGCGTAAAAATCCTTGGCATGGCTTCCTACGGAAGGGAAGTAAAGCCGGTGGTCCCGTGTCGTAGATTTACGGCACTTAAAAGAATCTCAAGCGTGATAAAGGGGCCACTGAGCACCGATCTTTCACGCCCAATATAGAAGGGACGCTGAAAACCATACCAGCTAATGAGCGTCCATAAATAAAACTCAATTTTTTTTTTTTTTTAGCTTTTCCGCAAGAATGGCTCAATAGACGGTTAGGAAACTTGATGAAACATTTATCAGATATCGCTTAGAAAACAGGATATACAGCATTTTAATTATTTTCTCCAAAGGAGCTTTTTAACGGGGCGCAAACTAAAAAGTCAAAATATCTAGCCTATTATACAAGTTTTGAAAAATGTTATATGACCATATTTAAAAACAGAATGTTTCTTATAGATATATTATTTTCAAAATTTTGATAGGAAGAAGGAGTTACACCAAATTTTCAATGCTATACTTCATGTGCGTAAACCTTTTACTTGTCTTTAAATTTTATTAACACCCTAGAGAAGCAGCGTTATTCCAGATTTTCAAAATATAATCGCTCATGTACAGAGAGAGAGAGAGAGAGAGAGAGAGAGAGGGAGGGAGAGAGATGGAGGAGACCTCTTGGTCCACCACCGCGAATTTACTTCGTTCATCTTTCAGCGCTTTATAGGTCCGGGTAAGTGTAACTTGTTGGTATCGTGCCTGCATTTTATTTTTGTGTGGGACAGAATGAAACTGAAAATGCCGGAGAAAGGGACGTTTTCTCAGCATTATTATAAAAACCACTCGCAAAATCTGCTTCTAAAAGGCAACTATTAAAATAAACCAGCACCATAAGAACTAAATAACGGAATAAATGCGTGGTTTGACCTAACCATGCTTGAAAAAAATTGAATCTTAAATTCATATGCCGTTCTCTACCCACTCTTTAAAAACTATTCTTACTAAAGCTATTCTATCCACTTGTTAATCGAGATAAACGTTTGCAGATGTGATTTTATTACAAAGGTAGGAAGATTGTAGGTGCAAGACCGATACAGAAGGTCTAAGCGATTGTAAAATAAATTTTAAATAGCTGGTCGCTATACAGAATGTTTAAAAAATAGAGGGCATAATTTCAGATAACCATTCCCCATATGTAGACAAAAAACGTTCATTACAACCTGTGTCCGGAAATGTTTGGTTCCTGAAACAAGTGATTTGAAACAAGGCTAACAATAATATTCACCGGAACGTATTTCTTACCGCAGGTAGTTTTCTTTACAGAAGGCGTTCAAAGTGTCCACCTCCTGCTTGAATACAGGCCGCACATCGGCGTCTCATGACCGTACAAACACGACCCCAAATTTCAGGAGTATTTCCTCACAACCTGTCACAATTCGATTGTATGTCAGGCACCGGAGACGAATACACGAACGCTTTTAAATGACCCCACAAGTAGAAATCAACAGAGTTCAAGTCAGGTGAGCGTGAGGGCCAAGCAATTGGGCCACCTCTACCTATCCATCGATCAGGAAACCTTCGATCCAAGTACCGGCGAGCGGTACGACTGAAGTATTCAGGGGCGCCATCATGCAAGAAGTGTGCTTGTTGACGAATGCTCAGTAGAGTGTCTTTATACACATGAGTTATGGTGTTTTCCAGAACGTTTGAGTACGTCTGCTCTAAGTCTGTTTACAAGTTCATGGGGTTCAACTAATGGATCACCAGTGATACTGGTCCACTGTTGAGAGTGGACCCACTTGGTGATGAGATGGAACAATTGCATGTGGGTTTTCATATGCCCGTACATGCTGATTGTGCAAATTTGTAATGCCATCTCGCGTGAGTTGTGCTTCATCTGTAATTAACACTAAGGCTGGAAAGTTCGGATTTGTAGCACACTGCTGCATGAACATCAATCGAGCAGGGTAATTTACTGTCGACAGGGCCAGTATACGTTGCAAATGAATAAGGATACAAATGTTGCTCTCACAACAGTCTCCAGACAGTCTTATGGGGAACATTCACTTGCAACGCTAACCTGAAAGGAATCGTGTGCACAAAATCCAGAATCTCCTCCTCTACATCTAGAATTGTAGATCTTGGTCGTTCCCTCCGCAAACCAGGAGATATAAACTTCCCATGCGCACTGATGGTGATGGATACATTCAAATGTCTTTCAATCTGGACATCTTCGCTGTGGGTACAAACGAAGAGCCAGCGCAGCATTGTCGTCGGCCTTACCAAACACGAAGTGCATTTCTGCCAGCTCTTGTTGAGTACATGTCGCTCAGTCGAACGCCAAACACAACACTCAATATACTCTTCACCTCAGAATGAACTGTGAGAGTGTCCTGTTAATATCTTCTGTAACGGTAATTACCTGCTAGAAGAAAATCGTTCCGGTGAATATCACTGTTTTGAAGGCCATAACTCAGAAACCAAGCATTTCCGGACATATATTGTATGGGAGCTTTTTTATTGTCTACATATGGGGAATGCATACCTGAATTTATACCCTCTAGCTTCGAAACATTCTGTATAACGGCTTTGAATTCTATTCTCTGCATAACTACGAGGAAAAAAAACAAAGAACAAATAGCGACTTACTACTTGAAAAAGGGCGATGTGTTACATTCACATTACATTCTCCATCCACTCGTCTACAAAATATTCTTACAAAGGCTTATTTTTATATTTACTTTATGTTAGTTGGGATAAACGTTTGTAGAAATAATTTCATGAAACTTTTAGTTGCAGGTACAAGATGGTTACTGGAAAACGAAGTAATATTCAGATGTTAAAAAGCGGGTCGCTATATGATAATCTTGAAATTATACAATCTTTGCATAACATCGCGAGTAATAAATAAATGATTATAGCCCAAACAATCTGATGTGTTTCACTCACATGACTTTCTCTACTCTTGTATATACTATTACTTTCTCTACTACGTATAGTAAGTAGTGGAAGTATTGTATTCCACCCAAAAATTCGATACCGAGATTTTACCGGAAACACATGCTTTTAGACCCCCTGAATCCAAAAAAAGCATTTTTGGAAACATGTCCGTGTGTGTGTCTGTGAACAGCATAACTCAGAAACAAACAGTCGAATAAACACCAAACTTGGTATTTAGGTTCAGTATCTTCCAGAGATGCGACAGGAAGGTTTTCAAGAAAATCTCGCCACCCCAGATTACCCTTTACATGAAAGATTTTTCGAAAATTTTAATTTTCTCAAAAATGGCTCCAACGATTTTGATTAAAATATCATATTTAGGATATTTTAATGACAAATAAAATGTATATCTTGAATTTTATGGAAATGTTCCCAAAAGTATTCTTCATTGTGAACGACTTTTGCATAACTGGTAAACCATAAGAGATAGACAAAATTTTACTACACAAATATAGATCGCGTTAAAATACACAATTTATGTCATATACGTTTTTATTGTTGAGTGAACCATTTTCGAGATATTCCTTGTTAGTCCCTTAAATTTTTCAAAACTTATTTTCTCAAATGGGAATTCGTTATTCATTTTTTTTGTCTTGGATATGCAAACAGTATTAATCTGTGGCAAAGGGAATGGTGCTGCACCTAGCAACCAGCTATTAAGAGATATGTATGTGCTTAAAGGCTACTGTATTTCTATATTGCCGTTGTAAATATATATTCTCCTTACATCTACAAGAAAATTAGCAATAAGATAGAGTCTGCAAATTTTATCTGGATTAAAATGAAGTAGGTGGAGAATAAGCGTTTGTAAAAATAGTTTGTACAAGAATAGAGAAAGTCATGTGAGTGTAACACATCAGATTTGTTTTACAAACGTTTATTCTCTATATCCTTCATGCTAATCGAGATATGGAGATGTCAATGTTATTGCTAATTTTCTTATAGATGCAAGGGGAATATGGTAAGTTATAATCGATAGTCAATCTTTTAAGCGTTGGTTGCTATGTGGCGCATTCCAGTCTCTTTGCATGTCCAGGACACAAAACAAATGAATAACAAATTTGAGAAAAAGTATAAGTATTGGCAAATATAAGGGAATAACCAGCAATATCTCGAAAATGGTTCACTCTACAAAAAAACACTCTACAAATGATATAAGTTGTGTATTTTAAAGCGATCTACATTTTTTTGTGCAGTAAAAGTTTGTCCATCTCTTATGGTTTACCAGTTATGCAAAAGTCGTTCACAATGAAGAACACTTTTGGAGACATTCCCAAAAAATTCGAGATATACATTTCATTTGTCATGAAAATATCTTAAACATATGATATTTTAATCAAAATCGTTAGAGCTATTTTTGAGAAAATTAAAATTTTCGAAAAATGTTCCATGTTAAGGGTATTCTGGGGTGGGGGGATTTTCTTGAAAACCTTCGTGTCGCATCTCTGGAAGATAATGAACATATATACCAAGTTTGGTGTTTATCCGACTGTTCGTTTCTGAGTTATGCTGTTCACAGACAGACAGATAGACAGACACACGGACATGTTTCTAAAAAAGCTTTTTTTGGATTCAGGGGGTCTCAAAACATGTATTTCCGGTGAAATCTCGGTATCGAATTTTTGGGTGGAATACAATACTTTTATTTCATATTAATCGAGATAAACATTTGCAGCAACGATCTTTTGACAATAAGGAGAATTACATTTTACACATAGCACCAGTTCTAAAAATATCTGACTTTCGCTTAAGGCGTACTATGTTTCACTTGGTTTGTATTTGCAAGGGCAATATAGAAATACAGTAGCCTTTAAGCATAAACATTACTCTTAATAGCTGGTTGCTATGTGTAGTACCATTCCCTTTGCCACAGATTAATACTCCTTGCATATCCAAGACAAAAAAATGAATAACGAATTTCCATTTGAAAAAATAAGTTTTGAAAAATTTAAGGGAATAACAAGTAATATCTCGAAAATGGTTCACTCAACAAAAAAAAAATGTATGACATAAATTGTGTGTTTTAACGCGATCTACATTTTTTGTGTAATAAAAGTTTGTCTATCTTATGGTTTACCAGTTATTCAAAAGTCGTTCACAATAAAGAATACTTTGGGAGACATTCGCAGAAAATGCAAGATATACATTTTATTTGTCATGAAAATATCTTAACCATATGATACTTTAATCAAAATCGTTATAGCCATTTTTGAGAAAATTAAAATTTTCGAAAAATCTTCCATGTAAAGGGTAATCTGGGGTGGGGGGATTTTCTTGAAAACCTTAAACTCGCATCTCTGGAAGATACTGAACATAAATACCAAGTTTAGTGTTTATCCGACTGTTCGTTTCTGAATTATGCTGTTCACAGACACACACACGGACATGTTTCCATAAATGCTTTTTTTGGATTCAGGGGGTCTCAAAACGTGTATTTCCGGTGAAATCTCGGTATCGAATTTTTGGGTGGAATACAATACTACCCCTACTTACTATACGTAGTAGAGAAAGTAAAAATGAATAACGAATTTGAGAAAAACTATTAAGTATTGGAAAATTTAAGAGAATAACAAGCAATATCTCGAAAATGGTTCACTCAACAACATAAATGTATATGACATAAATTATGTATTTTAACGCGATCTACATTCTTTGTGCAGTAAAATTTTGTCTATCTCTTATGGTTTACCAGTTATGCAAAAGTCGTTCACAATGAAGAATACTTTTGGAGACATTCCCAGAAAATTCGAGATATACATTTCATTTGTCATGAAAATATCTTAAACATATGATATTTTAATCAAAATCGTTAGAGCTATTTTTGAGAAAATTAAAATTTTCGAAAAATGTTCCATGTAGAGGGTAATCTGTGGTGGGGGGATTTTCTTGAAAATCTTTGTGTCGCATCTCTGGAAGATACTGAACCTAAATACCTAGTTTAGTATTTATCCGACTGTTCGTTTCTGAGTTATGCTGTTCACACACACACACACACACGCGCGCGCGCGGACATGTTTCCAAAACTGCTTTTTTGGATTCAGGGGGTCTCAAAACATGTATTTCCGGTGAAATCCCGGTATCGAATTTTTGGGTGGAATACAATACTTCCCCTACTTACTATACGTAGTAGAGAAAGTAAAAATGACATGTTTGAAAAGTTCAAAGCAATAACAGCGTTATTTCGGAAATAGTCGATTAAAAAAAATTGTAATAAATTGTTTTTTAAAGGGATCTACATTTTTTGTTCTATCTCTTATGGTTTACCAGGTGTACAAAAATCTTTCCGAATGAAGAGGACTTTATTGGCTATTTCCCGAAAATTCAAGATACAAATTATATCTGGCACATCTTAAACATATTGTAGTTTAATCAGAATCATTATAGCAATTCTTGAATCAATAAAAAATAATGAAACATGTTCCATGTAAAAGGTGGTTTATTTTGGGAGGATTGTTTTGAAAATATTCATGTCGCATCTTTGTAGGTACTGAATTTTAATACCAAGTTTGGTATTTATTGAGAGAGGTATAGTGTTGTATTTGTGCATTTGTAGCACCACGTTGTGGAAGCCAATATAATGGGAGAATGTTATGTTGATTTCTGCGTTGCCATCTTGTGTGACGTCACTCGTTGGTTTGGTCTGGTCCGTATATCCCTCTGGCGTTAGCAATTTGCATGAATTTTAAATGTCCACCGGCTAGCTATTATCTTATCTAGGTAGGCATGTTTGTCTTACAGGTTGTGAAGCGGAAAAGGAATCTTTTATCCAAAAATTACTAGTGAAGAAATGTATTTTATAATGTTTTATTGTCTCACACGTGCACTGACACTTTCACAGATTTATCTAGATAATCGCCATATTGAAACCGTTTATAATAACGTCTTATCACTTTTAACTCACGTACTTCAATTTGGTATATTTAACTTTAGAATATTTTGTAAGATTTCTCGTACTTCTGCTGCGTGTAACTTATGACGAAAATGAAGGACTGATTGGCGACATCTTTTTGAACTGCGGAATTGACGTGGAATGTACGGAGAATTTTGTATAACTGCGGGGCGACCGGCTTCGAGCATGGCTATTTATAGGCTTGCCTTAAGATACACCCAAAGATTATAAATGAACTGCTATTGGCTAATAAAACGCGCCAACATTAGCGTCTATTTTACTATCCAATGAAAACCACTAATACATATTACTTTTATAGAATGTTCTAGAAGCTTTTTTACCGAAAAGGCGCGAAACATTACGTAACTTCCTGGTTCCCGGTAACGATAAACAACTCAAACCCTTCATTGCAGTATTGTTATTGTTAACAGTTTCAGTAGAGCCGAAAATTATTATTTACCATTAATAATTACAATTATTAAACCTCTGAAATCAATGTTACATAAAAATACATATTCATAATAAAATAATTATTTACATTAAAGTAATTTGTGATACAAATTACCGTCTCATATGCCCCACTAGAAACATAATTATAAATATTTATAACCTGTTTGGAAATTTTATAATTTTGTTTTTAGTCTCCTAAATCTTGGAACACACGTTATCACTTTCACTTAACACTTCACACGCATTTAGCACACGACATATGTTTTATCTCGCCACTACTTACTGGCTCTGGTTTAATTAATTTTGACATTAATCTGACGTTACAAACAATTTTTTTTTATAGCAAATACTTTACCCTAAATTACTTATTTACTGCTACCAAATTGTTTTCTTTGAGTTGTTGACAAAAATTTACACATTTAAGATTTTTGTAATTATTATACATATGTACCAAAATATTCACCCTCAACACAAATATTTACATCTCTTAAATCTAGGCATTGTTTCACATGTTCTATTTACTACATAAATATTGGTTTTAATTATGTTTACCATTTTTTTTTCCATTTTTTTTTACTTTATCTTAACAATACTCTTGGAATAGTATTTATGTACTTTACTTTAATATAACATCATGCTTTATTTCACATGTTCTGTTACTATTAAAAATGTTATTTTCCTCTCAAACATTTAATCATGTCCAAAATTTATTTCTCCTTTCCTATGACGTACATATTTATTTAACCCTCTTACGTTCCAATACATTGCTCTGCATTTCGTCTTTAACTATTCAGCATTTATTATTTATCATCTTTGTCTTTTGTTTCACCATGATCTTCATGGTTATATGGTTTAAGCATCTCAATATGGAACTTTCCTATGCTTTTTCGATTTGTTGGATTACATAACTCATATGTATTAGTTCCATATACTTTAACAACTTCATATGGTCCATGGTATTTGAGAAACATTCGCCAATAAAGTTTATTTTCTTTATCCGACAATTTCTTGGTTTTAACCAGAACTAAATCTCCTATTTTGATCCTCCATTTCTTTCTCTTCTTTTCTTCATGTTATTTGTATCGCTCACATGGTAGTCTTTTGTTTGGATTGTAAATTCCTCTACTTTCTCTGGCATTTCTGCTAGCTGTTGAAAATATGGCGTGGCATTCCCTTCATATTCTGTGACTACCTGCTTTATCTGACTATTTCTATCAGTTTCTGTTATTTGCACAAAAAACTCTTGGTCACAAATATTTTTCTCATCCTTTGTCATATCGATTACAGAAACTTTTTCTTTTATAAATGGTACCCTTATTTCTCTATCTTCTTTTGTTATTTTTAACTCTTCATGTTTAAAATCTATACATGCTTCATATTCATGTAGGAAGTCACATCCTATAATTATGTCACAAATCAGATGGTTTACAATTAGAAACATAACCTCAAAATTCTCTCCGCCAATAAGTATGCTAAGTAGAGCTTGTGTTTTTATGACCTGTGCAGTTCTTCCAATTGCAACACGACAAACTAAATTACTAGTGGGAAGAGCCATAATCTTGTTACCTTCATTAATTAAATTTATGTAAAATTTCTGTGAGCAAATTGAAGCTGATGAACCAGAATCTATAGTTGCAATGATTTCTTTCTTCGCAATTTCCATTCTAACATGAGGTGACTCAAAATTTTCTCCCTTATCTTTTGTTGCTGTAATCTTATTACAGGGTGTATGTGTAGGCGTATGATTTGTATTGGTAATGGATACTGAATTATTAAAGACGTCCTGAGAACCTACTACACAGGAGTCTGTTAACAGTTTTCCTGGTTATTTCCATGTTCACGTACGGGACTGCCATTCCTAACAGGCGCTAAATCTATCTCCGTGTCGCTACCATTGTTTTGAGTTCCCCTTCCTCGAGTTCGAAGTCCTCGATTTCTGACATTTTGTCCCCTTGGCACGTAATTTTCTTGCCGTTCCTCAGATCTTTCTCGGTTATTTTCCCTCCAGTGAGTGAAATTTCCCCTCTGTCTAGTGTACCTCCTTCCATAATTTTGCCCTCTTTCAGGCAATCTTTCTGTCCTGACATAATTTATTTGTTCCTGCCGGCCTAGTCTCCTATCTATCCTTGATCTTTCAAATTGTGGAACATATGATTGATACCGTTGTCTGGTATTAATTTCATGATGTCTGTCTTGTCCTCTTATTTGTTGATAATTACCTTGGTAATTTCTTCTATCTCGTACATCTAAAAATCTATGTTCCCACTCCCGAGACATATCTTCTTCCTGTTGTTCCAAAGCTGTTATTAATTCTGTCATCTCATAGATGTTCCGTGGTTTTGCAATCAATAAGTAATTTTGTATCCTGATAGGATAATGCCTTGCGAGCAAACTCACAAAATCTTCCTCACTGATTGGAGGTGACAAGTTTCTAACCTGACTTGCATGTTTTAGTAAGTAATCAGTCATCGATATTCCCTCTCGTGGATTAAATTGACCATGACTAAGCATTGCTCGTATTCTTTGCTGTACCGTTACATTCCAAAATCTGTTCATGAATAATCTCTTAAAGGATTCATATGAAATTTCACCCCCTGATACCATTTGTAACCAATCTAAGGTTTTCTGGTCCAAACATCTTTTGACAACTATCATTTTCAATGCTTCAGGTATCTTTTTAATTTGAAAATACTCTGATAATTCTGCAATGAACTGTACTGGACTGGAGTTTTCATTAAATTTTGGAAGTGGAAAATCACTTAAGATATGATTGTAATTTTGCAAATTCCCTATTCCCATATTTAAATTCTCTAGTGTAACTTGTGTACTCTGAGTTTCAGCATTAGCTATGGATGAAGCTGCCGCATCACTCACATTATTTGTTATACCTGAGGAACTACCTCTATCATTATTTTGTACATCTGACACATGCACATCACATATATTTGCCCTTGAATTCAATTCTAACCTGTTTACAGTACCTTGCAGATTTTCTATTGTCTGTTCCAATTTCTTGTTATTCTCATTTTGAACATTTTGGTGTTTGTTAATTTCAGAAGTTAGCTTTTGATTCAAATCTTTAGACAAATCTTTAACTTCACCTGACAATTTATTTATCTGTTTTTCTGACTCCTTCTGAATTTCAGATATTTCCCCTCTGAAATTAACTTGCACCTGTATTAGATCTGCATTTGTAGCCTCCATCATCTCTTTTAACTTACTTGAAATGCTACTCATTCGGCTACCTAGCTCTGTACATTTTACATTAACATGCTCTATTTTATTGTTAACCTCACTTTTTTGGTTAGATATTTCCCTGCTCATGTCTAACATTTTCTTTGAAACCTCACCTATCTCATTTACTATCATTTCCTGATTTTCATTTCTCATTCTCATCATACTACTATCTAGCTCCATGAATTTCTTTTCAATTTCTTCCCTGTTTTGTTCTAAGCTTTTATCAATATCTTCTCTTAACTCCCTATGACTCTTTTGCATATCTTCCCTGTTTTGATCTATTTTCTTTTCTAATTTCTCATTATTCTTACAAATTTCTTCCCTTAATTGATCTGTAATACTCTTACTAATATCTTCCCTCAATTCCCTCTTATTCTTTTCCATATCTTCCCTTAATTTCTCATTATTCTGAGTTAGTTTTTGTTCTAAACTCCTATCAATATCTTCCCTTAATTCTTCCCTCAATTCCCTCTTCATATTTCTCAGCATTTCCATCATCACAATAGTATCAAGATTAACATTTCCTGCTATTCTACTCTCACTTTCTGCACTAACATTTTCATCTTCAAACCCCAAAAAATCTGGGCTATTTCCTGTACTTTGTATTGGATCACAGCTAACTGTTACACTATCTCCCTCCATAATTATTTCTTCTGTATTATTGGTAGCCATTGTTTTTATTATCCTACCGCTCCTCATTAACATTTATTTACCTTTTTGATGCTGTCTGATGCTGTAGTTTTGATGTCCAGCGTTCTGCCCCATTCTCCTAGATTTGTATGTCGCTTCTGCGTTGTATCGTGATGAATCTACGTCGTTTCGATGTTTTCTTGTAGCTGAATTACCCTTCTGTCTCGGAATCTGCGTCTTGTAGGTCGTTTCACTGCTGCTTTCGCCTCTTCCTGGTTATTCTTGTTCCTTTCCTAGTCGTCTAGCCTTCCTTTCCTAGTTGTCGCTCCACGTTGATGCGCCAATTTGCGAGAGGACAAATTGTATATTTACTTCACTTTAACTGCCCCACGTATGGGAGCCAATTTGAAAGGGGTATAGCACAAATTGTATATATGTTTTAAGGCACCACGTTGTGGATGTTTCTCACGTAATGTTGTTTACCTCACTAGTGCAGCCATCTCGTGTGTTGTGACGTCACTCGTTGGTTTGGTCTGGTCCGTATATCCCTCTGGCGTTAGCAATTTGCATGAATTTTAAATGTCCACCGGCTAGCTATTATCTTATCTAGGTAGGCATGTTTGTCTTACAGGTTGTGAAGCGGAAAAGGAATCTTTTATCCAAAAATTACTAGTGAAGAAATGTATTTTATAATGTTTTATTGTCTCACACGTGCACTGACACTTTCACAGATTTATCTAGATAATCGCCATATTGAAACTGTTTATAATAACGTCTTATCACTTTTAACTCACGTACTTCAATTTGGTATATTTAACTTTAGAATATTTTGTAAGATTTCTCGTACTTCTGCTGCGTGTAACTTATGACGAAAATGAAGGACTGATTGGCGACATCTTTTTGAACTGCGGAATTGACGTGGAATGTACGGAGAATTTTGTATAACTGCGGGGCGACCGGCTTCGAGCATGGCTATTTATAGGCTTGCCTTAAGATACACCCAAAGATTATAAATGAACTGCTATTGGCTAATAAAACGCGCCAACATTAGCGTCTATTTTACTATCCAATGAAAACCACTAATACATATTACTTTTATAGAATGTTCTAGAAGCTTTTTTACCGAAAAGGCGCGAAACATTACGTAACTTCCTGGTTCCCGGTAACGATAAACAACTCAAACCCTTCATTGCAGTATTGTTATTGTTAACAGTTTCAGTAGAGCCGAAAATTATTATTTACCATTAATAATTACAATTATTAAACCTCTGAAATCAATGTTACATAAAAATACATATTCATAATAAAATAATTATTTACATTAAAGTAATTTGTGATACAAATTACCGTCTCATATAGGTACTGAATTTTAATACCAAGTTTGGTATTTATCCAGCATTTCTTTTTTGAATTATGCTGTTTACACACACATACACGAGCGCGCGCACTTGCATGCATTTCCGGCGAAATCTCAATATTGAATTTACGGGTGGAATGTAATAGGGAAAGTAAAAATGCTTCTTTTTGGGTTCAGGGATCTCTAAACGCGGATTTATTGTGTAAACCTGACATGGAATTTTTGTTTGGAATGCAATACTTCGTGTTACATAATATTATGTAGTTGCTAGAGAAAGCCAAAATAATAATAATAATCACAATTAAATCATTTCCATTGCTGTTTGTATTAACATTCGTTCATTTAAAATTCCATATTGGGAATATCGATATTGGTTTCTTAGTCAATCTGTTTTGAGGGACTTTAGATGGCTTCATTTTGATGTATTAAGGAAAACACGGTTTTAGAACTCGGCTATAATATTCGACTTTCCTTCTGCTAGTATCGGCAGATCCCTACTGAATCATGCTGATTTTTGTACGTAATATCGTTAAATATACATTTTTGGACCGGTCCGATTTTACTTCCAAATACGCTTTTCCGTATCATATTCTTTCCGAATAGTTAATATTTGGAATAGTCCTTGTTTGAAAACGCGAATTCCGAAGCGCTTATTTTGGAAAATACGAGGAACATTTTTTTCCGTATTCTCTATTTCGAAAAACTATTTTTATATAAATTAAATGACAGTTCAGAAACGAAGTGATTATATTATTGTATACCTTATATCCTTTAAGTGATTTCTTATTTAAGAAGTGGTACCGTAATTTTGGCAAATATATAAAGCTGTGATCGTTTTCCTATGTAGGAACACTGAAGGACAATATTGGGAATGGTTGCTGTCATGCAAGGATTTTTGATCAATAACCGCTTGGAAAGGGTTGTAAATCCTTGAGGTTGTTGGATCGATGTTAATATGTATCGTGGCATCGAGGCGATTCCGCAGTCTTATGGGTAACGCAGGAGCACAACGTCTCCTGCCTTGCTCTGTTTTGCCGGAAAGACAAACGTCAAAGCAACCCACTAATGGAATCATCTTGTCTGAGGTGACATCCTGAAGCTCCCGGAAGCACTCTACATCCCGTTGAGGCGCGGAGATAGCGTTGGCAGCATGTGTATCTATTTTCCCGTTGCGGACTCTAGCATCATTGTAAGCCCCCAGCAGCCCATCTGCCTACGCCGTCTTAAGTAACACGCGGCTACATGGATCTGAGGGGGAAGTGTTCTAACTATATCTTTTTGTAATGATGAAGTCAGTCACACAATTTTGCAACATTACTTGAATTGTCAAAGCTTTTACTTTTCATAACATTCTTTTCACGATTTTCGTATACTACCTCTCTTGCTTGACAGAGGAGTGTACACGAGAGTCAAAGGAAGTTGTTCCGCTCTTCTGCTCTGAAAGGTATCGTTGTTAATCGCTCGAAAGTGAAGATTTGCATGAATAAGGAAAGAATCATTTTAAATGATCTATCAAGGAACCATACAGCAGCAGTGTGGGATTCTCTCTCTTGCTGAATGCTAGTAAAGGGTCTTTCAACAAGAGTGTCCTATCTTTAACATGTGATAGCTGCCGTTGTTATTCAGTTACAGCAGTCATTTTTTTTCATGTGGTTGCAGTTGTTATTGACAAATAGCCATGGAACGTTACAGCATTCAGCAACGCGTAGAAATTGTGAAAATTTATTATCAAAATGGATCATCTGTTCGCCAAACCTTCCGAGTGTTGCGTGAAGTATACGTCCCTGCGAGAGAACGATTCGGCGTTTGATCGATACATTTGAAAGAAGTGGTTCTGTCAGAGCTCAAAGAACGCCTGTAGGTAATCGACGTAAGCGCTCCAACGAAAACATAGGCAACGTTCGTGAGAATGTACGCGAGAACGGAAACAAATCAATTGCTCGTTGAGCGCAAGAATTGAGGCTTTCGCCGACCACAACTTGGCGAATTCTGCATCTGGACTTGAAGTTTCACGCTTACAAAATGGTGTTAACTCAAGAACTAAATCTCAACGACCATAGGTTGCGCGGTGTATTCGCTGACTGGGTTATGGAACAATTGGAAGCTGACCCGGATTTTTGTCGAAAAATCATCTTCAGCGTCGAAGTCCACTTTTGGATAGATGGTTGTATTAACAAACAAAATTGCGGCTATTGGAGCAAACAAAATCAAATGCAGATTCAAGAACGACCACTTCATCCTCAAAAGGTTACTGTGTGGTGTGGATTTTGGTATGGTGGAATCATTGGTCCATATTTTTTCCAAATGAAGATGGAGAAACTCTAACTGTCAATGAAGAAAGATACCGGGCTCTTATAAGGGACTATTTTTGGCCACATGTCAGTTCAGAGGTTTCATCATTTCCCGTGGTGGTGATGTTAACTGGCCCCCGAGGTCATGTGATTTAACGCCATTGGATTACTCTTGTGGGGTTATGTTAAATTTCGAGTTTATGTCAACAAGCCAGAAGCGTAAATGATCTTATGAATAACATCACGCGTGTTATTCGTGAATTGGACCCAATTTACGTTCTTCTGTCATTGAAAATTGGGTCAACCGTATATGCACAACTCAACAAGTCCCGGCGGTCCCTTAACCGAGGTTCCCTTCCACACGTAATGACATTAATTATGTTCTAAAATATAAAAAGAAATAAACCTCTATCATTTGTAGAACGTGATTTTTTATTTAAGTTCAAAGATAGGACACTCTTGTTGAAAGACGCTATACTTGATCCTGTTGATACCCAGTTTCATTGCGCATATCATGCAAATGCTGCACGTTCAAATATCTTTATAGATCCAGTTATGGGCTCTCTGCAAAACTTTCTGCTGAAGAAGAGTTAAATGAGAGCTGGCTTTGTTTTAGACTTCTTCTAACAAGAATATCAGCATTCCTGACGGACACTTTTGGAGTTCGGTGTCCGAGTGCCTGTGGTGCAAATGGCTCGGGATGATTTGTTGCTTTCTGCTTCAGCTCTGTTTCAGCTTGCGACCACTCGGTATTGGGATGGTACGTGTGCTAGAAAGTGAGCGTTATAACATTTCCACGATTGTTAATTTGCACGGGACTTTCCTTCATACCCAACATTTCGCCCGTGGACCGATTCTGTTTTTATAATATTTATACCATCACCAGCGAGTTTCCCTCCTTTTTGGTTTCTGAAATTACTTACCGGCCGCCTACATTTTAATATTCGAAGTATTAAAGCAGGAAAGTCGTTGCTTTGTAGTTGAATTTTTGAAGAATTTATATAATTAGTAGTTCTGCTTTTAGTATATAATCCCCCAAGTATTGAAGCCATATATTACTAACGACGAACTCAAACCATGTGGTTTTATAGTTCGCTTTCACGATTCGAATTTCACTTAAATTTAGATCATACAATGATGACATAAAGGAATGTGCGAGTGTTGGTGTTGCCTCCTTTCTGTCCAGTGCTGTAGTTTTTCAAGATGTAAATATTTACGGGTTTATGTTTGGAAATTCATGGATCTAGAGGCTTAGAGTATTTTGACAATAATTTTGCTATTGAAGCATTATTGTGTACGAAGGATAGAGCGAGGGAAAGTAATTAAAAATCCGAGTGTTACACTCACATGACTTTCTCTACTCTTGTACAAACTATTTTTACAAACTCTTATTCTCCATCTATTTAATATTAATCGAGATAAACATTTGCAGAAACGATCTTTTGACATGCAAAGAAAATTAGATTTTACACATAGTGACCAGTTCTAAAAATATTTGACTATCGCTTAAGGCCTACTATGTTCCCCTTGTTTTGTATTTGCAAGGGCAATATAGAAATACAGCAGCCTTTAAGCATAGACACATCTCTTAATAGCTGGTTGCTAGGTGCAGCACCATTCGCTTTGCCACAGATTAATACTCTTTGAATATTCAAGACAAAAAAAATGAATAACGAATTTCCATTTGAGAAAATAAGTATTAAAATTTAAGGGAATAACAAGAAATATCTCGAAAACAGTTCACTCAACAAAAAAAATGTATATGACATAAATTGTGTATTTTAACGCGATCTACATTTTTTGTGAAGTAAAGTTTTGTCTATCTCTTATGGTTTACCAGTTATGCAAAACTCGTTCACAATGAAGAATAATTTTGGAGACATTTCAAGAAAATTCGTGATATACATTTTATATGTCATGAAAATATCTTAAACATATGATATTTTAATCAAAATCGTTAGAGTCATTTTGAGAAAATTAAAATTTTCGAAAAATGTTCCATGTAAGAGGTAATCTGGGGTGGGGGGATTTTCTTGAAAACCTTCGTGTCGCATCTCTGGAAGATAGTGAACCTAAATACCAAGTTTGGTGTTTATCCGACTGTTTGTTTATGATTTATGTTGTTCACAGACACACACACACACAGACACACACACGGACATGTTTCCAGAAATGCTTTTTTTTGGATTCTGGGGGTTTCAAAACATGTATTTCCGGTGAAATCTCGGTATCGAATTTTTGGGTGGAATACAATACTTCCCCTACTTACTATACGTAGTAGAGAAAGTAAAAACATTAGAAGTTCGTTGTTTTAGTCGCTGTTTCTTATGTTCACAATTTGCTTTTCGAGATTCATGATTAAAATAGTTGGTATGTCGTACCGTTTAAAGCTTAGGCAATAACTTATTTCTGGTAATTATGGGGTTATGCTTAGTAAATACTATGAACAAACTTAGTGACTCATCCAGGGTCACCCATCAAAACTTTAATAGCATTTAGAATGGAAGTGGACTTCTGTGGTGCCTTTGGAAGTAGGTTCTATGAGGTTCCAAACTTTGCTTTTTCTGCCACTTGCCTATGAAAAATAGAGGAAATATTGTATTTCAGACAGAATTCGATATCGAAGTTTCACTGGAAGTGCAAACCGCGTCCAAAATTATTTTTAGAAAAATCTGATGTGATACATTCACATGACCTTCTCTAGCCTCTATCGTTTTATTAGTGGGTATACAAACTATTCTTACTAAAGCTTATTTTTCTGTATACTACATTTTAATCCAAATAAATCTTTGAAGAAACTACCTTACACGTTTCGTTATAGATATAAGGGAAACAGCGATAGTCAAATGTTTAAGAACTGGACGCTATATGCTGGCCTTAAAATCCCATATTGTTTCCATGACATCGCGAGAAACAACTGAATGTTGAGAGGACTTCAAGAGAATGACTAAGAAATGAACAATTGCAACCTTTAATAACGGATATCTCAGAAATGGCTTATGCCATAAAAAGTTATTGGATACAAATTGTTTTTTTAAGAGATATAGTTTTTTTTTGGTAATAAGATTTTGGTCTAACGCTTAACGTTTACGAGTTATACAAAATTCCTTCCGAATGGAGAGGACTTCATAGCTATTTCCAGAAAATTCAATATGCACATTTTATGTCATGTAAATATCCTTCATGTGTGATATTTTAATCAAAATCGTTTGAGCCATTTTTTCCGCGCGCGCGGAAATTTTTCTAAAAAGCTTTATTTGGATTGAGGCGGCTTCAAAACATTTATTTCCAGTGAAATCTCGGTATCGAATCGCAAGTCCTCGAGCCGGCTCAAGCTTAATTTGAAAAATTGTTTGTCTGTCTCTTGTCACCTCCGACAGTTGGGTTTGAAAATGAACACAAAGAAAAAAGAATTTTCACATACAACATAGAATTTTATTTTTCATTTAAATAAGTTAAACGTATGGTATTTTAAACAAAATCATTAGTACCATTTTTGAAAAAAAAGAAAAACTTTTCATGCAAAGGGAAAGCAAAGACGAAACAAACTTATCAAAGCTTTTGGTCCGTGATACTGAGATGCACGGAATGGTACAGCTATCGCAACATGCACACATACATAGAAGTAGTAATACCAGAAATAATAAAAATAAATGCTCGCTTTGGCGAATTGCGAATAACATTACAGTAGCACGGCAGCTGCAAACTCTGCCTCCCTCGTCCATCCACCCAGTACAGAGTGCAGTAATAGGGGCCGTATACACTCAGTAAGACAGTATGCCGCCTGCATGGGAATTGCAGAATTTCAGATCTTCCTGGAATAACAATAATTGTAATAACAATAGTTAATAACTACAAAAAAAATTATTTGAAACAAAATTAGATAGTATGGCCCGGGCCGGGTGGTGCAGTATACTATATAAGCTATTCTCGAGCTCCGGCTCGGTTCAAACCGAGTTGGGCCGGACCTAAGAATTTCGGCTAGTGTAGGCCTCTAGTGCGTACGAGTGTGTGAGCGAGTGAGCGAGCGAGTGTTTGCGGACAGTATAGCTAAGAGCTGTCAGATGAATATCAAAATTCGTATTTAAGTCCAGTATCTTTAAAAGATGTAACACGAACATTTTTAAAAAATGCTCCCACTCCAAACTACGGAGGGTTGCCCCATTTAAGCTCGGACGATTTTGCTTGTTTTGTTTTTCATGGCGATATTCCCTTTCGCCATCATATATTGTGTTCAATGTGATTTCCACGGGCTTTAACTATGACTCTGCAGCGCAATTTCCATTGAAGAGGGCTGCGTCTAAGAACAGGAAGGGAGATGTTAGCCCACTGCTCCTGGCGGACTTTCCAGAATCCTTCAATTGTGGTGAGACGCAGAGAAGCAAGGCGCTGTTTCAGCAGCCAAATCCGTAAAAATTCTTGGCGAGGCATCTGGTGACTTCACAGGGATCCTTTTAAATGGTATCACATTGACACCCGTTTCCATAGCTTTCCAGTGGTAGTAATGCTGGGAAGACCGAGAGGTGTGACTGGATGCTTTATCCATGTGCAGACAAACATTTGGGGCATCCTCACCATACAACCGACGAATCTCATCATCAAAAATTGGGTCCATAACATTCCTTTGATAGTAGGCTGCATTAGGTTTTACATTCCTGGCAACTCTGTGAATGCGAGTTTCCCCCGAGAGCAATAACCTGCAACCACCATGAATCCCTTGGAAAACTTTTCCTTGTTCTCCTGAATAAAGTTGAAGCCCCCTTTTGGCCCACTTGATGGTAATAAATGGCTCGGGTTTTTTGTGTCACCTAGATAAACACATGCTTCATCTAAAGAAACCACCCATTGTCACTTTCCACCTGCCATGTAGTGTTTAGAGGGTTTTCATGCGTTGTTGAAGTGTTCTCTAAAGTGCGGCTCTTTCAAGGCGTGTCCACGTGCTTTATGTCGTCGTTTTAAACCCAAATTGCTGTGTATTATCCGATAGACGGTCCCTTTGGATATTCCAATACGGCTGGAAATGCTTCTTTGGGTTGGTGGGTTTTCTTGAGTCACTGTTGCACTCACCTTGGCTACTACTGCTTTAGGTCATGTTGGTTGTGACCTTTTTCTTGCTAGTTTTTTTGCACACTGAGCCTCGGGTGGGATCCATTTTTATACGCCCCACACACGACTTACTTATGGTAAGATCTTATTGTTTGCGCCTTTCCACTATCATTGAAAGGCTGTAACCGGCAACGGAAAGCTCAACAATGTATGCCAGAAGTCAGCGATTGTTACGAGTAAACTTTGCCTCAGACTGGCCCAGCAGACAGCTGGCACTCGCTGATGCAATAATAAGCATAAGCAGTTTGACCAATGACAGAGTGGGAGAGTGATTCAAAGTCGTCCGAACTTAAGTGGGGCAACCCTCCGTATGACCTTTTTAATTAATTACTTGCACTTTTTTTTAACACAAACTATTTTTTTATCTCACACTGAATACGTATTAAATTTCTCGAGGACACATCTCGCGTCCGATTAGGAACACTGTCAACAACCAACACGTCCAGTTATGAGCGCTGTCTACGAGCAACTGACTTGATTTCTACCGCCACATTTGTAAATTTCTGTATTTCAAGTCTCTGATTGGCTATTCCTAATCCAATAGAGTACTTTTATTTAACTTTTTCTGGTTCTTCATTGGCTATTTTATAAACTGTCTCAAAATTTACATTATTGTTGCTCCAATAATGACTAGTAGCATTATTAAACATTCTAATTCATTATTGCCTCAACGCTACCTCATTGTTAGCAACGTTTAACCTATTATTCTCACAGCTCCTACATTATTAAATTATGTAATACTTTTAGATAACATTATTGAACATGTATACAATAATATAAACATATATAATGACTGTAATATACACTTTTTATATATTGTTACATACACATATTGCTTTAAGGCGGGTTGTTGTTGTATTTTATATTACATAATTTGACTGAAATCATTTAAGTGTTAAAAATACCGTCTCTCCCCACTTCCTTCGCTCCCAGAGGTCACGTTGGAAGCACAAAGGACCGACTGGCATCTTCTTACATTATTAAATTCTACAATCTTCCTCAGTCTCCCTCTTTTCATATACTCTTTTTTTAACTTCTCTCAATTTATCACTTCCATTTCTTTCTCAGGTACCACAAAAATCCTGTTAAATCTCTTATCTAATACGGATGGCAACACATTAGATTTATGATTACTGTAGCGTAAGGTATTTGTTTATTATGTAATGATTTATAATGGGTAGATAACGTATGTGAGAGTATATAAGATTTTTCAGTTTTGCATTTCAGAAACTGAGACTATTGTTTTACGGAATATGGCTTCGGATACAGGATCAAACCCTGCATTCCAAAGTAAGACCACACGGAACTTCTAGACTTTGAATACGAGACGTTAGGAAACTATTCCGAAATACTTCCAAGAACCGCTTGCAAACATAAGTCGTTGTATCTAATAACACTGCATCCGACGTCTATTTTCTTCTAAATGACCTTCGAGGATTGCTTTGAATATCCAGATGAACTAAAACAAAGTTCACTTAAATATAGATCTAAAATAAAGAGCTCCTTAAAGCATAAAGCATTCTTGTGTCCACGTATATTTAGAAACCACGAAAAAACTTTTTACTAGGGACAATGTATCCATACTGTTCAAGCTGAAGACATCTCGAAAAGTCTGGAGTTTGCTGTTAATTATAGTAGCAAGTTAGCAGTTGAAATAAAAACAGATACAATGGAACCTAATTGGCACATCTCTGGTAGAGCTTCCTTCAGTAGGTAAAAATGAATCCGGTGGGAAGTTTGCTGCACAGCCACTTCCTCTTCCTGTTGGTTCACCACTCACATAAACATTACTTTACTTTTATGATTAGATATTCAATTAAGGCGAGTGCAAGAAAGTTTCTTCTGTATGGGGAATTTAAGGCGTTTATTCCAGTTATACTAAAATTAATGACATTTTTATATTAACAACAAAGAAAATCTAAATTATAGTAAATAACACAGCTCCCGCACATATTTCGTTTCAGTTTAAATACACAAAAACTGAGAAAGTCATATTTTCTGCAAGATAGAACTTACTTCAATGCATTTATTTGATGGGTTTTCTTTTAGGAACAGCTTTCTAAATCGCATTAAAAAAATCTGATGTGATACACTCACATGACTTTCTCTGCTCTTGTACAAACTATTTGTACAAACGCTTATTCTCCACATGCTTCATTTAATCGAGATGTTAATCTTACTGCTAATTTTCTTGTAGGTGCAAGGGGAATATGGTAGGCTTTAAGCGATAGTCAAATGTTTTAAGAGCTGGTTGATAGGTGGAGCATTCCATTCTCTTTGCATGTCCAGGACATAAAAAAAATGAATAACGAATTCCCATTTGAGAAAAAGTATTGGAAAATTTAAGGGAATAACAAGCAATGTCTCGAAAATGGTTCACTCAACAGAAAAAAAAGTGTATGACATAAATTGTGTATTTTAACGCGATCTACATTTTCTGTGTAGTAAAATTTTGTCTATCTCTTATGGTTTACCAGTTATGCAAAAGTCGTTCACAATGAAGAATACTTTTGGAGATAATCCCAGAAAATTCAAGATATACATTTTTTTGTCATGAAAGTATCTTAAACATATGATATTTTAATCAAAATCGTTACAGCCATTTTTGAGAAAATTAAAATTTTCGAAAAATGTTCCATGTAAAGGGTAATCTGGGGTGGGGGATTTTCTTGAAAACCTTCGTATCGCATCTCTGGAAGATACTGAACCTAAATACCAATTTTGGTGTTTATCCGACTGTTCGTTTCTGAGTTATGCTGTTCACAAACACACACACACACACACACACACACACACGGACATGTTTCCAAAAATGCTTTTTTTGGATTCAGGGGTCTCAAAATATGTATTTCCAGTGAAATCTCGGTATCTAATTTTTGTGTGGAATACAATACTGACTAACACTGTCACCGCGTACGAGTAAGTGCATTTTTGGACGATCGTGTGTTCTCTACTTCTTCTCGATGGTATTTACACACACAGAAATTTAGAATTCTTTTCTAAGGAAATCCATGCCTACCAACATAAATTTGGTGTCAACATACAGTTTACACTAGGGCGGAAAGTAAAATAGCCCATACTTCTTCAGTATCTGCATCTTCATAATTCATGTTTCCGACTTCAAATTCTTCTTGAAATACTGAATCCATATTATCATCCATATTATTATTTCAAGCAACCTGCTTTGATTCACGGCATCAGCCATCAAACAACTGACCCAAATCTTAAATTATAATAGTTTACTAACCCATCGTATTGATTATAGCTGTTGGGTTGGCAGCATTGGGTTACCGGAAACCCGAGGAGACAATGAGTAGATTAATTGTTTGATTTTTAGTTTAATTTTATTTATTTAATTTTTATTTGTTTTCTCTCTGTACCACTACATAGTACATAGAGATCGATAACGATATTTCACCGGAAATACATGTTATGAGGTCCCCTGAATCCAAAAAAAGCCTTTTTAGAAAACGTTTGTGTGTGTGTGTGTGTGTCTGGAACAGCATAAATCAAAAAGAAAAGTCGGATGAATACCAACTTGGTGTTTAGCATCTTCCAAAGATGCAACGAGAAGATTTTGAAAGACATCCCCCACCCAACATTTTTCATGTTTAAAGATTTTGATTAAAATATATTAAAGACATATATTTACATGACAAATAAGACGTATATCTCGAATTTTCTGGGAGTAGCTTGTGAAGTCCTCTTTATTCGGAAGGAACCTTATATAATCTTGTATAACTGGTAAATGTTCATCGATAGACAAAAACACACTTTGCAAAAAAATTCAATCTCTTTAACATACACAATTTGTTTCGAATATCTTTTTGTGGCATCAGCCATTTCCAGAATATCCGTTATTAATGGTTCGATTTGTTCAATACTTGTCATTCCTTTGAGGTTCTGTCTCGACGTTCAGTTGTTTCTCGCTATTGCATATGTGTTCGGATTCCCTGAGTGCACTTCAGAGCCTCCAGGCGTTGTACACTTCCCATCCTATTGTGCAGCGTATTCAGGGTTGCCTTCACACTCTCGGCCGAGTCGGCACACACGTGTCGTTTGTGTGGGTTCCTGGTCATGTAGGCCTGCCAGGAAACGAGACCGCTGATACTGTTGCTAAGGCTGCTATTTTATCGCCCAGCTGTTTTAGCTCCTCTGTTCCATAGCGCGATTTGATATTGTTTTTACGACGCGCCATTTATTTGCGTTGGGGAGAAGAATGGTCCATGGTCCAGGGGAACAAGCTCCGAGAGATTAAGCCCATCCCTATCACCTGGGTTACCTCTATACGCTGCTCTGGTTGCGAAGAGGTAATTTTAACCCGACTGAGAATTGGACATTGCCGTTTTAGCCATAGTTATTTATTAAATGGTGACCTTGCACCAGTTTGTGTGCACTGTGGCGTACCTTTGACGATCCGTCACATTTTACTCCAGTGTCACTTTCTAGCTCCTTTACGCCGGCGTCTGTCCCTGCCAGGCCGTATTTCCGATCTGCTTGCAGATAATTTTATTGTTGTAGGACGTCTTTTAGTCTTTATCTCACAAAGTGGTTTTATTGCCCGGATATAGATTGTCCTATGAGTTTTATTCTGACTCAAAGAGTTTATGCATCTTGTTTTTAACCGTTTTATCCCTGTTTTTATTGCTCTGGGACTTTCACTTGGCGTTCCACCGCATGTGGCACTATTTGCTTTTTACTCCTGTACTTCTGTGTTTTAACTGATCGTTTAGACTCTATTTTATCATGCTTTTACTTTAGCTGTTGACGCTTTTAACTTTAGTGAAGGCGCTTATAACCTGGGCTGTTGTGCGCCCCTTAAACCCCATTGCTCTCTCTCTCTCGCTATTGCACGTAGAGCAAGGACAGCATATAGCGTCGAGTTCTTAAGCATTTGACTGCTATTCCCAACTGCATAATTTAGCTATTTATGCAAAAGTTTATCTCGATTAAAATGAAGTAGATAGAAAAATAAACTTTCGTAAGAATAATTTGTATATCCACTAATAAGCGATAGAGGTTAGAGAAAGACATGTGAGTGAACTACTAATGGTCCTTTCAAAATAATAAAACACACGATCATGCAAAAACTACTGTGCAACAGATGTGTGCGCAATGCATAACAGAATCTTGGAAATAGAAAATCTAGACTTCGTCTCTTTTCAAATTATTCCCCGGTTCTGTAACATTGCACTTCTCACACTCGTATCGCAATATTATCGTGACCTCTAAACAAACTAGCTCAATGGGGGGGTAGAGCGACTGGTTACCGAGGATCTTAAAGTTAATAATTCACGTTATACGAGGTCAGACGGGGGACGCAGCTGAGAGTAATTATTAAACATATTAGAAAGTTCCTAACAGAAATATTATCACATGGTGTGGATGAGGGAAGGGATCTATCTACTATAATAATTTACATTAAATGAAAGTGGATGGCAACTACATTTATTAATAAAAGGGGATTACATTACCTCCTTGCTTCCTTGTCTGTTGGTGAGGACGCCATACTGCTGGTATGGGCAGCGCGTACACACTAACAACTTGCCTCTTGCAGCAACTAGCCTCACTGACTAAACCCACGCTCAACTCGGCGTGGTAACGCTATGCTAACTGGCTTATCCCCTCCACTCTTGCGCAATACCCGATCTGGGCAGCCAGGCCACATACGCAATAATGCTCATACGTCACAATATACTATTGATGTATTAACTTTGAATGTTATGGCAATCTAACTTTGAGTATTATTACTTACAAACTTCGATTGGTATAGATAGTGCTTACGAAATGAGTACTGATGTAATAGTCTAACATTCTGCAAGTTCTGTCCGTTATGCATAAGACATCTAAAATTACCTGTTAGGTATCTGCTTTGACCACCACCACTCACCACGTTCCCTAGAGCTTTTTCTGGCCTATAAAATTTAATTATTCTAGTCATCGCTTCCATGGTCAACCGGCATGTCTTCCACCAGCAGAATCGTAGTGTAATATATTTTGCGGCATAGGGCCACTATCCAGCCTAACAATCCTTATCATTAAAATTAAATTCTTCAACTCATTTCTGTTATTCTCGCTTTATTTTGTATCTAGAAGTTTACAAACATCCTTACAGAACGTTGTTATAAAAACACTCACTTCTACCCGGAATTTGCCCCGTGGATATTCGTTTATATTTAATCAGTTCCATAAGCCACTTAGGCCCGGTTTCACAGTATAAGCTTAAACTTCGAATCGGGCTTAACCAGAGAGTTAAGCTACAGCTGAGTTTTACAGTGCGCAGTTCAAGCGCTAAGCCAAGATTATACGGGACTCGACTTAAACCGTACTGAACTGCGGTTTAAGTTAAGGAGTCGCCATGTTATCTGAGGACGACGATTTTAGTGACGAGGAAATGCAAATTATTTTAAACCATATCCACAACAGAAGACGGCCTAAAGAGTTTAGAATGCGCCGAAATCATTTCCACATATGGAATGACCGAGAATTCTACGAGAGGTTTCGGTTAAGTAAATAGTCTGCGATGATGGTACTAGAGATTATTGATGATGCAATTAAACATAAAACAGACTGGTAAGTAAAACTTAATATTAAATTTATTCTTACACCTTTATAATATAAGGTATTATTACATTATATTTCAGGGACAAAGCCCTCTCGTCAGAAGCGATGATTCTTTTGATGTTGAGGTTACATGCAAGTGGAAGCATGCTAATTGTAAATGGAGATTTTTCCGGCGTCTCAAAATCTACAGCATGCAGGATTGTGAAAATTGTTTCACATCCATCAATTTGGACACTAATTAATTCCTTTATTTCCTCGTCCATTGGCGTAATTAACGATGGCACAGCCGGACCTCCACCTGTACCCCGAATAGCACATTTCTCGTCGGCGTATTTCTTTTTTGTAACTTTCTTCAAATTGTCATATTTCTTCTTCAACACGGTAGCATCTCTGTATATTATTCCGCTCTTTGCATTGAATAACTCCGCAATTTTCCCCCACGTTTGGTTCTTCTTGGTCCACAGTACCTTATCAGATTGCTTGTACTCTATTATGTGTTTATACTGCTTTACAATTTCTAACAGAATGCTAACTTCTTGAGAAGTGAAGTTAGCAGTACGTTTTGGCTCTGATTTTTCGGTCATTTTAGTGTGTGTATCTTAATAACCTATAAAACCTTACTTTCAGGAACAGCGCCGCTATAAACAAATGATGGGAATTCGCTGGATGCGCATGCGCAAGCGTTACCAAGTTCCGAGGAGTTGTTCAGCTCAGTAAAGCCAAACGTGGTTACCCTACTGTGAAACTCGCAAAGCTTTAACCAAAGCTTAAGTTTTGTTTAAGCTGCGTCCGCGGCTTAGTAAAGGTTCCACTTAAGCCTGAACTGTGAAACCGCCCCTTAATTTACTACTGCCTATACCAAATACAGGTGGGAAATATTTCTGTCACTAGGGTCTCTAATTATACGAAATTAATTATTCTCCTTGTTGATGTGCTTCGAGTCGGTTGCGATTTTGCTTTTCTTTTAGAGATTTTGCAATATCTGGATGATAAATATCTATTTGTATAGCACTGTACAACGCCAAGGTACTTAGAATACTATTTGACAGGGCCGTTTGCATCATTCAAAAAATCAACTTCTGCATACGACATCTGATTAAAGGCTGATAAACATATCACTCGTCTGTTTTAATTTAATTTGCTAATCGTGATGTTTATTTTATTTCTTGAAAGTCAAATGAGTGACACGAATTTTTAAGTTGTTTTCATATTGTAACTCAAGCAAAAGGGTGAGATGTCGTTCTTTTGTGGACGCCTGTGTACTTCAGTATATGTTAGAGGGAATAAGTCGAAGGGTAAGTTATGCATATATTTTTATTCTCTGTCAATTTTTCGTCGCTTTAATTACGTGGTCATATCGCGACGGAACTGTTAGGAGATACCTCGTGACTCGGTGTGTAGCTGACAGTTAACCCTTTAGGACTCAGCTCTGTATTATACAGGACGTAACAAAAATGTACGGCACAAATTGCAGGACACATTCCTCATATGTAGAACGAAGAAATTATGCTATATGAACATGGGTCTGGAAACGCTTTGTTTCCATGTTCCAAGAGTTGCATGCGGTATGCTGGAACGTTCTATTCTTGTGTGTTTCCCATGATTAATGAGTTGGAGAAAATGAGTTCTCCAACTCATTAATTGTGGCAAACACACAAGAATAGAACGTACCAGCATACCGCATGCAACTCTTTCTCACAGGAGATGTTCAATATGCCCTCCGTGAGCATTGATACATGCATCAATCCGCCGTCGTACTGAATCCCGGATGCGCTGATGTATCCCTGTAGTATTGCGTATGGTTTCGCAGCCTTCCATAATAGGGGCACGGAGACTCTGAACATCTGGTACTGGGGTTCGATACACAAGAGCTTTCAAATGCCCCCACAAATAAACGTCCAGTGTGTTTAGGTCCTGGGAGCGCGGAGGCCAGGCAATTGGTCCATCTCTACCTATCCATCTGTCACCGAATCTGTTATTTAAAAACCGATGGACATTAACACTAAAATGAGGTGGTGCTCCATCGTGCAAGAAGTACGTGTTTTGTCGCACAGCTAAAGGCACATCTGCTAACAGATCAGATAGAACATTCTATACGAAATTATGGTAACTTTGTCCGTAGAGCCTGGGTGGAAGAACGTGAGGCCCTACCAAACAGTCACCAACAATACCGGCCCAAACACTGACAGAAAATCATTGTTGAGACTTCTTCAACAGTAGCGGGAGGATTGACGTCAGCCCATACATGCCTATTGTGATGATTTACAATCTAATCTCGATGAAACGATGCCCCATCTGTGAACACTACCGTTGCACTAAAATTAGGGTTGACACTTTGTTGCATAAACCATTCGCAGAAGCGTACCCGTGCAGGAAGATCAGCTGCTGATAGTGACTGCACACGCTGCAAATGGTATGGATGTGTTAACACTCGCCAGGCAGTCATATGGTCAACATTCATTGTTGCAGCTGCTTGTCTTGTACTGACACTAGGGTCGTCGTCAACTGCTTGAAGAATTGCCGCCTCCCCTTGCGGTGTCCTCGTCCTTCTAGGCCTTCCCCGGTCGCGAGTATCAGGCTGTAATGCCCCTTGTTCCCTAAGACGACGATCAATGGCTTCAAACGTTTTCCTGTCGGGGAACCTTCGTCCTGGAAATCTTTCTCGGTACAAACGTTGAGCGCAAGCGCTATTGCCGTCTGCTAATCCGTACATCAAATGGGCATTTGCCATCTCTGAATTTGTGTACATTGCCATTGCAGGAGCCAAATCTGTGATCAACTCTACTAGTACGTAGTAACTCGTGTGCTTGCCAAGGTCGTACTGCTCACTGGAACAGTTGATGTTACCTGTAAACAAGCAATGACGTAAGTCGCATGGCAACAGGGACGTGTAAAACAAAACACTGGCACCTACGATAGTGACAACATAACCAAGAGTGCATGTTCCCCATGATTGTAACGTTCTGTTCGTGTGTGTTTCCCAGGATTAATGAGTTGGAGAAAATGAGTTGTAACATGGAAATAAAGCGTTTCCAGCACCATGTTCATATAATACAATTTCTTCGCCTACGTGTAAGGAATGTGTCCTGCAGTTTGTGACGTACATTTTTGTTACATTCTGTATGCATAAAACGGTATATTGGAATGCACCAAAAACCAACTATGACATTTCCCCCATTATAGTGCTGTCTGTTTATATTTGGTGATATTCGATCTGTTACGTTGCATCTGTACCACCAACTGTTCCTAAAATATAACCATGGTAAAGATACGGTAGTAGTTGGTGTTATCGCATTCGTTATGTTGCCGAAGAAGTAGTTATTTTGGAGGTAGATGCAGGTGAGGAAACTGATAGATTTTAAAAGAACAAGATGTTTTAGATGTTTAGACGTCATTGTATTTCTCGTGTATGCATTTATTTGTTTTGAATTGTTTTAGAGCATATGCAGTTATTGTTATTGTTACTACTGTGTTTCTTGCGTCGTTACGTGTCCACGGAGGTCTTAGTGATAGGCAACGGTTCCTCTGCTTCTACACGTGCAGGGCAGATGGCATTAGGGTGCCGTCTCCAGCCTACCTGCTGCTTTCCAACGAATGATAAAGACCGATTATTCTGAATGGTTTTCGTAGAGGAAACTGTATTGGAAACGTTCTGTTTAATAGGAGTCATTCTGTACTTCAAAAAGTGGAACCTACAGATCTGCTCGCGTTACGTGTTAAATATGGAGAGCTTTCACTGTCTCTTCCCTTCACAGATTCATTCTCTGTTGTTTATTCACACATAACAAGGAAATAAAAGTTTCAAAGACGTTAGTTTTGGTTTCAGGTTGGTTTATTACAAATACTAACATTATCCACAATCGAAGCTTAACAGAAAAATTAGTTACGGTTTTACTATAAGTAAGAATAGCTATAGATAATTTCATAAAAAAACAAATAATGGCTCGTAAGCTTAGTAACGATGGGCCGAAGAATACGTCTCCCTTGGAAAATTTAAACGCACAACATCAAAATACTTGAAATGGTCAATGTACTCACTTTGTGTGGTTTCAAGTTGTAATTCAGCAGCAATACATAGAGCTCCACAGGAATTTTACACAATTTATTCAATGCATTAATTTCTCAATCTGAGTGTATTTTAATGAGCATCAATAGGAAATTCGAAAATAAGAAGATGGCTGCTTTTTCAGGTAAAATGTATTGAGGGGCGGAAGGCTGAAAAATCTTCCTCTTGTAGTTTTGGAGGATTCCTAACTTAGATCATAAATTAGTGTTTATATGAATTTTCGTTTTTAAATTATTCTTTTCACACACATACATACGCATACACACACTCTAGAAAGGCAGAAAGCAATCGAAATAAACAAAGATGAAGTTGGTGTCATCTTTTTGTTCTGGATGAATCTTGCAAGAAACAATTTTAGTCCCTTAAAAGTTTTCTTTAATATTTTTCCTTCAACGAAAGGACAAACCCGGTCAGCTGCCTCTTTCAAAGTACAATCTAATTAAATTTGTTATTTTAGTAATAATGTTATCAATAAACAGTGGTAGAGACCAAAGGATATGACATTTTAAATTCTGGTCATGATATATCCATCTTCTGAATGTTATAATAAGACATAAATATTTGCAATCAAATCGCGACCTTAGGATATTTTGATCGAATGCAATTCTCCCTTTACTTTAGATAAAGGATAGGGAAAGTAAAATTACATCGTTTAATCTTACATTATGATACATTCCGAAAATAGAATTATGTTCAATCGAGTGGAACGCCCATGGACTGACTCAATGAACTTGTGAAATGAAACTATGTTATCTTTGAATTGCTAGTGGCAATTTTGTAATACGTTATCTATGGGAACTCCGGAGGAACTCTTTTCCGGCTTCGCTGCGGCTTTAATATGCTATGCCCGTGTCATGTACTTCAGTCAGAGTCTGAGGAAGATGCAGTCAACAACGATAATGTGGTGCAGACTTCTAATCTCGCTACTGGCTTTGCCATTTTTGTGCGGTATGTATAGTTATAGTATTAATGAGAGTTATTCAGGTCTAAGTCGAATGTTTAAGTAATCAAAGTGTCTAAAAACTTAAGCAAATGAAGCTACGTGATACAACTTAAAACGCTTCTGATAACTTTGGATATTCGATTAATAACATATTAATATTTAGAGCTAACATTAAATTTTAAGAACTTGTGGTGTGTGTGTTTGTTTTGTTTTTAATTTTTTACTTTCTACTACGTATGGTAAGTAGGGGAAGTATTGTATTCCACCCAAAAATTCGATACCGAGATTTCACCGGAAATATATGTTTTGAGGCCCCCTGAATCCAAAAAAAGCCTTTTTGGAAACATGCCTGTGTGTGTCTGTGAACAGCATAACTCAGAAACGAACAGTCGGATAAACACCAAACTTGGTATTTAGGTTCAGTATCTTCCAGAGATGCAATACGAAGGTTTTCAAGAAAATCCCCCACCCCAGATTACCCTTTACATGGAACATTTTTCGAACATTTTAATTTTGTCAAAAATGGCTCTAACGATTTTGATTAATATATCATATGTTTAAGATATTTTCTGACAAATGAAATGTATATCTCGAATTTTCTGGGAATGTTTCCAAAAGTATTCTTCATTGTGAACGACTTTTGCATAACTGGTAAACCATAAGAGAGATAAAATTTTACTGCACAAAAAATGTAGATCGCATTAAAATACACAATTTATGTCATATACTTTTTTTTTGTTGAGAAAACCATTTTCGATATATTGCTTGTTATTCCCTTAAATTTTCCAATACTTATACTTTTTCTCAAATGGGAATTCGTTATTAATTTTTTTGTCCTGGTAATGCAAACAATGGAATACTTACATAGCAACCATCTCTTAAAATATTTGACTATCGCTTAAAGCCTACCAATTCCCCTTGCATCTACAAGAAAATTAGCAATAAGATTAACATTTCGATATATCGCTTAACATGAAGCATATGGAGAATAAGCGTATGTAAAAATAGTTTGTACAAGAGTAGAGAAAGCCATATGAGTGTAACACATCAGGTATTTTTACACAAGAATAGTTGAATCCGAATCTAAGAAACTGGCCATATAACATGCAGTAGATCTCAGTTTGAACCTAGACTATTTGACATTTTGATGGTCCCTCAAAGGGGAGGGTAAGTAACTCAAGATATTCCACTAATTATCGAGTTTTGTGAAAAAATTAATAGTTGCGCTTTATAATCATAATAGCTCTTAATCGGTGAAAACTGGGCCAAAGTTGTAAAACAATTCAATGTTTAGTTTTTTGATTTATTAAGTTCGATTCTTTAGGAACTTTTTAGAGTAAACAGTATTGCCTTCAGAGTAAAATTGAGCGTTATGTGTTGATTTAAACACCCCTTACCTGTAGGGTAGCAGTGCATTTTCATTTTCCTGAGATTTTTCAGATTATAAAAAAGAAAAGGTTATTCAGAAGTATTGTTACAAAGTTTAGTGTATATATTTTAAGAATTTTCTAAATTATGCACTTTAGTAAAATTTTTATACTCTTTAGGGTCAGTACGCACCTAAGCAAAGTTTCAGGTCAATTAGTATGCAAGGATTTTCAATTGTTTTTTTTTCGGTTTAATATTTTAGGCATTCTTTTTAGCACTTAAAGTGTACCTTGCGATGCAATTTTCAAGTTATCTGAGTGTATTATTTTGCAACAATTAAAACGTAATTGAACAAAATTTATTTTTAAGCATGTCATTAAGTTTAAAATTTTATTTCTTAGAAAACTTATTTTATAGCTCATTAAGAAACTAAATCAAGTTTTGTTTAAAAATTTCAAAACAGCATTGTAAGTAGACTTTCTTATGGAATAGCTTACATTTATATATAAAAATGCATAAATCAGAAAAGACTAAATATATACACACCAAACTTGGCAAAAACGTTTCTTATGCATCTTTTATGACTAGATTGGGTTTTCAAAATACTCAGTCTAATGCTTTAGGTTTTGGAAAATTCACAGAAAGGCGCCGTTAAAAGTTCACTTATTTAGCAAATTTCAGTATGAAGAAATATACCAATGCTTCGTGAATACAGGGTGGACCATTGATGAGACTGTACAGTATCTGCAAAACCAAGCGTTGTAGAAAGAAATGTCTTTAATAAAAGTTGCTTGATATTATGGGTTAAAGTAAATGCCATTAGTCGTGTTTTATTTTGAGGACGTTGTGATGGTCATTTAAGATCAATTTACATTGCTCCTAATTGTAGGTTACCATTTAAAAATATTAATTGACAGTCTCAACTTAAATGGTCCATCCTGTATAAATGAGGTAATACTTAATGTGTTCTTCAAATGTCAAAAAGCCTACGTTTTGCTGGCCCTGGTTTGAATCTTAGTTAGGTGAGGATGTCTGTTTATTAGGTATTTATTCGAGGATTTTCCTCAGTCCTAAGAGTCCTATTAGGAGACTCTAGATCTGCAGATGTCTAAGATGCGCATGTCTTTCATTTGATAGAGCCAGTTTGTTAGTAGAGGTCAAACTTACCTTCCCCAGAAACAAAAATCTGATGTGTTACACTCACATGACTTTCTCTCCTCTTGTACAAACTATTTTTACAAACGCTTATTCTCCACCTACTTCATTTTAATCCAGATAAAATTTGCAGACTCTATCTAATTGCTAATTTTCTTGTAATGTAAGGGGAATATATATTTACAAGGGCAATATAGAAATACAGTAGCCTTTAAGCACATACATATTTCTTAATAGCTGGTTGCTAGGTGCAGCACCATTCTCTTTGCCACAGATTAATACTCTTTGCATATCCAAGACAAAAAAATGAATAACGAATTCCCATTTGAGAAAATTATTCAAAAATTGAAGGGAATAACAAGCAATATCTCGAAAATGGTTCACTCAACAACAAAAATGTATATGACATAAATTGTGTATTTTAACGCAGTTTCTTGTGTAGTAAAATTTTGTCTCTCTCTTATGGTTTACCAGTTTTGCAAAAGTCGTTCGCAATGAGGAATACTTTTGGAGACATTCCCAGAAAATTCAATATTTACATTTTATTTGTCATGAAAACATCTTAAACATATGATATTTTAATCAAAATCGTTAGAACCATTTTGAGAAAATTAAACTTTTCGAAATCTGGGGTGGGGGGATTTTCTTGAAAACCTTCGTGTCGTATCTCTGGAAGATACTGAACCTAAATACTAAGTTTGGTGTTTATCCGACTGTTCGTTTCTGAGTTATGCTGTTCACAGACACAGACACACAGACACACACACGGACATGTTTCCAAAAATGCTTTTTTTTGGATTCAGGTGGTCTCAAAACATATATTTCCGTTGAAGTCTCGGTATCGAATTTTTGGGTAGAATTCAATACTTCCCCTACTTACTATACGTAGTAGGGAAAGTAAAAACATTAAAATGCTACAATGGGTTACAATCGTACACCTTTCCTTTCACACTATAATTTATTTTCATAGCTATTCCCCACGTTAGTTTTAAAAAGAATCTGTTTTTCTGTCTACTTCCTGTTGGCGAAATCAAGGTACGATGAGAAATAAACGAATGGCGACTTAAGACCTTAAAAATGCATGATTCAAAATATTAGAGAATTCAAAATAACAATAGGAAATATCTGATTCTTACTTTCTCTACCACGTACCTAGTAGGTATAGAAGGTATTACTTTTTACCAAAAAATTCGATACGGAGATTTCACCGGAAATACACGTTTTGAGGCCTCCTGAATAAAAAATTTAGAAAAAGGTCCGTACGTTCTATGAACAGCATAACTAAAAACGAAAAGTGGATAAATACCAAACTTTTTATTTACATTCAGTATCTTTCAAAGATGTGACACGAAGATTTTCAAGGAAACCCCCACGCCATACTAATCCTTTATACGATTTTCCGAAATTTTTGATTTCCTAAAAAAATGGCTGTAGTGATTTTGATTTAACTACCATATATAAAAGATATTTAGTTGACAAATAAAATGTATATCTTAAACTTTTTGGAAATAGTTCAACTCCTTTTCATTCGGAAGGAATTTTACATAATCGTGTATAACTGGTAAACGTTAAGCGATAGACGAAAATGTATTGCACAAAAAATGCAGATCTCTTTAAAACCCACCATTTATTCCAAATAACTTTTTTGTGACATAAACCATTTCTGAGATATCCGTTATTAATGGTTCGAATTGTTTAATGGCATTTTTTTCAAGTCCTGTCGACATTCAGTTGTTTCTCGCGATTGCATGGCAACAGCATGGAATTTTAAGGCCGTGTATAGCATCCAATTCTTAAACATTTTAGTATCGCTGTTCCCTTTCTATCTATAACGAAATGTGAAATGTAGCTATTTCTGTAAAGGTTTATCTCGATTATAATTAAGTAGATAGAAAAATAAACTTTAGAAGAATACTCTGTAATTCTGTATACTCACTAAACGATAGAGGGTAGGAAAAAATCACACATCAAAATTGATTTGGATATTGCACCTTTTTTGCATTACTTTTTGTGACAAATTGTATATTTCAATAAGATCTACATTGTCCCCTTAGTAAGTTTTGGCTATGTCATATAGAGTCATACAAAAAAATTGTGTATTCAATTACAATGAAGAGGACTTTACAGACTATTTACAGGAAAGTTAATTTTTTCCCTTTATTTTTCATGACTGCTGTAGTTAAGCTTGCATTAAATTTCTGAATAGGAAGTTTCATAGTAGTGCAAATTGACTTTGTTGAGTCATGCAGTTCTCCCTCTCTCTCTCTCTCACGGCCATACGCAGTAAGGGAGAAAGACATAAATTCTAAATTTATTTTTATATTATTATTTTATTTATTCAATATTATTTTTACTTTCTCTACTACGTATAGTAAGTAGGGGAAGTATTGTATTTCATCCAAAAATTCGATACCGAGATTTCACCAGAAATACATGTTTTGAGATCCCCTGAATCCAAAAAAAAGCATTTTTGGAAACATGTCCGTTTGTGTCTGTGAACAGCATAACTCAGAAACGAACAGTCGGATAAACACCAAACTTGGTATTTAGGTTCAGTATCTTCCAGAAATGCGACACGAAGGTTTTCAAGAAAATCCTCCCACTCCAGACTACCCTTTACATGGAACATTTTTGGACAATTTTAATTTTCTCAAAAAATGGCTCTAAAGATTTTGATTAAAATATCATATGTTTAAGATATTGTCATGACAAATAAAATGTATATCTTGAACTTTCTTCATTCTTCATTGTGAACGACTTTTTCATAACTGGTAAACCATAAAAGATAGACAAACTTTTACTATACAAAAGATGTAGATCGCGTTAAAATACACAATTTATGTCGTATACATTTTTTTGTTGAGTGAACCGTTTTCGAGATATTACTCGTTATTCCCTTAAATTTTTCAATACTTATTTTCTCAAATGGGAATTCGTTATTCATTTTTTTTGTCTTGGATATGCAAAGAGTATTAATCTGTGGGAAAGGGAATGGTGCTGCACCTAGCAACCAGCTATTAAGAGATATGTATGTGCTTAAAGGCTACTGTATTTCGATACTGCCCTTGTAAATATATATTCCCCTTACATCTACAAGAAAATTAGCAATAAGATAGAGTCTGCAAATGTTTATCTCGATTAACATGAAGTAGATGGACAATAATCGTTTGTAAAAATAGTTTGTACAAGAGTAGAGAAAGTCATGTGAGTGTAACACATCAGATTTTTTTATGTCCTGGACATGCAAAGAGAATGGAATACTGCACATAGCTATCAGCTCTTATAATATTTGACTATCGCTTAAAGCCTACTAAATTCCGCTTGCATCTACAAGAAAATTAGCAATAAGATTAACATCTCGATATCTGATCAGCATGAAGCATATGGAGAATAAGCGTTTGTAAAAATAGTTTGTACAAGAGTAGAGAAAGTCATATGAGTGTAACACATCAGACTTTTTTCTGTAGAATGTTTTGTGATTTATTCTTTATCCTCTGTATGCAAGGTTCTGGAGGTCTATTCTGATTTTTTTCTGACACCTTTTCTATTGCTGTTATGTTCTTGGATATTTGAAACTTTTTGTTGCACTTCTTTTGGGTTCACAGGCCTTAGGTGTTCACCTGTTTGGCCACCTATGCTCGCGGTTGAGTCAATGTATGCTTGGTGCCTCGTACAAACCCCTCAACTTTAATAATAACACTAAAGGCATAATATTATCATAAAGAAACTGCCACATCCTATAATTTCGTCTCGAAGAACCGATTGAACCAAAGATAAATCTACCGTACGCAAAACATTTGTAGGCGAATATGTCCGCAATATGAGAAAGAAGTGGTTTATTTGACAAAGTCTGTTGCACGCATATATTATGTGTATTCTGGTAATTTTTCCAATTTGGGAAAACAACTTATGTTAGAGTATATGGTGGGATATTGAGAGAGTATTATTTTTCAATTGTTGTATTTTATTGTTGTTGAAGTTTTACTGTTGTTGTTGGCCACACGCTTGGGGAGCCAAATTGAAGTAGTTATAGTTGCTTTAGTTTAACTGCCTCACGTATGGGTGCCAATTTGAAGAAGATATTGTCTTGGAGTTTATTTATTTAATCAGCTCCATGTATGAACGTCAATTTTGAAGTGGATTGTTTATTACGTAATATGCTGCTACGTATGAGAAGCCGATTTTTGAAGATGTATTTCTGTTGTTACGCTCCAAGTTTAAAAATATTTATATTAACTTTGTTATTAAACTGCTTCTATAGATATTATTTATGTTTATGTTTGCTTCGGCTGCGTCAGTATTGTTTTAGAGTCACGTATCTCTTAGACAGGGCGTGGTACGAGAAGAATGTAGGCTTACACAGATTTTAAGTTTAAATCCACTTCTTTTTATTAATCCTTTACACAAATTAAATAGCACCACACTGATATTAAGAGCTGTGAGATTCTTTGATTTAAAACTTGTGCTTTGTTAACGCCTATATTTAATTTTACGATTCACACGAACACGTAATATTTCTTTAGAGAATACATCTTTCATCCGGTCACTACCAAGGTCTGCAAGCAACTGAACGTATTTCAGCCGTCCAAACACGTAAGCTTCAGTATTTCAAGTCTCTGATTGGCTAATCCTAGTCCAATAGAATATCTGCATTTAATTCAAGCTTTTTCTGGCTGTTGATTGGTTAATTTTAAACTGTCACAACATTTACATTATCGTTGCTCTAATCATGAGTAGTAGTATTCAAACTCTCAAACTCAATATTGCCTCATTGTTACCTCATTGTTAGCAACTTTAAACTTATTATTCCCACAGCTCTTAAATTACCTAATGCATTCATATAACATTTTTAAACATGTTTACAATAATATAAGCACTTGCAATGACTGTTACATACATGTTTATAAAAAATATTACATACATATTGCTTCAAGGCAGGCAGTTATTGAATTTATATATTATATAATTCAAGTGTTAAAAATATGCCTCAATATAGGGAAATCTTTACTATACCCCATTAAATTTTCTGTGAGTAGTGCGTAAGTTATACCGTTTTCACTGAAGAATGATGGGACCGGATCATGACCTCTGCTGCGAAGGGGTGATTCGCTTCCCCGAACTGTAAACAATCTGTTTCGTTCCCAACTGAAACATGTTTGGTTAATGCAATAATCCAGTCTCGTCCCCAGCTTAAATATATGTCCAATTCTAATCCTCATGCGCCGACTACTCGACTGGGTTCTCAAGCACCGATTATTGGCAACCCTGTGAAAGATGGGAAGAAGTGCTTTCTGCAAATCGCAGATCTTTGTAGTAACCATAATTGTCTTTGGAGCCTACCCCAGAGGTAATGCATTTTAGAAAAGGCTATTCATAATGCTGTCAATAAAGTGTGGCCTTATGCAAAACACAAGTAGCTGTAGGTTTCATTTGACAAAGGCTTGGTGGGCAAAAATTCAGAATCTTGGTACGTCAAATGACTATAAAGAAAAGAATGAAATTAGGGCATGGCTGAGCTGGTGTTTTGGCTTGATGTTCTTAAATTCATGAGTTAGAAGATTGCTTCGTCTTCGTTATGCTGCCAATGGCACCGAATGATCAACCATTGGCGAAATTTGAAGAGTATTTGATGATTTCCACTTTCTTCACTCCCACCGACAAATGGGTTAATTTTGCTCGTGCACTGACCAAAAGTACAAATAGTTGTGAATGCTTTACCACACATTTTGCCCATGCTCTCCGCATCCATCCATTGCCAAATTTTGAAAGCTCGTCTTGATTTTCAGTCAGATGCCTATGCTAAGTGTAACAAAATAAATTATCCGTTTAAACATCCCCTTCATACCGCAAAAGGTTGAATTTATTACAAACGTACCTGTTGAAGTATAAGAATGATAAATACATATGTCTGTTGGTTAATTACAGTTAAAATGATACATTTTTACTTTCTCTACCACATACACAGTAGATAGAAAAGGTAATTGCATTCCGCCCAAAATACACCACATGTATTTCACCGGAAATGCATGTTTGGAGGCTCCATAAATCCAAACAAATTTGATGTGTTACACTAACATGACTTTCTATACTCTCGTACAAACTATTTTTACAAACACTTATTCTCCATATGCTTCATGTTAATCGAGATGTCAATCTTATTGCTAATTTTCTTGTAGATCCAAGGGGAATTGGTAGGCTTTAAGAGATAGTCAAATATTTTAAGAACTGGTTGCTATGTGGAGTATTCCATTCTCTTTGCATGTCCAGGACATAAAAAAACGAATAACGAATTTGAGAAAAAGTATAAGTATTGGAAAATTTAAGATAATAACAAGCAATATCTCGAAAATGGTTCACTCAAAAAAAATGTATATGACATAAATTGTGTATTTTAACGCGATCTACATTTTTTGTGTAGTAAAATTTTGTCTATCTCTTACGGTTTACCGTTATGCAAAAGTCGATCACAATAAAGAATACTTTTGGAGACATTCCCAGAAAATTCCAGATATACATTTAATTTGTCATGAAAATATCTTAAACATATCATATTTTAATAAAAATCATTAGAGCCATTTTTGAGAAAATTAAAAGTTTCGAAAAATGTTCCATGTAAAGGGTAGTCTGGGGTGGGGGATTTTCTTGAAAACCTTCGTGTCGCATCTCTTGAAGATAGTGAACCTAAATACCAAGTTTGATGTTTATCCGACTGTTCGTTTTTGAGTTATGCTGTTCACAGTCACACAGACACACACACACACACACACACAGACAGACAGACAGACAGACACACACACACACACACACACAAACACACACGGACCTGTTTCTAAAAATCATTTTTTTGGTTTCAGGAGGTCTCAAAACATGTATTTCATGTGAAATCTCGGTATCGAATTTTTGGGTGGAATACAATACTTCCCCTACTTACTATACGTAGTAGAGAAACTAAAAAGCAATTTTAGAAAAAGGTCCGTGTGTGTTTCCGTGAACAGCATAATTCAAAAGCGAAAATTCGGATAAACATCAAACTTGGTATTTAGGTTTAGTATCTTCCAAAGTGCAACACGAAGGCTTTCAAGAAAATCCCCCACTCAAACCACCGTTTACACAGAACATTTTTCGAAAATTTTGATTTTCTAAGAAATACCTCTAAATATTTTGATTAAAATACCATATATTAAGGGCATTTATATGACAAATAAAATGCATATATTGAAGTTTTTGGAAATAACTGTGAAATCCTTTTCATTCGGAAGGAATTTTGATTAATCTTGCATAACTGGTAAACGCAAAGTGATAGACAAAAACGTACTACAGAAAATACCTAGATCCCTTTAAAACATACAATTTATTTCCAATAAGCTTTATGTGGCATAATCCATTTCTAACGTATCCGTTATTAATGGCTCGAATTGATCAATACTTAGCCATTCTCTTGATGTGCTGTCAACGTTCAGTTGTTTCTCGCAATTGCGTGGAAACAGTAGGGAATTTTAAGACCTAAAACATTTTACTATCGCCGTTTCCATTGTATCTGTAAGGATATGTGTAATAAGGCTATTTATGCAAATGTTATTTTTTACTTTCTCTACTACGTATAGTAAGTAGGGGAGGCATTGTATTCTTGTATAGTTTGAACAAGAGTAGAGAAAGACATGTGAGTGTAATACATCAGATTTTTTCCTTTTTAGTGTTATATTGGTGTTTTTTAGGTTATCTGAGAAATGAGTGTAATTTTGTATATTCATTTAATTATTTCCAAAATGTATATGGATGGCAAAGTCAGTATTACTTTTTCTACCCCTTACCTAGTAGGTAGAAAGGTATTGCATTCTACCCAAAAATCAATACCGAGTTTTCACTGGAAATACGTGTTTTGAGGCCCTGTAAATAAAAGAAAATCATTTTAAGAAAAACATCCGCACGTATGTGTGTTTGTGAACAGCAAACTCAAAAACGAAAAATTGGGTAAATACCAAACTTTTTATTTACATTCAGTACCTTTCAAAGATGCGGCACAAATATTTTCAAAAAACTTCCCCCACCTCAAACTAGCTGTTACGAGGAACGTTTTTGAAAATTTTTGTTTTTCTAAACAATGGATCTAACGATTTTTAATATAATTCCATATATTAAAGATATTTATATGATAAATAAAATGTATATTTTGAATTCTCTAGGAATAGCCTGTGAAGTGTTCTTTATTCCAATGGAATTTTGTACAATCTTGTATAACTGCTAAACGTTAGCTATAGACGAAAACGTACTACACAAAAAATGTAGGTCGCTTTAAAATCACAATTTATTTCAAACAAATTTTTCTTTGGCATCAACAATTTCTGAGACATCTCTTGTTAATGGTTCGATTTGTTCAATACTTTGTCATCTTTTTATAGTCCCATTGATTGTTATTTGTTTCTGGCGATTGTATGGAAACGATGTAGTTTTAAGGCCAGCGTATAACGTCCAGTTTTTAAACATTTGAGTAAAGTTGATTTGTTTGTATTCTAACGAAATGTGTAATGTAGCATAGGTTTATTTGGATTGAAATGAACTAGATAGAAAAATAAAATTTCGTACGAATAACCCACTAATAAACGACACAGGGTAGAGAAATTCATGTGAATGTAACGCATCAGATTATTATTATTATTATTTTAATTCCTTAAACAATAGTTTGAATGATTCCTAGAAGTGGGGTTTCCCCCTAATCTCTGTTATCTTTCTTTGGAACCTGAAGATTATGCCCCACCCAGGTGCACTTTGAAGGAGGAGTATTTTATAAGGATGAGTTGTATTGTAGTTCGACTGTTGGGGAACAAAACTTGAAGTAGTTGCAACCACGTATTGTACAAAGTTTCCGGTGGCCTTCGCCCAAATGTTCACTTTCCGGTGGCCTTCGCCCCAACTTTGTATTTTTTATGTTTCTTTAAATGTTATTTATATTTATGTTTGCCTCGGCTGCGTCAGTATTAAATTGTAGAAACATGTATTTCTTAACAGGGGGTGATGCGGCTGAAGAATGTAGGCTTTCACAAATTATAATTTTTACTTCACTCCTTTTATTAATCCTTCACACGATTAAATAACACTTCACTGATATAGAGAGCTGTGAGATTATTTATTAATTACACTTTTAGCACGTGAACTTTATAATATTCTTGCAGTAATGAATTTTCGTCTCAGCCTGGATACTACGCGTCTAGTGTCCGGTTAGGAATGCTGTCTACCAGCAACTAACTTCTACCACCTGAATTTGTAAATGTTTCTATTTGAAGTCTCTGATTGGCTAATGCTACTCCAATAGAATACTTTTATTTACCTTTTGGCATTTCTAGTTTTAATTGACTATTTATAAACTATTTTAAAAATATTACATTATTGTTTCCAAGAATTACTAATAGCATTATTAAACTTTCCAATTCATTATTGCCTCAAGGTTACCTCATTGTTAGCAACTTTTGATCTACATTCTCACAGCTCTTATATTATTAAATTACGTAATACATTTACATAACATTATTATAAATGTATACAGTAGTATAAACATTAATATAATGACTATTACATACATTTTATATATTATTTTATACACATATTGCTTTAAGGCGGGTTGTTATTATATTTTATATTATATAATTAGACTACTGAAATCATTTAAGTGTTAAAAATACTGCCTCAAATTCCCTACAGAATTACTTCATATGCTATAACTGAATGAAAGCAGCTATAATATTTTTTTTGTCTGCAGGTTCGTTATTTTTGATATACTCAGCATGCTAAAGCAAGCTGAATTTAGTCGCTTCCTCATATGCTCCTTATGGATATTCCATTTCAGGCGCTCATCTATATATAGTCTCAGCACTTTCCTAACATGTTTGGAGTCCACTGGGTATGTTCTGTTGCGAAATTTTGTTCACACTCCACAGTTTGAGAGCAATTCTGTTCAGGAATAGTGGCATGGAATACACCAAATGCTTTTAATTTTAAGGTACTTTAATCATCGAGCGAGGGCGCACCATTCAAAAATTAAATTGAGGTCCTACTACTATGGTCCTTAGCGTCCCATTCTAATTGGTCGTGAAAGACCGGAAATTTTGCTCAGAGGCCTCTTTATCAGGCTTGAGGCACTTTTACGTGCCATAAATCAACGACACGGGACCACCGGCTTTACTTAACTTCTGCAGGAAGCCATGCTAAGAATTTTTACGCCCGAAGAAATCCATCGCCCTCCTCCGGATTTGAACCCGCGACCTCGGGAACTAGAGGCTAGCATGGTACCCCTAGATCACGGAGGACGACAGGGGGCGCCGCGGTAACACATTCGGGAGGTTCCAGGTTCGATTCCCGGCGACCGCCCACTCTGACCTACGGGTGTTTTCGGGGATTTTCCTGGGTCGTCAGGCGAATTCTGGAGTGGTTTCTTTCAGCTCGGATTTCCTGTCCCTCCATTTCGTTCCCTTCACCATTTCATTCATCCTTCACCCCGTTCAGGTCTGTTTTAGGGTTGGAAGTGTGGGCGTCGGTCAGGGAAAAGGATGCTCTGCCCTAAACTTTCGACTGGTTGTCGGGGTAAACCCCAGCCCTTCGAAGTGGGATGTTGGACCCTCTATGTGGGGCGGGAGTCCCCGGTCTGTCTGTCCGACTGTCGGGGCGTCTCAATCTGTAAACTGTAAAAATCCTGTCATTGCTGTGCCGTCATTCTTGTTCCGACCGCCCGGTGTCCCCTCTCATCTCATGCTCCTCCTCCTCCCTCCCGGGGACGCCCCTTGTGGGGCATAGGTACAGTATCCTCACTGGAGAAGTGTCGAGTCCCCTCCGATCATCGGAAAAAATGTATTTTGCTTAATGTTTTTAAAAGACAAGCTTTGCGTGCGTATGAGGCACATACTACTGTATGTTAGTAGAACGTATTTTTCAGTAACGCTTATGGTATGACATTTTATTTAATTTTAAACCATCCGTAAATACTTTATTCATAAGTTTAATAAAATAAGGAACTAAAGAAACATTTTTGGTAACATTGTTGACACATAAGATAACATTTTTTACTTTCTCTACTACGTATAGTAAGTAGTGTATTACACCCAAAAATTCGATACCGAGACTTCACCGGAAATATATGTTTTGAGACCCCCTGAATCCAAAAAGAGCATTTTGGGAACATGTCCGTGTGTGTGTCTGTGTGTGTGTGTGTGTCTGTGAACAGTATAACTCTAAAACGAACAGTCGGATAAATACCAAACCTGGTATTTAGGTTCAGTATCTTCCAAAAATGCGACAGGAAGGTTTTCAAGAAAATCCCCCCACCCCAGATTACCCTTTACATGGAACATTTTTCGAAAATTTTAATTTTCTCAAAATGACTAACGATTTTGATTAAAATATCATATATTTAAGATACTTTCATGACAAATAAAATGTATATTTGAATTTTCTGGGAATGTCTTCAAAAGTATTCTTCACTGTGAACGACTTTTGCACAACTGGTAAACCATAAGAGATAGACAAAATTTTACTACACCAAAAATGTAGATTGCGTTAAAATGCACAATTTATGTCATTTACATCTTTTTTTGTTGAGTGAACCATCCCTTAAATGTTCCAATACTTACACTTTTTCTCAAATGGGAATTCGTTATTCATTTTTTTTGTCGTGGTAATGCAAAGAGAGTGGAATACTCCACATAGCAACCAGCTCTTAAAATACTTGACTATCGCTTAAAGCCTACCATATTCCCCTTGCATCTACAAGAAAACCAGCAATAAGATTAACATCTTGATTAACATGAAGCATATGGAGAATAAGCGTTTGTAAAAATAGTTTGTACAAGAGTAGAGAAAGTCATGTGGGTGCAACACATCAGATTTTTTTTTTACATATCACACAAGGAACTCAAGTATTTGTCGTGGTTTACAAAGACGTTTTCTATTTGTTGAGGATACGAGTTAATGTCCTCTTTATTGAACAATAATGTCTTTCACTTCGTCATAACCGGGAAATCATTTTACCCATAGAAGTTTCTTCAATTAGGCAAATAGACCAAGGACCGAAGGGATCAGTAACGGACTGTACGGTGGATGGGAAATACGTTACCTATGTCAAGGTAGAGCAAGTGTTTTGTGAGGCGGTCAAAATTAGTTCTTGCATTATTGTGCACATAAACTCCATTACTCCTGTAAAAGTCAAGGTATCCTGGATGCCGAATACTTCTCTAAGACGCGCTAATATAACTTTTTAAGTAACTGCGTCCACGGTGGTATCACAAGCCATAATATCAACGAAAACCACTTCTTGAGGGAAACAAAAGATGCACACAGAGGAGCAAAGTAATCACATTACAGCATAGTGTGGCAGGTTTCGGTCCTTGGTTTCCGGGCAATGCAGCAGGGAAGCTTACTCTTTGGCTTGCCCTCGCAGCTTGAAATTATTTTTTGTCGATGAATTTGATGCAACTGGTAGACTATATGTAGATCACGAAAAATATAATCTATTTTAAATATGAATCTTTATCATTTCCTTAATACTCCATGTTGTTCCTTTGAAATGTTAAGCGATCGTTATTTTGTTTCTCATGATTTTAGGTACTGAACACACAATATTAAGGCCGATGTTTTCCACGTACTTAGTAAGTAATGGAAGTATTGCATTCCACGCAAACCTAATACCCAGAGTTCACCGGAAAGTCATATTTTGAGTCATCCTAAAACAACCTTATGTAAAGGTCTGTGTGTGAACAGCATAACTAAACAACAAAATGTCGGATAAATATCAAAGATAGTACAGTACAGTATCTTCCAAAGGTAAAAGGTACGTATCATGGAGGGGCACCCGGAACCTGGGGCAGAGCAGAGCATCGCACGCAGGTCAGTCGGCCCATTGTGCTTCCAACGTGGCCATGGGAGGGAAGGATGAGGGGAGAGACCCGAAGGGCGACCGGATACGGATGCTGACAGGCGCAAGGATGGGTGGGGTGGGGTCCCTAACGTTTCCAGATAGAATGTATCCGACGCCTCACGATCCCTGCCCACAAACCACCAACCTCCAGGGCCCCCCTGCGACAAGCCGAACACCGTCGCCTACAACCCTGAAACAGATGACAAAGAAGATGATGGGTACAGGAATTGAGAGGACGACGAGTCGTGGTAGAAGATGAACCAACCCAGCATTAGCCTGGCGACCCGGGAAACCCAAAAAACCCATGAACCAGAGTGGGCGGTCGCGGGGGGATCGATCCCGGGATCCTTCTAATGCGGGCCACAGACGAAACCGCCTGAACCATCCCTCTCGGTCAGTGTCTTCCAAAGATGTGGCACGAGTATTTTTCAGAAACCCCTACCACAAACTACCCCTTACTTAGAACATTTTTCGACATTTTTGATTTTCCCAAAAATGACTAACTATTTTTTATTAAAATGTATTAAATATATTTAAGAGATTAGACAACAAGTAAATTTGTATCTTCAATTTTATGGGAATATCCTATGAAGTCCAGGAATTTTCTATAACTGTACTACACTAAGAGACATACAAAAACTTATTAAACAAAAATGTAGATCTCTTTAAAGCATACAATTTATTGAAATAATTTCCGAGATATCCATTTTGTGTGTTTGAATTTCAGGACTTAATTTCATTTTCTGAATTATTCCCAACCAATTTGATTTGACCTTTTTAAAGTACTGCCAACTTCTCGCAAAGTCACGAAAAGGGCATGGAATTTCAAAGCCAGTATATGGCGATCTATTTTTAAACATTTGACAATATCTAGCCAATTTGTAGCTATAAGGAAATGTGTAATGAGGCTATTTATGCAAACGTGTGTCTCAATTAACTTTAAGTGGATAAAACAATAATATTTTGCAACAATTGTTTCTAGAAACTATATAAAAATAAGCGACATTAGGAGAAAGTAATGTGAATATAACACAAGAATTTTTTAAACAGTTGAATGTCATTCAGCCTCTTGTATTCTCCTTGCATATCTAAACAAAAAGATTACAGAAATCATTCTGATTTATAATCTTTATGATTAAAGATTAAAAGGAATAGATATAAAAAAATCTGATGTGTTACATTCGCATACCTTCTCTATATTGTGCAAACTATTTTTACAAACGCTTATTCTCCGTTTACTTCATGGTAATCGAGATAAGCTTATGCAGATTGCTATCTTATTGCTAATGTTCTTGTAGGAGCAAGGAGAATTGGTAGGTTATAAGCGATAGTCAAAACTTTTAAGAGCTGGTTGCTATGCGGAGCATTTCATGCTCTTTGCATGTCCAGGATAAAAAAAAGGCGAACAACGAATTCCTCCTTATAAAAATGACAAATTCATACAAATAACAAGGAATATTCCGGAAAGGCTTACTCCACAAACAAAAGCATATGACATAAATTCTGTATTTTAACGAGATCTACATATTTTATGTGGTAAAATTCTGTCTATCTCTTACGGTTTACCAGTTATGTAAAAGTCATTCAGAATGAAGAGGATTTCTGTTTTGGGACGTTTGGGGACATTCCCAGAAACATTCCCAGACATTCATATAAATTTCATTTGCCATGAAAATATCTTAAACCTATGGTATTTTAATCAAAATTGTTAGATCCATTTTTGAAAAAATAAAAATTTTTGAAAAACTTTCTATGTAAAGAGTAGTCTGGAATGAGGGAATTTACTTGAAACTGTTCGTGTCGCTTCTTTGAAAGATACTGAATCTAAATATCCAGTTTGATATTTATCTCACTTATAGTTTTTAGCTGTGCACAGACACACACGGAGCTTTTTCTAAAAAATGCTTTCTTTGGATTCAGGGGGCCTCAAAACATATATTTCCGGTGAAATCTCGGTATCGAATTTTTGGGTGGAATGCAATACTTCCCCTACTTACTATATGTAGTAGAGAAAGCTATAAGCTCTGCCGTGAATAACTTATACAGTTGATCGCAATAATGAGTAAATAAAGTCGGTGAATATTACCTATCAGTAAGGGGTAGGTCAACGTAACCGTTTTATCAAGCAAAATGGCAAAACTTGGCTACGTTGGGATTTCCAGGTACTCTGTCTCTTTCTAATATTACTTGTCTCACTCGCTGTAGTCACTATTCCTCCTCACCCCCGGTCACTTATTTAACTACTTTTTGTGGTGGTACGAGAAGTACCCGACCTAACAAGGAAAACACAACAATGTTGGGAAAAAACATCCTTATTTCTCTACATAGTCTCCTTTCAGCTCGATACACTTTTCCCGGTGATGTTCAATCGCTTCGATACCCTGCTTATAGCGAGAACTTTCGAGTTCTGCAAAACAGCCATCAACTGCATACTTCACCTCATAATTGCTGGCAAATCTTTTACCACCACGCCATTTCTTGACTTTAGAAACAGAAAATAATCAGAGAGGGCTAAATCTGGAGAAAAGGTTGCATGAGGATGCAATTCGAACTTTAACTCATTGATTTTGGCAAGGGCGACATTGGATGTGTGAACTGTCTTGATGAAACAAAACTTTCTTTTTCGCTAAATGCGGCCGTTTTTGCTTGATTTCATCTTTCAAATGTTGCAATAGGTTTGCATAATACTCACCATTGATTACTTTTCCTTTTTGAAGACAATCAATGAAAATTATTCTACGCACATCCCAAAAAACTGACGCCATGACCTTGTCTGCAGATGGAACTGCCTTGCCTTCTTTGAAGCTTAATTAAATTGAGTTTTATTTATGGACGCTCTTTAACTACTATGGTCCTTAGCGTCCCATTCTATATTGGGCGTGAAAGACCGGAAATTCTGCTCAGAGGGCTCTTATCAGGTTTGAGGTTCTTTTACGTGCCGTAAATCTACGACACGGGACTACCGGCTTTGCTTCCCTTCCGAAAAAATCCATCACCCTCCGCCGGGATTGAACCCGTGACCTACGGAACTAGAGGCTAGCACGATGCTTTGGAGCTGATTCTCCCCTTTCAATCCACTGTTTTGACGGTTCCTTCGTCTCAGGTGTGAAGTGATGGATCCATGGTTATGAATCGACGCAAAAACTCGCTTTTATTGCTGTGAAATATCGCCAAACACTCGACTGAAACATCCTCACGACGCTGTTTTTGTTCCATTGTCAGTAAACGCAACACCCATCTTGCGCACAGCTTTCTCATGTCTAAATTTTCAGTCAGTATGCGATGTACAGTACTTTTTGAAATGCCTACGATGTCTGCTAGCTCGCGCACTTTCAGTCGACGGTCATCCAATAGCATTTTGTGGGTTTTCTTCACAATTTCTGGCGTGGTCACATCATTTGGTCGACTACTGCTATGTTCGTCTTGGCAACTCGTACGGCCTCGCTTAAACTCTGCCACCCAATATTTTACTGTTGTAAACGAAGGAGCAGACTCCCCCAGAGTAGAATCTAGCTCAGCTTTAATATTAGTTGGACTAAGACCTTTCAAATGAAAGCATTGTATCATAAAACGATAAATTTGCCGAGAGCGTTCACTATTGATGGCCGCCAAACAATTACTAAACAATGCAGCATTGTCAAACTTCAAACTTAAGCTTCATAAGGTTTATAAGCTTTCTACTATAGTCATTTTTTTGAAACAACAACCGCTATCTATACGTCAAGTCGGGTACTTCTGAGAGTGCCCTCGTATTTTGCAGCTGCTTGTGACGTTCGGTATTTAATTATCTTTCATAGTTAGCTAGCCTTCTGTACAAATTTTACCATTTACAGCATTCAGTTCTGCAAGCATACATAATATTCTTATATTGAATTAGTTATTTATATACTTATTTACTATTGCAGCCTGTTTTAACATACACTATTCGTTCTTAATTAGTATCTCCTTTATTCTATCATTATTTCCTACTTTGATATGTTTCTTCCTACAATTTTTGCTATCTTTAATATTTTTTCCCCCACTACGTATAGTAAGTAGGGCAAGTATTGTATTCCATCCAAAAATTCGATACTGAAATTTCACCGGAAAAACATGTTTTGAGGCCTTCTGAATAAAAAGAAGCATTTTAGAAAAATGTCTTTAGAAAAATGTTCAGTTCCTTGCAAAGATGGAGCACGAAGATTTTCAAGAAAATCCCCCCCACCTCAAACTACCCTTTACGTGGAAGAGTTTTCAAAATTTTTGATTTACTAAAAAAATAGTTCTAACGGGTTTGATTAAAATACCATATAATAAAGATATTTATATTAAACATAAAATTCATATCTTGAATTTTTTGGGAACAGCTTTGAAGTTCTCTTCTTTTGGAAGTAAGTTTCTATAATGTTGTATAACTGGCACATGTTAAGCGATAAAACAAAACTACTACACAAAAAATGTAGAACTCTTTCAAGCAACCTGTTTTTGTGACATCAGCCATTTCCGAGATATCCGTTATTACTGGTTCGTATTGTTCAATACTTAGCCATTTTTAAAAGACCTGTCGATTTTCAGTTGTTTGTCGCGATGTCATGGAAATAATACGGAATTTAGGGCTAGTGTAAGCGTCCAGTTCTAAAACATTTGACTACCAGTATTCCCTTCTTATCTATAACGAAATGTGTAATGTAGTTATTTCCAGAAAGGGAAATAAAACATTGAAAGAATAATTTATAATCCTACTAATAAACGACAAAGGGTAGAGAAAGGCATGCGAGTAAAACACATAACATTTTCTTTTACGCTTTATATTCGACGCAGGGAAGGTGTTCCTCCTAAAAAAACCATTGAATTAAACTATATAAAACCTCGGCTGGCCCCGTAGCTCAGTCGGTAGAGCAACTGCCTGCAGTGCCCCGGGTTCGATTCTCGGCTGGGGCGTGGGAATTTTTCTGTAGCCAAGATTAATCCGTATCTTCCCCAGAGTCTGGAAGTGTGAATGTGTGTATGGTCTAATGGTTAAAAACCAAAGCGCAAGAAACCCTCGACAAGAGTTACACGAGTTAACACCATTGCTAATAGGCAATAAGCTCCAAAGGAAAGGCCGCCGTTAAGACCATTGTAATTAAAGGCGGGGTATAAATGGAACTAAAAAAATCTGATGTTTACACTCGCAGAACTTTCTCTACTCTTGTACAAACTATTTTTACAAACGCTTATTGTCCATATCCTTCATATTAATCGAGATGTTAATCTTATTGCTAATTTTCTTGTAGATGCAAGGGGAATATGGTAGGCTTTAAGCGATAGTCAAATGTTCTAAGAGCTGGTTGCTATGTGGCGCATTCCATTCTCTTTGTATGTCCAGGACATAAAAAATATCTGATGTGTTACTCACATGACTTTCTCTACTCTTGTACAAACTATTTTTACAAACTATTATTCTCCATCTATTTCATATTAATCGAGATAAACATTTGCAGAAACGATCTTTTGACATGCAAAGAGAATTACATTTTACACATAGCGACCAGTTCTAAAAATATTTGACTATCGCTTAAGGCGTACTATGTTCCTTTTGTTTTGTATTTGCAAGGGCAATATAGAAATACAGTAGCCTTTAGGCATAGACATATCTCTTAATAGCTGGTTGCTAGGTGCAGCACCATTCTCTTTGCCACAGTTTAATGCTCTTTGTATATCCAAGACAAAAAAATGAATAACGAATTCCGATTTGAGAAAATAAGTATTGAAAATTTAAGGGAATAACAAGCAATATCTGGAAAATGGTTCACTCAACAACAAAAATGTATATGACATAAATTGTGTATTTTACGCGATCTACATTTTTTGTGTAGTAAAATTTTGTCTAACTCTTATGGTTTACCAGTTATGTAAAAGTCGTTCACAATGAAGAATACTTTTGGGGACATTCCCAGAAAATTCAAGATATGCATTTTATTTGTCATGAAAGTATCTTAAACATATGATATTTTAATCAAAATCGTTAGAGCCATTTTTGAGAAAATTAAAATTTTCGAAAAATTTTGCATGGGGTGGGGGATTTTCTTCAAAACCTTCTTGTCGCATCTCTGGAAGATGCTGAACCTAAATACCAAGTTTGGTGTTTATCCGACTGTTCGTTTCTGAGTTATGCTGTTCACAGAACAAGACACACAGACACACGGACATGTTTCCAAAAAGGCTTTTTTTTGGATTCAGGGGCCTCAAAACGTGTATTTCCGGTGAAATCTCTGTATCAAAATTTTGGGTGGAATGCAATACTTCCCCTACTTATACGTAGTAGAGAAAGCAAAAATATATGAAACGATTATTGTTTACAGGCGCATGGGAATCTAGCTGCAACTCTAGGAGGTACGACCAGGATAGCATCGTGTGTGTTTGCAACTCTAACATATGTGATTATGTAGCACCGCCTGGACCTATTGCACAAGGTGGTTTCCTGCATTATCAAACCACAAGAGGCGGAAGTAGGCTATCTATGCGAAGTGGAAAGCTTACTAGAAGGCCAGCCGATCAAAGTGAGTATAGCATTATTATTTAGTACGTCTTAACTTGTAATCTAGTTATTTTCTCCTTAGATTACAGGGCAGTTGCAGTTATGGGGACTGAGAAAAAGCTGGAAACAAACTCTGTCAGGACGGTCCTGGCGGCATTTGAATCACAGAACCTCCTGTTCGCGAGGCTGTGTTTCAACGACCTCTGCTACCCATGTTGGTGCTCTCGTTAAAGCATGCAGTTTATACAACGTAACATTTTTTGTTAGTATTAGGCTTAAATTTTCCTAGATTTGAGGTCCAGCATATTTTGAAATGTTAAGTATCCTTTGGAAAGGTAGAATCAGATGACTGAAAAATTCAACGCCATTTGAACCACGGATCTTCCGATCTCCGTCCGGTTGCTCTAACCACTGAGCTACTCTGGCAACATGCCGACGCGACATTAAATTCTCCAACTGATTCGCATTTTCCCCCGTAAACCACAAGGAGATCTCAAATTGTATTGAGATGTCATACCCCAATGGCGACTTACATTCTTTGTAAGTACTTAAGTCCCGGGCTTTATAGTTACAACCACTATTAGTTCAATTAATTCTATCTATTCCTTTGTTTCTTGTAAGCTTGCGATTGATACACTAATTTCTATTGTTTGTAGCACCTCATTCCAACTGCTTACAAAGTACAACATAACGTGTACTAATTATAGCGATATATCACCTAATTATAGCGACATTTAAAAGGATAACTGGCTAGGGCGGGCGGATTATGTTCCTCTGCATAATATCGTAGCGGTTACTATTGCACTCGTAAGATCGATATTAATGCTATGATAGCATTATGAATAAATTTCTTTCAAACCCATCATTAAATAACAGCTTCATTGACTTTTATCTCCTTGATGCAAAGTAAGTACTGAATTGTTTGCAAAACATCCAGATGTTAATACTCTCATTATTGGCCACGTATAAAAACTGTATGCTTTGCGCTGTAAACTTGTGTCCTCAAGTCGTCCTCCGTGGTGTAGTGGTTACCATCTAGCCTCTAGTTCCCGAGGTCGCGGTTTCAAACCCGGCGGAGGGCGATGGATTTTTCCAGGTGTAAAAATCCTTAGCACGGTTTCCTTCGGAAGGGAAGTAAAGCGGTGGTCCTACTCACGTATTAAATACCTCAAGCCTGATAAAGAGGCTTCTGAGCACAATTACCGGTCTTTCACGCTCAACATAAAATGGGACGCTAAGGCCCATAGTAGTTAAAGAATGTCTATAAATATAACTCAATTTCATATTAATATTTTGTGTCGTCAAACACATGTCACTCGGTATAATGTATTTAAGGGAGACAAGAGTGAAATTTTCGTCATTTTTCATGGAAAAAGGACAATTCTATGCTTTTAATCAATAAGAAGGCTTTCGCTATCCTACATCCATATGCTGGGCGGGTTATACAGCTATGACTTGTAAGCACCTTTAACGATATAACAAAAATTAAATTAAATTGAGTTTTATTTATAGACGCTCTTTAACTGCTGTGGTCCTCAGCGTCTTATTTTAAATTGGGCGTAAGAAACATTTTGCTCAGAGGCGTCTTTAACAGGCTTGATGTTCTTTTACGTGTCGTAAATTTACGACACGGATCATCGGCTCTACTTCCCTTCCGAAGGATGCCATGCTAAGGATTTTTACGTCCGATAAAAAAATCATCGCCCTCCGCCGGGTTTGAACCCACGACCTCAGGAATTAGAGGTTAGCACGGTAACCATTACAACCACGGAGGATGACATAACGGTATAAGGCTTTTAAGCACCTTTAACGTTATATTTTAACGCTTACGTTCCATCCAAACGCTACATAAGATATTTTTGAAGTAATTTTTCTACAATTCTTACAGCGTTAGCTCACATTAAATGCTATGGGATGCTATACTTTGCTTGCTAGGAATTTAAAATATTACTATAAATATTCTAAAAACTAAGGCCAAAACTCTGTTTTGGATAAAATAAATACTTTCCTAGTTAAAAATAAAATATGTAATTTAGATATAAAATTTCATATTTACAACCTCTGAATTACAGTCAGTACTTCATACACCCAACATTCAAATTATGGCTCTGCTGTTATATTATATGTATGTCACATATTGTAGGATCCAAGTTTTAGGTCTTGTATATAAAAATGAAGATTTGTTGTTTTCTTTAAAAAATATTCAATAATTAAAAATAATTAATCCAATATAAAAAAAAATTCTGGTGTTACTCCTGTTGACAAAAGGTTACTGTATACAAAAAATCAAGTTTCTAGTATAAAAAATGTGGAAAATACACATTTCCACCAAAACCCCCCTCCCCTTAAGCTTCGTCTGCATAATAACGCTCGAGGAGGCAATGCAGCCAAGGGTTCGAAGGCCTTAATTTTTCAAGCTCCAAGGGAAACGAAAAATGAAAATTGCTCCACAAAATGCTGCTGACTCAAGAAGCGTATGTATGGAAAATGCAATGGAAGAGCTTAGAGATTTATTAGTACGAATAACTTACTAATGGCTCTTAAGAATTTAATGTTTAATGAAACGTTCCGAAATTATAGTGTTAAGATTTTCAAATAGCCTTAGAAGGCAAGCTTAGATCCAACTTAAATATGACGGGTCTAATCTGAACATACTCCCGGCCACAAAATTCCTTAGAATGCAGCTTGATGGAAATCTCAATTGGAACTACCACATTGAAGGTGCCTCTGCAAAGGCAACTAAGAGGCAGTGCATACTCAGAAGACTTGCTGGATCTCAGTGGGGTGCAACGCAGGACGTATTGACAACTACATATAAAACATATATTAGACCTTTGTTAGAGTATGGTTGTGAAGCTTACAGTACGGCAAGTAAAACTGTAATGAATAAATTAAGCGTCAGCCAAAACAATGCATTGTGCATATGTACCGGCGTCGCAAAATCAACACCAATCCGTGCCCTTGAAAGCCAAACTCAGATTGAACCACTGGAGTACAGACGAGATAGCGCCTTGCTGAAATTCTTTGAAAGAAGTATTAGACCGCCAGTGTTTTAAAAAAAGGAGTTTCCACCCTGATTTTAAAGAGATCGCCTCTAGAATAACTATCATTGGAATTGATAATCCAAAGGCAGCCAACCCCCCTTACCTACTTAAGGCTGCAGCCCTTGAGACGATAGCTACAATTTACCCTCCATCAGAATGGCTTCACGTCTATACGGATGGCTCGGCCCAAAATGATTGTGCAGGCTCGGGCTACTGTGCTGCTTTGGGTAGTAGGTAAGATGAGGAATAATTTCGACGGCGAAGTTGCCGCTATCAGTGAGGCAGCTATCGCCTTAATATCAATGAATGTAGTGTAAAGTGGTCTTTTTATCAGACTCCACTGCAGCCATTCAGGCTCTCTGCTCGCAAGGAAACCAACATGAGGACGATCTGGTCACTGAATGCCAAGACAGACTGTATAAACTGCAAGAATTGACAGAAGTTCGTTTGCAATGGGTCCCGGGCCACTGCGACCTTGACGGAAATGAGAAAGCCGACGCTTTAGCCAAGGAAGGGTGCTCAATGGAGCAGCCAGTTGTACCAATGACATACTCAAACATCAGTAGCGTCATAACATCTCGAATCAAAGGAGCAATTGTAGACTCTCGGAAGGTAGCGGCAGCTGGTAAAAGATGGGAAATGCTTGCTTCAAACCCCATTCCCAACAACCTGCCCCGGGAGCTGGCAGTAGCCACCTTTAGGATGACTACAGGGCACGATTATTTGCAAAAACACCTGCATAGAATCGGTGTGGCTGATAGCCCAATTTGTCCCCTCTGCTTGCAAGAGGAAGGCACTGCTGACCATTTGGCCTCCTGCACTGCCCTGCAGACTGTTATAGTTGAAGATTATATGGAAGGAAGGTCACGGCTGTACTGGGAGGCAAGGCGTCGAATGGCAGACCAGCCAAGGACGGGCGTTGGCTGAAGAAGAAGAAGATTCAACGTGCTAGATGGTTTCTGAACGACGTTATGTTTGCAATAGTTTCGATATTTTAATAGCGACATAACACTGATTTATATTAGCAATGTCAATGATCGGTGTACTTTTTGATGGTATCCAAACGCTTGCTGCTGTGTGTTACTGTTACACTGGGGTTTCTCATTAGTAAAATTATAAAACCCTATTTGTAAGTAATAGAAGTTTTTCCTCGTGATTATTTCGGTCTACTGCCGGAAACATCAGCAACATACCCCCCTGTTAACTACACTATAGTAACGTAAAAGAAAACTGATATACATGTAGAGGCAAAGTTAAAAAAATCTCCTCAATCACAAAATAACTGAGTAATAAATAATGTGTGATATTTATCTACAGTTAGATTTCCAAAAAGGACTGTTATCATCAAAGCCGATGCTACTAGAATTTACCAAGAGGTGCTTGGCTTTGGAGGTGCTATGTCAGATGCTGCAGGTCTTAACATCGCATCGCTTTCATGGAAGACGCAGAAACAACTTCTAAGGTACTAAAATGGATGCTTTTATATTTTATGGTTGTATCTAAACTATTTCTACTTTCTCTACTACTTATAATAAGTAGGGGAAGTATTGTATTCCACCCAAAAATTCGATACCGCGATTTCACCGGAAATACATGTTTTGAAATCCCGTGAACCCAAAAAAAGCATTTTTGGAAACATGTCCGTGTGTGTGTGTGTCTGTGTGTCTGCCTGTGAACAGCATAACGCAGTAACGAACAGTCGGATAAACACCAAACTTGGTATTTAGGTTCAGTATCTTCCAGAGATGCGACAAATGAATTCTTACCATTCAAACATTTAAGTGGCTAAAGATGTTTGAATGCTAAAGATGAAAGGGTATTTAAACATGTTTTTCTTTTATTATTGAATATTCAAAAAAATATATAAAACTTCATACGGTGGAACTTTGCTTTCACACCTTCTATGATATAAACACATAGGCCTGAATAACACATTTACTTCTGGTGAAGAATCATAAAAAAATTCTGATGTGTTACACTCACATGACTTTCTCTACTCTTGTACAAACTATTTTTACAAACGCTTATTCTCCATATGCTTCATGTTAATCGAGATAAACATTTGCAGACTCTATCTTATTGCTAATTTTCTTGTAGATGTAAGGGGAATGTATATTTACAAGGGCAATATAGAAATACAGTAGCCTTTAAGCACATACATATTTCTTAATAGATGGTTGCTAGGTGCAGCACCATTTCCTTTGCCACAGATTAATACTCTTTGTATATCCAAGACAAAACGTAGTAGAGAAAGTAAAAATGAGTAACGAAATGCCATTTCAGAAAATAAGTATTGAAAAATTTAAGGGAATAACAAGTAATATCTCGAAAATGGTTCACTCAATAAAAACTGCATATGACAAATTGTATATTTTAACGCGATATACATTTTTTGTGTAGTAAAAGTTTGTCTATCTCTTATGGTTTACCAATTATGCAAAAGCGTTCACAATGAAGAATACTTTTGGAGACATTCCCAGAATATTCGAGATATACATTTTATTTGTCATGAAAATATCTTAAATATATGATTCTTTAATCAAAATCGTTAGAGCCATTTTTGAGAAAATTAAAATTTTCGAAAAATGTTCCATGTAAAGGGTAATCTGGGGTAGCGGGATTTTCTTGAAAACCTTCATGTTCATTTCTTGAAGATACTGAACCTAAATGCCAAGTTTGGTGTTTATCCGATTATTCGTTTCTGAGTTATGCTGTTCGCAGACACACACACGGGCATGTTTCCTAAAATGCTTTATATGCATTCAGTGCACCTCAAAACATGTATTTCCTATGAAATTCGGTATCGAATTTTTGGGTGGAATGCAATACTTCCCCTACTTACTATACGTAGTAGAGAAAGTAATAAACGACAGTGGGAAGGGAAAATGATGGAATGTAACATAAAATTTCTTTCTCGTGCTCATGCAAAGAGTGGAGAGGTGCAGGCAGAGGTGGTTTACGGGAGGGGGATACCGCGCTTGCTATGACGAGGGATTGGTGACGGAACCACAAGAGCAGTGTTGGGCAATTAGAACAAAAACCATGTCGAATTATTTGATAGTCGCCAACAACCGAATTATTCTGTAGTTTCCATCAGCATTTGATGTTTTCTTTCGATTTACTGATTATACTTGCCGTGCTTCAAAGCGATAGTAGTTTTCATTCGGTTTAACCACCAATTAGATTGGAGGAATATAAGGCCCTGCCATCTACATTACTACTTGTGAAACAATTAAGGACGCACTTTTCCATGCCATAATTTTATTACCATGCGCATACAGATAATGCTGCCATCTGTTTAGAGATTTTCAAACCATTAACCTCTTCTCTCTGAATCTCACACATTCACAATCACAACCTGTTGCGTATATGGTGGAATATATTCACCGATAATCATGCAATCATAGCTATGAAGGAATTAGTAAATAAGATATTATATACACTTAACTTGCAGGGGGGCAGCAAATTAGGAACAGGAAATTGCTTAACTCATCTTAAGGCTGCCATAATGCCGCTGACTTCGGTGCGAATCACAATAATACAAATTTGTTAATAAAATTTCTCTTTTTTCCCCCTCTGCTAATTATATTTAAAAATAAATGTCAATAATTAATATTATGCATAAGCGGGTAACAAAAGGAAAACACATTAAGCAAAATAAAAATGGTTAATTAAAGGTTATAATAGCACAAGGTCAATTTTAGAGGTTAAATTACACTAAGTTGGATTTTGACAGCAATAATATATCCAATTATTTAATTTTAACTCAAAGTAAAGTTATACAAGTGTTTAGAAATAAATGCCACAAATAATTTGGTGTGTGGTGCAATACTGAGTATAAATACAGAAATGCTGTTTTGATAATTTCGTGTATATTGTCGCAATTGCTACTGCTCAAGATCTAATACTCTACAAACTGCATGGACGATCCATGAGCTTTATTTCAAATGTCATTCATTTCACAACACTAGGGGTCCACTAAAAAAATAAAAACATTCCACTAGCAATGCGACATTTAGTAATGAATTTTTCTTATTGGCACTGCACGTGAATTTTGCAAATAATTGGTATTCTATGTTGTAAACCATTTATTATAATTTTAGTTAAAGAGCAACGAGAGAAAAATGTTACAACAAATCGGAGTAAAAATCTGATGTGTTACACTCACATCACTTTCTCTACTCTTGTACAAACTATTTATGCAAACACTTATTCTCCATATGCTTCATGTTAATCGAGATAAACATTTGCAGACTCAATCTTATTGCTAATTTTCTTGTAGATGTAAGAGGAATATATATTTACAAGGGCAATATACAAATACAGTAGCCTTTAAGCACATACATATCTCGTATTAGCTGGTTGCTAGGTGCAGCACCATTCGCTTTGCCACAGATCAATATTCTTTGCATATTGAAGACAAAAAAATGAATAACGAATTCCCATTTGAGAAAAGTATTGAAAAATTTAAGGGAATAACAAGTAATATCTCGAAAATGGTTCACTCAACAAAAAAAAATGTATATGATATAAATTGTGTATTTTAACGCGTACTACATTTTTTGTGTAGTAAAATTTTGTCTATTTCTTATGGTTTACCAGTGATGCAAAAGTCGTTCACAATAAAGAATGCTTTTGGAGACATTCCCAGGAAATTCAAGCTATACATTTAATTTGTCATAAAAATATCTTAAACATATGATATTTTAATCAAAATCGTTACAGCCATTTTTGAGAAAATTAAAATTTTCGAAAAATCTTCCATGTAATGGGTACTCTGGGTTGGGGGGATTTTCTTGAAAACCTTTGTGTCGCATCCTTGGAAGATACTGAACCCAAATACCAAGTTTGGTGTATATCCGACTGTTCGTTTCTGAGTTATGCTGTTCACAGACACAGACACACATACGGACATGTTTCCAAAAATGCATTTTTTGGATTTAGGAGGTCTCAAAACATGTATTTCCGGTGAAATCTCGGTATCGAATTTTTGGGTGGAATACAATACTTCCCCTACTTACTATACGTAGTAGAGAAAGTAAAAAGGGGTCACAAAAACTGAATGACATGAAAATAATTAAAGTCAAATTGCTATTACGCTTCAGCAATTACATTTCCGCAAATATAACCTAACTCAGCAAGCACATCATGATATACGTTATGAATAAACCGAGCAATTAATAAACGTGTAATAATAACTTCAGTGATTACTTAACAATTACAACTTTACGGCCAAAATTCCGTTTCCGGACCACATTAACAGCAATCTACTGAGTGACGATCGAATGGAAACAGTTTTCGCTCCTACGACTACGGTTCATGATTATGCGAATGAAAACATTCGGTTGTTACAGAAAACTATCGTTTAACAATCGAGTGTTTAAAACAGTCGGTTACCCCATCACTATACATGACAGAGAGGCGCGGAAGTCCTTAACATTGCCAAGCTCGCAGACACGTTCTACTGATGGAGCTGCCGAGACCGATGAACGACCCCACCAATCAAGCAGCCTTCTGCATTTGCACTATCTGTCCGGTACTCCGTACAACGCGAAACCTGAAAGGTGAAAAGAAACGGAATGAAAGGGAAATTTAGAAAAAGAAATCTTGGTTGAGAAGAAACCACCTCAGCATTCACCTGCCGTCGTCCTCCGTGGTGTAGTGGTTACCATGCTAGCCTCTAGTTTCCGAGGTCGCGGCTTCAAACCCGGCGAAGGACGATGGATTTTTTTCGGACGTAAACATCCTTAGCATGGCTTCCTTCGGAAGGGAAGTAAAGGTCCCGTGTCGTAGATTCACGGTGTAAAAAACCTAAAGCCTGATAAAGAGGCCTCTGAGCAAAATTACCGGTCTTTCACGCCCAATATAGAATGGGACGCTAAGGACCACATCAGATAAACAGCCTCCAAAAATAAATTAAAGAAAAAACATTCGCTTACCGACCCTAAGAAACCATGAAAAAGCCATGGGTCAGACTGGGCGGTCGCCCGGGATCGCTCCCTAAGAACAGAATTTCAAACCCATCATCTAACTACCCGCTTTCTAGGATTTGACTATCTCTTAAGCTTCTTGTATTCCCCATGTACCTACAACAAAATGTGCAATATTTGAATAAAAACATCTCTACAAACGTTTATCTCTATTAATAAGAAGTAGGTAGAAGAGAGAGTAAGCCTTTGCACGAATACCTTGCAGTAGAATGGGTAGAGAAAGTCATGTGAATGTAACACATTCTAGTTTTCTCAAAGAAATAGGAAGACTGGGCCAGCGTCGACCAGGTAGCGCAAACCAGAGGATTGCAAGCAGTGTTAGAAAACCAAAACTGGATTGTACTGATCTGTTAATATGGGCTAGTGGACCTTTAATGGCAATAAGGAATGTTTTGCATGAAAGAACAACATTATTAAAATGCTGAAATAGCGTTACTCCTTCCTTCATGCATTAGAACATTTCTGTCTGTAGCAATCTACATACGAGATTACTCGTTTCTTGCCGACTCAAGATATGTAGACTTTCGTAAGAGATTAATCCCCTGGCCGCGTTACGAGCGCTGTGCAGGTCAAGGCATTACTTTTTATACGCCCTAAATGTAACATAACATTTATACAAGATAGTATTTTGCAGAACTGTGGGTACTTATACACCATAAGACAATTTCGGTAATTTTTACTGCCTGTTGGAGATATAGCAAGTATACAAAATAAATTATTGTGAAAATATGTTATACTAGCATCTGCATTTGAAAAATATGTATTCCTCGCACTTGAAATTGTTTATGTTGTGTTTTTTGTTATATTTGTAAAAATAATAACAATAATAATAATTATTATTTTGCTGTATTTATAGATAATGTTATAGAATCAATATCATAGTTTTAATTTTGGAAATAATTTAAAAACATTTCGTAATGGCTTAGATGTTCCACGTAAAATGAGATATAAATATTTGTTTCAGGCAGTACTATGGAGATGGTGGCATCGATTACACCTTTTTGCGTATCCCAATAGGTGGTTCTGATTTCTCTACATACAACTATACTTATGTTGATGAAGAAGATGAGACGCTGGGGAGTTTTAAGCTTACCAGTGATGATTATGCTTACAAGGTATAGTATGTTTAGAAAAACACTAATATTTCTTACTACTTGAGACTTCTGGTTTAAAGCTATTGCTGAAATAAAGTATTTTTACTGTAAATGATAGTGACTTTGGTTGAAAGCAAACTGATCTGTTTCATCAACATTTTTCTAATTACATGTTGTGAAATGTTGTACATGGGAGCCAAATAAAAGTATAAAATGTTAAAAATCTATCAAGTTATAAAGGAGAGAATCAAAGTCTCTTATTAATTCAATAGCACCAAGGTTTTCGTGTAGCTTTAGCTACTGCTAAATTCACGTTTGCTCCAAAATATTTTATTTAATGGTTCTGGAATGAAAGTTATATTATTGCCTTCATTTATTTTATATACGCAGCATAATACTACTAGTATTATCGAGCAGGATGGCTGAGGTGGTTATGTTTGTGGTCCGCATTCGGGAGGTCTCGGGATCGATCCCCGGCGAACGCCCACTCTGGCCCATGGGTTTTTCGTGGTTTCCCCGGGTCGCTAGGTGAATGTTGGGGTGGTTCATTTTCTACGACGACTCTCCTTCCTATTATTTCCTGTACCCATCATCTTCCTTGTCATCTGTTTCAGGTTTGTAGGACCAGGCGACGGTGCTCGGCGGGGCGGTGGCTTGCGCGCTATAAATGTTTATTTTCTGGCGTCGCTGCGGCACCGCTTAGTTAGGTCTCTCCTCAGCGTGGGGCTCCGCTCCGGGGACCCTGGAGGTTGGTGACTTGTGGGCAGGACCTTTCAGAGTCCGGTGCATTATATCTGGAAACGTTAGGGACCCTGTCCATGCTTGCGCCCGTCTGTATCCGGATCTAAATTAAGTTGAGTTTTATTTATGGACGCTCTTTAACTGCTGCGGTGCTTTGCGTCTCATTCTATTTTGGGCGTGAAAGACCGGTAATTTTGCTCAAAGGCCTGTCAGGCTTGAGGTTCTTTTACCTGCCGTAAATCTACTTCCCTTCCGAAGGAAGCCATGCTAAGTATATTTACGCCCGAGAAAATCCATCGCCCTCCGCCGGGTTTGAACCCGCAACCTCGGGAACTAGAGGCTAGCATGTTAAACATTACACCATGGAGGACGACGCATCCGGATCTGGTCGCCCTTCGGGTCTCTCCCCTCGTCCTTCCCTCCCAGGGTTCACGTTGGAAGCACTAAGGGCTAAGTGGCCTGCCCCAGTTCCGGGGGACCCTCCGTGATACTACTAGTGTTACTACTATAGGTAGTAATTTCTTCAGTTTCATTGCAGAGGACAGAGAGCTGCAGTAATTCCTCCATAATTTCATCCCTTTAAAACCTGGAGGTTGTATTTTAGTTGCCGTAATTACTCTTAGTATGGGTACATGGAGCATTTAGTAATATTATTAAGCCATCTCAGTTTAAATACGTTGTGCCTGAAAGCTAAATACGTTCTGCGAAATACCTGCTACTCTAAGCGGGAGTGTAGCTTTTGTTGTTCTCCCTGGCTGCTGTATTCAAAATATCTGCTGCATTTTTACTTTCTGTATTACGTATAGTAAGAAGGGGAAGTATTGCATTCCACCCAAAAATTCGATACCGAGATTTCACCGGAAATATATGTTTTGGGGCCTCGTGAATCCAAAAAAAGTATTTTTGGAAACATGTCCGTGTTTGTGTCTGTGTTGGGGTGTGTGTATGTGTGTGTGTGTGTGTGTGTGTGTGTGTGTGTGTGTGTGTGTGTGTGAACAGCATAACTCAAAAACGAACAGTTGGATAAACACCAAACTTGGTATTTAGGTTCAGTATCTTCCAGAGATGCGACACGAAGGTTTTCAAGAAAATTCCCCCACCCCAGATTACCCTTTACATGGAAAATGTTTCGAAAATTTTAATTTTCTCAAAAATGACTAAAGATTTTGAATAAAATACCATAAATTTAACACATTTTTATGGCAAATGAATTGTATATCTCGAATTTTCTGGAAATGTCTCCAAAAGTATTCTTCATTGTGAACGACTTTTGCATAACTGGTAAACCATAAGAGATAGACAAAATTTTACTGCACCAAAAAAAGTAAAAAAAAAAAAAAAAAAAATGCAGATCGCGTTAAAATACACAATTTATGTCGTATACATTTCTTTTGTTGAACGAACCATTTTCGAGATATTGCTTGTTATTCCCTTAAATTTTCCAATACTTATACTTTTTCTCAAATGGGATTTCGTTATTCATTTTTTTTTGTCCTGGTAATGCAAAGAGAATGGAATTTTCGACATGGCAACCAGCTCTTAAAATATTTGACTAACGCTTAAAGCCTACCCCTTGCATCTACAAGAAAATTAGCAATAAGATTAACATCTCGATTAACATGAAGCATATGGAGAATAAGCGTTTGTATAAATAGTTTGTACAAGAGTGGAAAAAGTCATGTGAGTGAAACACATCAGATTTTTACTTTCTCTACTACGTATAGTAAGTAGGGAAAGTATTGTATTCCACCCAAAAATTCGATACCGAGATTTCACCGGAAATACATGTTTTGAGATCCCCTAAATCCAAAAAAAGCATTTTTGGAAACATGTCCGTGTGTTTCTGTGTGCCTGTCTGTGTGTCTGTCTGTGAACAGCATAACTCAGAAACGAACAGTCGGATAAACACCAAACTTGGTATTTAGGTTCAGTATCTTCCAGAGATGCGACACGAAGGTTTTCAAGAAAATCCCCCACCCCAGATTACCCTTTACATGGAACATTTTTCGAAAATTTTAATTTTCTCAAAAATGGCTATAACGATTTTGATTAAAATATCATATATTTAAGATATTTTCATGACAAATAAAATGTTAATTTTGAATTTTCTGGGAATGTCCCCAAAAGTATTCTCCATTGTGAACGACTTTTGCATAACTGGTAAACCATAAGAGAGACAAAATTTTACTATACAAAAATGTAGATCACGTTAAAATACACAATTTATGTCATATACATTTTTTTGTTGAGTGAACCGTTTTCGAGATATTGCTTGTTATTCCCTTAAATTTTTCAATACTTATTTTCTAAAATGGGTATTAGTTATTGATTTTTTTGTCTTGGATATGCAAAGAGTTATAATCTGTGGCAAAGGGAATGGTGCTGCACCTAGCAACCAGCTATTAAGAGATATGTATATGCTTAATGGCTACTGTATTTCTATATTGCCCTTGTGAATATATATTCCCCTTACATCTACAAGAAAATTAGCAATAAGATACAGTCTGCAAATGTTTATCTGGAATAACATGAAGTAGATGGAGAATAAGCGTTTGTAAAAATAGTTTGTACAAGAGTAGAGAAAGTCATGTGAGTGTGACACATCAGATATTTTTTGTAATATTGTTTCGTTTATCGTGGCTGTAAAAGATAATAAGCATTGCTTCACAGTTCCATGAAATGCAGCTAAAAAGGGTGAGGAATGTTGGCTGCAACGCATGAACAAGCACCGTGCAATTCGACTTTATTGTTTGCTAACCACATATAAAACCTGATTTAACATCACTAAAACGTCTTGGCTTTCTACTAATAATGGTCGTCTTGAGAGTTATCGATTATAAATGCATTATTTCATTATTTTAAATTGGTTCACGGATGAGCTTAATTCGCTTTTGGTCGTCCGGACCAGCGTTGTCGTATCTGGCTAGATAGTCTAAATGTACCGTTAACATCTTCTCTCTGCGCAGTCTCTGTATGTACTTGACTACATCGTTAATCCTTCTCACCACAAGGTGCGGTCCTTGCCAGGGTTATTGAAGCTCGGGACAACGCGCTTTGGTCCGGGTAGGGCGATACAACCGCATCAGGCCACTCTACTGGAAACCATGGATGTTGGCTTGCTGGATGTGCTGATCGGTGTCCGATAGGTTTAGAATTCGCATGGACATTTGCACTCGGCACAGCGACAATGTTATCGTGACACATAGTCCATGTAAGGGTGTTTTCCGGTCCAAAACCAGATTCCTCCATCACTGGCCTCTCAGTCACAATGTCACCACCACCTCGCTTCTTTCAGGCAAAACAGCTTTCCTCCTTCATGACCACCCTGCAGATTCCCAGATTCCCGGATATTCAGGGCTCCAGTGCGCCACCTCGTCTCGTCAAAGTTTTAAGATCTTCCTGCCGACATCAACCACCTCCTCGTGGCTGCTGAGGCCATCCAATTCCACTATCACATCCTCAGTCACCCTCCCGACGAACACACATGGACTGACAACGCTCCGCTGTTAACTCCAACATGGTTTTCTCCACAGACAAGGTGTCACCCGGTGCTTAGCTGTAACTAGCTGGAAGGACCGGTTTGGTTTTCTTGACGGCAAGCCCTTCAGCATCTCGGATTGTAAGAAAGTTGCGGCTGCTCATGTATCCACTAGTACGCGTCTTGGCTTCACTTGCACCCAGCTGTCCGCAACGAAGATGTCATCAGTTCTTCTGTTGATGGCACACAGTGTCATTGGAGGGGATGGTAGTGACTGCGCCATGTATCCCTCGTAACACCGGTTCTCATTCGCTGCTGCGGTTTGACACCGCGTCCCTAACACACACTACTTGGAAATCTTCTTCCGTCCCTGAGGTTGATATTTTATCCCCGTCGTAGCGGATACAACTCGTCCTCAAAGTAGTAGTAGTTGTCACCTTGCCAGCTTCTATACTCAGCACGACTGTTAGCGCCTCATGGATGGTGTTGTACTTGCCGAGCATCAGGCTCTGTCATATCTCAGCGTCGCGCACCCCTCGACAAAGGAGTAAGCGGCTTCTTGAGACACGTAGCCAGACGGACGTTCACCAAAGCCTCCATTGCCAATTGCTCTATTGTCAGGGCGTACTCCTGCATTCCCCCTGGTTGTTACAATCTCCATTTAAGCGGCCTGTGGTAAGTTGTGGCCCAGCAATGGTTCCGGAATCGGTTTTTTTTAAAAAAAATGTGACAGTACTAAACATTCAAAACAATAATAATGGACATCTCGGATATGGTTAATGCCACACAATTATTTGAAATAAATTCTATATTTTAAAGGGAAATATTTGTGTGCAGTATGTTTGTTATTTTATGGTTTACTAATTATTCAAAAGTATACGAAATTCCTTCCGAGTGAAGAGGACTTTCAAAGCTACTCCAGAAATGTTTATATAAATTTTATTTATCAAATAAATGTATTAAATATATGGCATTTCAATTATAACCGTTAGTTATTTTATAAAGTCTAAAATTTCGAAAAATATTCCATGTAAAGGGTAGTTTGGGTGATTTTCTTTTCCTGTTGCATCTTTGTCGCTGAACCTAAATGCAAATTTTGATATTTATCGGACATCGGATTTTGGGCTGTGCTGTTCAAAGGCAGAGATTTACAGAAATGGACCTTTTTCTAAAAATGTTTTTTTTTGGGTTCAAGGTGCCTCAGAATGTGTATTCCACATTGGCTGGAATAAATTACCTTCTCTATATACTGTACCAAAGTACGTAGCAGAGAAAGTAAAAAGAACTTGCTATTTCCATTATTGGCAGCAAGAAGATGCCGATCAATTTATGTAATTGCATTTTAAACAGCATTAATTATTTGTTTTATTTTGTAATACTTGTCACTGCTGGACTTGAACTTAAAGTGTTCTCTGGCATGGTGGAACTGTAGCCATCTTATCACGGCGCAGCTACATCACCCTGGCAGAGATGAGGGGTATGACGTGTATAGGAATGATGTGAAAGGAGAAGCGTTAAGTATAGAGGGACCTAATATAGCCAGGCAATGGTCTCCATAGAAACTGTCCTCGTCAGTAACAAATCCCCATGATATCATGTAAGTACCTCCAGCAACAGAAAACAGGACTACCAGAATGACAGACAGAACAAAAATCAGTGATTCTCATAACTTTCTTGAGAGAAAACTGTTGATCGTTACTCAAATGTATGCCAAAACTGAAATGTAACTTTTTTTTACAGATTCCATACGTCAAGATGGCACAGCAAATGAGCCGATCTCCCATCAAACTCTTTGCTTCGGCATGGTCTTCTCCAGAATGGATGAAGGAGCTACGAAATGGTACCATTGGCTTTACTCGTCTGAAGAGGCAGTACTACCAGCTCTGGGCGGATTATTACATCAAGTAAGTCTATTATAGCTTCTTCCCTTAGTTTACTTTAAGTCATACACCTCTTTACAGGCGAAAATTCTTTTATTGCTTACTGTGGTTGAATTTAATTTATCTTATTTTTCTAAGGAATGGTGCACAAAGTCACATTATTTTCAATTAAATTATTTGTAAAAGTTGGTTTTATTAAGTTTAGAAGACAATATCGATATAAACAGCTCTTCTTTCTCTTCGTCTTTTCCTGAGTAGGTTTTTCCGTGTGTTCTGAAGAGGACGAGAGATACCCAGCTCTCCATAGTCTTTGTCTTTTACTAACCAGCAATGAAAAGATTGCTAGTAAGGGATGATAAGTTAGAATAAGCTTTAACTGTTTATCTGAAGAGGTCGACAATTTGCTTATAACACACCATGTTGTCACAGCAGACCAAGCTCTAACTCAGATAAGAACGATCCTGCTGTAAACAACAAGACAGAGCGGGCTCAACCCGCCACGTGTTTGATGTACATGATTGTGTGTACGAGGTGTATTCCAAGTCTAAGGTACGTTTGGTCATAATAACAACATCGCTCCTGAGACAAGGTATTTATTGACAGTAATATGTGCCTACATATATAGTTTACTTTTCCACATAATCACCGTTCACATCTATACATTTGCTGTAACGCTGCACCAGCTTCTTTAACCCCTCGGCATAGAAGTCTGCCGCCTGGGACACGAATGAGTTGGTAACGCTCGTCTTGAGCTCATCGTAGGTTTGAAATCGTTGTCCACCCAGCCATCGTTTCAAATGCAAGAAGAGGAAAGAATCGAAACTCTTGAATCTTCTCTTTGGCAGCGGTGTGCTGGCGTGCGTTGTCGTGCAGGAGGATGGTGCCAGATGACAGTTTCCTGTGGCGTTGATTTTGGAACCCGTTGGATCGATTTTGGTAGGCGTTGCACAGTACACGCCAGCTGTAGTTGTTGATTCACGGTCCAAGAAATCAATCAAAAGGACGCTCTTTTCGTCCTAAAACACTCTAACCATCATTTTGCGATTTCTCTATGGCAATTGCTTACATAGTTTTGGTTTGGGTAAACAGGAACGGCGCCACTGCATTGATTGTTGTTTCGAGTCTGCGTTGGTGTACGCTATCCATGTCTCGTCGCCCGTAACAATGTAGGAAAACAAACCAACTCCATCTTGTCTGTAGGGCTCCAAAAACTGCCGTGCATATGCATTTGTTGCTCTTTGTACCGACCGGTGAGCGGTTTTGACACCTACCTCGCATAAAGTTTCCGATATCCAAGTTATTCAGTGACAATCCAAAGTGAAGTTCGAGCAACATTTGGGAATTCATCAGTCAGAGCACTAATCGTCAAACGCCGATCACTTCGAAGTTTTTGCTTCACTTGCTTAACGATATCGTCGGTCCGAATACTGGGCCTACCGCTCAACTCAAAAATCAAATCACACCGCGCAGTTCACAACTGGTGGGATCTACGATTACGATCTGCTGTCATCGACTGGCAAACGCTTATTGCGTCACAGCAACATTGCGGTAGGTTCCTCAGGAGTCGGTAGACAGCGCTGCAGGCATGAAGCGTCATTCAGACCTACATCCGTTGAATATTATTCACCAGACCTTTGTTTTGGAATATGGCACGTAGATAACACCCACTTTAGCAGCGCTAACTTCTTGACAATAAATCGAAATTAAAAAATTAAACTGAGTTTTATTTATGGACGCTCTTTATCTGCTGTGGTCTTTAGCGTCCCATTCTATTCTGGGCGTGAAGGACCGATAATTTTGCTCAGAGGCCTCTTTATCAGGCTATGAGGTTCTTTTACGTGCCGTAAATCTACGACACGCGACCACCGGCTTTACTTTCCTTCCGCAGGGCCAAGCTAAAAATTTTTACACCCGAAAAAATCCATCACCCTCCACCGGGTTTGAACCCACCTCGGGAACTAGAGACTAGCATGATAGCCACTACACCACGAAGGACAACAATAAATCGAGTAAGACATTGCCAGCAGTAACTTATTAAATGTATGTGTTACAGAATTAATATTATGTAGTAGCATAAGGTTACGCTTTGGGGTTTCTTAAGTGAAACAATGCACGATCATTCGCCTCTCGTTACTTCTTAAGGTTTGCCTCGGCTGTGTTTTAATTCGGCAGAATGGCAGGCCTGCTTCATGATAAGTTGATTGCTTTTAAAGTGCATACAGGTGTTCTGGGCTTGTAAAGTATGGAGAAGTATTAAGTCAGCATTCATCGCGAGACCTACTTTGTTCCGAGAGGGCCCTATGGTATAGGAATACAACTTAGTATACAAGTGTTTCATCAGCGATACAAAGAGCGGGATGGCTCAGGCGGTAACGCCAGTGGCCCACATTCGGGAGGTCATGAGTTCATTCCCGTGGCCGACCATTCCTGACCTATGGGTTTTTCGGGTTTCCCCGGGTCGCCAGGGGAAGGATAATTATTTTCTGTCCCTCCATTTCACCTCTATTCTCATTTCACTTCACCTTTCATCTGCTTGCAAGTGTCGGCGGGAGTTCTCGGCGTGTGCATGGTAGAGGAAAAGGATGCTCTGAGGAAACCTTCGTCCACCCGGACTGCGAGCCGTCTTGAATCCCGGGCCCCCTAGGGGATGTGTAAGCCCACAGGGGGGAGGGGACCGGCTGCACCGGCCAGCACCGGCTGCCCCGGGAGTTCAAATCTGTAAATGGTAGAGATCCTACCGTCTGCTTGTCATGCCTCCTGGCCCGACCGCCATCTGTCTCCTCTCACCTCATCCCTCCCTCCCGCCCTCTTTCCCGGGGCCACACCGTCAGGGACCTAGACACAATAGGTCTGCGTAAGTCGAGGTGCTAAGATCCCCTCCGCTTCTAGTCCTATCCTATCCGAGGCTGCATATTATTTATCAATAATAAGTTAAAAACGTTTAACTGCTCCTGTCTTCGGTTTAATCTATGTAAACATAATATTTGGTTTGTTAAAGGCGGTGTGATTGCTAGGATCATATCAGCGCCGCCGGTTTCCCGGAATTTAGTTCCGCAGGAGTTCTTTTACATGCTAGTAAATCTACTGAACATAGGGCTGTCGCTTTTAAGCACACTTAAAAACCATTGGTCTCATCCGGGTTTAAACTCACCACTTTGGGATCAGGAGGCCATTATCTCTTACTCTTTACCAGCTATGCGAAAGTCATTCAGAATAAAGAGGACTTTTGGGGACATTCCCGAAAATTCAAGATACACATTTCATTTGTCATGAAACTATTTTAAACATATGATATTTTAATCAAAATCGTTAGAGCCATTTTTGAGAAAATAAAACTTTTCGAAAAATGTTCCATGTAAAGGGTAGTCTGGGTTGGGGGGTTGCATCCTTGAAAGATACTGAAGTCAAATACCAAGTTTGGTATTTATCATGTATTTCTGGTGAAATCTCGGTATCGAATTTTTGGGTGGAATGCAATAGGCACTCCCCTACTTGCTATACGTGGTAGAGAAACTAATAAGCATCAATAAGAATAGTTTATATATTCACTATTAAGTGATGGAGGGTAGAGAAAGTCATGTGAATGTAACGCATCAGAATTTTTGTAAAAATGTTCATGTGTATATGTGTGTGTCTGTGAACAGTATAAGTCAAAAAGTAAATGTCAGATAAATACCTAAATGGTACTTTTTCGAAAATTTTTGATTTTCTGAAAAATGGCTCTAGCGATAATGACTAAAACACCACATATTAAACATATTTATGTGATAAATTAAATGCACATCTTGAATTTTCTAGGAATAGATTTTGAAGTTTTTATTCGAAAGGAATTTTGTATAATCTTGTATAGCTGGTAAACGTTAAACGATAGACGAAAACGTAATACACAATAAATGTAGGTCTCTTTAAATCACACAGTTTATCTCAAATAACTTTTGTGTGTCATTAGCCATTTCTGAGTTATCCATTTTAATGGTTCGGAGTGTTGAATACTTAGTCCTTCTTTTAGTCCTTTCAATTTTAGGCTGTTTCTTGCGATATCATAGAAAGAGTACAGCATTCTAAGGCTAGCATATAGCCAACAGCTTTAAAGCATTTGACTATTGCTATTCCACTTGTATTCACAACGAATTGTGAAATGCATCTATTTTTGGAAAGGTTTATCTCAATTAAAACGAAGTGGATAGGAAACAGACTTTCATAAGAACAACTTTTATACCCACCAATAAGCGATTAGAGTAGAGAAAGCCATGTGAATGTAATACATAAAAGATTTTAAAATTTGTTTACGCTATTCTTGTCTAACATTACGGACTATACCTATTGTAGAGTGAAATCAAAGCATTTAGGCGTCGTAACGAAAACTGGGAATTGCCTCTCAATGAGCGCTATTCGCCGATTGTCTTCGCTAATAAGCAAGAGGTGTAGAACAAAGGTCGCTCGAGTTTATGCGCCAGTTCCTCACTGACCTGTGTTTACTTGGAATTGCGCCGTTTAGTCCTGCAACTCTTAACGCACGAAGGAATATCTGCAGACATGAAATACGGCGCGTTTGCATCACCTTGTATATCCGAAATGTATCATCGTTTATCTAGTTTCCTTACAAAAGGAACTCTTTAATTTTCTCTATTTATGTTTTTTTTTGTTTCAAGGTGCACTTCGTTGTAGGTTGCACATTATAGTTAAAATATTTGTTAAGTTACAGGTAATATCTCATTTTAATTATGCATATAGGTGTATACATACATTTTAAGATATGTATTAGTTTTAACTTAGTCTCTGTATATGTTCAATTACCTTAAGTTTATTATTCCTCTAATATTTGTGTTAATTCAGTTTTGTGTTCCTTTGGATATAATTTACCTGCATCATCATTGTATTCAGGGTTTTTGTATGTTGTAAGCGGAAGAGAAGGCCATATGATATTAGCCTTACCACATGAAGAAATAAATAAATAAATAGATAAATAACCTCTAAAGAGTTTGCTTGTGTATCCTGCAAAAAAGCAATAAAATCTTTTATGTACCCTTGTAGGTTCTTTGATGAATATAAGAAGCAAGGACTGGAGTTTTGGGGTCTCACAGCTCAAAACGAACCCTTCCATGGCACCATCGTCTATTTCGCCTTCAATAGTTTAGGCTGGACACCTGAAGAACAACGTGATTGGATAGCAGACTATTTGGGTCCCACTTTGGAGCGCAAAGGATACGGAGATCTGAAACTCATCATGCTGGATGACCAGCGCACTTTTCTGCCAGAGTGGCCAAATCTTGTAAGTATTGACTTTATACAAATGTTGTATGCAATGTGTTGCTCTGCTTCTGATATCCATCCTAGAGAAAATAATTTTGCTTATAATTAAATCGAAGTCTACATGTGGATCAAAGTATACTTCGTATATAATACTAAAACCCTGAAAAGTAATGCGGTGTGCCTTTGAGGCAGATTTTAGAAACGTTGGGTAGTCGGAGCGAGACTCTGGCTACTTAAGAAATATGTTTTTTTCTTCACTTCTGACGCTCTTATTATTATATGAAACTGTATAAATAAGTACAACTTCCTATGTGTGTATGAAGCTATTTGTTTCCCCGAAAGCTTTTGATAAACATAAAATTTCATTACTGATAGACTGCATATACTTACCCAGTGAAACGTTTACGTTTATTATAATATATGAGTGCTTGACAAATGCTTTTGTCACTTTTGAACAGAAATAGAAAATAATTTTAATTGCTGTGCACAGAATTCATGCTAGTTTTTTCAAATGCACATAATTTGTAATAAAACGAAACAACGAGTAATGCATTTAAGAGGGCAATCTCTTGGATTGAAAAATGTATCAATTATATATGATATCTTAGGCAGATATCAGAGGAGAACTTAAATGAAACACAAAAGTATTGGCTCTAGAATAAACTATCAGTCAGCAATTTAGTGCATCTCCATTGTAAGCTGATAAGAGCAGAGAATTTCTGGTTTTTTTAAAATTGAAAAAATCTGATGTGTTACAAATTTTCTCGTAGATGCAAGGGGAATTGGTAGGTTTTAAGTGATAGTCAAATATTTTAAGAGCTGGTTGCTATGTGCAGTATTCCATTCTCTTTGCATTACAAGGACAAAAAAATGAATAACGAATTCCCATTAGAGAAAAAGTATAAGTATTTAAAAATTTAAGGGAATAACAATCAAATCTCGAAAATGGTTCACTCAAAAAAATGTATATGACAAATTGTGTACTTTAACGAGATCTACAATTTTCTGTGTACTAGAATTTTGTCTATCTCTTATGGTTTACCAGTTATGCAAAATTCGTTCACAATGAAGAAGACTTTTGGAGACATTCCCAGAAAATTCAAGATGTACATTTTATTTGTCATGAAAGTATCTTAAATATATAATATTTTAATCAAAATCGTTAGAGCCATTTTTCAGAAAATTAAAATTTTCGAAAAATGTTCCAAGTAAAGGGTAATCTGGGGTGGGGGATTTTCTTGAAACCCTTAGTGTCGCATCTCTGGAAGATACTGCACCTAAATACCAAGTTTGGCGTTTATCTGACTGTTCGTTTCTGAGTTATGCTGTTCACAGACACACAGACAGACACACACACGGACATTTCCAAAAATGCTTTTACTTTCTCTACTACGTATAGTAAGTAGGGGAAGTATTGTATTCCACCCAAAAATTCGATACCGAGATTTCACCGGAAATACATGTTTTGAGATCTCCTGAATCCAAAAAAAGCATTTTTGGAAACATATCCGTGTGTGTGTCTGTCTGTTTGTGTGTCTGTCTGTGAACAGCATAACTCAGAAATGAATAGTCGGATAAACACCAAACTTGGTATTTAGGTTCAGTATCTTCCAGAGATGCGACACGAAGGTTTAAAAGAAAATCCTCCCACCCCAGAGTACCCTTTACATGGAACATTTTTCGCAAATTTTAATTTTCTCAAAAATGGTTCTAACGATTTTGATTAAAATATCATATGTTTAAGATATTATCATGACAAATAAAATGTATATCTTGAATTTTCTGTGAATGTCTCCAAAAGTATTCTTCATTGTGAACGACTTTTGGTAAACTGGTAAACCATAAGAGATAGACAAAATTTTGCTACACAAAAATGTAGATCGCGTTAAAATACACAATTTATGTCATATACATTTTTGTTGTTGAGTGAACCATTTTCGAGATATTGCTTGTTATTCCCTTAAATTTTTCAGTACTTATTTTCTCAAATGGGAATTCGTTATTGATTTTTTGTCTTGGATATGCAAAGAGTATTAATCTGTGGCAAAGGGAATGGTGCTGCACCTAGCAAGCAGCTATTAAGAGATATGTATGTGCTTAAAGGCTACTGTATTTCGATACTGCCCTTGTAAATATATATTCCCCTTACATCTAGAAGAAAATTAGCAATAAGATATAGTACAAATGTTGATCTCGATTAACATGAAGTAGATGGAGAATAAGCGTTTGTAAAATAGTTTGTACAAGAATAGAGAAAGTCATGTGAGTGTAACACATCAGATTTGTTTAGATTCAGGAGGCCTCAAAACATGTATTTCCGGTGAAATCTTGGTATCGAATTTTTGGGTGGAGTACAATACTTCCCCTACTTACTATACGTAGTTGAGAAAGTAAAAAGGAAGAAAACCATATTATTTGACATCATTCCAGTTTTCTTATGTTGAAATGCTTTGCTGCAGGTGCTGGAGAACGAAAAGGCAAGGAAGTACATCTCTGGTATTGGAATACACTGGTACTGGGATTACCTGAACATTACTGCCTCTGATCCAGAGCTTACTCTCAGCCAGACACATTATCTGTTCCCAGATAAGTTCTTACTTTACACGGAGTCTTGTCACGGTAGGTACTGGATAATACCTTTTCCATATTTTACATAATAATTCATGTACACACTAGTGACAAAGTGGTGTATAAAACAAGACAACACTCATGTTTGGATAGGTGATTTTATACGCACAAATCCATATACCCCTACATTGAATTCAAACTGACGTGATATTAAAGTCCATCTACCCATTTGTGACTGACTAACCAGTTGACGGAGGGGATATCTAGCACCTCGACTCCCAATGCATCTTTTATGTATACACTCCCGGGAGGAATGGACGAGGTGAGGGAACCGCAGGAGACGCATGGGCTGCATAGCAGGCTGCGCAAGTCGATAGACGCGCGCAGAATTCCCTAACACCCGGTCAAGGAAGGATCACTTGGATACGTCCCTCTAGTGGGACCGGGAAGAAAGTACCCAGCACGGGAGGCTCGACTGGTTTCCCTCTAGCAGGGCCGAGAAGAAGTCCCATTCGCAAGCCTCTACGCTATCTGCCCGTCGCCCACCGAACTACAACCCTGGAGTCAACCTGAAACATTAAAATTACATTGAGTTTTATTTAAGGACGCTCTTTAACTGCTGTGGCTCTTAGCGTCCCATTCTATGTTGGACGTGAAGGACGGTACATTTTGCTTATCAAGCTTGAGGTTCTTTTACTTTCCGTAAATCTATTTGGCTTTACTTCTCTTCCGAAGGAAGCTATGCTAAGAATTTTTATGCCCGAAAAAACCATCGTCCTCCACCGGGTTTGAATGCGCGACCTCGGGAACTAGAGGCTAGTATGGTATGTCTAGGCCACGGAGGACGACAACCTGAAACATGAAAGAGGGAAATGTAATGACAGGAAATGGGACAGAGAGGAAATCCGTGGTAAAATACACCACTTCAGCATTCGCCTGTGCCAACCAGAGAAAACCACGAAAAACCCATGATCATAGTGGGCGGACATATACCCATTTCTTATTTATTTTAAGGTTTTCCTTACCTCTTAGGAATCGAAAACATCCACATATGTCCCTCTGATCTCTGTATAGTTGAATGTGCCATTTTGAGCAGATCCTTGGGGTCACAGTTCTTGAAGAGCTTCGCGCACCGCATTTTTCAGGTCTTCATAATTTTGATGTAACCCCAGAGTACGTTATCTGGTGTTAGATCAGGGCTCTTTGGAGGCCGCGGAAGAGGTACTGGGTCATTGATCAAAGTTCATGCCCATGCTCTTCCATTTCTCGGCGTATCACGAACGCTGACTGTCGTAAAGGTTTTCTTTTCCATGCCAACAAGGTCTTCTTTATCAGTGCTGCCTTCTCAAACCGTACAAACGAATCGTCCATGGCATTTTTAATTGATTTTCCATTAATTTGACGCTCATGGAGCCACGTGGTAACCACTAAGTGTTCCTCAATTTTGTAATCGCTTGTCAGCCGTTCCTTCAATATCTTGCCTTCTACTAACAAACTGCACCACACGATTCTTAGCGTCAACAATAAGTCGAAAACAACTAATAGTTAAACATAGCAAGGAATAACAGGAGAATATGTACTAACCTCAGCAACAAAAACAGCATCATTACTCGCGTCAGTTTTAATTTAATGTAATAGTGTATGGAATTTATGCGCACACTGTACAATGAATATGTTGATTTAGATTTGTTTTTAATTCTACTTTTTCTATAAATAAGTACGTAGAGACTGTGTTGACTCAAACTGCTATAACGAAATAAACCCCATTGTTCTCAAAACATTATATATTGAGAATTCCAGCATCAAATAAAAGGAAATTTCTCAGAAAATATTCTACACTACGTGATCAAAAGTATCCGGACACCTGGCTGAAAATGACGTACAAGTTCGTGGCGCCCTACATCGGTAATGCTGGAAGTCAATATGGTGTTGGCTCACCCTTAGCCTTGATGAAAGCATTTACTCTCGCAGGCATACTTTCAATCAGGTGCTGGAAGGTTTCTTGGGGAATGGCAGCCCATTCTTCACGATGTGCGGAACTAAGGAGAGGTATCGATGTAGGTCGGTGAGACCTGGCATGTAGTCCGCGTTCCAAAACATCCCAAAGGTTTCTATAGGATTAAAGTCAGGACTCTGTGCAGGTCAGTCCATTACAGGGATGTTATTGTCATGTAACCACTCCGCCACAGTCGTGCAGTATCAACAGGTGCTCGATCGTGTTGAAAGATGCAATCGCCATCCCCGAATTGCTCTTCAACAGTGGGAAGCAAGAAGGTACTTAAAATATCAATGTAGGTCTGCGCTGTGATCGTGTCACGCAAAACAAGGGGTGCAAGCCCCCTCGAGGAAAACCACGACCACACCATAACACCAGCACCTCCGAATTTCACTGTTGTCACTACACACGCTGGCAGATGACATTCACCGAGCATTCGCCATACCCACACGCTGCCATCGGATCGCCACATTGTGTACTGTGATTCGTCCCTCCAAACAACGTTTTGCGACTGTTCAATCGTGTAATGTTGACGCTCCTTACACCAAGCGAAGCGTCGTTTGGCATTTTCCTGCCTCATGTGTGGCTTATGAACAGCCGCTCGACCATGGAATCCAAGGTTTCTCACCTCACGCCTAACTGTCATAGTACTTGGAGTGGATCTTGATGCAGTTTTGAATTCCTGTGTGATGGTCCGGATAGGTGTCTGCCTATTACTCTTTACGACCCTCTTCAAGTATCGGTGGTCTCTGTCAGTCAACAGACGAGGTCGGCCTGTATGCTTTTGTGCTGTACATGTCCCTTCACGTTTCCACTTCACTATCACATCAGAAACAGTGGATCTAGGGATGTTTAGGAGTGTGGAAATCTCGCATACAGACTTCTGACACAAGTGACACCCAATCACCTGACCACGTTCGAAATCCTTGAGTTCCACGGAGCGTCCCATTCTGCTGTTTCACGATGTCTAATGACTACTGAGGTCGCGGGTAATGATTACCAGGCAGTAGGTTGCAGCACAATGCACCTAAGATGAAAAACGTATGTTTGTGGTGTGTCCGGATACTTTCGACCACATAGTGTATGTTGTTGCTAGATAAGTGCACCCTTAAATCTAAACATTGCGGTTATAAATATAAATATATGAAAATCTAAGATACCCTGCAATTGAGTCCTTAAGAAATAAAATTTCAGAATAAAATTTCCTATCTATAATATTGTTGGTTACACCTAAAGACTTGTAGTATGTAAATATTGATTTAAGTTCATTTTCAAATTTGCATAAAACTAGTAGGATTTATATTCCCTAGAAAATATGAGACTATTTTTCTTACGTTCTTCTGAAACTTGTAAAATCTTTCTACATTGAAAATGTTAATCAACCTTTAGTTACGTCCATAATAAAAATACAGCATAACTAACGAATTTCAAGCGCGAGAACAGCTTTTTCAAATTCGTGTCTTGAAAAGAAATTCTCTTTAATGCACGCTGTACATGGTATTCAATTGTTTATGTTCAATACTGGTCCTAAATTTAAATCTCTCAATATATTTTAATTTTTATTTCGCAAAACAGTTTATTGTTATGGGTTGTAAATAAAATAATGTACACAACTTATGGAACGTGGGATTTGTTTTTATACACGTGGAATTTACAATTTTTCCACCAGTAAAAAAATCCTACTTCAGCCACAAGTTTAGTAAATAACTAATTATTTAATATCTTAAATCAATTAAACGGCTTAGAGGCATAAAAGCGATCAAAGAACTAAAGTTTCTAAGTTTCAACTTGGCCCTACGATTATTTTTTCTTGCCTTTAAATATTGGTGAAATTAAACTACTAAGCATTTTAAAAGTAACAATTACGCTCAATTACATACTCCCATAAGCTGAAATTTCACTGTCTTCGATTACTTCAATGGTGGGATTTTCGTAAAAATTAGCAATATTAAGGTTTAGGGATGATCTTTTAATCTTTAATTAATCTTTAAGAAGTGATTCTTTACACTTATTTATTTTCTTCTTGTGAAATTGTGGATTTGTTTACCGAATATGGAAGTCATTTATTTACAATTATTTCCTTTGTTACGCGTTTACGGCTAATTTATTGTCCTCCGACATTGAAAAATGGCTTGACATAATCAAACCAGGTCTAAAAATAATAAGTTTCGGTCAGTCCGATTTAGGAATCTCATATTTAGTTGTACATAGGCATTTTTCAGCAGCATGAAGTAAAACGATTGTTTGTTTATTTGCTGTCATGACAAAACTCTTACATATTAAGTACACTTTCAATTGGATTGACACAGTACACTGTGACAAAATGGTTCCCTCTTCTCGGTGCAAAATCATTATGTGAGCATGGAAAGGAATGTGAAGCCTACAGTTTTTATAATAGATATTTGGGAGATCTGGGTACTTAGACCGTAATGACATTATGATGTGCTGAAATCTCGGCGCTCTCTCTCACACACGCGCGCGCGCGCACGCATCCGACTGCAAGTTAGCAGTAGTCAGACCTACTGGCCACCAGTAAGTGGAGCACAGTACCACACGTAGGCCATAGTGGGGCCCTTTGTGTCTCCAGCGTGACCTCTGGGAGAAAGGGATGAAGATGCACTCGAAAGGCGATCAGATCCAGACCACGATATGCGCTATCAAGGACGGGGTCCCTAACGATTCCAATATGACACCAATCCTGACGGCAGCTAGCCCTGCCGGAGCCACCTCCAACCAGGGGGTCCCGGAGATAAGCGAGACAGCTTGCAGGAAGAAAGGGGGCCCCAGCATTACCGTCAAGTGCCAGGAAGAAATCTTTCCATAGCACAAATTCCATCGTCCTGCCGCAAGATACCAACCACCGATGCCTGGTCCTACAATTCTGAAAAAATAAGGTGAAACAAATGAAAGGAAATTCTTGGTAGAAGGTGAATCACCCAGCTTTAGCATACCGACCCAGAGAAACCACGAAAAAATCCATGGTCAGAGTGCAAGCCTCACACGTTACCGCGGAACCACATCGCTCGCTCCTACTGCCTAGTGATTCCCAATAAAGCAATACAAGCGAACGCTTTTGAACTTTAATGTTTATTTATATTATATTATTTATATTATAATTTTTTAATTTATATTATAAGCAAGTATAAGCAATTATCTCTGCATAGCACATCATTTATTCACATATTTATTTGTTAAACTGTCTAAAGTAAACACTGTTTGTTTAGAAGGCAGATACACCTGCATGCACATTAATTGCAGATTTTTTTTTTGGTCAATAAGTTTTATGTTTCTCAGTATAATGTATATCCCATATTTAATATCTGCATTTTATTTTGGAATTTAGTCCCTTCCACACCTAGAGGGTCATCTGGAGTGATGCTGGGAAACTGGGAACGCGCTGAAAATTATTCCTCTAATATCATAGAGGTAAGTAAATTCACACATTGCTATTCGTTTATAGTGAATTATCTTTAGAATCAAGGTTTGGGTTTAAATTTCGTTCTGAAGTTAAAATGAAATACTGTCTTCATCGTTTTCTTTGCTGTCCCAATCCATTCTTCCCACCGTGATATAATAAATGCTTAAAATGACAGACTTTCAAATGAAATATTTTTGGAACTATTTTTACTTTCTCTACTACATATAGTAAGTAGGGGAAGTATTTTATTCTACCCAAAAATTCGATATCGAGCTTTTACAGAAAATACATATTTTTAGGCCCCCTGAATCAAAAAAAAGCATTTTTTAAAAAAAGGTCCATGTGTTTTATGTCTGTGAACAGCATAACTCAAACGCCAAAAGTCGGATAAATACCAAACTTGGTATTTCGGTTTAGTAGCTTTCAAAGATGCGACACGACACCAGACTACTACTCTTTACATGAAGATGAAGATTTTCGAAATTTTTTATTTTCTAAAAATGACCCTAACAATTTTGATTAAAATACATATATTATAAAAGTTTACATTACAAATAAAATGTATATCTTGCATTTTCTGGAAATAGCCTGTGAAGTCCACTTCATTTAGAAGAAATTTTTGTTTAATCTTGTATAACTTGTAAACGTTAAGCTATAGACGAAGATGTACTATAGAAGAAATGTAGATCTTTTTAAAACACACAATTTATTTCTAATAAGTTTTTTTGAGCATAAGCCTCTGATATATGCATTACTAAGGATTGAATTGTTCATTGCTTGGTCATTCTCTTAAACTCCTGTCAACATTCAACTGTTTCTCGCGATTGCATTGAATCAGTATGGAATTTTAAGGCTGCGTATAACGTACAGTTCTTAAACACTTGACTATCGGTGTTCCCTTTGTGTCTATAGCGAAATGTGTAATGTAGCCATTTCTGCGAAGGTGTATTCAGATTAAAATGTAGTAGACAGAAGAATAAGCTTTAATAAAGATAGTTTGTATACCCACTAATAAACTATAGAGGGTGGAGAAAGTCATGTGAATGTATCACATCAGATTTTTCCTCTCATTCTCATTAAGCCAATTTATATCGAGTTATTTATTTCGTTACTTGAGATATCGTTTGAAATTTTTCTCAAAATTGATCTCATTCATTAACAACGAAATCCACCGTACCCCTGTTCGGGCCTCTTAAGGGTAGTTCTATGTCAGGTGCATTACATAATGATAGAGTTATGTCTAGTAAAACAGCAGCAGACCACGAATTTATTAGAAAATTGACTTCATGTCACTTATGACTGACGGGTGCAAAACAATATACAAGTAAACAACATCGTACCTTGTATGTATAATGCTTAAGCTTAAAATTAATTTTAGTAACTTACATTGCACTTCAAGGACAAACATATAAATTTTACCGTGTAAAAGTAATATTCTCTTCTGTTAAGCATTATTCAATTGCATTACAAATTATATTACCTGTACAGCTTTGCATCTGTGGTAACCATAAATATTTTCTCTTTTTGCTTTCTCTACTACGTGTAGTAAGTAGGGGAAGTATTGCATTCCACCCAAAAATTCGATACCGAGATTTCACCGGATATACACGTTTTGAGGCCCCCTGAATAAAAAAGTATTTGTAGAAAAATGTCTGTGTGTGTCTGTGAACAGCATAACTCAAAAACGAAAAGTCGGATAAATACTAAACTTGGTATTTGGATTCAGTATTTTTCAAAGCTACGGCACGAAGGTTTTCAAGAAAATCCCCCCACCTCAGACTACTCTTTACGTAGAATATGTTTCGGTAATTTTGATTATCTCAAGAATGGCTAACGATTTTGATTAATATATCATATATTTAAGATATTTTCATGGCAAATGAAATGTATATCTTGAATTTTCTGGGAATGTCTCCAAAATATTCCTCATTGTGAATGACTTTTGCATAACTGGTAAATCGTAAGAGATAGACAAAAGTTTACTGCACAACAAATGTAGATCTTGTTAAAACACACAATTTATGTGATATACATTTTTTGTGTGGAGTGAACCATTTTCGAGATATTGCTTGTTATTCCCTTAAATTTTTCAATACTTATTTTCTCAAATAGGTATTCGTTATTCATTTTTTGTCTTGTATATGCAAAGAGTATTAATCTGTGGCAAAGGGAATGGTGCTGCACATAGCAACCAGCTATTAAGAGATATGTATATGCTTATAGGCTACTGTATTTCTATATTGCCCTTGTAAATATATATTCCTCTTACATCTACAAGAAACTTAGCAATAAGATAGAGTCTGCAAATGTTTATCTGGAATAACATGAAGTAGATGGAGAATAAGCGTTTGTAAAAATAGTTTGTACAAGAGTAGAGAAAGTCATGTGAGTGTAACACATCAGATTTTTTAATGTCCTGGACATACAAAGAGAATGGAATGCTCCACATAGCAACCAGCTCTTAAAAGATTTGACTATCGCTTAAAACCTACCATATTCCTCTTGCATTTACAAGAAAATTAGCGATAAGAAGTTGATGGGGAAAAATAGTTTGTGAAAATAATTTGTACAAGAGCATAGATAGTCATGTGACTGCAACACATCGGACTTTTTGATATATGAATAAACTTGATGATTTATGGAGCCAGAAGTTCCATCAAACGTTATTTGGAATCGGGATTGCAAAGCAATTGAACTTTGCTATTTATTGTGCATTCTAACGAAAACAAATCTGATGGGTTGCACTCGCATGACTTTCTCTACTCTTGTACAAACTATTTTTACAAACGCTTATTCTCCATATGCTTCATGTTAATTGAGATGATAATCTCATTGCTAATTTTCTTGTAAGTGCAAGGGGAATATGGTAGGCTTTAAGCGATAGTCAAATGTTTTAAGAGATGGTTGCTATGTGGCGTATTCCATTCTCTTTGCATGTCCAGGACATAAAAAATGAATAACGAATTCCCATTTGAGAAAAAGTATTAGTATTGGAAAATTTAAGAGAATAACAAGCAATATCTCGAAAATGGTTCACTCAATAAAACATGTATATGATATAAATTGTGTATTTTAACGCGATCTACATTTTTTGTGTAGTAAAGTTTTGTCTCTCTCTTATGGTTTACCAGTTATGCAAAAGTCGTTCACAATGAAGAATACTTTTGGAGACATTCCCAGAAAATTCAAGATATACATTTTATTTGTCCTGAAAGTATCTTGAATATATGATATCTTAATCAAAATCCTTAGAGCCATTTTTGAGAAAATTAAAATTTTCGAAAAATGTTCCATGTAAAGGGTAATCTTGGGTCGGGGGATTTTCTTGAAAACCTTCGTGTCGCATCTCTGGAAGATACTGAACCTAAATACCAAGTTTGGTGTTTATCCGACTGTTCGTTTCTGAGTTATGCTGTTCATAGACAGGCAGCCACACAGACACACATACGGACATGTTTCCAAAAATGCTTTTTTTGGATTTAGGGGCCCTCAAACATATATTTCCGGTGAAATCTTGGTATCAATTTTTGGGTGGAATACAATACTTCCCCTACTTACTATACGTAGTAGAGAAAGTAAAAAAAAATCACCGATAACTTTTTTTGCTTTTGGACTACCTTAGAATGACTTATGTACTTGGACAGTTTTCCTCTATTTATTTCACCAAAACATAATTGAACTTCAACGTCTTAAGGGTGATAATGGCAAGCTGCTAATTCTCTTGTAAACATTTTTTAAGTGAAATCTTTAAAATAGACCAGCGATCCCAAATAAAATACCGACAGCTATTTACAAATCATGAGCAATTCATAGTATAAAACAATGATTCTCTTTTTAGATTTTTCTTTGAATTACTAGAATTACAATGTGGACTATAAATATTTTTTACACAAAATGAATGGAATTTTGCATTACTCAAATCTCGTTCCCATTAGACTTTATTAATGTTCAGGACAAATCTATATAAATTGCTCCTGTAAGTTTTACTTTTACCACCACGTAGTTAGAGAACGTATTAGTACATTTCACTCAAAAATTCGATGCCGAGATTTCACAGGAAATACATGTTTTGAGGCACCCTGAATCCAAGAAAAAGCACTTTTAGAAGAAGGCCATTATGTATGTTTGTATTCTGTCTGTGCTTGCCTGTGAACAGCATAACTCAAAAACGAAAAGTCGGACAAATACCAAACTTGGTAATTAGTACCTTCCAAAGATGCGACACGAAGATTTTCAAGAAAATCCCCCCATACAAGGTACCCTTTGCATGGAAGATGTTTTGAAATGTTTGATTTTCTAAAAAAGGATTAATGGTTTGGATTAAAATACCATATATTAAAGATATTTACATAAAAATAAAATGTATGCTTTGTGTTTTCTGGGAATAGCCTGTGAAGTCCTCTTTATTCGTAAGGAATTTCGTATAATCTTGTATAACTGGTAAACGTTAAGCGATAGACGAAAACGTTCCACACAAAACATGCAGATCGCTTTAAAAGATATAGTTTGTTCCAAATTACTTTTTTGTAGCTCCAGCCATATCCGTTATTAGTGATCCAATTTGTTCATACTTGTCATTTTTGAAGTTCCATTGATTTTCAGTTGTTTTTCGCGATTGCTTGTAAACTGTATGGAATTTTAAGGCCAGCATATAGCGTGCAGTTCTTAAACATTTTATTATCACCGTTCTCTTTGTACCCCAAATGTGTAATGTATGTAGTTATTTCTGCAAATGTTTATCTGGATTAACATGAAGTAAATAGGAAAATAACTTTCCTAAGAAAAATCTGTATACCACTAATAGGGTAGAGAGAGGGAGAGAGAGAGAGTTATGTGAATGTAACACATCAGACTTTTTATTATTGAATGTCTTGGCGTTGGATCAAGGAGACGAGGCTATTGAGGCTTGTATGAGTTATACTCTAGTTGAATGTGCTGTGAATATATTTCTTAACAAGGTTGAAATATATATGTAACAGGACATGAACCACTGGGTGACTGGATGGGTGGACTGGAACATGGCACTGGATCTGCAAGGAGGTCCGAACTGGGCAATTAACTACGTGGATGCCCCGATCATCGTGAACGCTACCGCAGATGAATTTTACAAGCAGCCCATGTTCTACGCCCTGGCTCATTTCTCCAAGTTCGTGCCTCCGGGATCCAGACGCATATACACGCAACTGTCTACATTATCTCTGGTGGAAACTGTGGCGTTTCTCAAGCCTGACAATTCCGTTGCGTTTGTTATCCTCAACAGGTAATGTTATCTACAGCATCTTTAGCTAGTTACTTCAAAATAATTTCTCCCTTTAAAGAAAACAGCTAGCCTTCTTTATTTGGTAATAATTTAGAAGATCAAAGTACATAATACAAATAATGCATCAGGCCAGGTTTGCATTCAGGTCAAGTACTTGATCACACAGTCACTGTATATTTTTACGTTCTCTTCTGCTTACTTATAACAAGCAGAGGAAGTATTGTATTCCACTCAAAAAGTCGATATCGAGATTTCACCGAAAATACGTTTTAAGACTCCCTGACTCCAAAAAACAGTAATTCTTAAGAAGGTCTCGCGCGCGCGTGTAAGCTTAACTCAAAAAACGAAAAGTTGGTTATATACCAAGCTTGGTATTCATTTAAGTTTAGCATCTTGCAAGGAAGCGACACGAAGGTTTTTAAGAAAGCTTTCCCTTCTCAAACTACCCTTTGCATGGAAAAATTTTGTTATTTTTGAATTTCTAAAAAATTTTTGCTAATATGTTTACGAAAATACAAAATGTTTAAGACATTTGAATAACAAATAAAATGTATATATTGAATTTTCCTTTGTAAATTGTGGGAAATAGTCTCTTAATTTTTGGTTCCCGAGGTCGCGGTTCAAACCCGGCTGAGAGATGGATATTTATTCTTAGCTTGGCTTATTTCGGAAGGGAAGTAAAGCCAGTGGTCGCGTGTCGTAGATTTACGGCACGTAAAAGACTCTCAAGCTTGATACAGAAGCCTCTGAGAAAAATTTCGGTCCTTCACGCCCAACGCTAAGAACCGTAGTAGTTAAAGAGACCTATAAATAAAACTCTAATTTTCTCTTAACTCTGAATGAATTTTGTATAATTGGTAAACAGAAACTTATCCAGAGAGATAGCTCCGCGGTAGCGTGCGAGGTTCGAAATGTCCAATAAACATCAAACTTAGTATTTAGGTTTAGTGTCCTCCAAATGTGAAACTACCCCTTACTGGAAAATTGATCGTTATTTTTGATTCTCTCAAAAATGGCTCTAATGATTTTGATTCAAGTGCCATACATTTAAGATATTTATATGAAAAATAAAATGTACATCTTTAATTTATATCTATGAGGTCCTCTTCATTTGGAAGCCACTGGTTTAATTTTCATGATTGGTAAACCATAACAAATAGATAAAAACTTACTACACAAAACATATAGATGTCTCTAAACAATACAATTTATTTTCAATAAGTTGTTTGTGGCATCAGCATTCTTAGAACTGCTGTCAAATTCAGTTTCTTTTCGCAATGTCATAGAAACAGTATGGCATTTCAAGATCATCATGTAGCAACCCACTTTTAAGCATTTGAACATCATTCAGTGTTCCTGTATTCCTCATGTATCTACAACCATTTCAACAAACGCTTATTCGATTAACATAAAGATATAAAAAAAAATTGTGAAAATAATTTGAACAAGCTATATAAAAAAATCTGATGTGTTACACTCATATGACTTTCTCTACTCTTGTACAAACTATTTTTACAAACGCTTATTCCGTGTTATTCGAGATATCGAGATGTTAATCTTATTGCTAATTTTCTTGTAGATGCAAGGGGAATTGGTAGGTTTTAAGCGATAGTAAAATATTTTAAGAGGTGGTTGCTATGTGGAGCATTCTATACTCTTTGCATTACCAGGACAAAAAAAATGAATAAGGTATTTGAGAAAAAGTATTGGAAAATTTAAGGGAATAACAAGCAACATCTCGAAAAATGGTTCACTCAAAAAAAATGTATATGACATAAATTGTGTATTTTAAAGCGATCTACATTTTTTGTGTAGTAAAATTTTGTCTATCTCTTATGGTTTATACCAGTTATGCAAAAGTCGTTCACAATGAAGAATACTTTTGGAGACATTCCCAGAAAATTCGAGATATACATTTCATTTGTCATGAAAATACCTTAAACATATGATATTTTAATCAAAATCGAAAGAGCCATTTTTGAGAAAATTAAAGTTTTCGAAAAATGTTCCATGTAAAGTGTAGTCTGGGATGGGGGGATTTTCTTGAAAACCTTCGTGTCGCATCTCTGGAAGATACTGAACCTAAATACCAAGTTTGGTGTTAATCCGACTGTTCGTTTCTGAGTTATGCTGTTCACAGACACACACACACACACACACACACACACACACACACGGACATGTTTCTAAAAATGCTTTTTTGGGATTCAGGGCTCTCAAAACATGTATTTCCGGTGAAATCTCGGTATCGAATTTTTGGGTGGAATGCAATACTTCCCCTACTTACTATACGTAGTAGAGAAAGTAATAAAGTATAGTAGGTAAACAAATTCATGTGAATATAGCATATCAGATTTTTTCTTGAAAAGCGTTACATCTTTTATCGTATTGTTTTGTACGGTAAAAGGATTGCTTTACATCACATGATGCAATGGGGACATATTTGGTAGCTAAATATTTGCTGACATTTCACTGCTCCTAGTATTAAGGACATTTTGGACGGTAGAGTACTAGGGATTCATTTTCAACAGTAAAATAAATAAATTACATTTTAGCATGCTAGAAAGCTGTCCGACTACGTTATTTGAAAAGCCCAATTAATTGTTAATGGAACTATTAAAGAAAGTAATAAAACATGAAAACAATACGTTTCACAAAATATGAAAAACTATGAGGATTTTTGTGAGAAATATATGGTATATATGAAACTTTTAAACACGCGAATTGAATCATAAACTCTGTAAATCGTTAAATTAGTTGCTGCCATAATGCTAATACTGCGTTCCTCTCACGAGAATGTCTGTAAGGAATGTGTTGACATCAACAATTCTACCGCTATCTGTGCAAGATTACGGCTCCACTTTCAACTCCTCTTAGAAAACATAGCTCTGCTGAATGACTAGTTGGTTTTGTTTGCTTTCCTCGTCACAGATTTTAACAACGGTAGAACTATTTCTCGGGCTTGAGTTCTTCCTTGCTTACTGGGCATTGTAAATACCTTTATAAACACTAGAACACACACACGCTGCTCCAAGTAAAACACGCTGGAATACTAACGTTGCGCGATATTTTTAATGTAGATAGTAGATCTATTTATAACATCATTGTGAGCTGCCACGCGGCACTACTCCCTTCACTCCCCCGGAGAGCAGAACAGCCCGCAAACTCTCGCAAGAGGCCTACAGTAGTCTTGGTTTAAGTAATAACGTTTCATATTGTCGTACATCTCTAGATACATATGTTACAGTGACAAGTTTAAAAGGGATTGAAAGGACTGTGTCCCGTCTGGCCCTCCAGTCCCTTCTTTACACTCATTTACCGAGCAAGATGGCTCAGGCGGTTGGGTTTATGGCCCGCATTCGGACGGTTGTGGGTTCGACTCCTGTGGCCAACCTTCCTGACCTATATTTTTTCTCAGGGTTTCTCCGGCTCACCAGGTAAATTGCTGGGAAGCATCACTACATCCTCCGAATTTCCTATCCCTCCATTTCATTCCAATAATCATTTCATTCATCCTTCACCCCGTTTGGTCTGTTTCAGGGTTGCAGTGTCGGCGATGATGTTTAGGTGCAGCGTGGCAGGGAAAAAAGATACTCTCTATGAACCTTCTCCGTGTCTCGGCCTTCGGCTGGTTGCCATAGTTTAAGCACCGCCCCCCGCGAGGGCGTTAGACCCATATGGGGCGGGGTCCCCGGTCTGCCTGTCCGTCTGCCGCGGCGTTTATATATGGAAATTTTAGGGACCCTGTCATTGCTGCCGTCGCTCTTAGTTCCGGCCGCCCGGTGTCTTCCTTCACCTAAACCCTTCCTCCTAGGGGCGCCCACCTTGTGGGGGCGTACGGTACAATGTTCGAACTCCCTGGATCAGTCACTTCTTATTTTCCATTTCACTCACTTCTACCAGACCGATGCAGCTCTTCTTAAGTACAGCTCAATTCGGGTTTGCTACAATCTCATTATGGCAGAAGAATCCCTGAGGGTCGTCAAGACCATGTGTAGCATGGGATTCATTTTAAAATAAAAGGAGGCTTTTGCAATCCCTATATATATATATATATATATATATATATATATATATATATATATATACTCTAAAAGTACCTTGCAGTGTCCTTCAGAAATCATCTTGGCAACATCAAGATTGTGGTTTCCTTGTTCCTAACTGTTGATTAACACACTCTACGGCTTCTTTCAACATTTTCATATTTTAAGATTAATGTAATTCCAAATTCTGCGTTATTGTTCATGATAGTTTATGCGTGATTTTGTAACTGACGTTTTGCTGAAGTTGGTATTATGATCGTAATTAATGCAAATTTTAATGTGTAGCATAAATTGTATGTGCAACACATCTCGGCCTAAACAGGAAGTACTTTTTAATATAGAGTCAACTGAAAAAATTCAACGCCACAGCCGGGATTTGAACACGGTTCTCCCGCTCTCCGTATGTTTGCTATAACCATTGAGATACTGTAACAGCATGCCGGTGGGACATTGAATTCCCCAATTGTCTGAATTGAGAGAGCAGAAGAACCGTGTTCAAATCCCGGCTGTGGCGTTGAAGTATTCAGTTGACTCTATATTAAAAATTTTCCAAGACCAGGCTAAGCTCTATTAAAAGTATAATTGCTTTATATAATAATAAAAAAGTAAAACCTTAAAACAAACCGTTTACCCAGTACTGAAGTACTTGCGATAGCAGGCCGCCGCTAAGATTGTCATCTCGAGTGAGATGCCTTAGTGGTCTGTCTGGGAAACAACTTGAGTCAATTGGGGAATTCAATGTCCCACCCGCATGTTGTCACAATACCTCAATGGTTACAGCAACCGCACGGAGAGCGGGAGAACCGTGTTGAAATCCCGGCTGTGGCTTTAAATTTTTCAGTTGATCCTGTATTAAAACCTTACCAAGACCAGGCTAAGTTCTATTAAAAGTATAATTAATTTTCGTAATAGTAATAAAAAAGGAAGTACTTGTTGGATTTTTGTTAGTATAAGCAATTTTGTTACCTCCAAGTGCTAACATACATACATTTTGCAGGAAAGATGAGGATGTGGATGTGGTCTTGAGGGTCAACGATGCACCATACGCTGTCATCAGGTGCCCACGTCACTCTATGCACACAGTGCTGTATAATGCCACCGGTCCCGATGATAGGGTTACGACAACCCAGCAGAGACCTTATCCTGCGCCTTCATATGGGTATAACAATCAGGGATTTGGACATCATGGGCATGGATCTGGACATCATGGGCATGGATCCGGACATCATGGACATGGTTCTGGACATCATGGGCATGGATATGGGCATCAGGGACAGGAATTTGGACATAATGACCATGGATATGAATACCAAGGGCATGGAAATACAGTTTTTATTAAACGTAGACGCTTTCAATTTCACTAAATAGTAAATCGTCACCAAGGATTCACCGAGAGTTTTGACCAAAGTGCTACCTGCGCATTTCTGTTCTAATCAGTAGAAAGAGTTATGCATCACTGATTCAGTTTGTCAAATAAGTTAAGCTAGCCAAACAGAACTTCCTCAATGTTTACCATTGGGAACACAAAATAATACTAAAAGATAAATAAATATAGTGAATTCACTTCATTTGTTTCCTATGGCAATTAGCATAAACGTATTGCAACATTTTACTTACCCTCATTCTGTACAATAATAAATATTTGGATCAGGTGGCTCACACGATGTCTTCAGTTAGTTTAGATATACCGGATAGCGGGGCCAAAAGGTTTGCCTAAGCAGAACTGCAAAGGGGACTCCATTCTGACAGAGATGAGATCGCTGACTGAAAGACCAATGCTTGAAAACGAACACTTGAACTGCTACTGCGGGTCCCAGAGCTCATTCGGTAGATAAACTGCCTGATATATGAGGTGTTCCGATTTCGATTACCGGGTGGTCTCTAGAAAGCTGTCTTTAAACAAAAACATTTCACGATATGCCCAGGGTCTGGTGTTTGCATGTAAGTACCTATGTGTGTATAGGGGGTGTTATGGGCTATTTAATAACCAATTCGCCCATTAATAGGAATTCAGAATTGCCGCTGGATACAAACCTGAGCATAAGTGTTAAGTCATGTAGTTCCTTGACAGTTAATCTACAATCAAAATAACTATATGGCACCAATTGATGCGCAAAGTTAACAACTTCAAACAAAATTCTATTTTATTATATTTATGTACCTTTAAAGGTGCATTAGAATTCAAATATTTTCTACTAGTGCATTTTTCATAATAAACATGTGAAAAAACATGCCCTCCTTAGTGGACACATCGATGTAAGGCCCCTAAGGCCCACATTCTACCTAGAATGATCCATTATTTCTTAATATCTCTGTACGTCAAAGAAAAAAACTGCGCAGAAGACAGATGCGACAGATGTTCCGAATACAGCATTCGAGCCTCAGCTGCATTTTGGTGCGTTTTCGCACAGATCGTAACCATATCCTGTGTTCGTTATTGGTGAACATTACCTATTTGTCTGAATGACCTAGCTCAAACTGAATGCAGGCGACCACGCGACGCTTATCATACGAAAGTACCAAGTAAATACATGCAACAGCAGAACTACCTCAATGACCTTTTAGCTTTGTACCTGCGCTGCCCCTTTGAACCTCGGTGATGCGGCAACTTCTTTTGCACCTTTGTATGCAGGAAACAAAACTGCAAAGGACGGCTTGTTTGGACCGTATATTTACAGTCAGTGTTGCTATCCTCAGGTACCGGATCAGCTGCGCTCTGGGGTACGGGTTCGCTTCAGACTAAGTAATATAGTTTCTCAGGGCCATAATTGTGTTTGAGCAGGAAACTTGGGGAAGATGCTAAAGCTCATTGAAAACATTCAATTTCGAAAGGTATCTGCAAAGCTACATTTATAAATTACACCAATATATTATGCAAGTTTGCTACTAGGAGGATATTTGGAACAGGTCAGCACCTTACAGCACCGTCGGTGGTGTTACAAAATAAGCTGTGTACAAAGAATTCATGAAAGAGAAGGCCAAGTTGAATTTCGGATCATACTGTAGCACAAGCTTTAAAGGTTTTCAACCAGATTTAATTGTATCGCCATTGTAAAACTTCGCAGTCGGCAACAAGGGATTTAAGCTATAGAGTTTGAACTGTAAAGGGTCCCGAATGTGTACAGAGTAATTATAAACAAATGCTTTGACGTAGGAGTAGAAAATCTTATGAGGGTCTATGACTAAGGTGACATTTTGTGAAATAGGCATTCAAGATTTTGCCCAGCGGCTGTCCTGAGATTACGAGGGGCACTCTAAAGGTTCTCGATCCTACTCAGATATGTCGTGAAGATGGCCAAATTACTGTAATAGTTGTTAAGTATCATCTCTTAGATTGTGCACTCTCAAGTTTCAGACGCGTAAGTAAGTGTAGTGAATTTTTATGACGATCGTGCAAACTACTGTTAAAATTTTCTAAAAAATGGATAAAACTGAATTTCGAGCTGTGATACGGATTTCGTTTTGAAAGGTTTACTTTAAGAGAAAAACGAAATCCGAGGTATGATTTTAAAGTAAGTGCTGTTTTAATATTCTGCGGCAGCGATTTTGAGCATTCGTGACCACTTCCTCCATTAATTAGGAAGCCAGACGCAGCTGTGAGCGATCGTCACTTTGTATTTTCCCTTTGTTAAAGCGTTTCGAAACGACGAACATTTTCTACAAAATGAATAAAACTGGAATACGGGATGTGATACGGATTTCGTTTTGAAGCGTTTAACTTTAACAGAAGTACAGAAGGAGTTATGATATTCGACATTATGCGATTCTTTTTATTCTTCGTTTTCGACGGTTAAAAATGAGCTGCTGAATTTAAGCGTGGCCGTTCATGAGCGCTCAGAACGTCCCAAAACCACTACGACTGATGACATTGTGACAAAAATTCACAATGTCCTACTCAGAGATCGCCGATGAGGATACGTGAATTGGCTAATATTGATAAGACCTCGATAGGCTGTGTCCCTATATTTTACACGAAGATTTGGTAGGAGACAGCTTTCTGAAGATGGGTGCCGCGTTTGTTTAGTGCGGGCAAGTAAGGTATTCAGTTGAACTTTTCTCAAAATTATTCTCTATCCTCCCCAGAGTCTGGAAGGGTGAATGAGAGTGTGAATGTGTGTGTGATATAATGTTAAAACCCAAAAGTGCAAGAAACCCAACGATAAGAGAATACGAGTTAACACAATTGCGAATAGGCAATAAGTTCCAAAGGAAAGGCCGCCATTAAGACCAATGTAGTTATAGGTGGGGTATAAATGGAGCCGAAAAAAGGAAGATTTCTTTAAAAAACTTTAAAAAGAACAACTTTATAACGCTCCAGTTCCATGTGATTAAAGAGATGAAAATCCTCGGGGCTGTAAGGAGGGTGATCAAAACAGTCCCTTTTGGTTATTCTAGAGTTCCTGAGGTTTTCGAACACCATGAGGTGAAGCCTATCATGCAAAAGCACAACACCGGATGTCAGCATACCGCGACGTTTGTTTTTAATGACTTGCCTAAGTTTTTTAAAGAAGTCTTATAACACCACGCTCCTCGCATTTGGTGGGATTTTCTAGCGCGGCTCACATTTTGTAAGGCTATGGTGAGCGAACACGTAACAGTACCATATTCCCGCTAGCGCGGCTGGACGCGCACTGAATTACTCTGCATGGCGATGTAATACTGGTGACGCTACATCACTTCTTGCGCTACATGAGAACGGAAGTTAGTTTCCGAATTTCCCTCATGCCTAACTATAAGTGGTGGTCGAAATAAATCGAGGAAAAGTTATGCCAGGTGAAAGAGGGTGTGACAGAGTGAAATCAATATAGATGCTAGGTAGATATACGCAATGTCCACAGCGATACCGAGAGTAGTAGTGCTCGATTAAAAGGGGCACAAAAGGGCAGTCATACTTTAAAGCTTCACAACATATCTAAAAAGAGATCTTCTTGAAACAAGTATCGAGTGGGTGCACAGTCTACTCGGCGAGCGATTCTATGTGCTGTCAATTATAGGCCATTTCCTTAAACGTTGGGATATTCATGAGTTTCTGATAACTGCAGGTACATAGCAACGGATTTCATAAATTAATAGTAAATATGCGTTCCATATAATCCAATAAATAAATAAATAAATAAATAAATAAATAAATGCATCAGTGCACATGGAGTTAAACCTTTCATATCACTGAAAGCATCCTAAGACCACGGTGCAACGGCAGCTACGGGAAATAATTGCAATAATAATGAACTTTCACTATCTTCTTGAATGTTGTATATATAGAGCATCCCTTCATATTGGGAGAGAGGGGGAAGAGAACTGCAGTGCCAAACGAAGATGCATATTGTGAGCTCCTAATCATTATATAATAAAAAATCTGATGTGTTACACTCACATGACTTTCTCTACTCTTGTAAAACCATTTTTACAAACGCTTATTCTCCATATGCTTCATGTTAATCAAGATGTCAATCTTATTGCTAATTTTCTTGTAGTAGATGCAAGAGGAATACGGTAGGTTTTAAGCGATAGTCAAATATTTTAAGAGCTGGTTGCTATGTGGCGTATTCCATTCTCTTTGCATGTCCAGGACATAAAAAATGAATAACGAATTTGAGAAAAAGTGTAAGTATTGGAAAATTTAAGGGAATAACAAGCAATATCTCGAAAATGGTTCACTCAACAAAAAAAAATGTATAAGACAAATTGTGTATTTTAACGCGATTTACATTTTTTTGTGTAGCAAAATTTTATCTATCTCTTATGGTTTACCAGTTTTGCAAAAGTCATTCGCAATGAAGAATACTTTTGCAGACATTCCCAGAAAATTCAAGATCTACATTTTGTCATGAAAATATCTTAAACATATGATATTTTAATAAAAATCTGGGGTGAGAGATTTTCTTGAAAACCTTCGTGTCGCATCTCTGGAAGATACTGAACCTAAATACCAAGTTTGGTGTTTATCCGACTGTTCGTTTCTGATTTATGCTGTTCACAGACACACACACCGACATGTTTCCAAAAAAGGTTTTCTTTTGGATTCAGGGGGTCTCAAAACATGTATTTCCGGTGAAATCTCAGTATCGAATTTTTGGGTGGAATACAATACTTCCCCTACTTACTATACGTAGTAGAGAAAGTAAAAAGGAAACAGATAAAAGACAAGTGTATTAAAAACTGGACGACAGTAGAAAATATTCAAGTAAACAAAACTTCAGAGATCCTTTGTGAGTGATTAAAAATTCATATTTGTTCCAAATTATTCTTTCCGGCGAATATAACAAGTTGAAATAGGAATTGAAGATCTAAGTAACAACCAAAAATAAGGTTCTGAGAATACACGAGAAGAGCTTTAGAATCACATTAATTTTGTACTTTATAGCTTATTTAAATTTACTATGAAAGTATGGGCTCTTCTTTCACTTTATGGTTTGCAGAGAAATGTACGGGAAAACAGCCGAAATATATCTGGAATTACGCATTTATTCCATAATCCCAGATGCTTTAAAGACCGTAGCACCTACGTAAGGACTAGAAAATACCTATACCAATTTTATTGTTTTTAAAGAAAATATTTTTAAAGAGTATCACATAAAAACAAATGAGATTCATTAAGAAAAGCAAGAAATTGCGTTCTGTTTCGTTTTATGTAAATACAAGTTTGACTGAATCAGAATGTTCTGTACAGCAGAAATGAATTTACAGTCTCTACTGATTGTAAATGATTCACTTTCAGTTTTAATTGCTGAACTACATATAGTAAGTAGGGGAATATTGCATTCCACCCAAAAATTCCATACCGAGATTTCATCGAAAATATCTATTTTGGGGCCCCCTGAATAAAAAAAAATCATTTTTAGAAAAAGGCTCGTGTGTTTCTGTGAACAGCATGACTCAAAAACGAAAAGTCGCACAAATGCAAAACTTGGTATTCAGGTTCAGTATATTTAAAAAATGCGACAAGAAGATTTTCAAGAAAATTCCCTCACCCTAAACTAGTCTTAAATGGAACATTTTTTGAAAGTTTTTATTTTCTCAAAAATAGCTCTAACGATTTTTATTAAAATATATTATATTTAAGATATTTTCATGACAAACTAAACGCATATCTTGAATTTTCTGGGAATGTTCCCAAAATTCCTCTTCATTCTGAATACCTTTGCATAACTGGTAAACCGTAAGAGATAAACAAGATTTTGCTGCACAAAAAATGTAGACCTCGTTGAAACACACAATTTATGTCATATACATTATTTTTGTAGATTGAACCATTTCCGAGGTATTACTTGTTATTTATTTGAATTCTCCAATACTTATACTTTTTCTCAAATGGGAATTCGTTATTCGTTTTTTTACTTTCTCTACTACGTATAGTAAGTAGGGGAAGTATTGTATTCCACCCAAAAATTCGATACCGAGAATTCACCGGAAATACATGTTTTGAGACCCCCTGAATCCAAAAAAAGCATTTTTGAAAACATGTCCGTGTGTGTGTCTGTCTGTCTGTGTGTCTGTGTGTCTGTGAACATCATAACTCAGAAACGAACTGTCGGATAAACACCAAACTTGGTATTTAGGTTCAGTATCTTCCAGAGATGCGACACGAAGGTTTTCAAGAAAATCCCCCACCCCAGACTACCCTTTACATGGAACATTTTTCGAAAATTTTAATTTTCTCAAAAATGGCTCCAACGATTTTGATTAAAATATCGTATGTTTAAGATATTGTCATGAGAAATGAAATGTAAATCTCGAATTTTCTGGGAATGTCTCCAAAAGTATTCTTCATTGTGAACGACTTTTGCATAACTGGTAAACCATAAGAGATAGACAAAAGTTTTACTACACAAAAAATGTAGATCGCATTAAAATGCACAATTTATGTCAAATACATTTCTTTTGTTGAGTGAACCGTTTTCGAGATATTGCTTGTTTTTCCCTTAAATTTTCCAATACTTATACTTTTTCTCAAAATCGTTATTCATTTTTTTATGTCCTGGACATGCAAAGAGAATGGAATGCGCCACATAGCAACCAGCGCTTAAAATATTTGACTATCGCTTAAAACCTACCATATTCCCCTTCCATCTACAAGAAAATTAGCAATAAGATTGACATCTCGACATCTCGATTAATATGAAGCATATGGAGAATAAGCGTTTGTAAAAATAGTTTGTACAAGAGTAGAGAAAGTCATGTGAGTGTAACACATGAGATTTTTTATGTCCTGGACATACAAAGAGATTGAAATGCTCCACATAGCAACCAGCTCTTAAAGGATTTGACTATAGTTTAAAGCCTACAATTGCACCTACAAGAAAATTAGCAATAAGATGCAAATGTTTATCTCCATTATCATGAAGTAGAAGGAGAATAAGCTTTTGTAAAAATAGTTTGTACAAGAGCTGAGAAAGTCATGTGAGTGTAACACATCAGATTTTATTACTCTATTAAATGATGGTTGAAAAGTCCTTTGAAATGAAATACCATATCCTGTACTTAAACTACAGTGAACTTTTTCGAAGTTGATATACTGGGTGATCAACATAGAGCAGGTTTCTCGGCTTTAGCTGGCTGGTGGTGAAGCGCAAGGTTTCAGTGCGAGTTGAACTCTTGCAAACGTAGCAGGTGTTTGTTAGTTGATGCAATACAGTGCGTATTATGTGAAATGGCTCTATTTGAGTACCGTTATTCTGTTCCCAAAAAGGTATTCATTTATGATTCATACATCCGTACAGATTCTGCGCCTGCCATAAGGGAGATTATTTCAAGAGAGGTTTCCTGATGTTCAAGTTCCAGTTTCATAGATTACTAAATAAATTAAGTGAGAAAGTCTTCTTGATAAGAAACATAACAAACCACGTACTGTACACACAGAAGAAACTCTAGATAACATTGTATACGCTCTGGAAAGTTCTTCTCCTAGAAAATAACTTGGACGTTTCTCCCAGCAAATGGAAATTTTCTATGGCTCTGTTCAGGCGGCTACAAAGTTACTCAAGTTTAAGCCCTATAAAATTACTGTAGTCAAAAACTTAAATTGGCGTCCCAGCATGAAAAAAATTAAATTAAATTAAATTAAGCTTTATGGACGCTCTTTAACCGCTGTAGTCCTTAACGTCTCATTCTATATTGAACGTGAAAACAGGTAATTTTGCTCAGAGGTCTCTTTATCATGCCTGAGGTTCTTTTACGTGCCGTGAATCTAGACACGAGACCACCGGCTTCTCTTCACTTTCGAAGGAAGCCATGTTAAGGATTTTTACGCCCGAAAAAATCCACCGCCCACTACCGGGTTTGAACCAACGACCTCGGGAACTAGAACCCCGCATGAAGGATGCTATTTTGTGAATGGGTTTTGAATCACGGACATGCCGGTCAAATGGATCTTAATGTAATTTTCCTTTCGTTCGTTTCGTAGGTATATTAATACACAAAACAATCGTTGCTGGAGTGCTGAAAAGCCTAACCACCTTCACCAGGTACCCTTCCATTATAAAACAATAGGAGTGTGTTGCGCTATTAGCGGCGAGAGAACCATAGGCCTATTTTTCGGATACAATTAATAGTACGACGTATGTGCAAAACGTTTTGGACCATTTGTTGGCAAATTAACTGAGAGGGAAGGAAGTTATTTGACTTTCCAACAGGATTTCCTTACAGGAAATCTATAAAGTATTTGAAAATAAGAGTCATCAATAACATATGACCTCCGCCTCCCCCCGAATTAACCCCTGAGATTTTTATCTCTGGGGCGGGGATTAAAAGAGAAAGTTTAAAAACAAATATACACACTTGAAAGCAGCTTAATATAACATTCGTCAAGAAATTCTTACGGGCACACTATATTATCTTATAGTGTGCCCGTAGAAAATGCTTATAAAATCAAAAGGAAAGCGAATAAATTACCTTAAGAGTGAGCTTAGAACACGATGTGGTCTCGTCTATAGCTTGTGCCCACCTGCCCGCCCGTTTAAGGTATTTTAGTTATATAGGAAAATCGCGTCAGGAAGTAAACAAACGTAGCCATTTTGAAAAAAATTACATGCAAATTGGGTACTGCCAACGTAAATAAAAATGTGAAATCGGCTAAAAATGTGATGCGCCGTTGTTACCGCTATTTGTTGTTGTTGTTCTGCGATTTTGTTGAAACGCAACGCGTGCAAATTAACAGTGCGTATTTAATATAAAGCAAAATGGTTTGCACGGGATGTGAGAATACTGTCTTTAGCATTCTAACTCAACACGTGCTATGCTTATATAAAAAAACTAACCTAAACCTAACTTTTCGTGAATTGAGAAACGTAAGCTTATATAAAAAAAACTAACCTAAACCTAACTTTTCATGAATTCAGAAACGTAAGCTTATATAAAAAAAACCAACCTTTAGTGAATTCAAACGTAAGCAAATATAAAAAAAAACCTAACCTAAACCTAACCTTCCGTGAATCCATAAACGTAAGCTTATATAAAAAAAAACTAAACCTAACCTCCCGTGAATTAGAAACGTAAGCTTAGGAACGCACGCGAGCGAAGCTCGCGTGCTTTGATGTAACCAATGGTAACAAATTAAAACAAGGATATATATATATATAAATAAAGGTAATTCAGAAACCTATGCTTATATAAAAAATACTAACCTAAACCTAACCTTTCGTGAATTCAGAAACGTAAGCTCATATAAAAAAACTAACCTAAACCAAATCTTTCCTGAATTCAGAAACGTAAGCTTATATATAAAAAAAACTAAACCTAACCTCCCGTGGATCAGAAACGTAAGTTTAGGAGCGCACGCTCGCTTCGCTCACGTGCTTTGATGTAAACAGTGATAACAAATTAAAACAAGGATATATATCAAGGTAATTCAGAAACCTATGGTTATATAAAAAAACTAACCTAAACCTAACCTTTCGTGATTTCAGAAACGTAAGCTTATATAAAAAAACTAACCTAAACCTAACCTTTCGTGAATTCAGAAACGTAAGCTTATATAAAAAAACTAACCTAAACCTAACCTTTCGTGAACTCAGAAACGTAAGCTGATAGAAAAAAAACTAACCTAAACCTAACCTTCCGTGAATCCATTAACGTAAGCTGATATAAAAAAAACTAAACCAAACCTAACCTAACCTCCCGTGAATCAGAAACGTAAGTGTAGGAACGCATGCTCGCTTCGCTCGCGTGCTTTGATGTAAACAGTGATAACAAATTAAAACAAGGATATATATAAAGGTAATTCAGAAACCTATGGTTATATAAAAAAACTAACCTAAACCTAACCTTTCGTGAATTCAGAAACGTAAGCTTATATAAAAAAACTAACCTAAACCTAACCTTTCGTGAATTCAGAAACGTAAGCTTATATAAAAAAAAACTAACCTAAACCTAACCTTCCGTGAATTCAGAAACGTAAGCTTATATAAAAAAATAACCTAAACCTAACCTTTCGAAAGCTTACATAAACAAAAAATCTAACGTAAGCGTAGGTAACCTTCCGTTAATTCATAAAGCACAGGTTGTATAAGATCTCTGGGCTACACTCTGTGGTCGTTTCCGCATTCGCGGCATTAATTTTCGTTTTGGCGGCATTAATTTGTTATATGTTGGCAGCATAAACATATGACATACGTGACATGTGTTGAGCTAGTGCATGGCATAGTGTGACATCTGTTGGACAATATAACACATCATATTCATCACCGTGGGGCACACTGTAAGATGATATTGTCCCCATAGTGTGCCCGTAGAATGCTGTTTCGTATTGTATTTCTAGAGTTGTGCTTACTACACCTTTACAAAAAATCTGATGTGTTACACTCACATGAATTTCTCTACACTTGTGCAAACTATTTTTACAAACGCTTATTCTCCATATGCTTCATGTTAATCGAGATGTTAATCTTATTGCTAATTTTCTTGTAGGTGCAAGAGGAATATGGTAGTATTTAAGCGATAGTCAAAATTTTAAGAGCTGGTTGCTATGTGGAGCATTCCATTCTCTTTGCATTACCAGGACAAAAAAAAAAAAAAGAATAACGAATTCCCATTTGAGAAAAAGTATAAGTATTGGAAAAGTTAAGGGAATAACAAGCAATATCTCGAAAATGGTTCACTCAACAACAACAATGTATATGACATAAATTGTGTATTTTAACGCGATCTACATTTTTTGTGAGGTAAAACTTTGTGTATCTCTTATGGTTTACCAGTTATGCAAAAGTCGTTTACAATGAAGAATACTTTGGAGATATTCCCAGAAAATTCGAGATATACATATCATTTGTCATGAAAATATCTTAAACATATGATATTTTAATCAAAATCGTTAGAGCCATTTTTGAGAAAATTAACATTTTCGAAAAGTGTTCCATGTAAAGGGTAATCTGGGGTGGGGGATTTTCTTGAAAACCTTCGTGTCGATCTCTGGAAGATACTGAACCTAAATGCCAAGTTTGGTGTTTATCCGACTGCTCGTTTCTGAGTTATGCTATTCACAGACAGACACACAGACAGTCACACAGACACACAGACACACATACAGACACACACACGGACATGTTTCCAAAAATACTTTTTTTTTGAATTCAGGAGGCATCAAAACATATATTTCCGGTGAAATTTCGGTATCGAATTTTTGAGTATACGTAGTAGAGAAAGTAAAAATACACATGCCGACTTATAGAATGGAGGAGAAGCTACAAGTTTAAAAACAATTTACAGAATGTGGCCATTATCTGGGTGTTGCACGTAGGCTTTCAGCTACATAATTAAATTTGCATTGTGTGGGTTTATACTATCTGCCGTTTAGGTTTTATGAGCATACAACTGCAGTTTTTTGTGGATATTTTAGTAAAAGGCAGGGATAGGAAGCCGAAAGAGACGAGTAGACAACCCTTACGATACCTTCGTGATCATTATGCTGATTTAGCGCTCCTCAGTTCTATTATTGCACGAAGCCTTACAATAGTTGTGTCAGAACTGTTGACAGGTTCTTGGTACACAAACTGTTTGATTTCCCCACAGGAAGAAAGCCCTAATGGATTTAAATCCAGAGATTTCGCCGACGAGTGCACTGGAACTCTTCTACGCAACCATTTATTTGGAAACATTCTGTGTAGCTGTCTCCGTTGTGAGGTGGTGCCCCGTCATTAGGATAAAATGCTTCTCTGAGTAGCGAAAGAAATATGTTCCATGAGTTTTAACAGTGTATTCGAGGAAAATTTACTGTTGGGCCTCGCCGGAGTGTGTATTGTCCTAATATACTGATCTCGAAAATATCTAAATTTAAATGTGTTCTTCTCATTTACATCAAATTTTCTATTAATAAAAAAAGAAGATAGAGAAAATAATATCGGGAAAACGTAGTCACCATTAAAGTATGGGATTTGTGCCGAAAGTGGACTATTCCGAAAGGTACACTGCGGTTCGCTTATATTCCATCCTTGCCATCTGTCTAGAGCGGCAGAATTTTACGGCTCCATCTGCCACTGTTGTGGGAGTTAGATACTCGATAACGAGTAAAAAAGACTCCATTAGTCGACATGTTATGATTTAAGAACTATGGTTGTCTCTGCGGTGCCACAGTTAACCAAAGTCAGAGACCCAAATGTTTAGGACCATCAATGGTGTGGGTATAGTGTACCGAACGAAAAACTGTGGAATACGTCATCATGAAAGATACACAATGCCAGGCTGTGATGCATTCCAAGCTCGTGTGCTTAATTGGGCCATCTTCAATGGCTCGTTGCAACCTCTCTTCAAGCTACGAAGTTCGTCGGAAGAGCTTTCGACTAGCTTTAATAGAAGTGATGTACCTGAAGTTCTCATTAAATCATCTAGCCTTCGGAACATTTCGTAAATAGCATGTGGTCTTCGTGGGTATTACTAAGTATACCAGTTAGTAACTGCATATAAATTACCATTGCATGTGTTCAAAATGAGATACACGTCGCAATACTCACGTAAACTTTACTTACAACTTGCATGCTAAAGGAGAAAGCTTTTCTCTTTTGGATGCATATGATAAGCACAGAAATTGTTGGGCTCCACCCAAAAATCATATCGATATTTCATGGGAAATATGTATTTTAAGGTAATCTGAACCCCTCAAAAAGCATCTTTAAACAAATGTCGCGCGTGCACACGGTATGACTATCAAAGGCATCACTAAAAATCGAAAGTAGGATGAAAGTTGGTTCCACCCGAGCAACTTCGGCTTTGTGTCGCGTGGCGGTAACTTGGTGCTGCACAGAGAAAAGGAGCGGATTGAGAATTGAATGACAGGTAAAGCTCATTATCCTGGCCCTGACTTGCACCGACTGATTACACGGAGGGTTGCCTGCAAAACAAGCTTAACGTATGAAGCATGTTTCATGTGTGGTCATTGTGGATACAAAATTCAGTAAATTAGTGCAGTTAGACTTAGGAATGATATCGGCGAAAATTAAGAGGTTCAGTAGAAGGGGAAACCACAGAAACATAATGCAAACCTATTTTTTCAACGGGGTTCAACCACTTTAATTTCTAAATGCTGCGCTTTATTGAAAGATACATTTTAAGGTTATTTCGTGACTTAATTGTGTTCATTGTATGTAGAATTTTGTAGCTTAGTGAGTTTATTTGGTCGATTCCGACTACTCTGTATAACAGGGCTATTTGTTGAGTTACCAGTATTTGAAGATGATGATAATGCTAAGTTAAATTTTTAACAGTTTATTTATTATTGAGCCAGGAATGGCTTCTTACCTCGCAGTAAAATCTTCCCTGCCTGGTCGAAGAATCATTGCATTCTTCACTCATTGGCAATACTTCACCTTATGCTCGGCCGAAGGAAGATATTACCAATGTTACAGTAGCTTCATTACCAGCCAGCACTTCTTATACGTAGTCAACAGATGGCAGGTTAAGGAGAACGTGGTGGCGCTGCAGCTGACGATTGACGCCAACTCACGTTGAGGTCGATCCCTGGCGATTGCAGGGCAGGAGAACGGCGTTATTTTTACCTCCAGGCTGAAAGGGATAATAGCGCAGAATTGGAAGCGACTTGTGCCTATGTGCATTTCTCTTATGACCTCGCAGTTGACACGGAATTTAAATTTTGTGCAAAAAATCTGGCATGTTAAACATTTGTGCTCGCAAAACTCTGGTATGTGGCGCAGGTGATACCGATGTTACCACAATGTTCCCAGCAACTAGAAAGAGCGATTGACTACTACGTTTGGAAAACTCACTTCTATAAAGTCGCCCGACCTCAAGTACACAGAACAATTACGGAGGGTGGTTGGAATCTTATCGACGTGGATATTAAATGTCGGGCTTTGTTGCTCCATTCTATATTGAGTACGCTTCACAGCCACGGTGCCAATCAGGTTGTGTAGTTTTGTATGAACATGTTTGGGACGGCTGCCGGACTCTTCAAGCAGGTTCTAACAGACTATAGAAGAATACTACCAGTGATAGATAATCGAGCAGTATTCCCGCCATCAAAACGTTATATACCACGTTGCTGAAAGATTCCATGACAGTGCCTGCGATAGAACGGAAGTACCCTAACTCACCATGTCAGCTGGTATGAAAAATGTTGCTTATAAACTATATACCTTTGGAGTGGAAGGTTTCTTTATATTTCTTCATCAACGAATTAATACCCACAGAGTCCAAGCGATATAAACAGAATTTATCCTCGGCCTTGGTGTAAGCGTTGTGGTCGGGTGGACACTCAAATTCATCGAGTAACCACCTGTGTTAGTATCAGGGACATCTGGAATTGGACCAAGAAACATATAGGTCAATTAATCGGCAGCTGTTTGGAACATCGGACTACGTCTGCCCTATTAGCTTGGGACTTTCAGAAGGGAGCTACCAAAATTACACAGGTGTGGTTAACATTGGCTCTCTATCATTACTGTTTGCACGAAGAATCCCCATCTCTCCTCACTTTCCAAAAATGGCTTCGGTCAGAGCGATACAAGCTTCGCCGACAACCCCGGATATGGAATGTATTAAATTTTCAGTTGGATTTCATGCTGTAATATATATAAACATGTAAAATGATCATGCCTGGTGTAAAAAAATACACAGCTAGGCATTAAAAAGGTAATATAGGCAAAAACAGGTTCCGTCACTTTAAAATATCTCAAAACATGATTATATCTACATAATCTTTGAGTTCGTGCCACTCATTTTCCTAATATCCGGCCCTAGCCACGTTCTGTAATATATTTTATACGAGATTTTGTGAAATTTCAAATCCGTAAAACCAGCCCTATTATTGGAGAAAGCTGAAAAAAATCTGGTGCCGAAAACGCGACTCGCGAGGAAGTGTGACTCACAGGTTTAATTTATAAAATATAAAAATTAAATTAAAAAAATATATATAAAAAATCTGATGTGTTACACTCACATGACTTTCTCTACTCTTGTACAAACTATTTTTACAAATGCTTATTCTCCATCTACTTCGTGTTAATCGAGATAAACATTTGCAGACTCTATCTTATTGCTAATTTTCTTGTAGATGTAAGGGGGATATATATTTACAAGGGCAGTATCGAAATACAGTAGCCTTTAAGTAGCCATACATATCTCTTAATAGTTGTTTGCTAGGTGCAGCACCATTCCCTTTGCCACAGATTAATACTCTTTGCATATCCAAGACAAAAAATCTGATGTGTTACACTCACATGACTTTCTCTACTCTTGTACAAACTATTATTACAAACGCTTATTCTTCATATGCTTCATGTTAATCGACATATCGAGATGCCAATCTTATTGCTAATTTTCTTGTAGATGCAGGGGGAATATGGTAGATTTTAAGCGATAGTCAAATATTTAAGCGCTGGTTGCTATGTGGCGCATTCCATTCTCTTTGCAAGTCCAGGACATAAAAAACATGAGTAACGAATTTGAGAAAAAGTATAATTATTGGAAAATTTAAGGGAATAACAAGCAATATCTCGAAAACGGTTCACTCAACAAAAAAAAATGTATATGATATAAATTGTGTATTGTAACGCGTTCTACATTTGTTGTGTAGTAAAATTTTGTCTATCTCTTATGGTTTACCAGTTATGCAAAAGTCGTTCAGAATGAAGAACACTTTTAGGGACATTCCCAGAAAATTCGAGATATACATTTCATTTGTCATAAAAATACCTTAAACATATGATATTTTAATCAAAATCGTTAGAGCCATTTTTGAGAAAATTAAAATTTTCGAAAAATGTTCCATGTAAAGGGTAGTCTGGGGTGGGGAGATTTTCTTCAAAACCTTCGTGTCGCATCTCCGGAAGATACTGAACCTAAATACCAAGTTTGGTGTTTATCCGACTGTTCGTTTCTGAGTTATGCTGTTCACAGACACACAGACACACAGACACACACACACACACACACACACACACAGACACACACACGGACATGTTTCCAAAAATGCTTTTTTTGGATTCAGAGGGTCTCAAAACATGTATTTCCGGTGAAATCTCGGTATCGAATTTTTGGGTGGAATGCAATACTTCCCCTACTTACTATACGTAGTAGAGAAAGTAAAAAATGAATAACGAATTCCCATTTAAGAAAATAAGTATTGAAAGATATAAGAGAATAACAAGCAATATCTCGAAAATGGTTCACTCAACAAAAAAAATGTATATGACATGAATTGTGTATTTTAACGCGATCTATATTTTTTGTGTAGTAAAATTTTCTTTATCTCTTATGGTTTACCGGTTATGCAAATGTCGTTCACAATGAAGAATACTTTTGGAGACATTCCCAGAAAATTCGAGATATATGTTTTATTTGTCATGACAATATATTAAACCTGTGATATTTTAATCAAAATCGTTAGGGCCATTTTTGAGAAAATTAAAATTTCGAAAAATCTTCCATGTAAAGGGTAGCCTGGGGTGGGGGGATTTTGTTGAAAACCTTCGTGTCGCATCCCTGGAAGATATTGAACCTAAATACCAAGTTTGGTGTTTATCCCACTGTTCGTTTCTGAGTTATGCTGTTCACAGACACACAGACACACACACAGACAGACACACAGACACACACACGGACATGTTTCCAAAATGCTTTTTTTGGATTCAGGGGGGTCTCAAAACATGTATTTCCGGTGAAATCTCGGTATCGAATTTTTGGGTGGAATACAATACTTCCCCTAATTATTATACGTAGTAGAGAAAGTATAAAAGAAAAAGAAAGAAGAAGGAAGAGTCGTCTATCGCCGAGCGTCGATGAAGGATACTTAATTCGGCTCAGGGAAGCGGCTTCGCCCACACGTAGTTTCGGCCTAAGCTAAATTCCACGTATTAACATTTTTAGCGTAAGTAGAATTTCTAAATTTCAACTATTCAGTGCGTGTGGGGAAATTCAGAATGTACAGGAATAGAGCGAACTGTTGTTATATTAAAGAAGTTTGTAAAGTGAGTTTCTCGTGTTTCAATAGTACAAGAGAAACTAAAGACTTACACCATGTATACTGAATGTAGTAAAGCCAAACTTTTCATTTGTAAAGAATAATTTGATTTATTAAAGTTAAAGAGAATATACTGGTCTTTATATAGGTGCAAGATGTGTAAATTTTATTTGTTTGAAGTACAAATTTCTTTAAACCTCGAGTTTAACTCTTTTTCTAATTCACAATGGCATTATAACGTTTTCTCAACCTCTGGGGATACTACTTAACATGAAGTATGTAGAGTCATTTAAGGATTCCAGTGTTTAAGCATTAGCATTTGTGTATTTGTGATTTTACTCTTTGTCTACCAATGGCAACAGACCACATAAGAAAAATGGTAGCAGCTAGAGCAATATCGCTTCTTTGTGTACCATATTACATTAGTGAGCGGTAACAGACCGATAGTTTTATAGAATGCTGTTACAATGGGTTTTGTCGCTACAGACACCCTTATACGATCAGTCGCTCTTCAGGGGTAAATTCTTGCAGCCCGTCATTATATTAACATACGTACTGAAGGAAACGCCTTTTAAAATATTTATCTGAGGAACAATAAACTCCTGTATTACGTTTCGGCTGGTTCATGATTCATACACTGCATCATGAAGTTTGTTCTCTTTACGGTAGCAGCTCTTATTTACGTCTTATTGTTGCATCCCCTACCAATGCAAATTAAATACATGGGATATTATTTGTTTTGAGTTTGATTTATTCAAATCCAACTAGCCTTTGTTTTTGTGACACAATAGGACTAGTACGAATCCATTGTGGAATTTTTTCTTTAATTTGGGGTGCGGGTAATTTTAACGGGCGGATTATACGGACTGTGAATGAATGTAATGAAATTAATGCTCTAATGACCACGGGGTACATTGAACTTGGGGTTCACCGGCATTTATCTACTTAGAGTAAGGGAAACCCCAGAGAAAATCGTTAACAAGGTTAACTCACTCCAACCGAGATTCAAACTGGAAGTCCTTCAGAATACGAGGCACAAACCCTACTCCCATACTTTGGAGATGGGTTGTGTTTTGTTTACAAATGAATTATTCTCACTGAGATGTCACGGGAGTTGGGGAGTGTAGAGGATTACATCCTTCGAAGAAGTACGATTAAGAATCAAAGAACTGAATCCCCAAGAATGTCATCATTTACCACCCTTTAGTACCACTAGGAAGAACAGCAACTTTAGCCACGATGCTTACCTTATACGAAAACTCTGCGATAGACTGGACTAAAGAACAGCGAAGCTATTTCAACAAAGTTCGGTTTGATAGGAAATTCCTGTACTAGAAATACGCGATAGTGACGCTATTAAAACACATTTACATTCTCCGTTCACTTTTTACTTTCTCTACTACGTATAGTAAGTAGGGGAGCTATTGTATTCCAACCAAAAATTCGATACCGAGATCTCACCGGAAATACATGTTTTGAGATCCCCTGAATAAAAAAAGAATTTTTGGAAATATGTCCGTGAGTAGTAATAGTCCCGGATGAGCCAATTGGATTAACGATAATCCTGCCGCTAGGAGCGCTAGTGTCGCTAGTGTCGCCGCGGATTAAGAGCGACGGCGGTAAGTTTGAAAAGCGCCATGAGCGGAAGGATTATCGTTATTGCAATTGGCTCATCCGGGACTGTTTTCTTTATTTATAATTTGAATACAGTACATTGGATAAAGATATGAATACATAGTTGAGATTAACATGATGTATTATTTGCTTAACATATGAATACATAGTTTGAGAATAACATAATGGATTATTTGATTACAGGAGATTAACATATGAATACAATAAATGAACAATATAAGAAATATTAGGAGAAAAAAGCACATTAAAATTAATAGTTTGTTGAGGCACTAGGACACACAGATTTCGCGCACAACAATGATTTTAAAGTACGTGGTGCACTTTGAGTCCTCGTCATCGCTGCTGCTGCTATCGACGGTAAATTGGTGGATAGGTTTGGTGATGCAGGTGACGAGCAGGTGAGAGAAACTTTCGTTGACGAACTCGGTGAAGGTTGGTATATAGATGGGGATGGTAAATTCGTTGTAATGGCTGGTTGAGAAGCATCCTGTGGATGTGACTTTGTTGGTTAGAGCAGGAATGTTGCTGTTGCCGAGGTAGATGATGCATAGTGTCTTGTTGATGCTGGTGCACTTTGGTAGGTACGCATTTGACGTGGACGGCGTGAGCCCCTTGGACGTCGAGTGTGATGGTGACAACTCTGCTGCTGCGGAAATAGGAGTTGGAGATGCAGAGGATACGGGTAGGTGAAGCTGCGTTGAGAATGAGTTGTAGGTTAAGATTGTTCCCCACGGGGACGGGATAGGTTTCGTCGGACATTATTTAGGGTTATATGGGGAGAACGTGACGATGTGACGTTTGAAACCGCTGCGTAGTTTTTCCTCGCCTGCGTATATGATGCAGAATGAGGTAGAGTTGAGTTTGTTGATGAGTTCTGGAGAGGCTTTTGCAAATCTTGTTGACAGGAAAACTTCTGTGTCGTTGTAGAGTTTGGCGACGAGCTTTGTACCGTGAACGGTGTCGAGTGTTTTGACGCCGACGACACGAAACGGTACGTGCTGCTCAAGCGTAGATACGCTGAGAGTGTCGGCGCTGCGGGAAAGTTCTTCTAGCTCTTTAAGGGCGTCCTGTGACATTATGACGGCACAGATGGCAGTTTTTGATAAACGGGGGAGGACCGTCTATATGAGTGGTTTGATGAGGAAGGTTGTAGTGTTGTTTACACCAGCGATAAGGTGCGCAAACTACCTGTGCGGCTCTGGGAAGTTGGTTCCACACAAGGTCGACGTCGCTTGGGGGATAACGTTCAAAGATGTATATGCCGTTCTGCAGCAGCACTTGGCGTTCCCTGGGCAGTAGCAGGTGGATTCTTCGTCCGTTATCGAGATACCGAAAGAGCACGATGAAGCAGTTCATGTGGTGTTTCTAGCGGAGTACCTTCGAAGGAATTGTTGAATTTGCTTGTTGAGTTGATCGAGGTCTTCGTAGAAACCGAGTTGACACTGCGTGCACAGGCGGGTGGGACGGTGCCTAAGTTCGCAGCTGCACGTTTGGTGAAACAAAACGAGCAGTGGAAGTCTTTACACGTCGGTCCTGGCATTCCCCACGGCTGGCTAGCACCGAATGAAGGGGAAAAGAATGCGCGTGCATAAATATAACCCAACTGCCGGAAGCAGGAAATCACTGGTGGGGGAAAAGTTCGTTGGAGATTTACCACATCAGGGGGAAGCACTGGTGGGGGAAAAGTTGGTTGGAGAATTACCACATCAGGGGGAAGCACTGGTGGGGGAAACGTTCGTTGGAGGTTCACTACATCCGCCGGAAGCGCTTAGCGATTATTGCACAACATCCGCAGGAAAAACACTGTGTCCGTTGATTTAACGGTTTTCCTCTTGGAGGAGAACTCTGTTTTGAACGGCGCTGAACATGCAAACGCCGTGAATGTGATCGGGTATGATATAGGGTGATTCGCGACCCAAATGCGCCGCTAAGCACGTGCCGTAGCACATGGGGTTTTCGTTTAACATTTGCTGCATTTTGTCTGTGGAAATGTATTGCTGTTCGTAGGAAACGATGTATAAACCTCTTGCGGGCACAAATTGGAACCACTGATGTTGTGCGTCTTCTTTATCTGCTTTGAAATGGATATCGTTGAAGTACATGTTAGATAGCACAAAATGAATTTTGGTTTCGCAGCTGGCGGAGACGGATTTTCCGTCGTAGGTGCTGTCGACGAAGCGAAGTGCATAAGGTGTATTTTTATGGGGGTGACTGTCCACCTCGTAGTTTTTAAACACCTTACTGTCATGGTAGTACACCGACAGGTAATTTCTGTAACCGATGATGCGGGAGCGAAGGGCGCGAGATGATTGGGTGAGGTGCGGTTGGAACGCTGGTAGAAATACATGCGCACTAAGGACTATTTTGTGAGATGCGCAGTGCGAAATGGGTGTTGAGGAAATGGTGAACCTCGAGGAATGTTCTAAAATTGGCGCACCGTATGTACTTGGTGAACTGCGTGAAATTCATGTTATGTAAGGGAACGTTGGAGGCATGGTTGTGAAGCATGTACTTGTGGTATGCCATGATTTGATTTTGCACGTCCATCTCTTCCTTCTTTTTGTGATACATGATGTCGGTAATGATGCGCTGCAGGGCATGCAACACGTGCCATTCTTGTTGGTTGAGCGTAACAGATGCTCCTTGCGTGTCTTTGAAAAAGAGCTTTAGCTTTCCGAACACAAACTTAAACACGATGGTGACGCTGTCGCTGAATTGAAATTCCTGTAGACGTCCCTGTGGGTCATTCAAGCGTTTGTGAATGATGGGGATGGCTTCGACGAGTTTGTGCCACTGCGAGGAACTCATGACTGCGTTGTGCTGTCCACATTTGGCAATGGTGACGACGAGATGGTGCGGCGACTGGGGGGAGAATCCCACACTGACGAATTTAGTTTGTTGCGGGTTGAGGAAGTAGATATCCGCCAGAGGACCCACAACTGCACTGTGTTGGAACTGTGCTGGCGGAGCAGGGCTGTCGGGATGCTGTTGGAGGTCGAACATGGGTAGTTTCCTTTTTTCCCCGGGTTTTGAGGTGGTCGGGGTTTGAAATCCGGTTATACTGGAACACACAAAACAATAATAATAATGTGAGGGATAGAGAGATAAACGGGATAGAAAAAAGCAAGCTAATACATAGGTGCGGACCTACCTGGTCGGCGTGCTGCATGGCAGCATGACTGTATCCGCGTGCTGCATGGCACACTCTGAATGAGGCGAGCGACACCGTGACGTTGCTTTTTATATGAGCAGGAGCGTCTTCTGAAAGCACGTGCAAGAGGATGGATTGGGTTAGATGTGATGAATAGTGACACACACACACACACACACACACACACACGTACTCACCTTCAAGGGTTGACAAGTTTGCTGAGCGTCAGAGCACTTTGCGCGGCATGCGTCTTTGTACGTTTTGCGAATGACATCATTATGCGCCTGATTGCTGACGTGAAATTTTGAGAAGAATTTATGCTTAGGTAAGCCGGAGCAGCGGTGGGTGAGGTAGGCGATGACGTAATGACCGCAAGTGGTGCTGTCGAAACCTTGCAGCCTTCTGGCGTTGGTGGACCAACGCGTCCCGCAGACCGAATTTAAGAACCGGAGAAAATGGGGCGAAAGCGGTCCTATGCCGTAACTGTCAAAATATTCTCCATGCGAGTTTTTGTCCACAAAGATGCAAACCCAGTGTTTCCCGGATTTGGTGCTGGGGTCGGTGTTAGCCACTAGCGCCAAGGGAGGCGTTCGAATGCCGTGAAGTACGGGTAGTTTATCGCAGGGGTAGACGCCTAAAAAGTGAGAGCGCGTAGAGGGGCATGTCGATAGAAACCGTTGAATTTGAAAGGTGTTCATGATACCAAAATGGATCCGTTGGCGTCGATTTCGACCGTGCGATGTATTTCCGCTAGCAGCAGAAGTATGACCGGTTCTGTCAATTTATCGGCAAAACCGATGCTTATAGAGACGGCTCCGTGGCGCTGACCCGAGATGTGAGACTCGTTAGTGCTCATGTCTGCAGTGAGATCGAAAACCATTATCGTATACCCTTGCGGGTAGGTTTCTCTAGAGATGGAGTGTCCCTCGTCCTTGAAATGAATGCCTAGGCCGTCCTGCAGGGTTTGAAAGCATTGCAAATAGTGTCCCTTTGTAAAGTCGGGTTGCAGAGGTTGGGAGGGAACGGGTTGCCCGTTCACGTAGAGCTGAAAGAAGTTCACTTTAAAATGTTTCAAGTTGTACGGATTTGAGTTAAAATGGCCGGAATAGGCCTTGTCGGTGACCATGGCTACTACCACTCTCCTGGGAAGTTGCCCTACGCACACGTCGCTAAACGTCATTGCCCTGGACTCCTTGGGGATGCTGAGAGCGTGAAAGCTGTCGTCCTTAAGATGGTACTTTGCTTTGCCCTTTGCGAGCACGGCCTGGTGCGCGAGCTTTATGGTCGGCGAGGGCCGCACCGATTTTAAGCGCAGCGTGGCAGACACGATGTCGGCGTACCCCTTAATGGTATCTACGTCGGAAAACAGATAAAACTGGGGAGAGGCGGGAGTGAGCTTGACGGTCGTGCTAACGTTGTTCAAAAGCAGCTTATCCTGTCTAAACAGAGCGTTGGACAGAGGACCGATGAGCTGTACGACGTTGCTCCCTTTGGTAAACCCCTGACGCCACTGAAAACCCGCATTGGCGATAAAAGTGTCCATGATGCCTGCCGTGTCCTTTCTCCAGAGGGTGGATTCTAGTTTGGTGTTCATGGCATCTTCGGAGTAATTGAGAAGCGTCTCGAGGTAGGTTCTATAGGGGTAACCGGCTTGCGGCATGGAGACGATGACGTTATTGAGGGTTACCTCCACCCTTTGAAACAGGGAATTTAAGGCGTTGTTGACCAGAGTGGCGTTAGCGTCAGCGTTTAAGGCCTCTCCTTTGTCATCTACAATGCGCACCATGAGTTCGAGTACGACGTAGGTCAAGTCTAGGTAATCGTCCGCATTTCCGGAATAATGAAAGGTGATGGGGGCATTTTTCATTAAAGTGTTTTGAGGGTTTAGGTATAGGAACCGTGACTCCTCGATGCTCATCTGAACCGGCACAAGGTCGTCCTCCGTGGACTGGTGGTACCGTGCTAGCCTCTGGTTCCCAAGGTCGCGGGTTCAAATCCGGCGGAGGGCGATGGATTTTTTCGGGCGTAAAAATCGTTAGCACGGCTTCCTTCGGAAGGGATGTAAAGCCGGTGGTCCCGTGTCGTAGATTTACGGCACGTAAAAGAACCTCAAGCCTGATAAAGAGGCCTCTGAGCAAAATTACAGGTGTTTCACGCCCAATATAGAATGGGACGCTAAGAACCATAGTAGTTAAAGAGCGTCCATAAATAAAACTCAATTAATTAATTGAACCGGCACCTCTGTAAATAGGTCCAGTTCGGAACTCATGCGGACGGCCGAGTCTGCCATTACGAAAATACGTCTTGCACCTTACGCCTACCGCGTTTCAGCTTCGACTGATTGCTCTTTTTGGATTTGCTCGGTTTTATTCTCTTGAGGCGCCTGGCGCCGGAACCGAGCTTGGCATCGAGCTTTTCGTCGGCTTTTCGCTTTAAATTGTATCCTGACTCCTTGAGCCTCCGTTGGAGCGCTTCCTTTGGCGCTGCTCCCGCGACAGCCACATCGGACAGAACGTGAGCGACTGCTTTTATGGCCTCCTTTCCGACTGCTTTTGCTCCGCTCTTTAAAAACGGTAGCAACCTTCTGAAGAGTCCTCCGAGGCTGAAAAGAGACCGCTGCCTCTTTGGTAGCGCTTGCCCCTGTAGAGAATAAAATCGCGATCGTCGAACGCGCCGCCGTCCTGATTGAGGTAATACAGCGTCACGGCGTGCACGTCCATTACGTCTGTTTCGGACGAAAAGCGAGAACTATAGTAGAGGAAAATCTGTCGGCGAATGGCAAGAGATCGCCGTAACCGTTCCTTAAATCTATGTTTACCATCTTGAAGTCTTGCTGAATCAAGGGTACCCAATTTTGGGGAAAAAACGTCTTTTCGTCGCTCATGTAAGTGTTGTTGCTTCTTTCGTATTCCACGGCCGCGCTCTCTATGACTTGGGCGAAGGTGTCGCCCACGACTTGCGGGGTCACCAGATTACAATAGATGAACATTTCGTAAGGAAACCCCATATAAGGATCTACGGAGTGTTTAGGAGCTTTTTCGAGAATGACGTTGACGTAGGGCTCGAAACCCAACATTTTTGCCATAGCGGGCGTTAAGAGCAAACTGTGGATGCGATGTAGAGGTCCCGGAGGGTCCTCCGATTTTGAAACGTCTGGTTTGGGTTTTGTGGTAGATGTCGCGGGTCTGACGGGACGAGCCGCCGCGGGTTTCTGCTGCTCCGAAGCCGGGGGCTTCGGTTTCGGTTTCGGCTTGGGTCTCTGGTGGGGCGCATCGTTCAGAGCTTCGTATTCGCCGACCGCGTACGGTACGGCCGTGCGCGCGACATTTCCCACAAACCCGTCGAACGGAATGTCGGGTAGTGGTTCGGGATGGGCGACGGCGGCATTCACGCCCACCGTCTTCTTGCGCTCGTCGAAGAGGAAGAAGTTTTCCACGTGCAAGTGTTCGAGTAGAACGGCATTGACGAGGTTCACCAAGTCTTTGGGATTGTGCACAATGCCTTGCGGCATTTCCAGGCTGAATTTGGAATGCGTGGGGAGGAGCATCATGGTGTACTTGGTGCCCACCAGACGGGTATCGTCTCGCGAAAGGTTATAAAATTTCACCGGATTCCTGACCTTTTGCAGTGCGACCTCCGATTCTCCCTGCAGAACGATTCTCTCGGGCAAGATGTTAGAAAATCTGCCCGTGGTGTTGTCGGTAAAGTGTTCCATGGAAGCGTTGCTCACGAGAGTGATGGAGAAGGGCTTCGTCTTAATCATGTCGAATCGATGCTCGAAGCCAGAACCCACGAGTTAAACTTTGCCGGATACCCCTTCCACTTTACCAAGACCTGCTTGTTGCGCCCTCGGCCCTTGGTCTGTAAAATGCGTTCGATCTTAAAAGTCCGAGGTAGCGCGACCTTTTGTAGCTCCTCGGTGTAAAATATGCCGTCTATGGCTTCTCCGGCCAGATCCTTCAACTTATATACCACTGGCCGACCGCGCACCACCTCGGCTATCCGAAATATTTCGTCCGTTCAATTTTGCTCGTAGCCCTTGTCGAATTTCATTTTTCTTTAGAGATGTGCACGTGATTGCCCGCGGAAAATCTGGGTTTCCCTGCGCGAGGTAGGGTCCGATTTCCGTAGAGATTGCGGTACACTCGTAAAATGTTAGATTCGTTCACGTCCTTCGGATCCATTTTTATGGACCTGTGATGCGAGCTATTGTACGACTCGAGTAAGGCCGGAAGGACCTCCAGGTATCTGTAACTGTTTTTGTGCGTGAAATACCTCCACATCTTGGTTTTTAAGGTGCGGTTGAAGCGCTCCACGACGCTGGCTTTAACGTTATTTTTGGTTGTGTAATGTTTCACGTCGTGTTTCTTCAGAAAGTCGCGAAAAGTCTTGTTGGTAAACTCGGTTCCCTTGTCCGTTTGGAGGACCCTGGGGACGTGTTGGGAGAATATGGAGCGAAACGCTTGCGCAACCTCGGTACCCAGCTTCGATTTCAGGGGTACAGCCCAAGCATATTTGGAAAATACGTCGATAACGGTCAGAATGTACACGTAAGGTTTGTTATGTTCCCTCACGCTGTTCATGACGTTTAGATCGGTCTCCCAAAGATCGTCCATATTCGTCACGTGATAATATCTGGTGGGGAACCGCTTTCTGACCGGTTTGTGCAGAGTGTAACTGTCCTGGGTTTGAAGGAAGGACTCGATGTTCGCCTTAGACGCACCCGTGGCCTTTCGAAGGGGCTTGACCGTACCCAAACCGGCATAGTGTTCCGGTTTGGCATAGTATCGCCTTAGCGCCTTCCATTCCTTCATGCTTTACTTGTACAGGGGTTGCCAGACGCGTTTGCGAAAATGGTACGACGCGGAAGGCGATTTCGATTTCTTTTTCGGAGTGGCAGGATTTGCCCTCTTCTTTTTGCGAGGCGAGAGGAGGTTGACCTTTATGGTTCGGGGTTCGACCTCCTGCTTCACCGGCACGCGTTCGTACACGTCTTCGTAATCGTCGTCGTCGTCGTCGCTTTTGCTTTCGCCAAGGAAGGGCTTTCTGACTTGTGCCACGAGATCGAGGTAGTTGTCCAATTTATATTTTACGAGCCGCCACTTTTCGTCGGCAGAGAGCTTTGAGCTCTGCAAGTTCTGAATTTCATTAGCCAATCTGGATATGTTGCGGTCTATAGCGTGAAGCTTATCGACGGTCTTTGGTTGCGGTGCAACGAGGATCTGCTTGCCGTACTTCATCCTGTTAATTTCGACACTAGCGCGCCGCCAAGCGAAGCCAAGACTGGTAGGAGAAATGCCAGCAAAAACCCCCTTTTTGAAACAAGATGCTCTTCTTCTTCTTCTTCTTCTTCTTCTTCTTCTTCAGAGGAACCCTTTTATCCGTCAACTTCCTCCAAGAAGCCTTGTGCTTCTTTAGGCGACCCAAGCACTTTGCGGGAAGTTGCACGTGACCTCTGCACAGGTTGAGCATACATTCGCTAATGGCCTTGATCAGATCACCATCGGCATTTTTTAACAACTTTTTGCGCAGAGGGGCCTTCGTCTTGGCCAGAGCCGTCAAATTACCGTGCTGTCTCGCTATGCGAGGACTGGTCAGCGTCGCAAGCCTTAACCTACCTCTAGCCATGCTTGCGCGATAATGACGTTCGCTCCCAAAGCGGTACTTTTTATTTAAAATCAATGGCCTCAGTTGGGTAAGACCCTGCCAGGATAAGCCACGCAAAAAACAGAAATATAGAACCAAACGAACCCGAGCCCTCTCGGCGGTCTCAGTTGGGTACGAAATAAGAGAGGTTTTCCCCCGGCAGCACGCCGTTTCGATACCTGTATCGGGCGGGCGTGTACTGAGTGCAGTCCAACACGAGATACCCATGAGGGCGTTCGGTGGCCTTCTCGAAGGGCTCCAAGAGAAACCTAGAGTTCCTGGGTTCGATCTGCTTGCAGTCTCTCGATCTGCATCTTGTCCCGGTTGTTCTTGAAGACCACGACGTAGTTTGCATTCAGAGAGATGTTGCGATATTTCTGACCCTGCGGAAACACGTTCTGCAGGATGTAGACGATGCCGACGCGCTTGTGATGGGAGTCTCTGGTGAAAAAATTGGACACGTTTTTCCCGCCCCCCTCCAGCATCAGATCGTCGAGGACGACGAGGTCGTTCTTGCCCACCGAAGCAAGTTCGGGTATGCCCGCGTGGGTCTCGCAACGCGGAGCCGAGGGTTCGAGTCTCGGCGAATACTCCGGCGGGTGGCACCACAGCACCCTCCTGGGGCGCACGTCGAACATCCGGTGCGCGTGGCGTAACAGGTTTTTCACGAAGGTCGACTTGCCGCAGCGCGACGGCCCCGCCACGAGCATCGTGCTGGGAAACTCGAATCGCCCCAGGTCCCGGGGACCGGGCATCGTCTCCTCAGGGGCGCCAGGTTCGAAATGACTGGCGCGGCTCTAGACCTCTCATTTATGCGTTCCTCTTGAACCCGTAGGGATAGGAATGGTGATCGTCGGCGAGAACGCGCTTGTTGACCACCATCCTAAACGTCTTCGAGCTGGGTTCGGTGACGACCGTCCAAGACGGTTTCCGCGAAATCTGCGTGCCCGCCAGCTTCACCGTACGGTCGTTGTCCCTCAGCACCACGTCGCGAATCACCTCGGCGTTCACCAGCTCCAGGTTGCCCGAATTGAGCGTGATCCCCTTCACCTTGCACACCGAGAAGGTCTTGCCCGTCTCGGGGCAAACGATCTCCATGCAGTAGTTCTTGGGCCCCGTGGAGGCGAACCGGGCGATGTAAGAGCCCCTCCCGTACTTCTCCAGCTCGTCCGTCATGTCCCCCAGGAGGCGTCCAACGGACAAGGTTCAGTCAAACGGAGCGACGGCGACGACGACGGAATCGGTGTCGAAGTAGCAGACCCGTTCTCCCAGCCTCTTGAGGTAGGAGTAGAGCACCAGGCGCGCGTGAGCCGTGGTGTAGGCCGCGGACGGCGTTGGCGGCGGTGCTGACCTTGCCGTGCTGCTCGCAGTACCTACACACCGCGTACATGATCATGTCGGTGCCGGGCACGTAGGTCTGCACTTCCACGCCCGGGTCGTTGAGCAGCTCCAGGAGGCGATCGTACCGGTCCACCAGCTCGCACGTGGGGAGGTTTTCCCTCTGCCCCAGTTTGCCCCAGAAGCTGTTGAGCATCAGCTTGGCCAGCTCCCGACTACCGGGGTTGGTGGCGACGGCCTGGGGATCCAGGGCGACGCCTTCGTGCTCGAAGAATTGCTCCACGTACTGCTGCTTTGCGGCAGGGTCGTCGCAATCCGAGGGTCAGCCGGAGGCTTCGGTCTTGATCTTCAAGAACTGATTCACGTAGTCCTCGAAGAGACCCTTGGCTCCGGTGGTCGGTTCGTGCCGCACCACGTCGTACTCCCAGATCTCGTGGACCCGGAGGAGGCAGTACTCCTCCTCCAGGGCGACCTTCATCTCGTCGATCACCCAGGTACCCGACAACGCCCTCTCGCGCTCTCCGTGGTGGCACTCGTCTTGGTTCTCCGCCTCCGCACAAGCGCGGCATAGCGGGAACATGAGCTTGCCGCCGATGCGCGCCGGTAGCACCGGGTGGTACAGGTGTTGCGGCGGTAGAACCTCGCACTTCAGCAACCCGCCCCCCACGTCTTCCAAGCGCGGGAATCGATCCACGTGGATCTTGGGGTGGCCCGCGGGGTAGGGCTTCGTCTTGTTCACGTACGGGTACAGGCTGCATACGTCGTAGTAGTAGATCTTGCTATCCCCCTTCGCCTCGCAGTACGTCTTGGTGCAGTTGGTGCGACCTCCGTAGAAGGCGTCTCTGGGGTTCAGGGGTTCGGGTACCGCAAATTCCCTTGCGTGGCGCACGAGGTCCTGGTTGGCATCATCGCGGCGTTGAACTCGCACTCCCACATTTCCACCACGGCGTAGCCGGCGGACATGATCTTGGCCGTGACCTTCTCGGTGCTCTCTAACCTGGAGGTCATGGTTTCGTGTCCCGAGTTGTATATCACCGCATGGCGATTGTGAAAGCACCGCCTGCAGCCGTGGTAAAAGCAGCCGTGGTAAAAGTACGCGGTTTTTTCAGCCTCTCTGTACCCGTCCACTTTGTGCCCCACGATTTTAACTTCGCGTCCTCGCATGGCGTGCTGGATGACGATGCGGTTTTGCATCTCTAGCCAACTTAGCCATATGCATGCGGCGCGAGACTGCCGGTCCGCTAGTCCATATCCGTCCGCTGGCAAGAGGGCAATTTTTTTAAGCGGCAAGAAGCGCTTTCTATACACGCACATGCACGCCTGCGCGATGGTGACGCATTCTCTGATAGGATCTATTCCGTTCTCGTCCAAGAATTCCCTTCTGAATTTGGAAAACTCCCTGACTGAGTAGAAATACGTCCATCTTGCGATACGTCACCATTTCCGCCCTCATGTCGAAGACGTACCCGGAGGACGCCTTTTCTTCGTGCCACTGCTCGAAGGCTTTCCGACCCTCCGCCGACATGCCCTCCGGACAGTAATGCCTTTTGTCGGGAATCGAACCCACGTACTGCTCGTTTTCCTTCGTGTTAAACAGGTACGGGAAATAACCTTTGCATTCCTTCAATCCGAAGGTCTTGGAAAAGCGGGAGAGTGGCATGGGTATGAAGTTGAGCGAGTCTAGAAATGTGACGTCACCGTACCTCATCCTGTAGATCTTGCTCCCGTTCATGATGAGCTCCGGCGCCCAGTCTAAGTGCACCACCATGTACTTTAATAAAAACTGCCCGTCGTAAGCTCTGAGGTTATGCGCCACGACGTAGACGTCCCATGCTTCGAACCTCGCCTGCGCGATGTGTTCGAAAAGCTGCTTCACGGACTCGTCCATAAACACCCATTCTTTGCAACCGCATTCAGTACAGTATGCCGTCTTGTGGCGTTCGTCGATGCAGAGCGAACAGCCTTGGTACAACACGCACAAGTTAGGTACGTGCTCGTATGTGTCCTTTTTGCTGGTATATGGAATGTTTTGCGTGCATTCAAAGTCGATAAACATAAACACGTACCGGTTTCTTTTGTTCTTTGTGGCATACGGCTGCATATAGCACATGTGGCTAGAATTCACGTGTGTCTTGCAATGATAGCAGTACTTTTCCCCGCACTCGTGCGCGGTTTTTCTGTACCTCGCATTCACGAGCTTATTGCAAGACGTGCACACCTTTTCTACATCGCACACCGACAGCGCCTTTGGGTAAAAAACGCCTTTCTTTGCGTGGTTTGCAAAGCATGTCGGTCCCTTAAAATCTCTGTTGCACTCGGCGCAGCGTATGTAGGCGTCAAATCGCGCATTGCACTGCTGATGGCATTTAGCACACCTGGCGTCGCACCTAAGAAATTCTTTTTTGTGTGGCGAGGGATGACACTGGCGGCAATACCATTTGCATTTAAAGCACTTGTGAAGGTTCACGATAGCATTAAAGTGCCCGGCGTGGAGCATGACGTCGATGTATTTATCGCATTTCTTATCCGGCGCGTACAGCACGTGCTTCCCCGTATGATCGCCAAACACCGTCACAGCGTAGCCCTTTAACGCGGCGTCAAAGCGTCTGACGTCATCTATCGTACAGCTGTCGTGGCCTTGACCGATGCTCGCACACAAGGCTACGTCCTTCGATTTTTGCAGATAGTCGGAGCGCGTCATCGTTTTATAGTTGACGTAGCGATCCACTTTGGCTTTAACTACAACAATGGCTCTTGCTAAACACAAGTTGTCTTTGTTGGCTATTTCGACAATGCCTTTATTGTCCCTACAGGCATCGCAAGGTTGGTGGCACGAACCCGGGACCTCCTTGGTCCACACAAACGTTACATGAAGAGGACCGCTTAGCAAGAATTGTTGGTTACTTTGCATTACTTTTTCGATGCTTCGAACAATCACATCCGCATTCAATTGCTCTACGCGCCTCACGCTCATATTGAAGGCTTTAGACGCCTCCTTTTCGTCTGTTATGGATATGCCTAAATATCCGGGTTCGTTTTCTAACAGGTTCACTTTCGCAAAGTTTAGAATATCGTTAAACAAATGCGAAACCCATTGCTCCGTGTTAACATCTCTGGGGACCGGGTTTACGGTAATTTGCGACTCTGTAAAGCCGGAAAAAAGCCTTGGCAGCGTTCTCTGCTTGTGCCCTATAATTTCGAACGTAGGCTGCAAGGTGTCATCGCGACTTCCCCCGGGTTGCGGCTCCATTTTATCGTCCGAATGCACCGATCGCTCTTTACCTGCAAAGTGCTGCTGCTGTGTATTTCTGCTATTTTGTTTTTATTTTAAACTATTTTTCTCCGCTTTAACACTCGGGAACAACTGCTGCGGCGTATGTTCTGCTATCACTAGGGCGATGGTCAATACCGATCGATGAAGACACCCGCACATGTGCGCGTATTGCTCTAAAACTTATATCACGTCAAATAGCACGATTTTACAGCAAAATCCACTATCGCCCCGTTTCACACTACGGCCGGCTGCTCTTGGCACTGGGTTTTTATAAGTTCGCTTATCGCAACCGCAGTTTCAGCATGCGCGTCGAGTTAAATGCCTCATTAAAAATCCTGGCGCCACAACTTGCCAAGTTGTAATCGCAGCCATTTCCGATGCACTTCCGGTCACACCATCCATCCACCGCTGCACTTTTTCCTACCATCGACCATAAAACCACATTTAAAAGATTTTCTCGCTGATGAGCATCCGTTCGCACGGCCATTTTTAAAGTTATCGCGCAGTTTGCAGCTCTTTAATCGCTGTGGCCATATTGTGACGCACATCGGCTGCTCCATCTGCACCCGTTCACAGGTCATTTTTCAAGTTATCGCGCCGTTCGCAGCTCTTTAATCGCGGCGGCCATATTGTAACGCACATCGACTGCTTCATCAGCATCCGTTCACACGGTCATTCACGTACTACTGCTGCTTCCGCTGCGCATGAGAATCGTTCTTTTACTGTTTTCTCCAAGACTAACGTGAGCAGAACTATAACGCTTGCTACATGTTGCTAATAGTGCCTGAGCTTGCACTCCCAATAGCGCTTTTCGCGGAAAGTTAAATATTTCCGCACGGCTATGTGGTTTATTAAGTGCGTGTGGAGTTAAAAACAGTGCCCCGCCTCAACTTCAACATCAGTGTCAAATATTTAAAACTATCAGTGTCGTGTGTAGTGATTTTGTGTTGTGCGGTGCATAAAATCTGAGAAAAATCACGCACAAACTTTCGACGCGAGCAACAAGTGGCTGTGTGCCCTTGTTGCACACATTGCAATAAACTGTCGAATATGGCCGCCAACCGCACCATCAGCAACAGCATGGTAGGAGGAAAAAGCCTGGTTAAGATGCCGGAAGCCACCTCCCTCCACAACAACATGGCCGCCGGGCGAAGTTTCCAACCAACTTTTGCCATCCCCTCCACTTCTTCCGCTGCACAACAGCACGGCCAGGTAGATCATTCCATGGCTACTCAAACCATGGTAGGTGGAAGTTCCGCGGAACCCAGTGTCCCCGGCCCCGTGGATCCTACTATGTACTATCTAAATGGCGGCGATCTCAGATCTTTCATGAACAATGCACTCATTGTGGATCCTCATATTCCGCTGTCTAATGAAGTGGCGCTGAATTTGCAGTTGGAATTGTCATAAATACATATAGAAACTTCCATTTTCGCAATGCATTATATAAAATTAATGCAAAAAACTTATGCCAAAACGTATTGCCATATTATTGCGTTAAGTTGTATCACGCTCGTTGTTGTTGTATAATTCATGTATTCTAATCAGCACCCGTTCACACAGTCATTTTTCAAGTTATCGCGCAGTTTGCAACTCTTTAATCGCGGCGGCCATATCGTGACGCACATCGACTGCTGATTACCACTCTTGCGTCTGCCATGTTGACCACTAACCTCAAATCCCCTCGTTCTTGACTTCTTGTCTCTGCCATCTTGTTTAGTTCCCATTTTTGCCACCGCTCCTCATATCTCCGAGCTAGATTGCCGGCAAGAACAGATTTCGTTCATTCACACCTCGACGGTTGACTTCGACAGTAGCTACTGTGAACACCTGCGTCGTACACTTTTTTGACCGCTTTCGACCGGCAATGACAACCCTGTTCCTACGTACGCTAGCGACCATTACGATGGTCCAGTACCAGGTTTTTGGTATAGTTAAATTACGTCTGTGCAAAGGGCGTCTGTACCGCTTTAAAAAACCTAGGTATATCAGTGCGTAGTGATGTTGGTTGATCTTAAAGCTGGTTAAGCATTTTCAAAAACAGTTTGCTTTTATTTTTTCGCGTCGCGTGAAGCTGCTGCGCTTTTGGTGACGCATCAACACCAGTAAGAGGTAAGTACCACACGCATAATTATTTTTCGGGCCTGCTTGGCGTTTTGGTGTTTTGGTACTGGGTTTGAGTCCCAAACTACAAACTCCACATTCCACCACATTTTAAAATAGCGTTGCGGTAGAAATACATGGTTTAGTGTTCTGGTACCGGGATTGAGTCCCAAAGTAAAAAAGAAGTCCACATTCCACCAACATTCCTATTTAAAATACCGTTAAAGTTCACGTTTAATTCGAAGTTGTGATGTCACATTCAAAAGGAAGGTTCAAAGAGTAACTTTTTAATGTGTTGGGTTTTGGTACTGGGTTTCAATCCCAACAGATGCGTTAACGATCACGGCTATCGTCAATACCGCCGCAAATCACCTTCACTTCGCCTTATTTATTCCTTTGTCCAATCCAATCACGTTTTATTTTCACCAATCACAAATCGTCTTATTTTCTCCAATCATAACATGCCACGTCACTTCCTGCCTTCCTTTTTACACAAGCATTATATTTCTGTGCTCTTTTGTGTTTTCAACTTTCGTGTTAGTTACTTGGCTGCTTCCATTCTCGTTCAAGGTATGATATTTATTTTTTCTTTTGTGAAATCTTCTTCACCACGCGCGTCCGCCATCTTGTTTAGTTTTCACAACATCAAATCTCCTCGTCACCATCTGTTGCGTTCGGCATCTTTCGCATGTTGACCCTAACCTCAAATCTCTTCGTCCCTCGACTTCTTGCCTCCGCCATCTTGTTTAGTTCCCATTTTCACCACTACGCCACCGCCATCTTGGTTTAAGTTCTCCACGTTTACCTCATATTTTTAACCTGAACTTCCTGCCTCCGCCATCTTGTTTAGTTCCCATTTTTACCACCGCGCCTCACATTTCCTCGTCCCACCCTTGCCTCCGCCATCTTGGATTTAGTTCCCCTTCTTACGTCCTGTTTTAACCTAAAAATCTTAACCTCAAATCTCCTTGCCCCCACCTCTTGCGACCGCCATGTTGACCACTAACCTCGAAATCTCCTCGTCCTTAGACTTTTTGTCTTCGTCATCTTGTTTAGTTCCCATTTTCGCCACCGCGCCTCACATCTCCTCGTCCACACCATTGCCTTCACCATCTTGGATTTCGTTCCCATGCTTACGTCCTGTTTTAACCTAAAAATCTTAACCTCAAATCTGCTTACCCTTCTCTTGCGTCCGCCATCTTGTATAGTTCTCACGTTGGCCACCGCATCTCCTTGTCGCCGGCCCTCCGCCATTTTTAGTTCCCACTATTTTAACCTCAAAATATTCTCTTCTAAGCTCTTGCTTCCGCCATCTTCTTTTAGTTCCCATTCTCACCACCGCGTCTCCTAGCCCCCACCTCTTGCGTCCGCCATGTTGACCACTAACCTCGAAATTTCCTCGTCCTTAGACCGCTTGTCTCCGCCATCTTGTTTAGTTCCCATTTTCGCCACCGCGTCTCATATCGCCCCATCTCTCTATCCACTCAAGAAAACTACCATCCAACGTTCAAAAATTGCTGATGAGTTCTGGAGAGGCTTTTGCAAATCTTGTTGGTAGTTTCCCATCAGCTCCAACATACCCCACTCCCACACCTTTTTCTTTCCACCAATTATAATCTCTCTTATTCTTACCAATCAACAACTTTCATTTGTTCTTTTCCACCAATAACATCACTTCTTATTCCCACCAATCACAACTTCACACGTCCCTTTCTGTTATACTTTTTATCCCTCGTTCGCCATCTTTTCCCTCTTTCAGTCCCGACCTCCGCACAGACAACACCTCGCCGCTCCGCTCCTCTCCATCACGTGTCTTCCATACTCTTTTATCTTCCTTCCTTCATCTTCCACCAGAATTAACGAACCAATCCCATTTCGTATTATTTTTACCAATCAAAACCCTCCACGTCACTTCCCATTTTTCGTTCATCTTTCCCTAATCCTCAATTCTTTTATCTCGTCCCGGATGAGCCAATTGCAATAACGATAATCCTTCCACTCATGGCGCTTTTCAAACTTACCGCCGTCGCTCTTAATCCGCGGCGACACTAGCGACAGTAGCGCCCCTAGCGGCAGGATTATTGCTAATCCAATTGGCTCATTCGGGACTATTACAACTTCCGTGTCTGTGTCTGTGTGTCTGTGTGTGAACAGCATAACTCAGAAACGAACAGTCGGATAAACACCAAACTTGGTATTTAGGTTCAGTATCTTCCAGAGATGCAATCCGAAGGTTTTCAAGAAAATCCCTCACCCCAGAGTACCCTTTACATGGAATATTTTTCGAAAATTTTAATTTTCTCAAAAATGGCTCTAACGATTTTGATTAAAATATCATATGTTTAAGATATTTGCATGATAAATAAAGTGTATATCTTGAATTATCTGGGAATGTCTCCTAAAGTATTCTTCATTGTGAACGACTTTTGCATAACTGGTAAACCATAAGAGATAGACAAACTTTAACATACAAAAATGTAGATTGCGTTAAAATACACGATTTATGTCATATACATTTTTTTGTTGAGTGAACCATTTTCGAGATATTGCTCGTTATTCCCTTAAATTTTTCAATACTTATTTTCTCAAATGGGAATTCGTTATTCATTTTTTTGTCTTGGATATGCAAAGAGTATTAATCTGTGGCAAACGGAATGGTGGTGCACCTAGCAACCAGCTATTAAAAGATATGTATGTGCTTAAAGGCTACTGTATTTCTATATTGCCCTTGTAAATATATATTCCCCTTACATCTACAAGAAACCTAGCAATAAGATAGAGCCTGCAAATGTTTATCTCGATTAACATGAAGTAGATGGAGAATAAGCGTTTGTAAAAATAGTTTGTACAAGAGTAGAGAAAGTCATGTGAGTGTAACACATCAGATATTTTTTTATGTCCTGGACATGCAAAGAGAAGGGAATGCGCCACATAGCAACCAGCGCTTAAAATATTTGACTATCGCTTAGAACCTACCATATTCCCCTTGCATCTACAAGGAAATTAGCAATAAGATTGACATCTCGATGTTTCGATTAACATAAAGCATATGGAGAATAAGCGTTTGTAAAAATAGTTTGTATAAGGTCATGTGAGTGTAACACATCAGATTTTTGGAAACATTTCCGTGTGTGTATCTGTGTGTGTCTGAACAGCATAACTCAGAAACGAACAGTCACATAAACACCAAACTTGGTATTTAGGTTCAGTATCTTCCAGAGATGCGACACGAAGGTTTTCAAGAAAATCCCCCCAACCCAAATTACCCATTACATGGAACATTTTTGGAAAATTTTAATTTTCTCATAAATGGCTCTAACGATTTTGATTAAAATAATCATATGTTTAAGATATTGTCATGAGAAATGAAATGTATATCTCGAATTTTCTGGGTATGTCTCCAGAAGTATTCTTCATTGTGAACGAGTTTTGCATAACTGGTAAACCATAAGAGGCAGTTTTACTACACAAAAAGTGTAGATCGGGTTAAAGTACACAATTTATGTTATGTACATTTTTATTTTGTCTACTACGTATAGTAAGTAGGGGAAGTATTGCATTCCACTAAAAAATTCGATACCGAGATTTCACCGGAAATACATGTTTTGAGACCCCTGAATACAATAAAAGCAATTTTGGAAACACGTCCGTGTATGTGCCTGTCTGTTTGTCAGTCTGTGTGTGTGTCTGTGAACAGCATAACTCAGAAACGAACAATCGGATAAACACCAAACTTGGTATTTAGGTTCAATATCTTCCAAGGATGCAACACGAAGGTTTTCCAGAGAATTCCCCCACCCCAGATTACTCTTTACATGGAAGATTTTCGAAAATTTTAATTTTCTCATAAATAGATCTAACGATTTTGATTAAAGTAATCATATGTTTAAGATATTGTCATGAGAAATGAAATGTATATGTCGAATTTTCTGGGAATGTCTCCAGAAGTATTCTTCATTGTGAACGACTTTTGCATAACTGGTAAACCATAAGAGATAGACAAAATTTTACTACACAAAAAATGTAGATCGCGTTAAAATACACAATTTATGTCATATACATTTTTTTTGTTGAGTGAACCATTTTCTAGATATTGCTTGTTGTTCCCTTAAATTTTTCAATACTTATTTTCTCAAATAGGAATTCGTTATTAATTTTTTGTCTTGGATATGCAAACGGTATTAATCTGTGGCAAAGCGAATGGTCCTGCACCTAGCAACCAACTATTAAGAGATATGTATGTGTTTAAAGGCTACTGTATTTCTATATTGCCCTTGTGAATATATATTCCCCTTACATCTACAAGAAAATTAACAAAAAGATAGAGTCTGCAAATGTTTATCTCGATTAACATGAAGTAGATGGAGAATAAGCGTTTGTAAAAATAGTTTGTACAAGAGTAGAGAAAGTCATGTGAGTGTAACACATCAGATTTTTTTTGTGTTGAGTGAGCCAGTTTCGAGATATTGCTTGTTATTCTCTTAAATTTTCCAATACTTTTTCTCAAATGGGAATTCGTTATTCATTTTTTTATGTGTTGGACATACAAAGAGAATGGAATGCGCCACATAGCTGCGATGATATCGCCAACCTCAGGCACAAAGCCTTAAGAGGCCACCGAAATCATGCAAAAGAATCCAAGATTTGTCTGAGGGTAGGAACTCCGGCAAAACGAAGAGGGAAGCCCTAACGAGTGCCGTAGGGAAATAAAGACCTTAAGCTGTAAAAGAAACAATGTAGAAAATAAAACAGAGGAAGGAAATATCTACCCAAAAATAAATTAATTAAGAAACAACACAATAATTGTAACTGGCTTTATTTTATGCCAAAATATGCCACATTTGTAAATGCCCCATTTAAATGAACAACAAACTGCTCAATAAATCGAAACAAAATGTTACACATTTACTAGAGCTTAATTTTGAAATTTACTGTAATATTACAAACCAAACATTAATGCAAAATCATACTCAAAAAACGTTAACTGAAACCTTTAAACAATAAACGATATAATATTCTGGCCAAAGAAAAGAAATAACCAGCCAAGGAAATATTAATTAAACTGTTGCTGAAAGAAAGACAAAATTCAACACAAGTAATGAAAGGGCAAATAGCAGGGCAAATTCAAAGCAAAGGTACTCACGTAATGTAAATCAGAGACCAAACTGCAATAGTTTCAAATATCTTGCTTAAAGGAAACCCCTTTTATGAAATTACAGTTTATAACAATAATGCCTAAATGCAAAGGGACCCGTACAAGTAAAATGGAACAGCTGCATAGCACATGGCCCATTCAATTCTTAAGAGAATGAAGTGAACATTTACCAATTAACTGGATACTTTAAAACGGCTAAATGTGTGAGCTAGTCACTTAGCATATTTGCTACTAATGTAATGACAAAGGAACTGCTGAATAACACGTGGGCAATTTAACTGTACACGAATGTCGTGTAAATTTACAAGCACCAAGAGACACTTTAAAGCAACAAAAGAGGGCCAGTCACTTAGAATAATTGCTGCAAATATCATGGCTTTAAATATGGCTTCAACATCCCCATTACCTTCAAACTAGAATGCATGAGCAGAAAACAAATCTTACCTTTGTGTAACCAAGTCGAAAACTCCGCCGGGAAACGCACGGAAATGAGACGCAATTAGCCAAAGAATTTAGAATGATTTTAAACCAGCACATTCGCTAATAAACGTTAAACCATGTTACAGACTTTCAAAAGGTACTGACAGGCAAACAAAATTTAAATGCGTTTCCACTCCGGCACGTGCTGTCCCAACTGCCACCCGAGAGCAGCCGTAACTCCACTGTCTCTCCTTCACGAAGCCCAACGACTCTCTCTCCAAGACAATCACCGGCCGCCCGGCTGGCAGGCACCAGCCCACACAGGGCAAGGCGACAACCAGATAAAAAAAAATTTCGTGCCGGAGTTACCAACTAAGACTACAAGGCATACTATTCTCAGTGACTGGCCGTACAATAAGAATACATCCAGATAAATCAGCACAAATACCCCCCCCCCCCGCATATCTGTGAGCTTGCGAGAAGACCAAAAAGGGAAAGGGTAAAAGAGGGTTAAAAAGGAATAACTAGAAAGAAGGAAAAAGGAAACTAGGGGAAACATGCTACACTGTAGTTCCATTAGGCAGGAAACACCGCCTACACAGTTCAACGTCCAGAACAGGTTACACTTGCGCCCTGACACGACAGTTCTAACTGGAAACTATTCTTTCAGTACTTAATTGACGAGGTAACACCACCGGGCGGCCAAACTTTTAATGAGGAGTGAACTCGTTGGAAGTTCGCTGCTTACTGTATAACAATTCTTGCAGCAAACTGGGCACACTCAGAATAATTCGAAGTAGATTAAGATCACCTCACCATACGGCGACAGAGTAGATAAATAGTGCTGAGGCTGGAACTGGCCGGGCAACACATGTACAAGTGATGGCAGGTTCCGGAACAAGAGGCACAGGCACAGTCATTTCCAAACAGCCAAGCAGCATCCATCAGCAAAGTTCCACGTGGGGCCACCCAGTAGCACACATCCAAAAGCAGACAAAATCCGACGACGAGCAGCGTGTCAGGAAGCCAGCAGAATCAGTATAGCCACACAGAGTAGCACAGGAAAAGACAGGAAGGAAAATTATCCGGAAACCATAGAAATCTGAAACACAATCCACAGAACAGCAGAGGAGGCCATACACAACGTTCACATTACATTAACCATACATCCTTGGCAACATGCCCACAATTTAATTCACATAGTTATGGAACATTAAAGTTATTAACAAACAATTTTGTTGTATCTGTGAATTGAATAATATTTTGAAATAACCCCCCCAAAAAAAACTCGTTTTATGAACAGATAATAACACATTAAGGCTAATATTATCTTATAGTGTGCCCGTAGAAAATGCTTATAAAATCAAAAGGAAAGCGAATAAATTACCTTAAGAGTGAGCTTAGAACACGATGTGGTCTCGTCTATGGCTGGTGCCCACCTACCCGCCCGTTTAAGGTATTTTAGTTATATAGGAAAATCGCGTCAGGAAGTAAACAAACGTAGCCATTTTGCAAAAAATTACATGCAAATTGGGTACTGCCAACGTAAATAAAAATGTGAAATCGGCTAAAAATGCGATGCGCCGTTGTTACCGCTATTTGTTGTTGTTGTTGTTGTTCTGCGATTTTGTTGAAACGCAACGCGTGCAAATTAACAGTGCGTATTTAATATAAAGCAAAATGGTTTGCACGGGATGTGAGAATACTGTCTTTAGCATTCTAACTCAACACGTGCTATGCTTATATAAAAAAAAACTAACCTAAATCTAACCTTTCGTGAACTCAGAAACGTAAGCTTATATAAAAAAACTAACCTAAACCTAACCTTCCGTGAATCCATAAATGTAAGCTTATATAAAAAAAACTAACCTAAACCTAACCTTTCATGAATTCAGAAACGTAAGCTTATATAAAAAAAACCAACCTTTAGTGAATTCAAACGTAAGCTTATATAAAAAAAACCTAACCTTCCGTGAATCCATAAACGTAAGCTTATATTAAAAAAACTAAACCTAACCTCCCGTGAATTAGAAACGTAAGCTTAGGAACGCACGCTCGCTTCGCTCGCGTGCTTTGATGTAACCAATGGTAACAAATTAAAACAAGGATATATATATATATATATATATATATAAAGGTAATTCAGAAACCTATGCTTATATAAAAAAACTAACCTAAACCTAACCTTAACCTTTCGTGAATTCAGAAACATAAGCTTATATAAAAAACTAACCTAAACCTAACCTTTCGTGAATTCAGAAACGTAAGCTTATATAAAAAAACTAACCTAAACCTAACCTTTCGTGAATTCAGAAACATAAGCTTATATAAAAAAAAACTAACCTAAACCTAACCTTCCGTGAATCCATTAACGTAAGCTGATATAAAAAAAACTAAACCTAACCTTACCTAACCTCCCGTGAATCAGAAACGTAAGTTTAGGAACGCACGCTCGCTTCGCTCGCGTGCTTGGATGTAAACAGTGATAACAAATTAAAACAAGGATATATATATATAAAGGTAATTGAGAAACGTAAGCTTATATAAAAAAACTAACCTAAACCTAACCTTTCCTGAATTCAGAAACGTAAGTTTATATAAAAAAAACTAAACCTAACCTAACCTCCCGTGAATCAGAAACGTAAGTTTAGGAGCGCACGCTCGCTTCGCTCGCGTGCTTTGATGTAACCAATGGTAACAAATTAAAACAAGGATATATATAAAAGTAATTCAGAAACCTGTGGTTATATAAAAAACTAACGTAAACCTAACCTTTCGTGAATTCAGAAACGTAAGCTTATATAAAAAAACTAACCTAAACCTAACCTTTCCTGAATTCAGAAACGTAAGTTTATATAAAAAAAACTAAACCTAACCTAACCTTCCGTGAATCAGAAACGTAAGTTTAGGAACGCACGCTCACTTCGCTCGCGTGCTTTGATGTAAACAGTGGTAACAAATTAAAACAAGGATATATAAAAGTAATTCAGAAACCTATGGTTATATAAAAAAAACTAACCTAAACCTAACCTTTCGTGAATTCAGAAACGTAAGCTTATATAAAAAAACTAACCTAAACCTAAGCTTTCCTGAATTCAGAAACGTAAGCTTATATAAAAAAAACTAACCTAAACCTAACCTTTCGAAAGCTTACATAAATAAAAAATCTAACGTAAGCGTAACCTTCCGTTAATTCATAAAGCACAGGTTGTCTAAGATCCCTGGGCTACACTCTGTGGTCGTTTCCGCATTCGCGGCATTAATTTTCGTTTTGGCGGCATTAATTTGTTATATGTTGGCAGCATAAACATATGACATACGTGACATGTGTTGAGCTAGTGCATGGCATAGTGTGACATCTGTTGGACAATATAACACATCATATTCATCGCCGTGGGGCACACTGTAAGATGATATTGTCCCAAGAATACAATTAACTGCTTCATATAATTGCAGTAGGAAAACTCACCATGATCCCCACTTTCACCAAGATTAAATAAGTCACTGCACGGTGACACCTCAGGAAGGCACAAAACGAACCCTCACCGGTCCACGTTTTCTCAATTAGCCACATACCGAACTCAAGACAAACTCCCCGACTTCTCAAGCAGGTCGGCACTCGCCACCCAGTTCTCTAAAAACAAAAGCTACCCGAGAAGAGAGAGCTCATACCAACCGCAAAAAAAACTAAATCAGAGATTATAATCGCCCTCTTCGTACACGGCCGGCGCAGTATTTTAATCAAAAACACGAGGAAATTTCGAAAAGGAACATGGACATTTTTCTAGGTAAAATGTACTGGGGGAGGGGAAGAATGAAAAATCTTCTTGTATTTTTGGAGGATACCTAACTAAAATACAAAAATTGGTGTTTATCGACTTTTCGTTTTTGAATTATTCTTTTCACACACACATAGATACATACATACTCACAACCTAGGAAGGCTACAAGCAAAAAACAATCGAAGTAAACAAAAGTGATATGTTGGTATCACTTTTATTCTAGGTTTGCAAAAATTTCTGACGCACATTTGCAAGAAACTATTTTGGTCTCTTAAAAATTTCCGTTAATACTTTTACTTCAATGAAAGGATAATCCCGGTCAGCTGCCTCTATGGAAGGGTAATATAATTAAATTGGTTAATTTAGTAATAATGTTGTCAAGGAGATAACATTTTAAATATCTGGGCACGATGTATCCGTCTTCTGAATGTTATAGAACATTCATATTTGCAATGGACTCGCGACATTAGGATATTTGCATCCACTGCAATTCTCCCTTTACTTTAGATAAAGGGTAGAAAGAGTAAAATTACATCGTTTAATCTTGGATTTTAATAAAGATTCTGAAAACAGAATTATGTTTAATCAAGTGAAACGGACAATGGACTGACTCCATGAACATGTGAAATGAAACTGTATTATCTTTTAATTACAAGTGGCAACTTTGTAACACTTTATCTGCTGCAACTCCAGAAGAACTCTTTTGAGGCTTTGCTGCTCCTTTAGTATGCTATCCCTATGCCTCGTACTCCAGTAACAGTCTGAGGAAGATGCAGTCATCAGCGATAACGTGGTGCAGACTTCTGATCTCCCTACTGGTTTCGCCAATTTTATGCGGTATGTATAGTTATATCATTAATGAGAAGTGTTCAGGTCTAAACCAACTGTTTGAGTAATCAAAGTGGGACATGCTGCATTACTTTGGTCTTCATTGAAATCGTCGGTAACCTGCATTATATTGGTCTTCAAAGCCAACATTTGAAATCCCAAATAGCTCAAAACACGATTGAGAGCCCTCAGCCTCAAAGCGTAGCCGAGCGATCTGCGCGTCTAAAACTCGAATAATTCACGTTGACAGCAATCCGTTGCAAAAGTTGTCAAAACGACTACATAAGAAGGGCGGCTTAACCATTACTTTTGTTAACGTTTTCAGTGAAGACCAAAGTCATGCAGAAAAGCCTCAAAAGTATTTAAAAATTGGAGCAAATACAGCTACATGATACAACTTAAAACGCTTTTGATAACTTTGGAATTTGGATTAATAACTTGTTAATGTTTATAGATAAAATAACATTTTAAGAACTTGTGATGTTTGTGGGTATGTGTGTGTGTGTTTTATTTTTAATTTTTCACACCAGAATAGTTGAATTGGAATCTAGAAATTAGCATTTAACATGCCCAGTTAGAACTTAGAGTATTTGACATCTTGATCGTTCCTCAAAGGGGAAGGTAAGTAACATTCAATATATTCCTGATGATTAAGTTTTAGGTAAAAGTACGATATCTATGGCTTAGCTAAATGGTGCTAAAAAGCGTAAAATCATTAGTAAGATTACCTTAGAATTGTGTTTTGTAGTAGATGTTGACACTTCCAGAGCATGTGACTCACCCACTCACCCTTTTAAGGATCCTTTCTTTTAAAGTAAAATTCTTGGTTAACGACAACAAACTTCGCCATTTTGTCGATAATGCGCATGCGCATAGGGAGTTGTCGATGGTTTATTTTATTGTTATTGTTCGCTTCCCACTCGCATAAATGTAAATGCTAAGGAAGTGTGTTGTTGGTAATGCATTTACACAAACACACACACACACACACACACACACACACACACACACACACACACACACACACACACTCACACACTCAAAAATAGCTTGTGGAGTTAATGAATGTAGCCCTCGCGTGCTTTGGTGTAACTACTGGTTGCTAATTTACTCAAGTTTATATAAATAAATTAAACCAACCTAACCTCCCATGAATCACTGTTTGCTAATTAACCTAAGTTATATAAAGTATATAAACTAAACCTAACTTAACCTCCCGTGAACCAGAAACCTAAGCTCATATACATAGTGAAACATAAATATTTTTAAGGAACACAAGCGAGTAAATACCGGATTTTGATTGACCTTAGTAAGAAGTAGTATTATTAAGGCCTCTACTGCGAATAAAGAGGTGCAAGGAGCATTTGTTATTCGCGACAGGATAGCACTGTTTGTTAGTCGTCTGTTTGTCATTGTTGGCAGCTTTGCAGTTCTCACAGCAAAATGAAACAAGTTCAGCAAGACAAAGTGGCACCTGTCGGGAAACTCCTCAAGTACTACTGAGGACATAGATACCATACTTTATTGCAATAGTGTAAAAAATATTTATAGCTATACTTTATAATCATAATAGTTCTTAATGGGTGAAAATTGGGCCAAAATCGTAAAAGCATTCAATGTTTGGTTTTTCGATTTAGCAAGTCCGATTCTTTAGCAATCTTTTCGAGTAAACAGTTATGCCATTGGAGTGAATTCGAGCCAGTTATGTGATTAATTAAATAACCCTTACCAGAGGGGGTGGCAGCGCACTTGCAACTTTCCTGAGATTTCTCATGCTATAAGAAAGAAAAAAGGATATTCAGAGGTAATGTTACAAAGTTTGGTTTTTGGAAATCCTTTCCAGATAACGCTCGTAATTATAATTGTTAATTCAAAAATGTTGTGCTGCAAATTTAGATTTTTCACTTTTTCTACCACGTAATTAGGTGGAGGTGTGTATTGCATTCCACTCAAAAATTCTATACCGAGATTTCACTGGAAATACATGTTTTGAGGGCTCTTGAATCCAAAAAGGCATTTTTAAAAATAAATGTCGGTGTGTGTGTCTATGAACAGCATAACTCAAAAAGCGAAAAGTCAGATAAGTACCACAATTGGTATTTAGGTTCAGAACCTTCCAAAGATGCGACACGAAGATTTTCACGGAAATCTCCCCATCCCAAGCTACCCTTGACATAGAACATATTTCAAAATTGTTAATTTTATATAAAATAGCTAACGATTTTGATCAAAATGCCTTTTATTAAAGATGCTTAAGTAACAATGAAATGTATGCTTTGAATATTCCGGTAAACGTTAAGCGATAGAACATGTACTGCAAAACAAAGTGTAGATCTTTAAAATATACAGTTTATTCTAAATCACTTTTTATGTCATTAGCCATTTCCGAGATGTCCGTTATTAATGGTTCGAATTGTTCTTTTAAAGTCCTGTCGATTTTCAGTTGTTTCTCGCGATGTCATGGGAAGAGTATGGAATATTAAGGCCACCGTCCAGTTGGAAAACATCTGACTATCGCTGTTCTCTTTCTATGAATAAGGAAATGTGTAACGCAGCTATCTCCGGAAAAGTTTATCTGGAGTACATAAGAAAATAAACTTTCATAAGAATTATGTATATTCAGTAATAAGTAACACGGGGTAGAGAAAGCCATGTGAATGTAACACATAATATTTTTTATCATTACATTTTTGGATTAAACACCAGATCGTTATGGTGATACAAAGTGAATTTATTCTGATTTTTGCGTAAAATATTATAGCAATGTTGATAGATTTTGGCTACATTGAATTGAGACAGCAGGAATTATGCTAGAATTTTGTTTCAGGCATAATTAAATTAATCTCATTTTAATAATATCAAAGCCATAATAGTATGATAAGCAAACTGCACATCCTTAAATATGGTCTTGAAGTCCAGTGGTTTATTTGACGAAGTCTCACGTATAAATGTGTTGTGTGTATTCTGGTAATTTTCACATCAGGTTTAAGGTTGTTTTACGTGCCGTAAATCTGACACGGACCACTGCCTTTATTTCCCTTCTGAAGGACGCTATGCTAAGGAATTTTACTTCCGAAAAAAATCCATTACTCTCCTCCGGGTTTGAACCTGCGACCTCGGGAACTAGAGGCCACGGTATTACTTATCCACGGAGGATTGCAGATATATTTAGGATAGCATAGGGCTAAAAGCGGAGCGAGACTTAGTACCTCGACCTGCGTAGATCTTTTGTAGCTAGGCCCCGACGGGCGCCCCGGAAGGTGAGAGGAGAGAGAGGGCGGCCAGACCAGGAGGTACAACAGGCAGAGGGCAGAGTCCCTACCATTTACAGATCTGAACTCCCCGGGTGCTGGCTGCTGTAGCCGGCCCCCTCCCCCTGTGGCTTACACATTCCCTGGAGAGCCCGGGACCCGGTACTGCCTCGCAGTCCTGCGGATGAAGGCCATGCACACGCCGAGACCTCCTGCCGACACTTGCTATCCTGAAAGAAACCAAGCAGATAAAAGCTGAAGTGAAATGAGAATGGAGATGAAATGGAGGGACAGAAAATTGCTGCTATGTTGCTGTCCTTGGTAGGGCTTAACCATAGAATGGTAGAACAATTGTAGGAGTAGGTTTAGTTTTTGGTGGGAATAGTAAGGAGGTAGCGCTAAGTTTATAGACTCCTCAACGTTGCTGTTTCAGGAGCAGATTCTTCCATTGCTCCGCTGGTGTAAGAGGGTCTGAGCCTCTCGTCACCGCTCTGTAAGCAATACGTATGATTAAATATATTTCCAACTTCAATTCTCATGCACCGACTACTCGATTGGGTGAAATCTTCAAGGGTAGCCTAGTTTTCATGCACCGACTATTGGCAACCTTGCGAAAGAAGGCGAGAATCGCAGATCTTTGTGGTAAACACAATTAACTTTTGTCTTTGGAGCCTACCACAGTGGTAATAAATTTCGAAAAAGTAATTCATAGCGCTGTCAACAAAGCGTGGTCTTAAGCAAAACATACGCGGCTGAAGGTTTCTTTTGACGAAGGCTTGGTACACAAAAATTCAGATTCTTGGTTTGCCAAATGACTACAAAGAAAAAAAACATCTGATGCGGTACATTCACATAGCTTTCTCTACCCTCAAACGTTTATTAGTGGGTATGCAAACTATTATTACTAAGCTTTTTACTTTCGCTACTACGTATAGTACGTGGGGAAAGTATTGCATTCCACCCAAAAATTGAATACCGAGATTTCATCAGAAATATATGTGTTAAGGCCTCCTGAATCCAAAAAATCTAATGTGTTACACTCACATGACTTTCTCTACTCTTGTACAAACTATTTTTACAATCTCTTATTCTCCATCTATTTCATATTAATAGAGATAAACATTTGCAGAAACAATCTTTTGACATGCAAAGAGAATTACATTTTACACATAGCGACCACTTCTAAAAATATTTGACTATCGCTTAAAATGTACTATGTTCCCTTGGTTTGTATTTGCAAGGGCAGTATAGAAATACAGTAGCCTTTAAGTATAGACATATCTCTTAATAGCTGGTTGCTAAGTGCAGCACCATTCTGTTTGCCAGAGATTATTACTCTTTGCATATCCAAGCCAAAAATTGAATAACGAATTCCCATTTGAGAAAATAAGTATTGAAAAATATAAGGGAACAACAAGCAATATCTCGAAAATGGTTCACTCAACCAAAAAAAAATTATATGACATAAATTGTGTATTTTAACGCGATCTACATTTTTTATGTTTTAAACGTTTGTCTATCTCTTATGGTTTATCAGTTATGCAAAAGTTGTTCAGAATGAAAAATACTTTTGGAGACATTCCCAGAAAATTTCAGATATACATTTTATTTGTCATGAAAATATCTTAAACATATGACCTTTTAATCAAAATCGATGTAGCCATTTATGAGAAAATTACAACTTTCGAAAAATGTTCCATGTAAAGGGTAATCTGGGGTGGGGGGATTTTCTTGAAAACATTCGTGTCGCATCTCTGGAAGATACTGAACCTAAATACCAAGTTTGGTGTTCATCCAACTATTATGCTGTTCACAGACACACACACACAGACACAGAGACACACACGGACATGTTTCCAAAAATGCTTTTTTTGGATTCAGGGGGTGTCAAATCATGTATTTCCGGTGAAATCTCGGTATCGAATTTTTGGGTAAAATACAATACTTCCCCCACTTACTATACGTAATAGAGAAAGTAAAAATGTATACGACATAAATTGTGTATTTTAATGCGATCTACATTTTTTGTGTAGTAAAATTTTGTATATCACTTACGGTTTACCAGTTATGCAAAAGTCGTTCACAATGAAGAATACTTTGGGAGACATTCCCAGAAAATTCGAGATATGCATTTCATTTGTCATGAAAATACCTTAAACATGTGATATTTTAATCAAAATCGTTAGAGCCATTTTTGAGAAAATTAAAATTTTCGAAAAATGTTCCATGTAAAGGGTAATCTGAGTTGGGGGATCTTCTTGAAAACCTTCGTGTCGCATCTCTGAAAGATACTGAACCTAAATACCAAGTTTGGTGCTTATCCGACTGTTCGTATCTGAGTTATGCTGTTCACAGACACACACCAGACACACACACACACACACACACACACACACACACACACACACACACACACACACACACAGACATACACACAGACACACACACGGACATATTTCCAAAAATGCTTTTTTTTATTCAGGGTGTGTCAAAACCTGCATTTCCGGTGAAATCTCGGTATCGAATTTTTGGGTGGAATACAATGCTTCCCTTCCTTACTATACGTAGTAGAGAAAGTAAAAAAGTATTTTTGGAAACATGTCCGTGTGTGTATATGTGTGTCTGTCTGTGCGTGTGTCTGTCTGTGAACAGCATAACTCAGAAACGAACAGTCGGATATACATCAAACTTGGTATTTAGGTTCAGTATCTTCCAGAGATGCGGCACGAAGGTTTTCAAGAAAATTCCCCCACCCCAGATTACCCGTTACATGGAACGTTTTTCAAAATTTTAATTTTCTCATAAATGGCTCTAACGATTTTGATTAAAATATTACATATTTAAAATACTTTCATGACAAATTAAATTATATCTTGAATTTTCTGTGAGTGTCTCCAAACGTTTTCTTCATTGTGAACGACTTTTGCATAACTGGTAAACCATAAGAGATAGACAAAATTTTAATACACAAAAACTGTAGATCGCGTTAAAATACTCAATTTATGTCATACATTTTTTTGTTGAGTGAACCATTTTCGAGATATTGCTTGTTATTCCTTTAAAGTTTCCAATACTTATACTTTTTCTCAAATGGCATTTCGTTAATTTTTTGTTGTCCTGGTAATGTAAAGAGAATGAAATACTGCAATAGCAACCTGCTCTTAAAATATTTGTCTATGGCTTAAAGCCTACCAATTGCCCTTGCATCTACAAGAAAATTAGCAATAAGATTAACATCTCGATATCTCGATTAACATGAAGCATATGGAGAATAAGCGTTTGTAAAAATAATTTGTACAAGAGTAGAGAAAGTCACGCGAATATAACACATGAGATTTTTTAAAATTCTGATTGTTATTCCTTATGATTAAAAGAAATAGATATAAATATAAGCTGTTGTGTGAATAGTTTAGAGTTGATGGCAATATTGAGTAAATAAATTCCGATGAATATTACTCACTAGGTTCTGTTTTCCTCGCTTAGAAAATTATTTGTGATATACTACCTTAGGGAATTATACCATGGAATAATTTTAATGTGGTGTATTAGGGCATTTGGAAAGTTATTAGCAAGCTTGTAACCTTAGGCATCTATTACAAAAGTTGTCTCGAATTTCTCTGCTTCTCTTGTTGTTGGCGGTGATGCCCTAAATTGTCTATATTTGCCTAGCCACTTTCATCTCGGGTCGGGTAATAAGATGAATAAACCCACGAGTCTGGGTTTATTCCACTTAAATGAATAATAAAATTGAAGGTGTCATGGAGTTACATATTATAGTTGTCCGGACCACTTTGAATTCCCTGAATTAAATATTATTTTCCGTTAACTCACTATAGTTTGTTGCGATTTAAGTAGAACATACATCTGAGTTCAGGCGCTTCCCTCCGCTCAGCCGACAGGAAGTGGACTTTTTGAAGATCAGAACTGGAAGAAAGTTTCTTGGAATCGCCCACCTTTTATAATCTACCAGACAGACGCCAATTTTTCCGCTGTAACAAATAACGTGTTTTCTCATTGACTGGACTTTATGGCGTTGTATGCAAATAAAATTTTTCATTGGCAAAACTTGACTACTTTGGGAATTTTGATTTCTGTTTTTTTTCTAATATTACTTATCTCACTCGCTCAGCTCTGTTCTCTTCGGTCATTTATTTAGCCTACTCTCTGTGCTGTTTTTTTCAAGCTATCTGTGTTGTTCGACTACCTTTCACTGTTAGCCAGCCTCCCGTAGAAATTTTATCCTTTACAATATTTAGTTTTGCACGCATACATAACATTCTTATATCATATGTATTATTTACGCACCTATTTACTATTCCAGCATGTTTTTTCATTTTCTATTCTTTCTTAATTAATCTGTCTTCTAATGCATCATTATTTCCTACTTTGATATGTTTCTTCATACATTTGTTTGCGCTAACATTTTTCTTTTATATACTTTCTTTATATTCAATGCAAAGTAGGTGCTCCCTCTACAAAGTACTGAATTCCACTGTATCGGCTCCCAAGATTAATAGCTTAGTTATTAATAGTTGAAACCATTATTCTTTACAGGCGCATGGGAATCTAAATGCAACGCTAGGAAGTTCGACCACGACAGCGTCGTGTGTGTTTGCAACGCTAGAAACTGTGATTATATATCACCACCTGGGCGCATTCCACAAGATGGTTTCCATCATTATCAGACCACAAGAAGCGGAAGTAGGCTTTCTTTGCGAAAGGGAAAGTTTACTAACGGGCCAATCGAACAAAGTAAGTATAGCATCAGCATTTAGTATGTGTTTACTTGTAGTTTATATCCCCCAGGGACCTACTACGGTAGGTACGGAATTGACGCTCCGGGGTCCCGAGCCATACTCTCGATTGGCTTCCTCTAAGAGGTGAGAGGGCTTATGCCAAACACCCAATCAACTGTGGTCCACAAGCGTGATTGACCAATCTCTACTTACCTCCCTGAACACAGTTTGACGGATACCGCTGCGTGGGACGGAGGTGAGGAGTCACAAGGGGTGGCTGGGTAATGCGTAACTCCCAGGCCCTGAGTAATATATAGGACTGTGTTCATATCCGCTGATAAATGTCAGTCCCGGGGACGGGCCATGACATGAGCTGTTACACTCTGAAGGCGATTCAGTCCCTCTATCTATGTGTTGGGAGGTGAGACCCTAAGGTGAGCAAGGTCCAGAGCAGGACTCTCACCTAAGATGAGGTGGCGCCCACGACGTGATCATGCCATCGGAGACATTTGTAATGGTGGAGGATATAATCGCTATGGATAACAAAAAATCCCCCCTAAAATCCGTGAAGCCTTTTGGAAAAGAAGTAGTCGAGTGTAGTGGTCCTCGCTACTAGTTATAAACACAACAGAAAGAAGAAAATTTACATCGGTGAACCCTTTTGTAGCGCAAAAGGGTCTCAATAAAATTGGTGCTCCTGTCAAGTCATGCACTAGAAGTCGCAAAGGCACGCTCGTGGTTGAAGCAAATTCAGAGTCCCAGGCAGCGATTATCTTAAAAGCAAATATGTTAGCCAGCTATCTGATCTGTGTCGAAATGCACAAGACCTTGCGCGGAGTTGTAAACACCCGTGCATTGGACGGTATGTCAAATGAGGAGATTCAAGAGGATCTGGAAGAACAACGCGTGACATGCGTATATTTCAGCGGAAAGAAAGAGGTGAATTTGTGCCTACTCGTACCCTGTTCCTTACCTTTGATCGTGTAGATCTACCTCAAAGGATTAAGGCGGGGTATGAAGTCATTGAGGTTAGGCCATATATATCGAATCCACTGAGATGATATAGGTGTCAGCACTTTGGACACACTAGCGAATTTTGTAACGACGAATCTACGTGCGTTAACTGTGGAGATATCTCTCACGATGGAGCTTGTACAACTGCTCCAACTCGTGTTAACTGCGATGGTGAATATCCATAAAGTTTCCGAGAATGCCCCGTTTTACAGAGGAAAGAGCGATCCAGAAGTTCCGGGTTAGGGAGAAGGTGTCCTTCTTAGAAGCCCGGAAGCTTCTGCGTGTCCGCAAACCTTCTGTCCCGAAGTCCGGTACCTATAGCTCAGTTGCAGCTAAACCGTTACCGTGTCGGGAAATAGCAACTCAGACCAGCCATATCAACGGGGCCACTATTTCCGAAAGGATTCTCGTAGCTAGAACGCAGTCAAAGCCTTCAAAATCAACACCCACGACAGCAACATGCGCCAAGTCCGTTACTGGAAAGATCACACCAGTCAAATCACCAGTAATACAGTCGAACTCAAATAATAAGACTGGCAAGCTTGTAGCTTATAATGCATCACCATTAAAATGCAGGACCAGTTATGTGAGAACCGACTTTCTAAAGGAAAGCGATAAGTCTGCATCCAGAACACCTAAGGGTAGAAAAGATCCACGAGCATCTCCTCGGAGATCCACCTCTGAGGAATCTTCCGGGAAGGTCTCAAATGGAGATCATCTTCGTCGATCTCAACCTCGAATCGGTTGGAGGTTCTCGAACCGAGATTTTCTATTGGAAAAACGTCCTCCCCCGTGGATGAGATGGAGCAGGAGGCTTCTGCCCACACTGCCAGAACGACAATGAAAAAGAGGCAGGATAAAGCCTCCGTTAAAGGTGTTATCGCGACACCAAATGAAAAGGGAAAAATTGATTCGACCAAGGCTTTCCACAACATAGTACTCTTCTACGATTAAGAACTTATCTCGTAATTCTAATGGCTATCCTAAAATGTAGCATCCGTGGAATTAGAACACATCGAGCAGAGCTTGAACTTTTACTCAACAAACATGAGCCTTTGGTCATATGTTTGCAAGAGACTAAGCTCCGTCCGCAAGATAGCTTTCAAATCAGGCGGTATACCCCAGTACGGTGTGATCTTATATTCCTACGATATTTCTGCGCACGGGGGCACTATGATGCTCATCAGAGATGATATATTTGTAGTATCTGTATCCATACAGTCTGACATCTAGTCAGTGGTTGTAAACATTAAACTGCCATCCATCCGATTTACCGTTTGAAACATTTATCTGCCACCATCCGATGACCTCTTGCTCACTGATTCAGAATATCTAGTTTTCCAGTTACCAACGCCCTCTCTGTTGGTGGAAGACGTTAATGCTCATTACCCACTTTGGGGCGCACCTTGGGCTTGTGCGAGAGGTAAATTAATTGCTGATTTTTTAGACAATAATAACCTAGCTCTTCTGAGCACCGGAGAACCTATATTTCTCTCAGACTCCTACAACATTTTTTTCACACCTTAATATTGCAGTTTGTTCACCATAGCAGTTTCCTTGCAATGGAATGACATCTCGGATTTACACTATAGTGACCACTTTCCATGTCTTATTAGTCTCTTAACACAAGATATATGTTCCACACGCCTACCTAGATGGCCCTTAGATCAAGCCAACTGGAATCTTTACTCCTGTTGGTTGTGTTTAATTATAATGAGCACGACTGTATGAATGTTTTGGTCCAACATTTCACAGAGAAGATTCTTTATGCTGCTGAGGAAGCTATTCCACGGTCGACTGCCAACCCTCGTCGATTTCTAGTCCCGTGGTGGATGGAAGAGTGCCGAAATGTCATTCGTGCTTGCAGGCGTGCTATTAGAGTTTTCCAGCGTCGCCCCACACTGGATAATCTAATTGAATACATGAAAATGCGTGCCAAGTCTAGATATATTATAAAGAATAGCAAAAAGGCATAATGGAGCAAGTTTGTAGCTTCATTTAATCGACATACACCTTCCTCTGTCGTTTGAGATAAGTTAAGGCGTGTGTCCGAAAAACTCGACCCACATGCTAATTGCCATTCTTAATACAGTGGCAGGAGCTGTTGTTGATGCATTTGATGCGGCTAACAAATTTGACCGTGCTTTCGCTCATGTGTCTAGCTCAGATAACTATTCGCCTGAGTTCCTTCCTGTTATGACTCAGGTTAAACCTCAAGGTTTCCTTTTTCGTTCAAGAAATCTGAGGATTATAATTGCCTCTTCACCATGGCGGAGTTAGAACACGCTCTTTCATCTTCGCGGCTATCAGCACCAGGACCTGATCGTATCCACGTACAAAGTTCTCTCCTGAAGGTAAGAAAAGTGGCGGGAGGCCGCTTTCATACCCATTTTGAAAGCAGGAAAGGACCGTCAGATCCCGTCCAGCTACCGTCCTATTTCCTTCACCAGTTGCGTTTTCAAGGTGTTGGAACGCACGATGAATGGACGGTTGGTATGGTGGTTGGAAACTCACAACCTGCTGACCAACAGCCAGTGCGGTTTTCGGAGGCGCCGTTCAGCAAGGACCACCTTGTGTCATTTTTGACACAGATCATATCGAATTCATGAACAATTATCAAACCGTAGCGATATTTGTGATCTCGAGAAGGCTTGTGATACGTATTGGCGAGCAGGTATACTACGTTCCCTACACGCCTGGAATATACGTGGACACTTACCACTGTTCATTCAGAAGTTTATGAAGGACCGCGTTTTCCGAGTAAGGACATGCTCAGTTTTTTCGAACCTTTTTGTTCAGATGAACGGAGTACCTCAGGGATCCGTACTAAGCGTTACACTGTTTGCTATAGCAATTAATTCTATCTCTAAATGTGTTCTTCCAGGGGTATCGTCATGCTTATTCGTAGACGACTTTGCCGTTCATTGTACTTCTCTGCGTACGCCGTTTTTGGAACGCCGTGTGCAGCAATGCTTAGATAATCTCCAAGATTGGAGTCCTAAAACGGCTTTCGTTTCTCAACTGAGAAGTCAATCTGCATGAACGTCTGGCGCCGTCGGAGACGATTACCACCTTCGCTCCTATTTGGTCCAGATTTCCTACCATTCGCAGATTCGACGAGATTCCTGGGGTTGAGTTTGATAGGAAACTGATAGATAACTGTTCATCGCAAATAGAGTTGAAAGCGCGATGTGACCGTTCTCTGAATATCTTGCGGATATTAGATGGTAAATCTTGGGGAGCGGATCGGACTATCTTGCTGCGACTGTATCGTGCACTGGTCCGATCAAAAATAGACTATGGTTGTAACATTTATTCCTCAGCACGACCAGGAGATTAGACGCAATCCATAACCGGGGCATTCCAGTGGTTATTGGTGCTTTTCCCACTAGCCCAGTTATGAGTCTTTACGCCGAATCTTTAGAAACTCCTCAGCGTTATCGGCGTGAAATTCTCTTGGGAAGTTATGGCTGCGCGCTTAAATGTATGCCTCAACATCCAAGGTTCGCTTCGTTTTCTCACACTACGCTGGACGAATAGCTCCATTAGGCCTGTAGGTGTTCGTTTCAGGGAGCTTCTAAGAAGGCACTACATTTAAATGCCTAGTATGTTTGATAAGGGGGAGAGAGTGTTCCCCCCTTGGTTATGTGCGACATCTCACGAAGATCTTGGTATGACGGTATACCGGAAGTCTACGATGCCTACGTTTAGTATCCGCACCTGTGTTTTAGAATATCTGTCCGGTTACAGTGACCGAATTTTGATCTACACCGATGGATCTAAGAGCACCAACGGTGTTGGATGTGCTTATGTTCATGGAACCGAACCTTATAATTCGGTTTTCATGATAGCACATCCATTTATAGTGCAGAGCTGTATGCCATATACCGAGCCATTTTGCATATGTGCCGTCAAAATTGGGAGACACTCTCATTTTGTGTGATTCCCTAAGTGCACTTCATTGCCTTCGTGAGCTGTACAATTACCATCCTATTGTTCAGCGAATCCAGGATGCCCTCCATGTTTTATACGCTTCTGGCGTATAATCTGGAGTGTGCTTGGGTACCTGGTCATGTTGGCTTGCCGGGGAATGAACTTGCGGATTTGGCAGCGAAGACGGCAACCACAGCACCCAGTGTTACATTACCTCGAGTAACGCCGGAAGACTTTAGGCTTGTTGTGCGGAGAGCAGTGCTGTGGTGCTGGCGATAAGAGTAGTTTTCTCTCCGCGGAAATAAGCTTAGGATAGTGAAGGACATTCCAATAAACTGGGTAGCTTCCTCTCGTGTATCTCGTCGTGAGCAGGTGATTTTGGCTCGGTTGCGCATTGGTCACTGCAATTTTACGCACAGTTATCTTTTTAAGAGTGACCCTGCTCCTATTTGTCCGCTTTGTGGCGAAGGTATTTCGGTCCGTCACGTGTTGCTAGAGTGTATTGCTTTAAGCACATCATCGGGACACTCTGCAACTGCCGGACAGTCTTGCAGAGGTCTTAGCGGACAATAAGCGGTTGATAGGATTTTTAATTATTTGTCAAGAGTAAATTTCCAAATGCGGATTTGGTCATCTTAATAAAACTCAATTTTAATAGTTATGAGGTCTGAGGAAAACCTAAGAACATCTCAGCCAGAGAGGAACGGTCATGGCGGGAGTTGAACCACAGACCTCCATATACAAGTCTTTGTTTGAATGACCTCTACCTGAGTTGGTGCTCTGGTTAAAGTATACAGTTTATATAACATAACTTTTTTTCATAACATTAAATTTCTATTTTCCTAAACTTAAAGTCCAGAGTGTTTTGAAATGTTCATTATTTAACCCTTTGTTTCTTACGGGCTCGTGACTGATACACTGACTCCCGTTAATTGTAGCTCATTGCCATAGCTTCCTAAGTACAACAAAACGTTACTCTACTATCACCAAATTATAACGATATCTTAAAGAATAAATCGCTGGGCCGATAGAGATGGCTCCGCGCTAACGTGGGAGGCTCGCATTCGGCAGGTCGCGGGTTCGTTTCGCGGTGGCAGCTCACTCTGACCATAGTTTTTTCGTGGCTTTCTCTGGTTGTCAAAAGCGAATGCTGGAGTGGTGTATTCTACTACGGCTCTCCTCTCTCCCCCATTTCCTCTCATTTCATCTCTCTTTTTACTTTCCCTACTACGTATAGTAAGTAGGGGAAGTATTGTATTCCACCCAAAAATTAGATACCGAGATTTAACCGGAAATACATATATTGAGACCCCCTGAATAAAAAAAATCTGATGTGTTACACTCACATGACTTTCTCTACTCTTGTACAAACTATTTTTACAAACGCTTATTCTCCATCTACTTCATGTTAATCGAGATAAACATTTGCAGAGTCTATCTTATTGCTAATTTTCTTGTAGATGTAAGGGGATAATATATTTACAAGGGCAATTTGGAAATACAGTAGCCTTTAAGCACATACATATCTCTTAATAGCTGGTTGCTAGCTGCAGCACTATTCTCTTTGCCACAGATTAATACTCTTTGCATATCAAAGACAAAAAAAAAATGAATAACGAATTCCCATTTGAGAAAATAAGTATTGAAAAATGTAAGGGAATAACAAGCAATAGCTCGAAAATGGTTCACTCAACAAAACAAAATGTATATGACATAAATTGTGTATTTTAACGCGATCCACATCTTTTGTGTAGTAAAATGTTGTCTATCTCTTTTGGTTTCCACTTACTCAAAAGTCGTTCACAACGAAGAATACTTTTGGAAATATTCCCAGAAAATTTAAGATATACATTTTATTTGTCATAAAAATATCTTAAACATATGATATTTTAATCAAATCGTTAGAGCCATTTTTGAGAAAATTAAAATTTTCGAAAAATCTTCCATCTAAAGGGTAATCTTGTATGGGGGTATTTTCTTGAAAACCTTCGTGTTGCATCTCTGGAAGATACTGAACCTAAATACCAAGTTTGGTGTTTATCCAACTGTTCGTTTCTGAGTTATGCTGTTCACAGACAGACAGACACACACACAGACAGACACACAGACACACAGACACACAGACAGACACAACACGGACATGTTTCCAAAAATGCTTTTTTTTGGATTCAGGGGGTCTCAAAACATATATTTCCGGTGAAATCTCGGTATCGAATTTTTGGGTGGAATACAATACTTCCCCAATTACTGTACGTAGTAGAGAAAGTAAAAAGCATTTTTGGAAACATGTCCGTGTGTGTCTGTGTGTGTGTGTGTGTGTCTGTGAACAGCATAACTCAGAAACGAACAGTCGGATAAACACCAAACTTGGTATTTAGGTTCAGTATCTTCCAGAGATGCGATACGAAGGTTTTAAAGAAAATCCACACCCCAGACTCCCCTTACATGGAGCATTTTTCGAAAATTTTAATTTTCTCAAAAAATGGCTCTAACGATTTTGATTAAAATATCATATGTTTAAGATATTTTCATGACAAATGAAATGAATATCTCGAATTTTCTGGGAATGTCTCCAAAAGTATTCTTCATTGTGAACGACTTTGGCATAACTGGTAAACCATAAGAGATAGACAAAATTTTACTACACACAAAATGTAGATCGCGTTAAAATACAAAATTTGTCATATAATTTTTTTTGTTGAGTGACCATTTTCGAGATATTGCTTGTTATTCCCTTAAATTTTCCAATACTTATACTTTTTCTCAAATTCGTTATTCATATTTTTATGTCCTGGACATGCAAAGATAATGGATTGTGCCACATAGCATCCAGCGTTTAAAATATTTGACTATCGCTTAAAACCTACCATATTTCCCTTGCATCTACAAGAAAATTAGCAATAAGATTAGCATCTCGATTAACATGAAGCATATGGAGAATAAACGTTTGAAAAAATAGTTTATACAAGAGTAAAGAAAGTCATGTGAGTGTAACACATCAGCTTTTTTGTTTCATGGTTGACTCTGGGGCTGTCGTTCGGTCGACGTCGGGCAGATAACGTGGTGGCTTCCGCTTTGGAAATGTTTCCTCACTCCCATTGAAGGGACATCTCAGAGTGGCCGGGTGCTAAAGCCTGGCACTGTTAGGCACCTTTGCGCGTCTCTGTCTACTTGCGCCGACTTGCTCTTCAACCCGTGTGTCTCCTGCGGGTCCCCCACACATCCGTTCCTCTCGGTGCTGCACACACAATAGGCCCTTGAGGGTCGCAGTGCTAGGTGTCCCCTCCGTTCACTAGTCCAGTCCAATCTTGTCCATTCCAATCCAGGGAGGACGCATTATGTTCTTCTGCATAATATTGTAGTCGTTAGTATTGCACTTATAAGATCGCTATATATGCTAGCTAGTATTATCAATAAATTTCTTTCAAACCCACCATGCAGTTTCTGACTTTATCCTCCCTTGATGTAAAGCAAGTACTGAATTGTTTGTAAAACATCCAGATATTGACAAAACTTTGCACTTATTATCGGCCCATATAAAAACTGTATGCCTTACGCTGTAAACTTCTGTGTCATTGTCAAGCGCATGCCAGTCGGTAAAGAAAATTTAAAGGAGGAAAACGGTGAAGTGTTTGTCATTTTACGAAAAAAATATCCATTTTCTCTTTATATTAAATAATAATTTGTAATCTTGGTTCTAATATTGGGCAAGTTTTACAATTATATTGCATGTAAGTACCATTAACGTCATATTTAAACGCTTACGTTCCATTCAAATGGAGCGGTCACCACACTAGAATTTTTCTTTCTCTACTACGCAGGGGAAGTATTGCATTCCACCCAAAAATACATGTTATGAGGCGCCCTGAATCCATTATAAGATTTTTGGAAACGTCTGTATGTGTGTGTGTGTGTGTGTGTGAATAGCACAACTCAAAAACGAAAAGTCAGATCAGCACCAAACTTGGTATTTAAGTTCAATACTTTCCAAAAATGCCACTCGAAGGTTTTCAACAAAATCTCCACATCCCAGATTACCCTTAACATGGAAGATTTTTAAAACATTTTGATTTTCCAAAAGATGGCTCTAACGATTTTGATTAAAATACCATAGATAAAAGATATTTACATGTCAAATAAAATGTATATCTTGAATTTTCAGGGAAAATTCACTTCATTTGAAAGAAATTTAGTATAGTGTTGTATAACAAATAAAGTTTAAGCGACAGAGGAACACGTACTTCACAAAAAATATAGATCCGTTTAAAACACAATTTATTTAAAACAAGTTTTTTGTGGTATAAGCCATTTCTGAGATATCCGTAATTAATGGCTCGAATTGTTCATTTCTTGATCATTCTCATAAAGTCCTTTCAACATTCAATTGTTTCTCGCGGTTGCATGGAAACAGTATGGAATTTTTAGGCCAGCATATAGCGTCCTGTTCTTAAACATTCGACTATTTCTGTTCTCTTTGTATCTATAACGAAATGTGTACTGTAGCTATTTCTCCAAAGGTTTATTTGGATTAAGATGTAGTATGTAGAAAAGTCTGATGTGTTACACTCACATGACTTTCCCTACTCTTGTACAAACTATTTTTACAAACGCTTATTCTCCATATGCTTCATGTTAATGGAGATGTTAATATTATTGCTAATTTTCTTGTAGATGCAAGGGGAATTGCTAGGCTTTCAGCGATAGTCAAATATTTTAAGAGGTGGTTGCTATGTGGAGTATTCCATTCTCTTTGCATTACCAGTACAAAAAAATGAATAACGAATTTGAGAAAAAGTATAAGTATTGGAAAATTTAAGGGAATAACAAGCAATATCTCGAAAATGGTTCACCCAACAAAAAATGTATTTGACAGATTGTTTATTTTAACGCGATCTACATTTTTTGTGTAGTAAGATTTTGTCTATCTCTTATGGTTTACCAGTTATGCAAACGTCGTTCACAATGAAGAATACTTTTGGAGACATTCTCAGAAAATTCAAGATATACATTTTATTTGTCATGAAAATATCTTAAACATATGATATTTTAATCAAAATCGTTAGAGCCATTTTTGAGAAAATTAAAATTTTCGAAAAATCTTCCATGTAAAGGGTAATCTGGGGTGGGAGGATTTTTCTGAAAACCATCGTTTCGCATCTCTGGAAGATACTGAACGTAAATACCCAGTTTGGTGTTTATCCGACTGTTCGTTTCTGAGCTATGCTGTTCACAGACACACGCATACAGACACACACACGGACATGTTTCCAAAAATGCTTGTTTTGGAATCAGGGGGTCTCAAAACATGTATTTCCGGTGATATTTCGGTATCGAATTTTTGTGTGGAATACAACACTTCCTCTACTTACTATACGTAGTAGAGAAAGTAAACAGATTAAGAATTTAATGTCAAATGAAACACTTGGAATTATAGTGTTTAGGTTTTCAAATAGTTTTGGAAGGCAAGCTCAGATTCAAAGTGGTGATGATGGTTTCTGTGCGACGTTGTGTTTGCAATAGTTTCGATATTTTAATAGTGACATGACACAGTGATTTATATTAGCAATGTCACTGATCGGTGTACTTTTCATGGCATCGTAACACCTGCTGTTAGGTTTTACCGTTGCGATATTAAGTCTACTTTCCATTTGTAACCTATTAAAGCACCGATGTTTAATTCAGGTTCTTTTGGGGTTGTACAGCGTTTATCTATATGGCAATTGTTAAGATTAAGACTTTTGGGCGTCGCTTTACTATTAATTGCGTTTACCTGCAGGTGTAGGTCATTATAATAAAAGCCATCTCCTTTAATAGAATAAAAATATAATGTCAGATGGGGGTATTAGTAGAGAAAACGACAAATTGGACTATTTTAATCATTTCTGAAGAACTTTCATTCCAGACTTGGAATTTAAACTGCTGAACCTCGAACACGGTATCCACAGTATCCTTTCACGCACACAAGACTAGCACTAAGTTTATAATTTACTTAAGACTAATTGTGAATAACACCCATACTTGAACCTCAGTTTGGTTAACACGTGTTCACTTGTTATAGGTGTGTAGGTGGGACTGAATTGTTAGCAATAACCCAGAAGGTATACAAGCACAGGATACTCACATTCAGCAATATAATTATACACTTAATCGCTTTTCTTTTTACTTTCTCTACTACGTATAGTAAGTAGGGGAAGTATTGCATTCCACCCAAAAATTCGATACCGAGATTTCGCCGGAAATACATGCTTTGAGACCTCCTGAATCCAAAAAAAGCATTTTTTGAAACATGTCCGTGTGTGTGTGTCTGTGTGTGTGTCTGTGAACAGCATAACTCAAAAACCAACAGTCGGATAAGCACCAAACTTGGTATTTTGGTTTAGTATCTTCCAGAGATGCGACACGAAGGTTTTCAAGAAAATCCCCACACCCCAGACTACCCTTTACATGGAACATTTTTCGAAAATTTTAATTTTCTCAAAAATGGCTCTAACGATTTTGATGAAAATATCATATGTTTAAGATAATGTCATGAGAAATGAAATGTATATCTCGAATTTTCTGGGAATGTCTCCAAAAGTATTCTTCATTGTGAACGACTTTTGCATAACTGGTAAACCATAAAAGATAGACAAAATTTTACTACACAAAAAATGTAGATCGTGTTAAAATACACAACTTATGTCATATACATTTCTTTTGTTGAGTGAACCGTTTTCGAGATATTGCTTGTTATTTTCTTAAATTTTCCAATACTTATACTTTTTCTCAAATGCGTCATTCATTTTTTTATGTCCTGGACATGCAAAGAGAATGGAATGCGCCACATAGCAACCAGCGTTAAAATATTTGACTATCGCTTAAAAGCTACCATATTCCCTTGCATCTACAAGGAAATTACCAATAAGATTGACATCTCGATATCTCGATTAACATGAAGCATATGGAGAATAGGCGTTTGTAAAATTAGATTGTACAAGAGTAGAAAAAGTCATGTGAGTGTAACACATCAGATTTTTTCTCATATATTGCCTAAAACCTAAGTGGTAAATCGGTCATTTTCGTTTAATTGTATTTGCTCTGGTGCGGCACAAACAATGTTGTATTAAGAGGTATAGGACGAAGAAAGATTTCAAATTTTAGGGGATGACACATACCTCCATCGTTCCTAACATCAGTTAAGGGTTTCGACACCCTAACTATTAGAAGAAGGGAACGATGCTCAGCTAGACTATATAGAAACATTTATGATTACATACATTGCTAGTTTTACAGAACTTATTTTAAAGTCATAAACATTTGTTTTAACCAATTTGCCCATTAACACGGTTTCAGGATTGCCGCTGGGCACAACCCTGAGGACATGTACCAGGTCATGTCATTATGTGACAATTATCCATTTACAATCTGCACAAATATTTGGTACCAATTGGTTCCGCGGAGTTATCAAGATACAAAATAATACAAAATGAATATTTGTTTTAGACCTATGCCACTGTACGGCGGTCCGTTTTCTACCGCACGTAGTTCCATATAGCACTATACGACACCTAGATACACTACGTGATCAAAAGTATCCGGACACCTGGCTTAAAATGACGTACAATTTCGTGGCGTCCTCTATCGGTATTGCTGGAAGTCAATATTGTTTTGGCTCACCCTTAGCCTTGATGACAGCGTCCACTCTCGTAGGCATACTTTAAATCAGGTGCTGGAAGGTTTCTTGGGAAATGGCATCCCATTCTGAGGAACTGAGGAGAGGTATCGATTTAGGACGGTGAGGCCTGGCAGGAAGTCGGCATTCCAAAACATCCCAAAGGTGTTCTATAGGATTCAAGTCAGGACTCTGCACATGTCCCTTCACGTTTCCACATCAGAAACAGTGGACCTAGGGATGTTTAGGAGTGTGGAAATCTCTTGTACAGACTTCTGACACAAGTGACACCCAATTACCTGACCACGTTCGAAGTCCGCGAGTTCCACGGAGCGTCCCATTCTGCTGTTTCATGATATTTAATGACTAGTGAAGTCGCGGATAATGAGTACCAGGCAGTAGGTGGCAGCACAATGCACCTAAGATGAAAATGTATGTTTGTGGGGGGTGTCCGGATACTTTTGATCGCATAATATGTCGTGCTGCCAACCTGAACTAGCAGAAATTTGCAGGTTACGAGGCAACTGTAATGGATGTGCATGCAGCGTGTACTTAGGGCAGTTTAAAGTTCTTGGTTATCTGTTCATTAAACTGTTTAAAACGAATTATCTTAAAGTTGTAAATAATTGTAGTTTTAAATTTATTGTAAAATTATAATCGCATCGAATAAGATTATGCTTATAGATTATAGTTGTAATAATTTTAGAGTTTGCTACATCTATCCTTAATATGTTTTATATTTATCTTAAACAATGCATAGATATTGCTTTGTATTTATATAATTTGTTTATATTGCAACTTAGTTCACTTTTCACTTCACGTCACTTTCCTTTTCTTGAGCGTAACGTTGTAATGAAACACACGGGAAGCAGTCTTATCTCTTGCAGTATAGTCGCAGGAGCTTCGAGAGAATTCGCGGGAAATGGTTGAAGAGACATCCAGAAATATTTCGATAGCACTTCTGGAATTTACGATGGCCGAGAGAGCTGCCCCTTATATCTGCCCAGTCGGCCGGCGCTAAAGGATATCCCCATTCAAGCGAAAAGCCCGGCTTACAGCAGCTGCGTCAAATGCATTGCGGGTTTCTCATTATAACATTATAAAACTCTTAACATTAAAGTATTTGTAAGCAATAGTAGTTTTCTTCCGTAATTACTTCGGTCTGTTGCCGGTAAACTTAGCAGCCCACAATATACCCCCTGTTAACTACAGTAGGAAGATGGTTCTGTGCCGGTGAAGCCTAGATGCGCATTGGTTATCTAGACATTGAGCGAGCCCCAATTCTCGGGCATGCGCATTGAGTGCAACCAGTTCAGTCTAACATCTCTCTTGACTTTATGCTACCTTGAACTTTCTGTTTATAAATTAGTTACTATATGTTTCTTAGGAGCCTCATTTCAGTTTCTGCATGTGGATTTTAACGATATATTTGGCCTAAAAGAAAATATTTTATTTCTTAAATGGGAAATATTTGTATTAAAAGTGCAGATGTAATTTTTTTTCGGTAGACAATACTGTAACCTAATTATTTTTTTGTAACTTAGGGTGAGGGGACGATTGACCCCCTGCCCCCCTAAATGACGCCCCTGTGTTTCTGTAATTAAACTTGGATTGCATATATTGTGTATTTTGGTGTGTTTATTGGAGGTTCTTGCCTTCTGCGAATTTTTATGTAAAAATAAAAACAGTTAATATACCACAAAATGATGGGGGAAAATACAAAAAATGGCTAATGGAAAAACTAATTCCTAGCTTGCCTCCCAGATCTGTTTTGGTGATTGATAACGCACTGTACCATAGTATGCAGTTGGAAAAGGCCTCAACATCTCATACCAAAATAGGATGCAGAACTTGCCCCATTCCATGAAAGAAGCTAAGTTTGAAGCTTTACAACCTAAGTAAAGGTCCGAAAATTAGTTTGACAATTTGTAGGCCATGCACACCGTGTTCTCCAATTACCGCCGTATTCATCGGGTCTTAATCGAGTAGAACTCATCTGGGCTGATGTAAAGCAATGGGTAGCTTGGTAGAACACCCTTTTAAATTATATGATGTTATTTGTGAAACTTAGCTAACATGTTGACGACATTAGTGTGGAAAAGTGGGAAAATGCCTGCCACCGCGTTATTAAGTAGGAAGCCAAATATATATTGAAAAAGAAGAACAACAAGGCTTGTTTGAAAATAACATAGAAGGTTTTGTTATCCAAGGTAGGGAATATAGCGATAGCGAAGGAGTAGAAGACTGAAGACGATGAAAGGGAAAGTCTTGCAGAAGAAAACGACGGTGTTGATATTTCTGGTGTAGAGTGTTTATCACACTAATAAAGCCCCTGCTAGTTTAAGACAATGCATTCGCGTGACAAGGTTTGTGTATATGTGTAAATATAAAAGAATGATAAAGCATTCTGAACATAGTGATAATAAACCAGTCAAGCAATGGTGTGGTGTTGTGAGTTTATGTCGTATCGGTGAAGTCCCACAACTTCCAGCAGACAGACAGCTGCCTGTAGGAGACTAACTGGCGTTAGGCATAGACTCTCTTCAGTGCGCTAGGAAAGTAGTTCACCGGCACAGAACTATTGTCCCTACTGTACACTATAGTAACGTAGAAGAAAGCTGTAATATACACTTGGAGGTAAAATTAAAAAAAAATCTCCTCAATCGTAAAATAACTCTGTATAAAATAATGTGTGACATTTATCTACAGTTACCTGTCCAAAAAAGTCTATTGTCATCAAAGCTGATCCTAAGAGACCTTACCAAGAGGTGCTTGGCTTTGGAGGTGCTATGTCGGACTCTGCAGGTCTTAACATCAATGCGCTTTCAAAGAAGGCACAGAAACAGCTAGTAAGGTATTAACATTGATGCTTTAATATTTTATAGTTGTATCTAAACTATTTCCTATGAGTCTTCACCAGAAGCAAGTACTTCAGGCCTAGGTGCTTATATCATATAACGTATAAAAGCAACGCTCCACAGCATGTAGTTTAACTATTTTTACTTTCTCTACTACGTATAGTAAGTAGGGGAAGTATTGTATTCCACCCAAAAATTCGATACCGAGATTTCACCGGAAATACATGTTTTTAGACCCCCTGAATCCAAAAAAAGCATTTTTGCAAACATGTCCGTGTGTCTGTAAACAACATAACTTAGAAACGAACAGTCGGATAAACACCAAACTTGGTATTTAGGTTCAGTATCTTCCAGAGATGCGACACGAAGGTTTTCAAGAAAATCCCCCACCCCAGAATACCCTTTACATGGAACACTTTTCGAAAATTTTAATTTTCTCAAAAATGGCTCTAACGATTTTGATTAAAATACCGTATGTTTAAGATATTTTCATGACAAATGAAATGTATATCTCGAGTTTTCTGGGAATGTCTCCAAAAGTGTTCTTCATAGCGTACGATTTTTGCATAACTGATAAACTATAAGAGATAGAGAAAATTTTACTACACAAAAATGTAGATCACGTTAAAATACACAATTTATGTTATATACATTTTCGTTTTTGAGTGAACCATTTTCGAGATATTGCTTGTTATTCCCTTAATTTTCCAATACTTATACTTTTTCTCAAATGGGAATTCGTTATTATTTTTGTCTTGGATATGCAAAGAGTATTAATCTGTGGCAAAGAGAATGGTGTTGCACATAGCAACCAGCTATTAAGAGATATGTATATGCTTAAAGGCTACTGTATTTCTATGTTGCCCTTGCAAATACAAAACAAGGGGAACATGGTAGGCCTTAAGCGATAGTCATTAATTTTTTTACTGAGAAATAAACGAACTGCTATGATTTTGTGAATCTTCAATCGGCTTTTGCTTCAAAGGAATGCTGAATTGAACCAATTTCGTAAGATCGTTTCATTTTATTAATTCATATGTTATTGTTCGTTATAGTAGCATTTTAAATGTTTCTATTTTAGTTTATATTTTTTGTTTCCACGGTTTGATGGCTGTTTCATTTTATTCATTCATATATTATTTTTTATAGTACCATTTTCAGGAATTTATGTTTTGGTTTCTGTTCTTTGTTTACTGGTTTACGTTTTAAGACTTTTCATAATGCCTTATAAGAAACGAACCAGTTTTAATTTTAATGTTAAGAAGTTGTTTTCCGTGAAAGCAGCTAGAGTGATTACTGGCACCTTGAGGCAAAATAACGACATATTTGGTGAGGTTAAAAACACACAGTGCACAAGCATCTCGTGATGGCGTTATGTTTTTCAACTGTAATAAATATTGATGCTGGGAGTTCTGAAGTAATTGATAAAATTCTTCATTTAGGCAATGATTTGCACTTAAAATCAATTTCAAATTATGATGGTGTTATGCCATATCCGCCTTACTTGTGTTTTTGTCCTGGTAATGCAAAGAGAATGGAATACTCGACATAGCAACCAGCTCTTAGAATATTTGACTATCGATTAAAGCCTACCAATTCCCCTTGCGTCTATAAGAACATTAGCACTAAGATTAACATATCGATATCTCAATTATCATGAAGCATATGGAGAAATAGCTTTTGTAAAAATAGTTTGTACCAGAGTAGAGAAAGTCATGTGTGTGTAACACATCAGGTTTTTTGGAATGTTCAATAACAACAGAAAACATTTAAGGTGTTCAAAGGTGTATAAACTAAGTCACTCTATCACTCAACTGATAAATGTTGGAGTGGTAAGTATACATTTGTTAGCATTGTACTGCAAAAGAATAAATTCTGAGCAGTGAACGATGGTTCCTTCAATCACACTTTTACTTTCTCTATTCATAAACTTTGATATAGAGCTTTCATCGGAAATATACGTTTTCAAATCCCTAAATCCAAAAAAGCATTTGTAGAAAAAGATTCATGTGTGCGTGTGTCTGTCTGGGCGCGATGACCACGTCCCACCCTCCAGTACTGTACCCACTCATGACGCCTGTTGTGGGCAGAGGTGGGGGTCCCAGCGGCCGGGCAGCAGGGCTTTACCCCACAAGGGGCTTTTACGCCACGGAGTTTAATTACCCTTAAATTATCGTTTTAGCGGCACAAATATTTACAAGTAAACTATCCTTTACCTTGAAACATTTATGTTGTTTTTCTCAAAACTTCTCTTACGATTTAATTAAAACGGGTAAGATATTTGTGTTAAAACAAAATATTTATCTTGAATTTTCTGGAATAGCCTGTGAAGTCCCCTTCTTTCTGCATCTGTTTTGTTCAATTTTGTATAGCTTTTAAACAATAAAAGAGAGAGAGAGACACGAACTTACTGCACCAAAAATGTAGATCTCATTAAAACACACATTATGTAAAATACTTTTTACTATCTCCATCACGTTCATAGTAGGTGGGTAGAGAAGGTATTGCATTCCACCCAAAAATTCAATACCGAGCTTTCACCGGAAATACAGAGCTCCCACAGCGCTCTGGCTGGGAATTGCTCGGCAGTCTTGTGCGACACGTCTGAATGAACTCAAGCCCACGGGCTCTTCCACTTATCGGACATGTGGCAGCGGGCTTCAGTCAGCTGTTATTGCTTCTTGTGTATAGACGCGAGACGCGTGTGTATTTGTATGCGATTGAATTATCGGATTATTACAACCCAGAAATGGTACTCAAATTTTCGCTTGAACAAAGACTTTTTATGTATGACACGTATGTGAAAACCGAATTATGTAGACAGGTGTGTAGGCGATATCACGATAAATTTCCTGGTGTACCAGTTCCGAGTAGAGAAACAGATATCTAGTGAATAAAGTGAAGAGAACGGGATCATTTAATGTTGTAAGTTGTAAAAAGAAACGAAGGGTTCTAACGGAAGAAAATGTTTTTGATGACAGAATAATCTCTAAAGGGTTATGGCCAGCTCGATCGCCGGATCTTACTGTGTGTGACTTTTATCTGTGGGGAACTCTCAATAGAGTCTATAGGAATAATTCTCGCACCATAGACGATCTTAAAACAATATAAGAACAGAAATTAGGGAAATTATGCAACGAAAACATATGCGTGTGAATGGTAATTTCATCAGAAGGTGATAAGAATGTTTATCTGCCGAAGGACACCACTTTCAACACCGACTCTGAAAAAGGCTAGTACTGATAAAATAAAAAGTAATTATGTTTGTTCAATAGGTAATCAATATATCGTAATAATCATCATAAAATCAGTAATAATATGGTATAAGTGCCAATAATGAGAATAATAAACAGATACACTGAATATAGCACGCGGAACACGCATCGCGACTACCGGCCAGATGGCTGAGGGACCGCTCTGTACATGAGTTGCGGACCCTGAATCAAAAAAAGAAAAGGAAAAAAACAGAAAAATATTTAAGAGAAAGATCTGTGTGTGACCTTGAACAGCATAACTCAAAAACCAAAACTTGGCATTTAAGTTCAGTAGCTTCCTAGGATGCCACTCAAGGATTTTCAAGAAAATCCCCCACCCCACTCTTATATGAAGACTTTTCGCAATTTTTATTTTCTAAAAAAAGTCAACTATTTTGTTTAACAATTTTGTTTAAAGTACTATATATTAAATATATTCACGTTACAAATAAAATGTATATCTTGCATTTTCCAGGAATAGCCCGTGAAACCAATCTTATCCCGAAGGAATTTTATATAATCTTTGTAACTGCTAAACGTTAAGCGATAGATAAAAGCTTAGTACAAAAAAAAATGTAGATCTCTTTAAAAAACACATTTTAGTTCAAATAACTTTATCTGTGGCATCAGCCATTTTCGAGATACCGTTGTTAATGGTTGATTCTTTTTTTAAAATCCAATTAACTACACTGACCTTTAATTAGAATGTTCTTATCGGTGGCGTTTCCTTTGGGACATATTATTGCCTACAGGCGATTGATATTAAATCATATTCGTTCGCGTTGGAATTTTGGTAAACTTTGGGGTTTTATTCATTAGATCACGTACAGATTCACACCTCATTCATACTTCCAGACTCTGGGGAGGATAGCAAATGTAGTTAGCTAGGGAAAACTTCCCACCCCAGCCGGGAATCAAACCCGCGAACCCTCGTACAACAGGCACGTGCTCTACCGGATGAACTACGAGGCCAACCTAATAGTTCGAATTGTTCAATACTTTGTCATTATTTTCAAGTCCTTTCGATATTCGGTTGTTTCTCGAATTGCTCGCAAAGAGCACGGAATTTTAAGGCCAGTAAATAGCGTCCAGTTCTTAAGCATTTGACTATCGCTATAACGGAAGAGAGAGAGAGAGAGAGAGAGAGAGAGAGAGAGAGAGAGAATCTTACCACACACAAAAAGTGTACATCTAGCTAAAGCACACATTTTATAACAAATCTTTTTTTGTGGTATTAAAGTTTTCCGAGGTATTCCTTGTTATTGGTTACAATTCCCAAATACTTTCCTCAAATGGGATGTCGTTATTCGTTTTTTTTTCTTCTGGTCACACAAAGAGAATGGAGTTTCAAAGGCATCACAACACGACCGGCTCTGAAAAGATTTCACTATCACTTAGGTTTACTCTATTCCCCTGTTCCCATTGCAAGGAAGTATGTAATAAAACCAATTCTAAAAATGTTTATCTCGATTAACATGAAGTAGATAGAAGAATAAGCTTTTGTAAGAATTGTTTGCTGAAGAATGGGTGGAGAGATGTGACACACATCTTTTTTTTTACTTTCTCTACGGCGTGCCTAGTAAATAGAGGAAGTAGAAGGAAGAATTGAATTCCACCTAAAATCTGGGTACCGAGATTTCATCCGAAATGCCTATTTCGAAGCCCCCATGAATAAAAAGAATTCCACAACAGAACACAAAAACGATATGTTTATAAATACCAAACTCGCTATTTAAATTCAGTGTATTCCAAAGATGCAATACCTAGATTTTTAAAAAGTCCCCAACACCAAACTACTCCTTACGTCAACCATTATTCGTTATTTTTTCTCTCAGAATCGATCTAACAATTTTGTTTAAATGCCATATGTTTAAGATTTTTACATCATTAATAACATGTCCTGAATTTTCTGTGAAGTCCCCTTCACTCCGAATTAATGGTGCACAACTGGTAAACCATAAGAGATAGACAAAACTTAGGACCAAATCGTGTAGATCTCTTGAAAACACTCACTTTATTTGTGGCATCAGCCTTTCCCGAGGTTTCATTGTTATTGGTTTCAATTATTCAGTACTTCAATTTTTTGAAGGTCTGTTACCATTCAGTGTTTCTGGTGATGTTATGGAAAGAGTATATGATTTCATGTCTAATATATAGCGGCCCGTTTTTAAACATCTGAATATCGCTATCCTGTTACTACCTACAAATGTTAAGTCAGTTCTATTTTACTTCAATTAACTAAGTAAACTTTAACTAAGCGAATTAGTAAACTAAGTAACTAAGTAAACTTTAGCAAGAATAGTTCATAGTAGCTATAAAAAAAACGACAGTGGGTAGAGAAAATGATGGAATATAACATATCAAATTTTTTCTTGTGCTCATGCAACGAGCTTTCAGATTATTTGGAGAGTATTTTCGAAAAGTGTTACTTGTGAAGGGTAGCCTGGGGTGTTTTTACTTTCTCTACTACGTACAGTAAGTAGGGGAAGTATTGCATTCCACCCAAAAATTCGACACTGAGATTTCACAGGAAATACCTGTTTTGAGTTGCACTGAATGTATATAAAGCATTTTTGGAAACATGTTCGTGTGTGTTTGTGTGTCTGTCTGTAAACAGCATAACTCAGAAACGAACAGTCGGATAAACATCAAACTTGGTATTTAGGTTCAATATCTTCCGGAGATGCGACAAGAAAACCTCCACAACCCAGATTATCTTTACATGGAACATTTTTGAAATTTTTAATTTTCTCAAAAATGGCTCTAACGAATTTGATTAAAATATCATATATTTAAGATACCTTTATGACAAATAAAATGTATATCTTGAATTTTCTGGGAATGTCTACAAAAGTACTCTTCATTGTGAACGACTTTTGCATAACTGGTAAACCATAAGAAAAAGACAAAATTATACTACACAAAAATGTAGATCGCGTTAAAATACACAATTTATGTCATAAACATTTTTTTTGTTGAGTGAACCATTTTCGAGATATTGCTTGTTATTCCCTTAAATTTTCCAATACTTGTACTTTTTCACAAGTTCGTTATTCATTTTTTTTGTCCTGGTAATGCAAAGAGAATAGAATGCGCCACATAGCAACCAGCTCTTAAAATATTTGACTATCGCTTAAAGCCTACCAATTCCCCTTGCATCTATAAGAAAATTAGCAATAAGATTAACAACTCGATATCTCGATTAACAGGAAGCATATGGAGAAAAAGCCTTTGTAAACATAGTTTGTACAAGAGTAGAGAAAGTCATGTGAGTGTCACAAATCAGAATTTTTTTAAATCTTCGTGTTGCATCTTTAAAAGGTACTGAACCTAAATGCCAAGTTCGGCATTTATTCGACTTTTCGTTCTTAAGTTATGCTGCGGGTTGTTCATATCGGATGGTGAGTGAATGAAGTGCGTGAAATTATGCCGAAATGATCCTGAGGTCTATAAAAATTAGAATTACCAGAGATTCCTATTCTAAGAATAAGATAAAACTCCAGAAACAAAGAATCGGTAGTTCGAACTCTGATTCTCTTTAAAGTGAAGCAAACATGCAAACCCCATACTAGGGATCTCTGAGATCTCAATAATGCAATATGCCTTGTTTCATACGAGGGCGATACTGAAAATTTTTAGAACACCGTGTTTCTAAAAACAAATCAAATTTGTTTATATTTAACAGGTACTTTCAAATGGTTTGGGAGATAATTGCCGTGTAGTTTGTTCTAGTTGCTCTAATAGCATTCTAATTGTCATCATTTAAAGTTATTGTGTTCATCTAAAAATGAACTTGACTGAAGAACATTTCCGTGCTATTTTTACTTTCTCTACTACGAATAGTAAGTAGGGAAAGTATTATATTCCACCCAAAAATTCGATACCGTGATTTCACCGGAAATACATGTTTTGGGACCCCCTGAATCCAAAAAAAGCATTTTTGGAAACATGTCCGTGTGTGTGTCTGCGTGTCTATGTGTCTGTGTGTCTTTGAACAGCATAACTCAGAAACGAACAGTCGTAAACACCAAACTTGGTATTTAGGTTCAGTATCTTCCAGAGATGTGACAAGAAAATCCCCCACCCCAGATTACCCTTTACATGGAACATTTTTCGAAAATTTTAATTTTCTCAAAAATGGCTCTAACGATTTTGATTAAAATATCATATGTTTAAGATATTTTCATGACAAATCAAATGTATATCTTGAATTTTCTGGGAATGTCTCCAAAAGTATTCTCCATTGTGAACGACTTTTGCATAACTGGTAAACCATAAGAGATAGACAAAATTTTACTACACAAAAAATCTAGATCGCGTTAAAATACACAACTTATGTCTGACATTTTTTATGTTGAGTGAACCATTTTCGAGATATTGCTTGTTATTCCCTTAAATTTTTCAATACTTATTTTCTCAAATGGGAATTCGTTATTCATCTTTTTGTCTTGGATATGCAAAGAGTATTAATCTGTGGCAAAGAGAATGGTGCTGCACCTAGCAACCGGGTATTAAGATATATGTCGATGCTTAAAGGCTACTGTATTTCTATATTGCCCTTGTAATTACAAAACAAGGGGAACATAGTACGCCTTAAGCGATAGACAAATATTTTTAGAACTGGTCACTATGTGTAAAATGTAACTCTCTTTGCATTTCAAAAGATCGTTTCTGCAAATGTTTATCTCGATTAATATGAAATAGATGGAGAATAAGAGTTTGTAAAAATAGTTTGTACATGAGTAAAGAAAGTCATTCGAGTGTAGGACATCAGATTTAAATCGTCAATTACGCCTAAACAATTTAAAGATCGGCTTAGAAATGCATTTGCCGAAGGAGCCCCATCTAAATCCCCTTGCACACGATCAAACTTTTTTCAATTCAATAGTTTACAAGAAAAATTGTCAGTAATTTTTCAATATGTGACAAGGTTTGAGAATACTTGACAATGTCATAAATGTGTATTTACAAGTTGTATTTTTTTCAAACTGAAACCCTTCGGAACACATTAATGCATAATTTATCACGCACAAAGCAAGTTACTATTTGCGTTACGGTATAACAGTTTGCAATGAAATACTGTTCTTTACTAATATTATGTAGCACTTTCACGTGTTATATCCAATGACATCACATTACGATTATGGAATACAATGGAAATAATACCAACTTATCGGTTAACCACACTATATAACATTGCATTAATGTATACTTAGTTCGGAAATCTGCCTGGCAATTATTTCTTCATGTGCGTTCATCTTGTAGTAATCCATGGAGTCCTAGACACACAAGACCAGCTTATGTATAACCTAATCAGTTCGCATACCACTTACCTTCGTCGGGTAGACATTTTTGTTTACTTTTCGCTTTCCGCCATGTTGCAGATTTCGTGACGCACTGTAAATATTCGCATTTCATTGGCTAAAGCCATCAAATTGTTGTCAAATCTTTGATCGTTTTAGAGCTTGTCCTTATTTGCTTTGAAGACTTTCAAAGTCTTTATAAGTATTGGAAACAATTTGACAAGAAAGGTTGTAAAGTTGTGACAACTCTTGAAAAGTCTTATAAAATATTGAATTTGACAAAAATTTGATCGTGTACAAGTAGCTTAAGGCAACAATTTTTAATTGGTGCAGCGAATTCAAAAGAGATCGCGTTTTCCTTAATGATGTATTAGGCGAAGGACACCCAAGAACTGCTGTTACTGATGAAAATATTACCGCTGTTCTTCGAACAATGCTTGAAGAAGATCGACGGACATCTTATGAATTTATTCGGGCAACAGTGGGAATTGGTATTAGTCAGATCCAAAACATTTTACATCAGCAGTTAGACGTTATCAATGGATTCCACATAAACTGACTCTCGATCAAAAACAACAACGCATTGATTGGTGCAGAAGAACTCTGAAAAAATTCCAAGTCGCCATTTCAAATTTGGTTTGAAATATCATCACTGCTGATGAATCTTGGATTTATTATGATCCTGAAAAGAAATATCAATCGGTTCAATGGGTCTTTCGAGCAGAACCTAAGCCTACAAAGTTCCTACGAAGTCGCAGTTTTGGTAAAAATATGGTTGCTAGTTTTTTTAAAGCGCGCCACATTGCTATTATAGCATTAGTAGATAGAAGTACGTTACTGCTGGTTAGTACAGAAATGTCTGTTTTCCACAAATGTTTTAAAAAGTTCTTGAAAAACGCCCGAAAAGAAAAATGTTACATCATGACAATCCATTGTCACATACAGCGAAACTGAGTATCTGGAGGCCTTAAAGGACCCTGGACCCTCCACCATACAGCCTTGACCTAGCACCTTGTGATTTCCTTTTGTTTCCAAAGATTAAAGATAAAATACGTAGAATAATTTTTTCATCAGATTAAGCAATGGAACATTATAAAAACTTGGTTTCTAAAGTGCCTCAGGAAGAGTGGCATCATTGTTTAAGACTGGTTTCATCGAATACAAAAATATATTGATGTTAAAGGGGAATATTTTGAAAACAATGAAATAATTTAAATTTTTTTGAAACTAATCCTTGGTGGATTTTTTAAAAATGTTCAATGTTGACCTCGTAACAACCCATTCGGAAATCTTGATGAAAGGGTAACATGCATGAAAGTAAGCAAACCATAAACAAATTATAATTTTTTTACCTGGCATTACAGCATACGTTAGCAGCACCAAGTCATCCAAAATCGAAAATCATCAAAACAGGATTTTTGTTAAATAGTTATTTATGCAATTTGGGACTGAAGTGGAATTCTTACATAGCATAGTCGTGATAAAAATCCCACGAATATAAAAAATTCCAAGACTCAAGTTGCATCCATGATTTTATTTACAAATATAAATTCATAATAAACAGTGTTTCGACATCAAAATGAAAATATATTGCAGGATTTAATTTTAGAGCCCGTATTGAGAATAAACAATTGAATGGCATCACAGCGTGTCTTAAAGACAAGTTCAAAGTTCCTTTTTTAAGACACGGATTTGAAAAATCTGCATTTGTCGCACTTGAAACTGTTTGGTTATACTATGTATGTTGGAGTTGTGAATAATAATAATGTTATGCATATAAATTATAACATTATAAATTATACTGTATTTATAGATATAGATGTGTTTTAAACGAAAAGTTCCAAGTTCCTTCTTAATAACACTAATTAAAAAAATCTGTATTTCTCGCACTTGAAACTGCTTAGTTATACTGTGTTTTTGTTGTGGTTGTAAATAATAATATAATAATTTTTAATAATTATATATTATTTGTTATTATGATAATACCGTATTCAGAGATAATGTTATAGAATCTATATTATAGTTTTAAATTCGGGAATAATTTTAAAAACATTTCGTAATGGCCTAGACGTTAAACGCTCTCTGTTGAAAATTTTACGTAAAATGAAATATAAAGGTTTGTTTCAGGCAGTACTATGGAGATGGTGGCATCGATTACACCTTTTTGCGTGTCCCAATAGGTGGTTCTGATTTCTCTACGTACAACTATACTTATCTTGAAACAAAAGATGAAACGCTGAAGGGTTTTAAGCTGACCACAGATGATCATGTTTATAAGGTATAGTATATTTAGAAGAGTACTAATATTTCTTACTACTTGAGACTTCTATGTTTAAAGCTATTGCTGAAATAAATTATTTTTACTGTAAATGATACCGATTTTTGGTTAAAGCCCACTGATTTGTTGCATCAACGTTTTTCTGGTTCCACGTTGAGGAATCTTGTTGTGCATGAGAGTAAAATAAAAGTATGAAATATTAAAATGCTATAAAGTTATAAAGGAGAGTATCAAGTCATTAATTCAATAGCTATGATATGTTCTTGTAGCTTTAACTACAGATAAATGCTTATTTACTCTAAAATATTTTTTTTAATGATTCTGGAATTAAAATTATAGTATTGCCTTATTTTTATATAGGTAGCTGAGGTAGCTGTTATAATTCGTTCAGTTTCATTGCAGAGGACAGAGGACTGCAGTAATACTTCCATAACTTCATCCTTTTAAAAAATTGGAGATTGTATTTTAGTTACCTGAATTACTCTTAGTATCCATTGCATGGGACATTTAGTAGTAGTATGATTAAACCATGTTAGTTTAAATACGTTTTGCCTAAAGACTAAATACGTTGTGGGAAGGGCAGTATGCTACTCTAAGCGGGCGTTGGGATCGTGCCTTTTCCTAGCTATTTTATTCAAAACTTCTGTAGCTGCATTTTTCGTTTCCTTATATTATTTCTGTATTGTGGCTGAACATACTGAAAATCTACATCTTTTCTTCACAGTTCCATGAAATGCAGCTAAAAGGGAAAAGGACGTTGGCTGCAAACCGCAAAGCATAAACAAGCACCGTGGAGTTTGACTTGATTGTTTGCTAACCAGATATAAAACTGCATTTTGGGATCACTGTTAAACAGATAAAAATATCTTGATTTTCTGCCAGTCATGATTGAGAATTAAATGCATTATTTCAAAATAATAAATATTTTAAATTAAGTGTATTTTTGAATTGGCTCAAGGATAGGCTTAATCTGTTTTGGCCGTCCCGACCAGCCTTCTCGTATCTAGCTAGGCGGTCCAAGTGTACCAGTAACGTCTTCCCCGGTGCTGCCTCTGAATGTGATAGACAATATTGTTAATCCTTGCCAAGCTTCTGAAACTTGGTGCAACGCCCTTTGGTCCGGGTAAGGCGATACAACCACACCAGGCCAAATTCTGGTCCACAGCCAGATTACTCCTTCATTGGCATCGGAAGTAGTACCACCACCATCATCACCATCACCACCTCACATCTTGCAGCAAAACCGCACCCTCCTTCAGGACCAATCTGGAGATTCCCGGATATTCTTCGGGGCTATGGAGCGCTACCTGTCTCGTCCGAGTCGCAGAATCTTTCTGCCCTTGCGACCAGCTCCTCTTGGCTCCTGATGGCATCTAATCCCAATATCACATCCTCAGTCATCCTCGCGACAAACATTCACACACTCACAACGTTCCACTCTAGGGTCAACTCCAGGCAGGATCTCCTCCACAGACAGGTGTCACCCAATGCCGAACTAGCTGGTAGGGACGATTTGGTTTTCTTGACTGCAAGCCCTTCACCATCGCAGGTTGTTAGAAGGTTGCGGATGTTCCTGAGTCCACTAGTACGCGGCTCGACTTCCCTTGCACCCAGCCGTTCGCAACAAGGATCATCGGTTCACTCGAAGGGATGGTAGTGGCTGCGCCGACGCGCCCCTCTCCACACCGATCCTAAAATCGTTTCCCGCTTGCTCGTCCCTGCGATTTGAACAGTCCTTCACCCGATGCCTCATTTGGCCGTACCCTCAACACACACAGCTTGGAAATCATCTTTGCGGTCCTTGAGGTTGATCTTCTATCCCCATCGTAATGAATTATTGTCTTCGAATTGTTGGTGGCTATCATCCTACCATCTTCTATCCTCAGCGCGGCCGTTAGCGCCTCATGAAAGACATTGTTCTTACCGAGCATCAGGCGTTGTCGTATCTCAGCATCACCACACGTCGACAAAGTAGTAAGCGTCTTCTTGAGTCACGTAGCCAGACGGAGGTTCACCAGTCTTGATACCCAGTTACTCTATTGCCAGGGCGAACTCCTGCAACGCTTCCCCTGATTGTTGCAACTTCTATTTAAGGGGCTGGATAGCTGCAACCAAGCGACGGTTCCCAATACTAAAAAAAATCAAAACGATGTTAACGGATACCTCATATATGGCTAATGCCACACAAAATAGATTATTTGAAATAAACTGTGTATTTTAAAGGAAAGTATCATTTTGTGTGTGGACGTTTCTCTCTACTTTGATGGTTTACAGTTATACAAAATTATACATAATATATAATTATACATAGTTATACAGCGGTTCAAAAGACCAATTTATGTATTTTATTTGACAAGTATCTTAAATATATGGTATTTTAATCAGATTCGTTAGGGTTTTAGAAAATCCAGAATTTTGAAAAGCATTTCTTGTACAGGGTGTTTCGGTCGGTTTTGTTTTCGCGTCGCATCTTTCTTGCTGAACCTAAATACCAAGCTTGGTATTTATTGGCATTTGGATTTTGGGCTGTGCTGTTTAAAGACAGGCGCGCGCGGACACACACACAGACCTTTTTCTAAAAATGCCTTTTTTGTGCGGTTAAGAGCCTCAAAACATGTATTCTACATTGGCTGGAATAAATTAGTTTGTATATTTACTGTACCTAAGCATGTAGTTGAGAAAATAAAAGGAACTTATTATTTACGTTACTCATAGCAAGGAGGACCCAATAAATTAATGTAATTTGCGTTTTAAAGAGCATCAATAATTTATTTTATTTTGTAATATTTGTCACTGCTGGGCTTGACGAACATAAGGATTTCTTTGGCACGTTAGAATTGTAGCTTACCTCTCAAGGCGCAGCTACATCACCCTGGCAGAGATGATCTAAAAGGGGAAGCTTTAAGTATAAAGGGACCTAACATAACCAAGCAATGGTAACCATAGAAACTGTCCTCGTCAGTAACAATTCCCATGGTATGTACTTCTGGCAACTGAAATTAGGACAGCGAGAATAACACACAAACCAGGAATCAGCGCGTTCTCAGAACCTTCTTGAGAGATAACTGTTGATCGTTACTTAAATGTATGCCAAAACTGTAATGTAAAAATGGTTTACAGATTCCGTACATCAAGATGGCACAGAAAATGAGCCGAAATCCCATCAAACTCTTTGCTTCGGCATGGTCACCTCCAGCATGGATGAAAGAGCAACGAAATGCCACCCTTGGCTTTACTCGTCTGAAAAGACAGTACTACCAGCTCTGGGCGGATTATTACATAAAGTAAGTCTACCATAGTTTCTTCCCTTAGTTTGTTTTAAGACATAAATCACTTTACAGGCAAAAATAATTGTTTTATTAATTACTTTGGTTGACATTTAATTTGTCTTATTTTTGTAAGGGTTGGCCCTCAAAGTCACAATATTTTGAATTAAGTTATTTGTATAACCTGTTTCTTTTAATTTAGATGGCAGATGGTTCATTAAAAAAACATTCGACTCCAAAATACACACAAGAACCACCCCTTTTTCTCGTTTTCTCTTCCTGAGCAACTTTTGCCGCGTGTTTACACAAACTTTATTTAGGGGAAGAGAGATGCTCATCTCTCCATATTCTTTGTCTTTTACTGACCAGCGTTAGCGAAGATTGTTAGTAAGGGATGATGAGATAGGACATGCGTTAACATCTCAGATGTCCACAATTTGCTTATAACACCCGATGCCTCTCACAGCAGACTAGGATCTTGCACGCTGGATTTAATGCTATACAGTGTGTCACTTCATGTACAGTAGCATTTAAACAAGAAGCAACACTGACAGTTCACTCATAACAGGGAAGTGAGAAAACAGCGTTACCCAGTTGTATTAGAAAACTAGTAAGCAGTATGAAGGCACGTGTTGCGATGTGGTATATCATCATGCTACCCCTTAAAGTTTAGTTTGTAAGCGAATAGAAAGGAGGGTGGCAGAATGGCTAGACTAGAGCAATAGTGGAGGGGAAACAATTATGTCTCTCCACAAACTGTCATAGGTTGCTTTTTGTTTAAAATAAAATATAACAACAGTAATAATGTGTTCTAGCGATTTCTTTCATGTGGGTGGTGAGAGGCCAAGAAAATATTACTCATTGTACATTTCCGTTCCTACCTTTCTTCTCATTGCCCGAGAGCAGTTATAATAAAATGGTATCATTATTACGTGCCACTTCAGTTGATCTTGTCTGCACGGTGTTCCTTCTTTCATCAATTTGTGCATGTTTATTTTGTGTATTTCATTTTGTTTAATTGTCTCGTTTCTCACTGTATAACGTACTTACTACTAATACATAAAAACTTCATTTCTACATTTTCATTAGTTGTTTGTTTTGCTAGTTCTGCTCGAGTTTTGGCTCTATACATCATTATTACCCTAACCATTGATTTCTCTACCGTGCACCTTCTAGGTGGATTTTCGATATCGGAATTCTACGCAAGAAGTTATCTTTGGAAAACGGTTCGCTCTCGCAATGAGTGTGTGTGTGTGTGTGTGTGTGTGTGTGTGTGTGTGTGTGTGTGCGCGCGCGCGCGTGTTTGTTTGCGTACCGCCATACAGCATAACTCGAAAACGGGATGTTCGATGAATATAAAAATTGATGTTTAAGTTCAGGATCTTCCAAAGATGCAACCGAAGATGTTCAAGTAAATCACTGCATCTCAAACTATCCTTTGAAGGAAACTCTTTTTGAAATATTTACATGAAAAATCAAATGCATTATCTTGGATTTTTTGGCAATAGCCTGTGAAAACCTCGTCATTTGGAAGAAGTTTTGTATATTTTTGTTTAACTGGTAAAGAATAAGAGATAGACAAAAACGTACTACACAAAAAATCTGATGTGTTACACTCACATCACTTTCTCTACTCTTGTACAAACTATTTTTACAAACGTTTATTCTCCATATGCTTCATGTTAATCGAGATGTTAATCTTATTGCTAATTTTCTTGTAGATGCAAGGGGAATATGGTAGACTTTAAGCTATAGTCAAATATTTTAGGACCTGGTTGCTATGTGGAGTATTCCATTCTCTTTGCATTACCAGGACAAAAAAAAGAGCTATAGATTTTAACTGTGCAGAAACACACCGTAGTAATAGCAGTAGAAAAATGTTTTTAACACACTGCCTAAATCCCTGGGTATGATACCTTGTAATGCAAAATTATTTATCACTGCATTGTAGATTACTTTTACATCATCAATTACAATATCCTACAGCCAAACCTCATCAGCGCACAAGTAAGGCAGATATGGCATAACATCTTAATTTGAAATTGATTTTAAGTGCAAATCATTGCCTAAATGAAGAATTTTATCAATTACTTCAGAACTTCAAGCATCAATATTTATTACAGTTGAAAAACATAACGCCATCACCGAGTTACTTGTGCACTGTGTGTTTTTAACCTAACCAAATATGTCATTTTGGCTCAAGGTGCCAGAAATCACTTTGGCTACTTTCACGGAAAACAACTTCTTAACATTAAAATTAAAACCGGTTCGTTTCTTACTAGGCTTTATGAAAAGTCTTAAAACGTAAGCCAGGAAACAAAGAACAGAAACCAAAACAGAAACACCTGAAAATGGTACTATAGCAAATAATATATGAAAGAATAAAATAAAACAGACCTTAAACCGTGGAAACAAAAAATATGAACTAAAATAGGAAGATTTAAAATGCTACAACGAACAATAAGATATGAATTAATAAACTGAAATGATCCTACGAAATTGATTCAAATCAGCATTCCTTTGAAGCAAAAACAGATAGAAGATTCACAAAATGATAGCAGTTCGATTATTTCTCAGTATAAAAAATCTGATGTGTTACACTCACATGACTTTCTCTACTCTTGTACAAACTATTTTTACAAACGCTTATTCTCCATCTACTTCATGTTAATCGAGATAAACAATTGCAGACTCTATCTTATTGCTAATTTTCTTGTAGATGTAAGGGGAAAATATATTTACAAGGGCAATATAGAAAAACAGTAGCCTTTAAGCACATACATATCTCTTAATTGCTGATTGCTAGGTGCAGCACCATTCTCTTTGCCACAGATTATAACTCTTTGCATATCCAAGACAAAAAAATGAATAAAGAATTCCCATTTTAGTAAATAAGTATTGAAAAATTTAAGGGAACAACACGCAATATCTCGAAAATGGTTCACTCAACAAAAAAAATGTATATGACATGAATTGTGTATTTTAACGCGATCTACATTTTTGTGTAGAAAAATTTTGTCTATCTCTTATGGTTTACCAGTTATGCAAAAGTCGTTCACAATGGGGAATGCTTTTGGAGACATTCCACAGAAAATTCAAGATATACATTTTATTTGTCATGAAAATGTCTTAAACCTAAGATATTTTAATCAAAATCGTTATAGCCATTTTTGAGAAAATTAAAGTTTTCGAAAAATCTTCCATGTAAAGGGTAATCTAGGGTGGAGGGATTTTCTTGAAAACCTTTGTGTCGCATCTCTGAAAGATACTGAACCTAAATACGAAGTTTGGTGATTATCCGACTGTTCGTTTCTGAGTTATGCTGTTCACAGACACACAGACACACACACGGACATGTTTCCAAAAATGGTTTTTTTGGATTCAGGGTGTCTCAAAACATGTATTTCCGGTGAAATCTCGGTATCGCATTTTTGGGTGGAATACAATACTTCCCCTACTTACTGTACGTAGTAAAGAAAGTAAAAATATTTGACTATTGCTATTATGTTTCCCTTGTTTTGTATTTGCAAGGGCAATATAGAAATACAGTAGCCTTTAAGCATAGACATATCCCTTAATAGCTAGTTGCTAGGTGCAGCACCATTCCCTTTCCCACAGATTAATAATCTTTGCATATCCAAGAAAAAAAATGAATAATGAATTCCCATTTGAGAAAATAAGTATTGAAAAGTTTAAGGGATTAACAAGAAATATCTCGAAAATGGTTCACTCAACAAAAAAAAAATCTGATGTGTTACACTCACATGACTTTCTCTACTCTTGTACAATCTATTTTTACAAACGCTTATTCTCCATATGCTTCATGTTAATCGAGATATCGAGATGTCGATCTTATTGGTAATTTTCTTGTAGATGCAAGGGGAATATGGTAGCTTTTAAGCGATAGTCAAATTTTTTATCGCTGGTTGCTATGTGGAGCATTCCATTCTCTTTGCATGTCTAGGACACAAAAAAATGAATAACGAATTTGAGAAAAAGTATAAGTATTGGAACATTTAAGGAAATAACAAGCAATATCTCGAAAAGGGTCACTCAACAAAAGAAATGTATATGATATAAGTTGTGTATTTTAACGCGATCTACATTTATTGTGTAGTAAAATTTTGTCTATCTCTTATGGTTTACCAGTTATGCAAAAGTCTTTCACAATGAAGAATACTTTTGGAGACATTCCCAGAAATTTCGAGATATACATTTCATTTCTCATGACATTATCTTAAACATATAATATTTTCATCAAAATCGTTAGAGCCATTTTTGAGAAAATTAAAATTTTCGAAAAATCTTCCATGTAAAGGGTAGTCTGGGGTGGGGGGAGTTTCTTGAAAACCTTCGTGTCGCATCTCTGGAAGATATTGAACCTAAATACCAAGTTTGGTGCTTATCCGACTGTTCGTTTTTGAGTTATGCTGTTCACAGACACACAGACACACACACACAGACACACACACACACAGACACACACACACAGACACACACACACACACACAGACACACACACGGACATGTTTCCAAAAATGCTTTTTTTGGATTCAGGAGGTCTCAAAACATGTATTTCCGGTGAAATCTCGGTATCGAATTTTTGGGTGGAATGCAATACTTCCCCTACTTACTATACGTAGTAGAGAAAGTAAAAATGTAAATGATATAAATTGTGTATTTTAACGCGATCTACATTTTTTGTGTAGTAAAAGTTTGTCCATCTCTTATGGTTTACCAGTTATGCAAAAGTCGTTCACAATGAAGAATACTTTTGGAGAAATTCCCACGAAATTCAAGATATACATTTTATTTGTCATAAAAATATCTTAAACATATGATATTTTAATCAAAATCGTTAGAGCCATTTTTGAGAAAATTATAATTTTCGAAATATTTTCTATGTAAAGAGTAATCTGGGGTGTGGGGATTTTCTTGAAAACCTTCGTGTCGCATCCTTGGAAGATACTAAACCTAAATACCAAGTTTGGTGTTTATCCGACTGTTCGTTTCTGAGTTATGCTGTTCACAGACAGACACACACACAGACAGACACACACACACACATAGACAGACACACACACAGACACACAGACAGACACACAGACACACACGGACATATTTCCAAAAATGCTTTGTTTGGATTCAGGGGGTCTCAAAACATGTATTTCCGGTGAAATCTCGGTATCGAATTTTTGGGTGGAATACAATACTTCCCCTACTTACTATACGTAATAGAGAAAGTAAAAATGAATAACGAATTCCCATTTGAGAAAAAGTATAAATATTGGAAAAATTAAAGGAATAACAAGCAATATCTCGAAAACGGTTCTCTCAACTAAAAATGTATAGGAAAAATTGTGTATTTTAACGCGATATACATTTTTTTGTGTAGTAAAATTTTGTCTATCTCATGGTTTACCAGTTATGCAAAAGTCGTTCACAATGAAGAATACTTTTGGAGACATTCCCAGAAAATTCGAGATATACATTTCATTTGTAATGAGAATATCTTGAACATAGGATATTTTAATCAAAATCGTTAGAGCCATTTTTGAGAAAACTAAAATTTTCGAAAAATATTCCATGTAAAAGATAATCTGGGGTGGGGGGATTTTCTTGAAAACCTCCGTGTCGCATCTCTGGAAGATACTGAACCTAAATACGAAGTTTGGTGTTTATCCGACTGTTCGTTTCTGAGTTATGCTGTTCACAGACAGACACACACATACATACACAGGGAAGTAAAAATGTATATATCTTCAAAGACACAATTTATTTCAAACAACCTGTTTGTGCATCAGTCATTTCAAGATATACGCTATTACTGATTTTAGTTTTTCAACATTTCCCCTTTTGTACTTTCTCTACTATGTATATATAGTAAGTAGGGGAAATATTGTATTCCACCAAAAAATTCGATACCGAGATTTCACCGGAAATACATGTTTTGAGACACCCTAAATCCAAAAAAACCTGATGTGTTACACTCACATGACTTTATCTACTCTTGTACAAACTATTTTTACAAACGATTAATCTTCATATGCTTCATGTTAATCGAGATGTTAATCTTATTGCTAATTTTCTTGTAAATGCAAGGGGAATATGGTAGGCTTTAAGCGACAGTCAAATCGTTTAAGCGTTGGTTGCTATGTGCGCATTCCATTATCTTTGCATGTCCAGGACATAAAATAAGTTGACCTGCAATCTGCAGAAGCAAGTTATGTATATTTCATAATCTTCACAGATGTTTTATTTAACAGGTATTAAACTCTTAACAGAAGAAAAACACATAATATACAATTGTAGAGTTATTCTTTTGAAATATTAATACATATATGACGATAACTTCCAAAATAAAACAACGATTATGGCTGCAGCTGTAACGTTGTTGGTTTCATCATAGTGTTGGTATGTCCTGGCCATGGACCACTTGTAGACACTTACCCCGGTATTCACCTTGCGAGACTGGGGGAAACCGTGGAAAACCTCAGTCAGGGTACTTGCTAGCTGTTTCAGTGCCCACTCAGATATTGTAGGAATATCATCTTTAACAGTTATAAATATTTTCTGGAGCAGTCTTTATCAGGCAGTAATTGATAAAATTCTAAGCTCTTTGCGAACCTAGTAGATGGATGTGCAGGCTGTATTCGGTATTACTGTTGTGAACTGGGAATTCCGGCGTATTTCGCTTCTTGAGTCTTCTCTTGTAACCATTCTGCGACAGCACCAAACCTGCCGAGCAAGGACGGATACTCGAGTCACCTTCACCTAAGGTTGGATCTCATAGCATTCTTAGACTCCGGCTCTTGGTGTCCCCCTCGGTAGCGATAATATGTAACAAAAATCTGATGTGTTACACTCTCATGACTTTCTCTACTCTTGTACAAACTATTTTTACAAACACTTATTCTCCATCTACTTCATGTTAATCGAGATAAACATTTGCAGACTCTATCTTATTGCTAATTTTTTGTAGATGTAAGGGGAAAATATATTTACAAGGGCAATATAGAAAAACAGTAGGCTTTAAGCACATACATATCTCTTAATAGCTGGTTGCTAGGTGCAGCACCATTCCCTTTGCCACAGATTATAACTCTTTGCATATCCAAGACAAAAAAATGAATAACGAATTCCAATTTTAGAAAATAAATATTGGAAAATTTAAGGGAATAACAAGCAATATCTCGAAAATGGTTCACTCAACAAAAAAAATGTATATGACATAAATTGTGTATTTTAACGCGATCTACATATTTTGTGTAGTAAAAATTTGTCTATCTCTTATGGTTTACGAGTTATGCAAAAGTCGTTCACAGTAAAGAATACTTTTGGAGACATTCCCAGGAAATTCAAGATATACATTTTATTTGTCATAAAAATATCTTAAACATATGATATTTTAATCAAAATCGTTAGAGCTATTTTTGAGAAAATTAAAATTTTCGAAAAATCTTCCATGTAAAGGGTACTCTGGGGTGGGGGATTTTCTTCAAAACCTTCGTGTCGCATCCTTGGAAGATACTGAACCTAAATACGAAGTTTGGTGTTTATCCGACTGTTCGTTTCTGAGTTATGCTGTTCACAGACACACAGACACACACACGGACATGTTTCCAAAAATTTTTTTTTTGGATTAAGGGGTCTCAAAACATGTATTTCCGGTGAAATCTCGGTATCGAATTTTTGGGTGGAATATAATACTTCCCCTACTTACTATACGTAGTAGAGAAAGTAAAAATCAATTATATCATCATTAAAAATTATTTATGTGTTAACAAACTAACCAAATGTTACAAGACATTGCGCTTTATACTTCAGTAGATTATGCTTTGTGCATAGAGTAGACAGGCCTTTTTTTAAAATCACTGACTTTCACTTCATATTGTTTCATCCGGCAAAGCTGCGTATATAGGTTTATGTTCAGAGAAAACGGTTTCATACACACCAGCAGAAATGTCGATGTTGGAAAATATTATGTCTATCTGAGTATTGAAATTTGTTGTTGAAATGTTCTTATGCAGCTTGTTTATTAAATTAAGTTTATTCAAATAGTTTGAAATATATTTGTTCTTTTGCTCGTAAGTGTGGAAATTAAAATCTCCCATTAGTAAGATTTTATTTTCTAAGTTGATGTTCTTTAAAACAATTGTATTGATACTAACTTCAAAGGTATTACTTTTTGGCTCCAGGAGACTTGTATCCACAGACTACGTAGTGCTCGTTAATTTGAAATGAAATTAAATCCATATGACCTTCATTATCAGTTCTATTAACGTAATTTACATCCTGAATTTGAAACTCTTTTTTCACATATATGGATATTCCTCGTGTGGTTTTTGAAAATGCAATTCTTAACTTCTCATTGAAACCATCTATGCATAATTTATGTTGAAGTGAGGCTAAAGTTTCACTAAATATTAATATGTCTCCATTACTATACCACTGATCTGACCTTATACAATCTATTTTCTTCGGCAGTGAATTCAGGTTCTGATAGATGATTTTTACTCCTCTGCTCTCCCTTAAAGTGTTATAAGACAACTTTAGACGCCTTTCTTGTCTTAATCTACCCATTTCTGCTATTATAGGATCATTGCTTCTAGGAGCCTGAGGAGGTCTAAATTTACCTATAAGGTATAACCCAGACAAAGTGGTCACTCTGCTCAAAGCAACATACAGCATTGATCTGCTAATTCTTTTGCATTTTGTCAAGTCAATGCATAGTTCTTTATATGTTTGTCCTTGACTTTTATGCTTCCGCAAAGACAACCGGAAACTGTATTCGAATTACCTGTTGTTCCAATTTGTTTGATATATTTAGTATTTGGCTTTTTAAATCTAATGGAGTTAAATTTGGTTAATATTTTTGTTTTCCATATATGTACATCGTACCATTCTTGCTCTTCGACCCACATGTTCATCACCAAAGTCCAAGAATATTATATTAGGTTCGCTGGAATTGTGTTTCAAAGCAATTTCTTTGAGTATCCCGCAAGCTCCGTTGACTAAACCATCCTCTACATCTATATTGCTGGTTATCATGTATTTAATACCGATTTTTAACCTCAATTCATGAGGTAGTCCATTAACTTCCGTTAGCTTCTTGTTTTTAACTGCATTCAAAATGCCATTTTTAGCGATCTCAGATATTTTTCCTATAATAAAGTCTCTTGCTACCGATATAAACTCTTCTGCATTATGACTTGTTATTCTCTTTTCATTGTACTCCTGTACATCTACGTTCCTTGTAAATAATCTTATCGCGCTCTCTGGAACTTCATTTGTTTCCACAGTTCTAGAATTTATTAAGCTAATATCACTAGTGAGCAGGTGTATGGAGATTAATAGGAATGTGAAATGGGTTCCCACAGAATCAGTGCCCAATATGTGGGGAAAGAGAAGATTTAGAACATATCGTTTTTGACTGTAAAGGTACACAGCATTGGAGAAAGGAAGCTATAAATGGGAAATGGTTAAAACGGGACAGGAAAGTAGCTTTAAGCAAGATTTTTAACAAGGATAGTAAAAAGGTAGGAGAATACTTGTCCAAAGTTAAAAAGAAATGGTTATGGACAATAAAAAGAGATGTAAATTAATTTCATCAAGTGATGTAAGTTATGTAATTATATTATTATTATTATATATTATTACTATAAGATTATTATTGGTATCATTACTATTATTTTTACTACTATTTGTATTATTATCATCATTTTTTATGTTATAATAAGAGTGTAATATGGGTAGAATATGGCAAGATAACAGCTTGGGCTGATGTATAGCCATATTCTAAGGAAGATTGCTAGCACAAATAAACAAATAAATAAATAAATATCACTAGTGATTGTTTTTCCAGTGGCTAAATTATTTAAGACTTTCACAAATTCTAGTTCATCTCTTTGCCTCATTATTTCTGTCAATACATAGAATTCAAACTCATCCCATAGAGGATTTCTGTCAATTAAGGAAGAAAATTCATTTGAAGCAAACTTATAAATTGGAGTGTCCATTACAGGTGGTAGCTGATGGAGGTCGCCGACTGTTATTACCGAAACTCCTCCAAATGAAAGATCAATTCCCATTATCTGTCGCATCGACTCTGCTGAACATTCCAACCATGGATAGTTCGTCAATAATCAACAATTTCAGATTAAATAATTTCTCTATAATAGTATTGGCTAAGTCGCTGGATAGGGCGGGCATGTTGCCTGCAAACTGTGCCACAGGTAAAGCGAAAGCTGTGTGCAATGTGACTCCGTTAATCAGAAAGGCTGCCTTTCCTGAAGGGGCGCATAGCAGTACTGCTATTTTATCTTTATCGCCTCCTGGTAAGCTGTCAAAATAGTGCGTTATCACCTGATACACAGAATTTATCACCGTACGTTTTCCTACACCAGCGAAGCCGCTTAGAAATATCCTCATTGGCAGTCTGTTAGTTTTAAAACTGTTTAGTACATGCATGACGAATTCTCTCTGCTTTCCGTTTAATTTGTTCAATAATTCAAACATTTTTTCTCGAGATACTCTGCTAGGAATTGTGAATCTGTTTATGTCTTGTTTATCAGTTCCTTCCAAGCCGCCTTGTTCCAAAATATCCACTTTTTCTATCGGTTCTTCGTTCTGAAGTTCTTCATCATAAGAACTATCACTTTCAAAAATATTATTCTGAACCGTCTGCAAGGCTTCTTCCAGTGCTTCATCTGTTTTAATAGAAAATTTCTTTCCGTTTTTTTCGATTTCTTCCAAGCTAGCGCAATACAATCCGTAGCAATTCTTGCTCTCTATGTCACGAATTTCATCTCTAAATGGCATCAATAATAGCACTTGCTCTCGATAATAATTGTCGGGATCTTGCGCCAGCTTGTATTTCCTGTATCTAATCACTGCAGGCTTTCCTCTTTCTTTTATCGCAGTTTTTGCATTTTCATCATCGTTCATTTCATCAATTATTCTTTTGTAGGGTTTATAATAATTAGCCACGAATTATGCTAAACACACATGCTCTAAATGTTTTGGACGTCGACAATATTTCTGTATAACATCTTGCATATAAACATCTGCGGAATCTGCCGGCAGTTGTTCCAAAGCTCTCCTGTTCTTCAGCATCACCACCCGTTCTTGTGAAGGACCGGTATTTATGAAGATGACCTTACTGCTGCTCTTTGACAGAGGGAGAGAAAGTACACAATAAGCTGCTTCCTGAGCTGACATTAAATTGCTGTTTAAAAACACGTTGGATATTTTGCGGAAATTTTCCTTTAAGCTCTGGTTTCCTGATTCTACATCTTTCGCTGCGTTTCTCAGAAGTTTCGACAATCCAGACTCTACCTTGCTTACATACTTTATGATGTAAGTAGCCAGTCCGTACTCTTCCAGAACTAGTTGTATGTCCATGTTAGACTCGAACAAATGCAGCATATCTTTGTTGTAAGCATTAATACCAACTTCTAGGCTAGATATTTTTAGGAACACACGTGTTTGCTTTAAAGATGATCTTATTGCATTCATGTGCTGTATTTCAGTAATGTTAAGCTTCTTTAAAATTTCTTAGAAAGAAATGGATTCTAGCTTTTTATAAAAGTAACACATCAAATTATTTATCTTTTTCAGGCTGTCCTTTATTTCGATGTTGTTTTCAAATTCTGATAATGGAGTCAAAATAGTGGTCCTAGGCATCATAGGTAAAGGAAAATGAAACCTGCATGATATTTTGTTTTTCCTGCCTTTGTAGCAAGTGTGTGTGTGTGTGTGTGTGTGTGTGTGTGTGTGTGTTTGTGCTTCTGAAGAGTAATGTAAGGATCATGTTCATTGTACTCGCAAGTGATATACTTGTCAATGAAATGTATAACTTCTTTGATTGATTCTTGATTTGATGGATTATAACTCGGAGACTCTTTCAACCAGAAAAACATGTGTTCATGGGGGGACCCTCTCATTTGAAATTCTACCCTCCGATAATAATCCTCAACAACATGCTCATCAAATATACTGTCCTCTGCAGTAAGAAGTTTTAAAAAAGATGAAATCTTATAGTCGAAATATCGAGCACACGTAACAGGGTCATTTCTAATCAACGTCTTTTCACTGTTGCTCATTTCAAGTGCTTCTTTTGGAGTTAACTTCTTATTGTGTTGCATATAGTATAACGATGTAAGCAGTTCGGGCCACCAGCTTTCTGCTGCAGACAGAGTAACAAACAAAGTCGGTTTTCCTAACTGCCTGATCATTGCCATTAAATCCTTCTTCTTCTCCCAGAATGCTGGACTGGATCGGATCGCTTTGGTGAACTGGTAGCCGCTGTCAACTTTAGTTAAATTATTGTCAAATTCTTGATTTAGTAAATTCCCTGCATTAATGCTTGTCGAGGGTCTTTTAGTTTTCCTCAAGCACATATTCATGTTGGCTACGCATTGTCTTTTTATCTTCTGTTCTATCTTTTGTTCAATAGTCTGCTTGGTGTGGAGGAGCTGCGATCAACTCGTCTACATTCAGATTTAGCCCGATCGCTGTATGTAAGATATTTTGGCATATTAAAAGCCTGACCCGTGAATATTTTAGGAAAGCAAAGTTCATCAAAGTGTTCTATTAAATGCCAAGCGACTGTTTTTTTGTCCTGTCCTGGCGCTATTATCTCTATCGTGTTTCTTCCTATTTTATTTCTGGACATTAAAAGTACCTCTTCTCCTTCGTCGTCCTCACTGTCATGATCTAATGAAATTTCTTCTTCGCTTCTAGTTTCTAAAGAGTTTACCTCTTTAGCTTTGTTATCGACGATAAACTCTATATTTTCTGTGTATTGTTTTTCATACCTCTTTAAGTACATTTCTTCTATTTGGATATCATTATTCTTATATAGTGGAGTTTCTTGCAGGTATTTCAATGCATCACAGACAATTGCCGGTCTAATTGTCTTATACATGTAGTACGATTTGTGCAAAATATGCCGTTTTAACTGTAGCTGGATCGTTGTCATATCATCAAAAGATCTGGGTAGAACTTGCAGACACTCGTTAATGTCTATTGGAATATTTACAACTGATCCCTTTACTCCTAACTGTGGATTAAGTGCAAAGGCTTTTAAAGGTCGCATTTGCATAAATGGTATATAAGGATACATAATCGCTCCTCTAAAGGAGATAGTTTCTTGATACATTCTGGTATATCCACAAATTACATACCACAGCTTGTCGCCATTTTTGGAACTTTTAGTTTTATGATATAATTCTTACAAGTACTACACACATGTAAAGAAGGGTAATTATGTATCCTTTCAAGAAACTCTTCAAAATTGTCGTTAGCTTGTTTTCTTTTAATCAGATTCGTGTTTAGTTTAGTAATGGAGTGCTCAAAAACAGACTTTTACAACAACAGCAAACATGCTCTGGTACATTTTTTCTGCTTCGGATAAAATTCAATTTTAATCTTGACAGATTGTTATCTGTTTGTACTAATTTGTTATAGATGTACTGTCTTGAACAGAGAATCTCGTTACTTCTTTGCAATAGTTTCAATGATTTATTCTTCATCTTTTCGGTTTCTGTGTAGTTTTCATTTGTTCTAATTTGCTTCATATGCTCTTAATTTTTCTCTCTTTCCATTTCCTTGTAATTTTCGTCTTTACTAATTTGCTGCATATGCTATTTGTTTCTTTGTCTTTCGGAGTCTTTGTCTTTGAACCAAACCCAAGATTGTGATCTGACTGTAAACCCGAAAACAACTTAAACTGAGTATTTTCAAAAGATCTACATTCTAGGTGTAGTACATTTTCGTCTATCATTTAATGCTTACCAATTATACAAGATTATATACAATTCCTTCCGAATGAACAGGATTTTACAGGCTATTGCCACAAAATTCAAGATATACATTTTATTTGTCATACAAATATCTTTAATATGTGCTATTTTAATAAAATCGTTAGAGCCATTTTTTTAGAAAATCAAAAATTTTTAAAAATGTTCCATGTAAAGAGTAGCTTAGGGTGAGGGGATTTTGTGAAAACACACAACACCGGAAATGTATCTTTTGAGGTGCCCTGAATTCAAATAAAACATTTTTGGAAACATGCCCGTGTGTATGTCTTGTGTGTGTGTGTGTGTGTGTGTGTGTGTGTGTGTGTGTGTGTGTGTCTGTCTCTGAACACCATAACTCAAAAACGAAAAGTCGGATAAACAACAAACTTGGTATTTAGATTCAATGTTCCAGGGATGCGACATGAAATATTTCAAGAAAAAAAACCCAACCCAAACCACCTTTACATGGAACATTTTTCGAATTTTATTTTATAAAAAACGGCTCCAACCATTTTGATTAAAGTATCATATGTTTAAGACATTTCTATGGCAAATAAAATGTATATCTTGAATTTTCTAGGGATGTCCCCAAAAGTCCTCTTCATTCTGAACGACTTTTGCATAACTGGTAAACTGCAAGAGATAAACAAAATTTTACTACATAAAACCGTAGATCTCGTTAAAACACACAATATGTCATAAACATTGTTTTTGTAAAGTGAACCATTTTCGAGATATTCCTTGTTATTTCTTTGAATTTTCCAATAATTACACTTTCGTTGTTCTTTTTTTTATGTTCTTGACATGCAAAGAGAATTACATTTTACACATAGCGACCAGTTCTAAAACTATTTGACTGTCGCTTAAGGCGTATTATGTTCCCCTTGTTTTGTATTTGCAAGGGCAATATAGAATTATAGTAGCCTTTAAGAATTGACATACCTCTTAATAGCTGGTTGCTATGTAGAGCACCATTCTCTTTGCCAAATATTAATACTCTTTGCATATCCAAGACAAAAAATGAATAACGAATTCCCATTTGAGAAAAAAGTATTGAAAAATTTAAGGGAATAACGAGTAATATCTAGAAAATGGTTCACTCAACAAAAAACATGTATAAGACAAATTGTGTATATTAACGCGATCTACATTTTTCGTGTAGTAAAAGTTTGTCTATATCTTATGGTTTACCAGTTATGCAAAAGTCGTTCACAATAAAGAACACTTTTGGAGACATTCCAAGGAAATTCAAGATATACATTTTATTTGTCATGAACATATCTTAAACATATGATATTTTAATCAAAATCGTTACAGCCATTTTTGAGAAAATTAAAATTTTCGAAAAATCTTCCATGTAAAGGGTAATCTGGGGTGGGGGGATTTTCTTGAAAACCTTCGTGTCGCATCCTTAGAAGATACTGAACGTAAATACGAAGTTTGGTGTTTATCCGACTGTTCGTTTCTGAGTTATGCTGTTCACAGACACACACACACACAGACACACAGACACACAGACACACACACGGACAAGTTTCCAAAAATACTTTTTTGGATTCAGGGAGTCTCAAAACATGTATTTCCGGTGAAATTTCGGAATCGGATTTTTGGTTGGAATACAATACTTCCCCTACTTACTATACGTAGTAGAGAAAGTAAAAAGCATTTCTGGATACATGTCCGTGTGCGTGTCTGTGCGTGTCTGTGAACAGCATGTCAGCAACTTGGTATTTAGGTTCAGTATCTTTCAGAGATGCGACACGAAGGTTTTCAAGAAAATCCCCCCACCCCAAATTACTCTTTACATGGAAGGTTTTCGAAAACTTTAATTTTCTCTAAAATAGCTCTAACGATTTTGATTAAAATATCGTATGTTTAAGATATTTTCATGACCAATAAGATGTATATCTTGAATTTTCTGGGAATGTCTCCAAAAGTATTCTTCATTGTGAACGACTTTTGCATAACTGGTAAACCATAAGAGATAGAAAAAATTTTACTACACAAAAAATGTAGATCGCGTTAAAATACACAATTTATGCCATATACATTTATGTTGTTGAGTGAACCATTTTCGAGATATTGCTTGTTATTTCCTTAGATTTTTCAATACTTATTTTCTCAAATGGGAATTCGTTATTCATTTTTTTGTCTTGGATATGCAAAGAGTATTAATCTGTGGCAAATTGAATGGTGCTGCACATAGCAACCAGATATTAAGAAATATGTATATGCTTAAAGGCTACTGTTTTTCTACATTGCCCTTGTAAATATATATTCCCCTTACATCTACAAGAAAATTAGCAATAAGATAGAGTCTGCAAAATTTATCTGCATTAACATGAAGCATATGTAGAATAAGCGTTTGTAAAAATAGTTTGTACAAGAGTAGAGAAAGTCATGTGAGTGTAACACATCAGATTTTTTTGATATAGATGTTCTTTTAAATAGAACAGTAATTTATTTATTGTAAACAGAAAATCAACATCAATTGACTTGATTTATGGTAATAAAGTTTTTACAAGCAGCTGTGTTATTTCTTTAAATCTGATTCTATTTACATTGGTGATGTGATAAACGTGATTACGACGCAGGTAAAGTTTAAGCTGTATCATATCTTCACAATGTCGGAGAACTCGAAGGATATAATGTTTTATTTATGAACGTTCTTTAACTACCATAGTCATTAGAGTGCCATGCTATATTGGGCGTGAAAGACGGCAGTTTTGATTCTGAGTCCTTTATCAGACTTGCGGTTCTTTTACGTGCCGTGAATCTATTACATAGGACCACCGGCTTTACTTCCCTTCCGAAGGAAGCCATCTTAAGAATTTTTACACCCGAAAAAAATCTATCGTCCTCTGCCGGCTTTGAACCCGGGATTTTGGGAACAAGAGGCTAACATGGCTCCCCTAGATCACGGAGGACGACAAGATTCTAGAGTATTCACCAGTGCAGTCGTATGTATATTCGCTCAACAAGTCAGATTATCGTCTTTAGAGGCAGAAGTAGCTAACTTGAGATTCCGATCCAGATCTCGATCTAGATCACATAAAACTCCCTCTTCATCTAGAGAAACTAAAATATTTGTTGGTGCCATGGCAGATATGGTAAGGAAGCAAATAAATGTTGCAGCTTTGCAACTACAATATGGATTCTCATTCGGAGAAATCGCAGGGAAACTAAGCGATGTGGCGTAAGATGGTGTAAACGCACCTTGTCGCTTTTATTTATGACAGAAACAATAGTTTGAAGATCCTGATATGGAGTGTATTTGCTGCGAATAGGAATGGTATTCAAAGATTTGGTGAAACGTTAATGAGCCGTATGCATAAAAGTAGTACATAAAACCTATATTTGGACATACCTGTATGTTAGACACATCATTACCATAGACATATTTTCTTGGAACCGGGCAAACTCCTGTGTTTTTATATGTTCAACAGACCCCGTATGTTGGTCACTCCTGAATCCTGGAAGCTGGACATCCCATCTTGGAACTACTTTAGTTCTTTTTTATATATCTGTATGTATGTACCTGTTAGGGCTAAGTGATATTCAACCTTTGTGTTTATAAGGATGACATATTAGTGGTCCATGGAAATGTTCCTGCTACCACGCAAGAAGTGTCAGGGAATCGGTTTTATGAACCGATGACGAGAATGAAGAAATATCTTCAGATGAAGGTGATGTGAGTTAGGTTTCTGAAAAACCATCCCACCCATCAATGATCTGCTAAGATGTACCTTACTCAAATTTAGCCAAAATGCAGGTACATAAAAGAACAAAATGAGTAATTCCAGGAATGTAGAAAAGGGTTATCAGTTGTAAAGAAAAACCCTTCTCGTTAAATGAGCTCTTCAGTGCATTAAGGAATTGGAGAATTATGCATTTGCATGGTCAGTCGCAAATGGTTGAACTTTTATTTGGATTTGAACGAGATATTGAGAAACAGGGAGCATTCTCAACGATTCAAAATACCAAGCAGTGTCTTTTAACATATTTTTACTTTCTCTACTACGAATAGTAAGTAGGGGAAGTATTGTATTCCACCCAAAAATTCGATACCGAGATTTCACCGGAAATACATGTTTTGAGACCCCTGAATCCAAAAGAAAGCATTTTTAGAAACATGTCACGTATGTGTCTGTGTGTCTGTCTGTTGTCTGAACAGCATAACTCAGAAACGAACAGTCGGATAAACACCAAACTTGGTATTTAGGTTCACTATTTTCCAGAGATGCGACACGAAGGTTTTCTTTTAAGAAAATCCCCACCCCAGATTACCCTTTATATTGAACATTATTCGAAAATTTTAATTTTCTCAAAAATGGCTCTAACGATTTTGATTAAAGTATCATATGTTTAAGATATTTTCATGACAAATGAAATGTATATCTCGAATTTTCTGGGCCAGTCTCCAAAAGTATTTTTCATTGTGAACGACTTTTGCATAACTGGTAAACCATAAGAGATAGACAAAATTTTACTACATAAAAATGTAGATCGCGTTATAATATACAATTTATGTCATATACATTTTTTTGTTGGGTCAACCATTTTCGAGATATTGCTTGTTATTCCCTTAAATTTTCCAATACTTATATTTTTATCAAATTCGTTATTCATTTTTTATGTCTTGGACATGCAAAGAGAATGGAATGCGCCACATAGCAACCAGCGCTTAAAAGATTTGACTGTCGCTTATAACCTACCATAATCCCCTTGCATCTATAAGAAAATTAGGAATAAGATTGACATCTAGATTAACATGAAGCATATGGAGAATAAGCGTTTGTAAAAATAGTTTGTACAAGAGTAGAGAAAGTCATTTTAGTGTAACACATCAGAGTTTTTTTATAAAGCAATGAAAAGTGGTCAGTACATATACACCGTTATTCAAATGAATGTGTTTTAACATGTATGGAACTGTAGCACAGTACATACGTCATTTTCCGTACAAGTTTTGTAATATTTTTTATTTGATACAATAGTTGCTTGGCATTATGTAGCCTACACTGGTCTATTGAATGTAAGCAAGAGAGAGAGAGAGAGAGAGAGAGAGAGAGAGAGAGGGGGGGGGAGAGAATGAAAGGAATCTACATCTACCCCCTTCATTGGACACCCCAGTAGTGTGGACAGTTTTTTATTGAACCATGATGCCATGTTAGAGAGGTTTTAGTGTATTACCTTTTGTTTTACCTATAGGAAAAGCTCGAAGGAATGACAAATACTTCATTTCGTACGCATAAACATTAATCTAATGCTAAGAAGCTAATTTTCCATTCCATTCTTTTACCATTCGATAATAATCGAATTTCCTATTAATCGGACGCTTCCGCTTCCATTCGGTCATTCTTCTCATAGCCATTATAATTTGAAATTAACGCGACAGATTTTAGAGGAACGCAAATTCCAACAGTTTGAAAATCTAATATCAATATAACTTGTGTATCTAAAACATCTAAAATGAGGAATGTGAGAAATAAGTGTAAATACTGTTAGTAAACATGCTAAAACAGTATCCAGTACTACTGAATAGCTCACAAAGCCCTACAGAGAGAAATAAAATTTCAGCAGTGCAGGAATTAAAGACAATGATATTGCAAATAAAATAACCACTTAACCGCTCCACATTCTGTTTATTGAATCGTAATAATTACTTAAGTCAGAATCGCTAATCTATTTTCTTTCTTTAAGCGTCCTTCTAGGCCAAACTTCAGGAAATGCAGCCACTTTACTTTATTATGCACATTTGCTAAACAAACGAATCTGGGAAGGCAGGTACGACTTTTCTTACTATTGCCTATGAAGCAAATTATCCTCACTTTTTATGCATGACAATCATGGTATATTCTAAGGATAGAAGTATAACCTACTAGAGCGGTAATGTGCTAGGAGGAAAAAGTATATACTAAGATTTTTATGCATGGTGATTTTAGTGATTCCTTCCAAAATCATAGGAACAAAATTTGCTACATTTAATGATACGCTTCAATGATGCTAGACCTCGGTATTCGCTAAGATTCTGCTGGCCATTTTTATTGCTGAAGTTAAACATCCAATTACTGGAGCAAGCTTTTTAGTTGAATTTGGATTCCTAGTGAACATACAAAACAAACGTCTTTTAGATAATATACGTAGACTGTCACATCCAGGTGCTGCACTGTGGCTAAATATTAGTTCCGAAATTCTCCTAATTGATCCAAACAACAAAGAAATTATTATGTATAATTAAGAAATTTCCGAAACTTTTCATAGAAAATTCTGACCAGAAGAGCCTAGAAATAAATTTCCATTATACCATCAATACCACCGGACCTCCGGTGACCGCCAAGGTAGACCTCGCTCCTGATAAAACTGGTACAAGGGAAATGGAGTTGCAGAAAACTATCGACATGGGAATTTGCAGAGCGTCAAAAAGTTGTTGGTCCCATTCACTTTATTTAGTCTCCAAGAAAGATGGTTTATGGCGACCATGGGGTAATTATTGAGGACTCAATCATATAACAATTCTGGACAAGTATGCTATTCCATAGTTCAAGACTTCAATTCTCAAGATGATGGAAAGACCATATTTTGTAAAACAGGTCTGGACAGAGCATTGCATCATATTCTAATTACCCTTATGGCGTTCCGAAAACAGCAATAATAGCGCCATTCGGTTTATTTGAATTTGCAATAATGCACTTTGGTCTTAAACGCAGGTCCATCCTTTCAGCGACACACGCAATATATCTTGCAAGGTATTCCATTTGTTTTCGCCTTTTTGGACGATATCCTTGTTGCATCAAAGTCTAAGGAAGGCATATTCAACAACTTTATCTTATTCTTGAACGTCTATGTCAACATGGTTTATGCATTAATCTCTCAAAGTGTGATAATGGTGTCCCAGAACTTTCTTTCCTTCGATATCGTATTAATAAGTTTGGTATTTTTCCCCTGCCAGAACGAGTGCAGGCGATTATTTAATATTCACTTCCAGAAACGGTGGAACAACTTCGACGATTTTTGGGGATTGTTAATTTTTACAGACGAAGCCTTCCGCATTCGGCAACTACGCAACAAGTTCTTTATGATGTTTGTCCTGCACCCAAGCGGACAGACAAAAGAAACATTGATTGGGCAATTATTGCAAGAAAAACATTCCATGACCCGAAAGATAAATTAGCTAATACAACACTTGTAGCTCACTCATGTAACAGCCTTCCACTAGTACTTTGCATAGATGCCTCCTATTTTGACATTGCTACTTCACTTTGGCAAATCCGCGACAGTAGACCCGCACATTTAAGCTTTTTCTCAAGGAACACAAGAATATAGCACGTATGATCGTGATTTCCTAGCAGCCTATAAATCAGTGAAATATTTATACACATGTTGGATTTATACTGAACATATACCTTTCACGTACGCATTTGAACAGCGACTTGATAAAGCTTCACCTTGCCGGCTGTATTACCTGGACTACATAGGAATGTTCACAACCGACCTTATTTACCAAGAAAAACGAACATTATTACCGATGCATGCTCACGAGTTTCACAAACATCAATTCCTTCATTTGTTTCCCTATCCGACATCGCAAAATCTCAAATGAATTGTGAAGAACTGTAGCATCTCCGAATTTGTAGATTTCATTTACATTTCATACTATGATGCTCAATGATGGTCCAGAACTAGTGTGTGATGCAAACAACAACAACAACAACAAACCAGGATTTTTCATACCACATCATTATCGGAGAATCCTATTTGAGTAATTACACATCATTTCTCATCCAGGAATGGCCAGCTCCATTAAACTAGTGCAGGAAATACTTAAATAAAACGCAACGTACCTTAGGGGCAGAGACTTGTGTTTCCTATCAAGGGTGCAAGATACGGTGTCACACCTCCAGCATCATCGGCAGTTATTCGCCGATGACTAAAAGATTTTACCTCCTTAATGTGGACATCGCAGGACTTGCACTAAAGGGTATGAATATCTATTGACAATTGTCGATCGTTTTTCTGATGGACAGAAGCACCCCCCATCAGCAATATAACTGCAATACTAAAACTTATAATCTCCATGGATTGCCGAATTTGAAGAATCTAGGTGCTCATCACAGATAGGAGAAAACAATTTGATTGTGAAATTTTCTCCCATCTGACTTCAGTGTTCGGTACTCAACACATCAAGACCCCCCATACCATCCAACCACTAATGGTGCATTTGAAAAATGGCATTGCTATATTAAATCCGTCCTAACAGCTTACTGAAGTCTGGGCCCCCAAACTACCCATTATTCTGCTTGGGCTTCACTCAATCATTCCTGAGCACAGTATCACTCCAGCACAACTGTTCACGGTGAAACTATATCTTTACCAACTTTATCTTGATAGTATTGCATTTTTGACAGACACTCAATCGCCGTTTAGTAAACTACAAAACCGTGCGAAATCTACTCGTCCAGTTGATTTTAAGCACCATAATAAAACGTCTATTTTTCTCCATCCTGACATGACAGCTTCTCATTTATTCATTCAAACAGACGCAGTTAAGAAGCCACTTTATCCACTATATATGCAGGAGTATATCGGTTACTCGCTTAGGCTGAAAGGTTGTTCAAAGTGGAACAATCCCGTGGAGGAGATTGTACTCCTGTCGATCCACTTAAACGACATTTTTGTTATTACGGACATGGAAATATTCACCACTTACCCATTTATGCTACCCTTGGGCATTTATACTACCCATCGACAGTGCGCGAGGGAAAGTGATTGCCACAGGTAACCCAGAACTGTTAACAGCAGCGGCAGGGTAGAAAAGAAGATATCCCAGAACAACTCTACCGACTCGTACCAGTAACGCAAGCGAACTACTGATTGTTAATTTTGGATCTTCGCTCAGTGGATATTTGATCTAGCTCTGCTGTTCACAACGTAACATCCCATCACCTATCCAAGGAACTTATCCCTATAAAAAGATGCTCGTTCTAGACGTAATCAAGTTGCCTCAGAAGTACACTTAATGGCATCGTTATCACTGGGAGGGGAGTATTTGACTGTCCCTCACAAAAACGATGTTTCCACAAACTTGCCACTTACATATGGAATGAAGTTTATTCTCTGTGGCTCTGTGTGTCAACTGTTTTCCACCTGTGCAAGAGAAACTATGGAAAGACTATTTTAGGTATAGTACTACTGTTTTACTGCAGCGTGTGTTGCCCAGTAGCCAATACTTCGATATTTTTGTTTATCGTGTATATTTTTTTAAAATAAAAAAGAAGAAAGAGGAATTTATTTATTGTAAATGGAAAAACAACATTAATTGCTCTGATTTACAGTGATAAAATTGCTACAAGCATCTGTGTTATTTCTTTACATCTGATACTATTTATAGTGTCTATCATAAAGAGAACAAGCAGAAGAAGATATGTGTGATCTCCCAAGCACACAAAGTTTGACGACTGCAAGTTTGCAGTGTGCGGATATTCGAGGCAATCAATAGATCACAAAATCACTCTATTTGCAATGCCGACACAATTGTCCATTAGTTGGGTTGTGGCGGATGTAATTATTGTAAACATTATTTGAAAGAAACCTTATTTGTTTTTGTATCTATGTATTCTTTGATCAATTGTTTGAGCCCTGTGAGTAACTACCATGTAAATTAATGTTTACATCATAATTATTACAAAATTAGCTACATTGATGACCGTGACGTTCGAGATCCCTGAAGCGATGAACACAAAAACAAGCATTCTAATACAAAAGCCGAGCTTGTACGGATTGCGGTAAAAACTCCACCCGTTTGGAAGAAGAACATAGAGGTATAGTTCCTTCAACTTGAAAGACAGTTTACTACTGTAGGAATACATAACGAAATAACAATTCAATATTGTTGTTGGATCTCTGGAGGGCGGTGTCGCTGAAATGACTTCCGATTTTATAACGCCTCCTCTAAGTCCTACCCTATTTTCGGATCTTAAGAATAATGTTACTCATAAATTTGAATAATCAGAGGGAATAAAGGTTACCAAGTTGTTAATGGAGTTGGATCTTGGTGATAGGAAACAATCACAACTTCTCAGGAAAATAATAACCTTAAGACATCATACACATAAAAGACGATTTGCTGAAAACGATTTTCATTCAGAGACTCCTGTAATGGCACGACCGTATTAGGTACAAGTAAGGACGATCTCGACACACGGCTGCTATGGCAGACAAAATAGCTGAATTTTCATCCCCAGGATTAAATGTTTGTGCCCAATACAGTTTAACAGCACAATCAAACCAAAGGGTTCAAGCATCTAAACAAAAGGATGATCGCATTTTTCTCTTGGAAACGCAAATCGCCCAACTAACAGTTCGCCAACAACTAAAAAGATCTCGCTCTTCAGGACACAGATCTCATCACGCTTAAAAGGATTCTCATCGCTCTCTTGATAGCTCTCAATCCTCACGCGACATTTGTCACTCTCGTGAGAAATCTTGTAATTTCAGTTTCAACTCTAATGGACCGTTGTGCTGATACCACTTTAAATAGAACCTTAGTGCAAATAAATACCAAAGTCAATGCTCATTTCCACAATCCAATTTACAAAACTCGGAAAATTCCCCAAAATATCATGCCTCACACTTACGGCGGCATGTGATGGGGTCTCTATTTACAGCCTTCTCATTTTTAATGACGGACAAAATGGGGTATAATATGTCATCGACACAGGCGGCCAACATATCTTCTCTGTAATTCCACACTCAAATATGGATCTCGAAAGTATCCGATCGGAACTTCTACACAGCAGATGGGACATGCATACAGAGAGCGTCTTTTAAGACTTGACCTGGGATTACACCAAAACTTTTCATGGCTCATCATTGTTGCTGATGTACAATTACACATCGTTGGAGCGGATTTTATCCACAACCTTCTAATTGACCTTAAGAGCAGACTAAATGATTCAAAAACATTATTAGCAGCATCTGACACATTGGTTATAATATATGGGCAGAATCAGTACATGTCATGCTCCTAACCAAAAACGCACTGATATTCTCAAGATGTTCTCAAATTTACTCTGAGAATATTAATTTTTCTATTCCATCCACTACATCACTCACAGAATAGTTAGTGAACGCCATCCGATAATAACAAAGACATGAAGATCTTCTTCTGACAAATTCAAGGCACCAAACACGTATTTCAGAAGATGTTCAACATGGCAACATGCCAAACCCCTAAAAGATTTTGGGCCAGGGCTGTTCATTGAGTTCCAAAGAAAAACAGCTCCCACGCAGACTATCATGCACTGAACAACGCCACACCGGACAGATACCCCATACCAAACCTTCAAGATTTCAACAGCGAAATAGATAGCGAGTAGTTTTTTTCAAAATAGATTTGATAAGAGCGTACGATCATTTTCTCTGTACATTCAGATGATGTACTTATGATGACTATCGTTACTTAATTCGAATTCCTTTCTCTTTCTTTTGGACTAAGGAGTGCTGCTCAGTGTTTTCAACGATCTCTATATTACGTGATCCAGATTTGCTTCACTGTTACATAAACGACAACCTCGTAGCTTCAGAAAATGAACATGGGCACAAGAAACACCTACACTTGCTCTTCCAACATCTAAGTGAAGGTCATATCAACATCTGCTTGATCAAAGGTATGTGTAATGCAATAAAGGTACCATTCCTGCATTATCTCATCTCCAAGGATTATATAAATCCTCTCTGAGAACGACTACAAATCGTCCATGAGTATCCGTTGCCTACAACTGTTCAGAACCTGCGCCGCTATCTAGGGCTTATCATTTTATATCGGAAAGCACTTCCTGATTCTGCTAGGAAGCAAGTTGTTTTGAAATTATTTCACGGTACCAAGAAGAATGACAAGATAAAAATAAATGCACCGAAAATTATCGGAAACACTTTGAAACCTTGAAATCCCATATGATCGATTACACTTTATTAGATCATCTATCCTCAAACAAACTCTTAATTTTAATGGTCGATGCCTCAGACTTCGCGATTGGTGCACCACTTCATCAATTTAGAGATGACGTTCTGAAACCATTGGAATTTTTCTCCAAGAAGCTCACAGATATGCAAAGAAATTATTCAGCTTACGACAGAGAACTGCTTGATACCTATTCTGCCGTAAAACTCCTTCAATTCATGTTAGAAGGACGTGATTTTACGATATACACTGACCACAAGCCATTGACCTTCATGTTCAAGCAGCGTTCAGAAAAAGCTTCACCACGACAGATTTGATATGTTAATTGCGTTGCGCAGTTCACTGCGGACATCCGTTACACACACGGCGCAGACAACATTGCAGCAGCTCCTGCTCAAAAAATTTCCTCCATCGACATGCAAATATTATTTGCCATAGAGGAAATCTCTAATGCTGAACATTGTGATGAACTCTTGAATCTCCAGAAGTCAGCCTTCCTTTGTTCCAGACAACAACTTACTAAATGCCATGGAACATTAATGCGATGCATTGCAAGAGAACCTATGACCATATATACCCAAACAATATTGACAAACAATCTAATTCCATACATAACCTTTCTCATCCCGGTGTGAAGAGTTCAATTGATCTAACTAATCAGGCAATAATTCTTTTGGCCATCAATCAAGAGACATCAGAAACAAGTTATCAGCCTACTTTCCATATCAGAGAAGCAGAGATTCACGGCACACTAAGAGTGAAGTTGGAAAATATCTACCAGTAATAGCAACATTCAGCCACATGACGTTGATTTAATAGAACTTGTACCACAGTTGCAATGAATATCGTTATCTTCTCAGAATCATAGTTCGCTTTTCACGATGGACAGGGTTAACTCCAATTGTAGACATGACAGCTGAGGCAGTTTTATTAGCAATATTATCCATGTGGCTACCTCGATTTGGTGTACCGCAAATCATCACTACAGATAGTAGAAAACAATTCGAAAGCCAATGTTCCAGATGTTTCCACTTCGTTAGGGATTACTCATTTAAGACTACAGAATATCATTCAGCTGTAAATGTATAAATTGAACGCTGGTATTGTCAGCTTGAAACAGCACTAAAAATTCACCTTACCGAATTATTTCAAAACTTCCTTTAGTACGAGAGCAGTCCCAGAAGTACCCGACCTGATGTATAGAAAGTGGTTCTTGTTTCAAAAAATGACTGTGGTAGAAAGTACCAATCTGATAAAGCTTATGTCTGAAGTTTGGTGATGCTACGTCGTTTAGTAATGGCTTGGCAGCCATCAATATTGAACTCTCTCAGCAAAATTGAAACATGAATAAAACTGGTCATCGTTATGTGATACAATACTTTCATTTGAAAGGTCTTAGTCCAAATAATATTTAAACTGAGCTAGATTCTACTCTGGGGGAGTGTGCTCCTTTGTTTACAACAGTAAAATATTGGGTGGCAGATTTTAAGCGAGGGCGTAGGAGCTGCCAATACGAATATCGTAGTGGCCGACCACATGAGGTGACCACGCTAGAAATTGTGAAGAAAATCCAAAAAGTGGTATTGGATGACCGTCGACTGAGTGCGCGAGCTAGCAGACATCGTAGGCATTTTAAAAATGCTGTACATTGCATACTGACTGAAAATTAAGATATGATAATGCTATGCGCAAGATGGGTGCCGCGTTTACTCACAATGGGACAAAAGCAGCATCGTGAAGATGTTTAGTCGAGTGTTTGGCGATGTTTCGCTGCAATAATGCTGAGGTTTTGTGTCGATTCATAACCATGGATGAAACATCGGTCCGTCATTTCACACCTGAGACGAAGGAACAGTCAAAACAGTGGATTGAAATGGGGGAATCGTCTCCAAAGGAGGTGAGACAGTTCCATTTGCATGCAAGTTCATGGCGTCAGTTTTTTGGAAGATTTGTGGAATAATTTTCATTGATTATCTTTAAAAAGGAAAAGCAATCAATAGCGAGTGTTATGCAAACTTATTGCATCATTTAAATGATGAAATTAAGCAAAAACGGTCGCATTTATTGGAAAAGAAACTTTTGTTTCATCAAGACAATCCACAGTTCACACATCCATTATCGTCATGGCCAAAATCAATGAGTTACAGTTCGAATTGCTTCCTCATGCTCCCTATTTGCAGATTAGCCCCCTCTGATTGTTTTCTATTTCCAAAGTTAAAGAAATAGTTTGGTGCTAAAAGAGTTGCCAACATTGGAGAGCTGGAGTCTGCAGTTGATGGCTATTTTGCAGAACTCGATGGTTCTCAGTATAAATAGTGTATCGTAGTTATTGAACACCGCCGGGAAAAGTGTATCGAGTTGAAAGGAGACCACGTAGAGAAATAAAGATTTTTATTCCAAAATTTTTGTTTTACTTTGTTAGGTCGGGTACTTCTGGGACAGCTACTCTTGGGTCCTCGATGGCATACCGTCTCAGAAATGGAAACTATACCTGCAGAAATGACTTATGGTATATATATTTGACTACCTGCAGATGTCTTCGAAGAACAGAAAGCGTCACAGACATTCCCTCTTTTCTGTATAAAGCTGAGAAACCATATGAGGACGCTGCTCCAGCGGAGCATCACGCCAGCAAGAACATTTTTGTTCACCCAGCAGTAATGACCAGCAAATTTGTCTCCGACACGATGCCTGCAGGACAATCTTACATCCAACGTATGATGGGCAATATGCGTTTTGTCTGGCAGCAATAAACATTTTAAAGCATTAAGACCTACAGACACCCCACCGACAAAGCCCACAAAGACTAAAAAAGGAGCTACATCAGATAGTAAGCACAGTGGAATCGTAACTGTAAAGGACACGATCAGGGTGACACGCCACTTTTCCCAGAAGGTATTTAAACGTTGGCACTGGTTAAGGAGTGTGTGGGGGATATAATCAATATAAACATTCTTTGAGGGAACTTTCAGTAGTTTTCTTTTCGTATCTATATATCGTTTGATCAGCCGTTTGCGACTTGAGTAATTACCAAGCAAATAAACACTTAAGCCACGATTAAACCTTGAGTAATTTAATATTACATCATAATTATAATGCAAATAGTTGCAGGGTATTCAAGGAATTGTGCCGGTTAGATTGCTCGAAGCTCAGTGGAAGACTCTAAAGAGCAAAAATGTTAGCCTTCTGTGCCGAATTGTTTGCTCTTTATTAGGTTAACAGTGACCAGTTTTTTAAAATAAAATTTTGTCATAGGCCATGAAACATGAATGCATAAACAAAACGGCAATCCGTGGGTGGCATCACACGTCTTTTCGGAAGAAGTTCCAAACCTCAGCTGGTAAAGTCATAACTAAAGTGTTCTGGGACTCTGAAGGGCATATTTTTCTGGACGCACTCCCTCATCATCAAACAATCAATTCCGAGGCTTATTGTGCGACTCTTATGCCTGTTTTCGTCGCCAAAAAATGTGAACTAACGTATCTTTCTGCAAGAATACGCGAAGTCTTCGGACCTAAGTCTTCGCACACAAGATGACATCACAAAAACTTCGGTGGGCTGTTCCTCTTCATCCGCCCTACAGCCCATGTCTCTCACCTTGTATCTTCCACCTCTTTGAACCACCGAACGAATATCTCCTCGAAAAGCACTGCATCAAAACGAGGATGTTGATGCAAAAATAAGTTGACTGAGCAACAGACCAGTGGAAGAATACAGGGTTTCCCATTAAGGTGGCGTAAGGCTATACTTTTTAAGGAGATTGTGGTGAAAAATAGAGGTTTGTAGCCAAAGAATTGGAAAAAATATGGTGTATGTAAATCCAGTTGTATTATTAGTGTTCACAGTTATTATCAATTGCTTTCTCCGTGGATGTTGCTAAACTGTGCTACAGATGTCAGGTGCTGTAAAACTTTAAATACATTACAATAATTAAAAAAAACACAAATTCAACTTTAGTAGATCTATGGAATTGAACAGCTCCGCTATTTCCTACATAATCAAGGCACTAGTTTAAACGTGTTTCATTTTCAAGGAATTGTGCACCGTTGTTTTGGCTTGCTCATATGCCAAATGCATTCGAAATAAACATATATTTATTAGTTTGCTTACTAAAGAAACTAATTCTAATTTAATGCTCTACTTTTTTATAGTTTCAAAATGTATTTGCGTAGGTTGCAGTTTGTAGTTGAAATAATTGTTAATTTGGAGATAATAATCTCATTTTGATTGTGCAGATAGTTGTATAGATATATTTTCAGGATATGTATTTCGTTTAACTTAGCTTCTGTATATTTTCAGTTAAATTAAGTTTTTTCTTCTTGTTCTAATATTTGTGTTATTTTAAGTTTTTTTATTTTGGATGTAGTTTATCTGCATCATTACTGTATTCTATGTTGAGCGGAAGAGAACACCATTTGGTAGTCCTGTCACATGAATAAATAAATAAACAAATAGATAACTTCTAAAGGGTTCCTTGTGTATTCTGGGGTAAAAAAAGATGAAATGATGTTTTTTATATACCCATTTAGATTCTTTGATGAATATAAGAAGCAGGGTCTGACGTTTTGGGGTCTCACAGCTCAAAACGAACCCTTCCATGGTAGAGTCGTCTACTTCGGCTTCAACAGTGTAGGCTGGTCAGATGTTGAACAGCGTGATTGGATAGCAGATAATTTGGGTCCCACATTGGAGCGCAAAGGATACGGAGATCTGAAACTCATCATCCTGGATGATCAGCGAACCTTTCTGCCAGATTGGGCAAAAGTTGTAAGTAATGATTTCTTTTACACAAATATTCTAATTAATGGGCTGTTCTGCTTCTTGTATCTATCTTAGAGAAAATAATTTTCTTAAAATTAAATTGCTTGGTTATATGCTACGGTGTACATGTTGATCAAAGTATACTTTGTAGATGATGCTAAGAGCTTGAAAAGTAACGTAGATTACTTTTGAGATATATTTTCAAAAAGGTTGGGTATTCGGAACGAGACTTTGGCTATTTAAAGATTGTGTTTTAGCTTCATCTCTGAAACTCTTCTTCCACATTATTAAATGTATACGAAATAAGTAAAACAAGGCCTACTTATTTTTGTATGAAGCTATGTGTGTGCCCGAAAGCCTCTGGTAAACATATATCATTAAGCAAATAAAATCTTTGAAAATTATTACTGGTAAACTGAATATGCTTACTCAGTGAAACTTCGCGCTTATTATAATATGAGTGCTTGACAGATACTTTTGTTAGTTCTGAAGGGAAACAGAAAAAGTAATTTCAATTGTTGAATATAGAATTCATGTTAGTTTTGTAATTGCACACAATTTTTAATATAACTAAGAAATGAGCAATGCATTTAGGTGGATCATTTCTTGGACTAAAAACAAGTATAAAATGTTTACCTGGTATATTAGGGGGTATCAGAAGATAACTATAAATGAAATACAAAAAATACTGACTTAAGAATAAGCATGCACCCATGAATTTTCAGTCAGCGATTTAGTACATCTCTATTGTAAGCTACGAAGAGCTGAGAATTTCTAGCTCTTTAAACTGAAAAAAGAAATCAAATAAAAAAGGTAGAAAGCCGTATTATTTGACAACAAATTGGTTTTCTTATGTTGAAATGCTTTGCTGCAGGTGCTGGCTAACGAAAAGGCAATGAAGTACACCTCAGGCATCGGATTACACTGGTACTGGGATTACCTGAACCTGACTGCCTCTGATCCAGAGCTTACTCTCAGCCAGACGCATTATCTGTTCCCAGATAAGTTCCTACTTTACACGGAGTCTTGCAACTGTAAGTACCGGCATGATATCGTTAACATATTCGACGTATCAATACATTTGTACACTGGTGACAGAGTGTGTAGAAAGAAAAACGGCACTCGTGTTTTGATAGGTGTTTTTATACACGTGTTAATTTAGAAATTAAATTTCAGTATCTACAAATAACAAATACTTTGTCTCAAAGTGAGGTTACTAAATAAACTCCATTGTTTTCATAACAATAATATATTGACAGTTGCGACATCAAATAACACAGACCTGGGAATTGAAACCTTTTTTCTGCGACACGGGGTTAAACAGTTATCTAAACCTAATTTTGGTATGCCGAATTCAAATTTGCTTTCCATTTTTCGTATTTCCTATCGTTTTTTGCATGTAGAAAGAAAATATGTACAGTCTCGTGATAATTAATCGGAACACAACAATAACACAACATTTTACACGCTTTCGTGAATTTAATCATAAATTACTTCCAAATTACATTTCTTAATACTTAATGTGTCCTACGTTCTGTTTTATAAGCTCCTTTACATGATCAGGCATTAGTTCCACAAGATTGGAACATAAATTTTTGAGATCATGAAACCACATTGAATAAAAGCTAATATTTTGTGGAACAGTCGAAGTTTGCAAGTCTCTCTTTGCAAATAGCACACAGATCTTCTATGGGGTTAATGTCAGGCGAATTATCTGGCCAGTCAAACACACGAATATTGTTATCTTTGAAAAATATTTTCTCTTTCTTAGAAGTGTGACAGGTGGCTAAATCTTGCTGCAAAATTTCGTCACCTTCCGGAAACCTTTTCTGGAGTTCATGAACAGCTCTCACCAGTACTGTGATGTACTGATCACTTTTCATAATGCATTCAACTGGAATTAAAGGTCCTACTCCTTAAAAAAAAATCTCCAAAAATTTTTCTTCCCACGGTGTTTTACAGTCTGTTGAAAATGTGCTGAATTTGCAGGTTCATTATTTGCTGGGCGCACATGCTGAACCCTCTGACTTTGCACTTCGAAATGAGTCTCATCAGAGAAAATAACTTTTTCCAGTCTTACACTGTCCAATTCCGATGAGCACGCAGCCATAAAAGGGTGTTTCTTACGCATTGCTTGTGTAAGAACTTGTTTCTTCACAGGTTTTCGGGTTTTTCTTCCAACTGCTAAAAGCCTACGGCGGACGTTAGATGCATCTAGATTTACTCCTCTGTCTCTCAGGTCGCGAGTCAAGTCCACAGCAGTGAGCCTAGGATTTGTTTCGCTTTCTCTAAGAAGAAAGCGGCCATCAGTTGGTGAAGCTTTCTTTTTCCGACCACATTTCCCCTTTTTCTTTGGTGTGATGGTGACAGTTTCTTTGTACTGATGAATAATTCTATGTATAGTGGCTACACCAACACGGAACTTTGTAGCTATCTCTGTTTGCGTCATAGAAGTATTTTGTGCTAATTCCAGATTCGCACTTTGCTTCCTGGGAGTCGTATCCACCGAAGAACAAAATTTAGAAGTATTACAAGAGAATATTGTATTTTGTGCAATGCACATTTGAACTGAAAACCAACTGTCACCAACAATTGACATGTGAAACGACAAGCAACAATTGCCAGAGGGCATTTGATTTCATTATAAGCACAGTGCTGACAGTGGTTTGGGAAAATGCAGCAAAAGTTATCTTGTTCCGATTAATTCGCACGGGACTGTAATATCTGAGTTTATTTCTAACTTTTAAGTACAATTTAAAATGCGTGAAATAATGCTAACTAAGAAAGAATCTCAATTCTACAGATGGAACAGTTTACATTGAACTAGGACATTTCAAACATACCTTATGATTTTATTTTCTCCTGCACCTTGTTGAAAACGAATGCTGAGTTGACTTGCATTTGTGATCTTGAAGAGGGTTGTCTCTAATTAAACACCACCAGGATCGATCCTGGTACCTTGTGTCTCTCTCCATTATGTCCTGGTGGAATCTTTTTCCCTGTTCTTCACTAGCGCATTCAACTTTTCAGGAAGAAATTAAAGATGCGAATGCAGAAAATGCAATTTTAAGCTTATATTGCATCCGAGTGCCTTTAACTTTTCGAGCTTGGTTTCTAAGAACATGGTCATATTAGTCATCTCTAAAATTACCCCAAAACTCGTTTATAACTTCATTGGAGGAGTCCTAAGCTTGAAACTCTATGTCTGTCATGATATTTCTAAAGTGAACGTCCTTCATGAGTTTGCGAATCTGTGCATCCTCGAAAATGCCTTGCTTCACTTTTGAATCAGATAATTGGAAATTTCTGAATAAGATGTTGGAAACACGGAATAAGTTTGTACAAAGCTCTGACAAATTGCTTCATTATCCCTAATTTGATACGTAACGTGGTTAGTAAAACTTTTGTGTGAATCAGCGGGCGATTCATTACTTTTTTGACCCTGGCACCATAGTTTTCAAGATATGTACGTGATACGCATAAACTATTATTATTTTCGAAACCAGAGCATCCAATTTGACCATTATGAAGTAAAATATTCCGTGACGTAAAATTCTCTCAGGTCTGTGATAGGATATTCTTCAGATACTATTGTATATCGTTGCGAGATAAATGCACCCCTAAATCTAAACATTTCAGTTCTAAATTTAAATATAAATAAATATAAATATAAGAAACACACCCTGTTACAGAATCTTTAAGAAGCGGAATTTCAGAATACAATTTACTCCCTATAAGACTAACGCTTACATCCTAAGACTTGTGGTATGAAAATATAAAAGCTCATATATTAAGCTCACTTTCAAAGATTGTATAAAACAAGTATTTCTATTCCCTACGTTTCATACGTTTTTTCGAAATTTGCAAAACCATTCTACGTTGAAAAAGTTAATCAAAGGTATTTTACTTACAACCACAACAAGAAGCACAACATAGCTAACCAGTTTCATGTGAAAGAAGTACAACTTTTTACTTTCTCTACTACGTATAGTAAGTAGGGGAAGTATTGTATTCCACCCAAAAATTCGAATACCGAGATTTCACCGAAAATACATGTTTTGAGACCCCCTGAATCCAAAAAAAGCATTTTTTGAAACATGTCCGTGTGTGTGTGTCTGTCCGTGAACAGCATAACTTAGAAACGAACAGTCGGATAAACACCAAACTTGGTATTTAGGTTCAGTATCTTTCAGAGATGCGACACGAAGGTTTTCAAAAAAATACCCCCACCCCAGATTACCCTTTACATGGAACATTTTTCGAAAATTTTAATTTTCTCAAAAATGGCTCTAAAAATTTTGATTAAAATATCATATATTTAAGATATTTTTATGACAAATAAAATGTATATCTTGAATTTTCTGGGAATGTCTCCAAAAGTATTCTCTATTGTGAACGACTGTTGCATAACTGGTAAACCATAAGAGATAGACAAAATTCTACTACACAAAAAATGTGGATCACGTTAAAATACACAATTTATGTCATATACATTTTTTTGTTGAGTGAACCATTTTCGCTATATTGCTTGTTATTCCCTTAAATTTTTCAATACTTATTTTCTCAAATGGGAATACGTTATTCATTTTTTTGTCTTGGATATGCAAAGAGTATTAATCTGTGGCAAAGGGAATGGTGCTGCACCTAGCAACCAGCTATTAAGAGATATGTATGTGCTTAAAGGCTACTGTTTTTCTATATTGCCCTTGTAAATATATATTTCCCTTACATCTACAAGAAAATTAGCAATAAGATACAGTCTGCAAATGTTTATCTCGATTAACATGAATCAGATGGAGAACAAGCGTTTGTAAAAACAGTTTGTACAAGAGTAGAGAAAGTCATGTGAGTGTAACACATCAGATTTTTTATATTCAGTGTCTTAAAAGGGAACTTCCTATTTAATGCACGCTGTTCATGGTATTCAATTGTTTATGTTTAATAAGGGTCCCAAACTTAAATATCACATTCTATTTTTAGTTTAAATAATATTACTCAACTACGATGATAGAAACGTTTCAAAATTAAATAAACTGCTTCCATTCTAAGAACCATAAAGGCAACCGAAGGATGCTCACTCAACAGACAACGAAGTTTAGTTCTTCGGCGGTAGCTGCTATACTCGCACAACCATGGCATTCCTTATCGAATACACATGCTGCATAGCATTCCTTTGTTACTCGTTTGCGGCTAATTCATTGTTCTCTGATTGAAAAATTGCTTGACATAAATAAACCAGGTCTAAAAATAAGTTTTGGCCACTATAATTTGGGTATCTCAAGTTATTTATTTTTACATCGAAATTTCCCAGCCATTCAAGATATTAGAGAACATCTAACTGCTATCGGAGTCTACAGTCCTGAAGAAAGAAAAAAGAAGAAACCTTGGAATTTTATGAAAAATTACAAGAAGTAAAAGAGAACTACAATTAATATTTGGTTATTGCAGGAAATTTAAATGCAAGGGTTGGAAAGCATCCCATTTCTAAAATCGTAGGAAACTTTGGAGAAGACCATATCAACGAAAATGACAACAAACTACAGCAATTTGCAACTTTAGTGAACTTAAGATCACAAGCAAATTTTTTAGAACAAAAACATTCACAAATAAACATGGAGCTCGCATGTTCAAAGATCACTAATTGACTACATTATTGTACATAAACTAACGCCACAAGTTATACATACTATACCCTACCAAGGATGTGATATATGCTCAGACCATTATTTATTAATATACAAATTAGACTTATGGACAAAACGGAGAAAGACAAAACAAGGCTAAAATAAAAGCGAAATGAAACAATTTTCAAAATAAACCTATTCCATGAACCTATTGTCAGGAGGCTATGTTAAGAAAGATTAAATGATTTTCAGAAAGTAAAAAAGAAAATGAAGATATTGATAAAGAATGGTCCAGTATTACTGAATTAATAAAAAGAACAGCAGAAGATGCAATAGGAAGAAGGAACAAATACAGACGAAGAACTGGCTTAAGAATTTGGAATGAAGAAATTGAAGAAGCCATTGAGGACAAAACGGAAGCATATAAAAAGTTTATACAAAATAAAACTGAAGACTCAAGACAGAACTATAAAGGAAAAAGAGCATCGCAAAGGCTGTAACAAGAAGAAGATATCAACAATCATGGAAGAGCTTTATTAGCCAAATTGAAAATTATATACATGGCAGACAACAATTTGTTTATAAAATGATCAAGACATTACAAGAAGAAGAAAAAGATGAAGTCGGAATAAATAATATATCGGAAGAAGACTGGTTGAAATATTACAAAGAATTGGGTTCAAATCAGAAGAAAATGGAACTACAACAGAAGTTAAAGTAACACCTGAATTATTCATAGATTTAATTACTGAAGAAGAATTACAATTCTGTTTACGAAACATGAAAAACAGAAAACACCGGGACAAGAACACACAGAACTAATAAAATATGGAGGAATGAAATTACATGGATTACTTAGAGTCATTAATAAATATTGGCAAATGAACCCGGTATAATACACGCGTTATTACTTAGTTTTAAAAAGGAAAACAAAATCTATGTAACAATTATGGAGGTATAAGTCTGTCGAATACAGGATATAAGCTGTATACAAACATTATTAAGCAATGTTTAAATGTAATCACAGAACCATTATTATTAGAAAATCAAACAGCATTTAGAAAGGACAGATCCTGTATATACAATATATTTGCAATTAAGCAAATCATTGAAAAGAGAAGGGAATATAACACACATAGCTTCTATCCACCTAGAAAAAGCATTCGATAAGGCCAGCAGGACTAGACCCTGGCAAATATTAGATAACAAAGGATACCCAAAACACTTAATAGATGTACTCAAAAATATATATCAAGAAACAAAAATAAATGGTGTTCTAGGAAATGGACGATTATCACAAGAAATGATAATTAATAATGGTTTAAGACAAGGATGCAGTTTGTCTGCGCTGTTTAATATATATATATAATCTTGCTGCAAATTAGTATCTATAAATTATAAAAATTGACTCGCGTTTATAGTTTAAAAATTTCGGTCCAGAAATCATAGGTAATGGCATTCAGAGGAACGCAAATAATATCTAAGATAGCTTTAAATAATAAAGCGTTAGAAGAAGTTAGAAGTTTTAACTATCGGGGCTGCAATATAGCATACAAAACGTCGTCCTCCGTGGTGTAGTAGTTACCATGCTACCCTCTAGTTCTCGAGGTCGCGGGTTCAAACCCGGTGTACCGCGATGGATTTTTTCGGCTTAAAAATCCTTAGCATGGCTTCCTTTGGAAGGGAAGTAAAGCCGGTGGTCTCGTGTCGTAGATTTATGGCACGTAAAAGAACCTCAAGCCTGATAAAGAGGCATCTGAGCAAAGTTACCGGTCTTTCACGCCCAGTATAGAATGGGACGCTAAGGACCACAGCAATTAAAGAGCGTCCATAAATAAAGCTCAATTTCAATTTCTTAGCATACAGAATAAATAATGAAGAGAAAAACAATAAAGTAAGTTCTAATATATTTGTGGAATAATAGCAAACACTTTGAAAAGAAAAACTCAAAGAGAAATACAATTGAAATTTTACAAGGAATGGTAGTTCCTGTTTTAGTGTATGGTTCGGAGACATGGACTATAAAGAAAGAGGGATTGGAACAAACTTCAAGCTGCAGAAATGAAATACCTCCAACAGTAGAAAGTTGTACAAGATCAGACCAATTAGAAATGAGGACATAAGAGGAATTAAATGTATTTTCACTAAATAACAAAATATTAGAATAAGAGAAAAATGGAAAAATCATGTGCAAAGAATGCATAATTTCCACATTCCATTTCAAACATTATGTACAAACCACCAGGTTATAGAAACATTGGAAGATCGTTGAAGCGATGGAGGGAAGTAATTAGGCAGGAACGAGAGACATCTCCTAAACCATGAAGTGTTGATGAATTTCTCAGCAGTATATTTGAAGTAAAAGTGTTATTTTCTTATTTGCTGATCATGGATAAAAGCTTACATATTAAGTTTACTTTGAAGTGAATCGACACAGTACACTGTGACAAAATGTTTTCCTCTTTTAGGTGCAACATAGCTCTCGGTATGGTAAGAAAGGTTTTTAAAATAGATATTTTGGGGAGTTGGGTGCATAGATCGTAAGTTTATGATAATATGCTGAAATTTTGGCGCGTGCACGCATCCGACTATGAGTTAAAAGTAGTCATATGGAGGAGTCTCCAATAATTTGAGCACAGCACGGCATGTACACCAAAATGGGCTCTTTGTGCATCCAAAGTGACTCTGGTAGGAAGGGACAAAGGTAGACTCGCTGGGGGATCAGATCCGGACAAGCAAGGACGAGGTTCCTAAAGCTTCCAACATGGTACCATTACTGACGCCGGTTACCTCTGCCGGAGCCACCCGCAACCTGGAGTCCCGGAATAAACGACACAGCTCCCAGGAAGAAAGCGAGCCCTAGTAGTCCCGCCAAGTGCCAGGGAAGCTCAAATTCCATCCTACTGTCACAAAACAACCGCCTCCGCCGCCTGGTCCTACAACACGCAAGGAGCTACAGCACACAGATGAAAGTAAATTATGGGTATAGGAAATGGTGGACAGAATTCGTGGTAGAAAAGTTACCACCCCAGCATTCGCCCGCAGAAACCACAAATACCCGATGATCAGAGCGGCCGGCCTGACAAGAATCCAGCCCGGGACCTTCACTCGTATGTTACCGCAAACCATCTCGGTTCGATCCTACTGTCTTAGTACCCAATAAAACAATATAAGGGAACGTTATTGAAATTAAAATAATATTTTGTTATAAGCAAGTATAAGCAATTATACACACGTTTTATCCACAAATTTGTTTGTTAAACTGCCCAATGCAAACACCTGTGAATAGAAGGGCAGATATACCTGTATGCACTTTAGTTGCAGAATACTTGAGTTGATAAGTGTCACGTTTTTAAGTTTAATGTCAGTCGCATATTGAATTCTACATTTTATTTTGGAATTTAGTTGCTGAGGTACCCGATCGGGCATCTGGAGTGATGCTGGGAGATTGGGAACGTGGCGAAAAGTATTCCAGTAATATCATAGAGGTAAGTATATACACATGTTGCCAGCTTATATAATTTATCTCGTGCATCTTTTTATACTATTTCAGGCTATTTTCTTCTATCTTATCGGTGACTGTATGAAATGGAAGTTATTAGTATGTTATTAAATGTTATTAGTATGAAATGGAAGGATCATGTTGATAGAGAGAGAAAATAGATTACAGAAAAACATGAATTATCAACCGATTGCAGAGATATCTGGGTAGATCTCTTAAGAGGTAGATAGGTGATAGAGAACACCTAAATCCTGAAAGGGGAAGAAGAACTATCTTTTTATAGTGAATTTTCTTAAGAGTGAAGGTTTGGATATAAATCTCGTCTTCAAGCTAAAATGAACTCTTGTATTCATTTTTTTCCCTGCTATCCTAATCCAGTTTCCCTACAATGATATAATTAAAGGCTTAGAATGATGAACTCTGTGGTTTGCCTTTGTTCAAATGCCCGTTTTAGTAAACGTTGGAACTAGTTTTGCGGACACTTTAAATGCCTTCATTAAGACAATTTTATATCATTTATTTACTACCATTAATTTTGGTATAATCGTTTGAACTTATTATCAAAACCGATCTCAAGAATAAGCGCAAACTCCACCATATCCAAGCTCGGAGCATTTATTCCTATTTCCATGTCAGTTAGCTACGCGATCTCTAAGAACAGTAAACGTAATGATTCTTCCCATTTAATATGGAATAAATAGGTAACTTTTTTCTTTTTACTTTATCGCTTACCTATAGTAAGTCGGAGAAGTATTACATTCCACCCAAAAATTGATGCCGAGATTTCACCGGCAATACATGTTTTTTGAGGTGCCCCGGATCCAAATAAAGCATTTTTGAAAGTATGTCCATGTGTGTCTGTGAACAGCATAACTCAAAAACGAAAAGTCGGATAAATACCAAACTTGGTAGTTCACTTCTCTTCCTAGGATGCAACACGAAGATTTTCAAGAAAATCTCCACCCGAAACTACTCTTTACATGGAACATTTTTCGACAATTTTGATTCTCAAAAATGGCGCTAACGATTTTCATTAAAATGTCATATGTTTTAAGATATTTTTATGGCAAATGAAATGTATATCTTGAATATTTGGATGTTTGAATGTCTCCAAAAGTCCCCTTCATTCTGAATGACTTTCACGTAACTGGTAAAACAAAAGAGATAAACAAAACTTTACTACACAAAAATGTAGAGCCCGTTAAAAAACAAAATTTATGTTACACATATTTTTTTGTCGAGTGAACCATTTTCGAGATGTTTCTTGTTATTTGGTTGAATTTTCCAATACTTATACCTTTTTTCAAATAGGAATTCGTTATTATTTTCTTTATGTCCTGGACATGAGAAGAGAATGCAATGCTCCACATGCAACCAGCTCTTAAAAGATTTGACTATCGTTTAAAACCCATCATATTCCCCTTGCACCCACAAGAACATTAGCAATGAGCTTCTACAAATGTTTATCTCGATTAACAAGAAGATGGAGAATAAGCGTTTGTACAGCAGTAGAGAAGCTCATGTGAGTGCAACACATCAGAATTATTTATATATGAAGAAGCTTGATGGTTTAGGGAGCCAGTAGTTGCATCAAACCCTTAATTGGAATCGGTGCTGTATAACAATTGCTTTTATTAATTATTGTGAATTTTAATGAAAATAATAATCACAGACTTTTTCCGTTTTGGACTACCTTAGAATGACTCTTATATATTTACACAGTTTTCCTCTATTCATCTTGCAAAAACATAATTAAGCTTAAAAAATCTCAATGGGTGGTAGAGTTACTAGTTCTCTCCTGTTTTAAAAACAGATCAGCAAGCCCAAATAAGATACGGGATAGAGTTTATAAATCATGAGCAACTTTTAGTGTAAAACAATAATTCTCTTTTTAGTTTTTTTTCTATAAAATACTAGAAATATGTGGACCAATAAATATTGTTATATATAAAAGGAATTGGATTTTGCGTTCAAGAAATTTCGTTATACATGCTGGCTTAAAATTCGACTTAATGGAAGTCCGGGGCAATATCCAAATCACCTTTCATCTGCCTTCTTTCGTCAATGGATCACCCAGATTTGTTCAAGGAGACGAAGTTATTGAGGCCTTTGTGAATTACAGACGTGTTTTTAAAATAAGCACCGATGTATTTTTTTAAATCATAGCAGAACTTTGTTTTCTAAATACTTTATTATCAATCATTACCTTACACGTTACACCTTATACTACTACTTCACATAGTCTCCGCTGTTTTTCAGGCAATTGTCGTAACGAGAAACCCGTTTTTGTATGGCTTCTTCAAAGAATGATGCCACCTGTGGCGAAAGCCAGGTATGTACTTCCAGTTTCACGATATTGTTGACGTTGAAATGTTTTCAACGAAGGAATTTCTTCAGACGAAAGAAAATAATAAAATCGCCTGCTGCCAAATCCGGACTGTAGGGAGAGTGCTCGAATTGTGGCCAACCAAATGATGCGATAAGATCTTGAGTTTGCTTGGCTGAATGCGGCCGGACATTGTCACTCATTGTGTCCCTATAAACACTATTGGCGATGAATGTTTGCTGGCGTAACATTTCTCATATTGAGAAAAACGAATCGCTGATTCACTTCACAGTCGGCGGGTCGTTCGATTGCTTGGAACATTCTGAAATGCTCTAACAACAGGAAAAGACAAAGTACGATCGCTCACAGCTACGTCTGGCTTCCTAATAAATGGCGTAAGTGATCGTGCATACTGAAAATTGCGCCTGCAGCGCTTCAGCGGTAAAATACTAAAATGGTGCTAACTTTAAAAACACGCCTCATATATCCGAGTGATTATATTTCTTAACAAGGTTGAAATAAACTTGTAACAGGACATGAACCACTGGGTGGCTGGATGGGTGGATTGGAATTTGGCACTAGATCTGCAAGGAGGTCCGAACTGGGTAGGTAACTTCGTGGATTCTCCGATCATTGTGAACGCCGAGAAAGATGAATTTTACAAGCAGCCCATGTTCTACGCCCTAGCTCACTTCTCCAAGTTCGTGCCTCCGGGTTCCAGACGCATACACAAGGAGATGTCTACATTAACCCTGGTGGAGGCTGTGGCTTTTATCAGGCCTGACAAAACCGTTGCGATTGTTATCCTCAACAAGTAAGTTGAGCATCTTTATCTAGTTCTTTCAAAACAATTTTACCTTTAGATTTCTAAGGATATAATAACGATGATGCACAAGCCCGAAATTGTATTCAGGTGAAGTAGTTTATTACACCAGTTAGTGAATATTTTTACTCTCCCAAACTGCTACGCTTACTTTTTCGGGAACGTTGTTATACTAATTGGTAAAGTAAGGATTTTTTAATTTGATTTATTTTGGGTCGCTTTAACAACATGTTCATATCGCGATCTTTTAGATTTGCAATAGAGAACATGATAGTAAGATACATTTACACTTTACAATAATTAAAAAGTGGTGTATTTCCTTATGAACATCAAAGTCGTTTACATTTGATCGTGGTTATTTGGAGCTCTTAGTAGGTCACTGAAGCCAGCCTGAAGTCTCCACCTGGTACATTTTGGACACTACATCAGGTTGTGTTGTACAGTAAGCGTTGCATTACAGGTCTCAGTTTGATAGTGGTTCTTTATTGAGGATGGATGAGTTTGCAGTGACCAATTCTGAGGCGAGTAATTACTATTTGTTCACGACCTCCAAATGTTCGGACAGGTGAATCATGTATTCATATACAGTAAGAGCTTGCATTTAGCACTACTAGGTTTAACCCTTTCAGCCCTTATGTTCATAACACCGGAGATGTGTGTATAGATCATCTTTCTACAATACAGAAAAATTTGTAAGAAAGCTTTAATTTTGGTAGGTTCCCTATCTTTGCTGCTCCAGATTTGGACAGTTTGATTACATCTATATATGTACGCCCGATTTACTAAGTAAAAGCGTACATAAATGTTTTCGCTCCTGCACTGTTTTATTTCAAATATGAAGCAGTTATTTGACCACGTCAACGTTCACGCTCGCCATTTATCATTCTTTTATTTTGGCGTACATGCATTATAATATAGCTAACCCCAACATTATAATCCTTGATCAGTGCTTTAGCCAACTGAACTATAGGTAAAGCAAGTAGTGGTGATTAGAAATAGGCACAAGAGGAAGAAAAATTGCCAAAATGACATTTATTGCCATTATATGGCAGCTTGAAAGAAAAACCTCAAAAATGAAATACACAATGCCAAAATATCTATGTCTATAAACCATTTAAAGCACGTTTAGTCATCATTAGATTAAAATATTATTATTTAAGTTTAATGCATGTTTAGTAATAAGTAAGGGGCGGATCAGAGTGACCGTTTTTATGAGGTTATTACTTACCTTGTACTGTAGTCTTAGTTGAAGATGTAAACAACGGGCGCGAGCTCGTAGCTGTTGTATCAAAAGAAGGCGTGTACTATGCTGTACTTGACGACTGTTAATGTTTTTACTCCGTTGTAGAACACTACATTTTACATACATAAGTAAAGCGAGTACTACATAGTCTGTGTGTTGCAGTGGACAATACTTTACATGCGGAGATAATGAACGTTCTCCGACACAAGCTATATCTTGAAAAACTCTTTTATATCGTAAGAGGTAATAGTCGCATACGAATAATACACTTATATCACTGCTTGATATATGTCTTACTCTGTATGCAAAGCGGAACATCACGTCTACTACGGTGTATGTCTTTATCCACCGTCTATACCCAGGGAGCAGGTGACAGTGCATTATGCTCTCTGCATCGGTACTTAAAATCACGAACCAGGTCACTCTCATGCGCCTTTAGTGTTAAGATACAAAGAAAAATAGAATAAATAACAATGGTTCTGTAGGCTTTTAATATGCTGAACTCCTTAAATTGAAGAGACAATAAAAGGTAATTGGATTTAACACTGGCTACAGTATGTTACAAGAAGGTTTTCATTTTTTACTTTCTCCACCATATGTCTAGTAAATAGAGAAACTATTGCATTCCATCCAAAACATTTGATGTCGCGATTACAATTAAAATACACATTTCCACATTTTGAGTCCCCTTAAATCCAATAAAGCTTTGTTTTTTTTAGAAAAATGCCATGTGTGTGTGTGTATCTGACTCTGAACAACGCAACTAACTCTTCCAAACATGGTCACGAAGCTTTTGAAGAAAATCCCCCACCCCAAACTACCATTTACATGGATGTTTCACTATTTTTATTTTCTTAAAATGGATTTTGGATTAAAATAAAATGTCGTGTAGTTTTATATGTCTGATAAAAATAGACAAAAACGTATTACATAAAAATATAGATCTCCTTAAAACACACAATTTATTTTAAATAGATTTTTGTGCCATCAGGCATTTCGAAGATATCCTTTGTTTGTTTGTTTGAATTTTCAAATACTGTCATTTTTGAAGCACTGTCACCATATCGTGGAAAGAGTTGCAGCGAACCTCTAGCAAATATTTGACTGTGGCTTGGGTTTCCTGTATGTGTTTGTACCTACAAGAAACTATGTATGAAACTATTTCTGCAAAGGTTTATCTGATTGACGTGAAGTAGGTAGAAAAATAAGGTTTTGTAAAAATAGTTTGTAGAAGATATACAAAGTTAAGCGACATTGGGTAGAGAAAGTCATATGAATGTAATATATAGAACTTGTTGCATATTCTCTCAGTAATGTTTTGTACGACAAAGAAGATTGCTCCACAGCACATGCTGTAATGAAAGAAAGTTTAGTAGCTCAACATTACAGGCATTTCATTGCTCTTAGCTTTTAGGACCTCGCTAACCTGATGGAGGCTAGAGTATTATGGTTTTGTTTTCAGCGGTATATACAACTTGGTAGAAACAGTTTTTCCAACTGTCCCGGAAACTACAGCATACCTTTCTGCATATTAGCTTCCTGTAAAGCTGTCTGGACGCATTATTTGGCAAGTCCAGTTAATTGTTAGTGGAAGCATAACGGAGGTGGTAGAAATATGAAAACAATAAATTTTACAAAATGTAAAGTGCTATGGAGATTCTAATGAGAAATATAGATATCTTTAAAAAACTTTTAGACATGCGAATTGAAATCTAATTTATAAATTATAAACATATTTATTCATATAATGCTAGTAGTCTTGATTTAAAAAGTATCTGATGTGTTACACTCACATGACTTTCTCAACTCTTGAACAAACTATTTTTACAAACGCTTATTCCCCATATGCATCATGTTAATCGAGATATCGAGATGTTAATCTTATTGCTAATTTTCTTGTAGATGCAAGGGGAATGGGTAGGTTTTAAGCGATAGTCAAATATTTTAAGAGCTGGTTGCTATGTCGAGTATTCCATTCTCTTTGTATTACCAGGACAAAATAAAATGAATAACGAATTTGAGAAAAAGTATAAGTATTGGAAAATTTAATTGAATAACAAGCAATATCTCGAAAATGATTCACTCAAAAAAATGTATATGACATAAATTGTGTATTTTAACGCGATCTACATTTTTGTGTAGTAAACTTTTGTCTATCTCTTATGGTTTACCAGTTATGTAAAAGTCGTTCATAATGAAGAATACTTTTGGAGAGATTCCCAGAAAATTCGAGATATACATTTCATTTGTCATGAAAATATCTTAAACATATGATATTTTAATCAAAATCTTTAAGGCCGTTTTTGAGAAAAATAAAATTTTCGAAAAATGTTCAATGTAAATGATAATCTGGGGTGGGGGATTTTCTTGAAAACCTTCGTGTCGCATCTCTGGAAGATGTTGAATCTAAATACCAAGTTTGGCGTTTATCCGACTGTTCGTTTCTGAATTATGTTGTTCACAGACACACACAGATACACTCAGACACAGACACGGACATGTTTCCAAAAATACCTTTTTTGGATTCAGTGCACCTCAAAACATGTATTTCCGGTGAAATCTTGGTATCGAATTTTTGGGTGGAATACAATACTTCCCCTACTTACTATACGTAGTAGAGAAAGTAATAAGGTTGCACACTTTGCCTGTCTCTAGTTATGCTACGCTATCAAGTTTCAAAGTGTTACGCACCCTGGGACTTTATTCCCATATTCATCTTTACAAGTGAGAGGCGACTACAATTCCGCCATGGCAGAGGAGAATTCCTGAGTGTCGTGAAGACTACGGGCAGCGTTGGGTTAATTTTAAAACGAAAGGAAGCTTCCGCAGTCTATGTATTCAAACAGTACATTTCAGTGTCCTTCAGAAATCACCTTGCTTATCACGATGATGATTACATTGTTCCAACTGTTGACTATTATCATACGGCCCCATCTAATAAAGCGGCAACGCTGTTAGCTAAGGGCACTGGTTCGTGGTAGCGCACTGCTTCCATTCCGAAACTCCAGTCCCTGCTATTGCGCCGCTTCTCTCATACTCATCAAAGTCCACTACATGATTCCAAGGTTGGTGTTTGGTGAGCTGTGAGTGCGGCTAGAATTATTGGCCTATTTGCTTTTACAAAACAATTAATGCTGCACGATACCAAGCCTTAATGTTGGAGACGTTTTTGCCTCAATTGACAGATGAGCGAATGCACGGAGTATTTCAACAAGACGGGGCTACATCTCGGACTTCTTTGGATACAATTATTGATGTCTTTGCTGAGGCTGTGATCAGTGTGGGAGTGTGACTCACCGATCCCTGTACCTCACGCCTTGCGATTTTTTTACTTGTGGGTGAATTTAAAAGACAAATTTTATAACCAAAATCCCCAAACATTACAAGAAGTGTAAAATAATATATGGGAAAAGGTACCAACAATTTCCGTAGAAGAGCTACATTATGTAATAATCTGTTAAGATGCAACAATGCCTGTCTTTGAGCACAAGGAGAACGTTTCCAACGTCATGTTTGGAAAGTTAAGCAATATAAAGGACATTCAATATTGCTATTTGCAAAAGAATAATGCCACTATTTGGTTTTGTCGTTCATCCTATTTGTTTTGATACATATGATGGTTCGCGCGGGAATGAAGTGTCTGCAGGCGAGTGGCGCTTACCCGAGACCCAGGTGCTACTAGCAGCGTTGCTGCTTAATGTGATGACTCTGTACTTTATGGGCGTCGTTTCTGTCGAAGTTGTCATATTTTTGAGTTAATGTACTTCCATATTTCTGCATTATTGTTCGTGATAGTTTATGCGTGATTTTGGCGTTACAACTGACATTCTATATACGTTGATATGAAAACATTAATGTACGTTTTAATGTTTAGTTAGCGTGAACTGTCTGTGCAGTATACCCGAGTTTAATACAAGACGTACTTGCGAGCTTTCTGTGTTTATAAACAATTTTGTCATCTCCATGTGTTAACATACTCTTACATTTTACAGGAAAGACGAGGACGTGGATGTGTTCTTGAAGATCAATGAGACATCATACGCTGTCGTCATGTGCCCAGAACATTCTATGCATACAGTGCTGTATAAAGCGAACAGTCACAAAGATTCGCAGAGAGCTCGTTGCAAGCCTGGATGTCAGGGATTCTGGTCGTAATGGACAGGGATATCCTGGGCCCGGATATAGATATTTCATGCTAAGTACACGTTATTAGTTTCAATAGACAGCAAATCAACACCAAGGATTGACCAAGAGCTTTTACGAGAGTGCTATCTATCAATTTCTGTTAAATACAATCAGTACCAATATTAATAATTCACTTTGGATAAATAAGTAAGCGAGTCAAACGGATAGCCTCAATGTTTACCACTGCAACACAAAATAATATTAATAATAATAATAATAATAATAATAATAATAATAATAAAAGATGAATATGTAATAAACTCAGTCCAGTTATTTCTTGTGGTGAATGAATGAAGCCTGATGAATTCCTTTAAGGTCAAAGACCTCGCTGTAGAGGGGTAAAGCTATTTTACATATCTCTCACGGTGATCTACCGTAAGAAGTAATCTTGGGTCATTGGCATCTGTCTGTTAAATATAGTGCACAGTTGACTCTCTATCTCTCTCTTCAACTCTTCCTGCATCTGGCGAATCTGGACCACTGTGCCCATGCTTTTTCTTTGAAGAGATCCGCCAATCTGCATCTTGGATTTCCGCGGTGTCTTGTGCCTGCATATGGGTCCCATATGGTTGCTTTTATCGTCCACCCGTCATCCGTTAGTCTTGCGACATCCCCCCACTTCCATTCTTCCTGGTGGTTTGTTGTGCGGCGTCTGTTGTTGACATCTTTTGGAGAGTTGTGTTTGAAATGTCCTTCAGAGTTAAGGCTGGTTCACAACCAACGAGAACGGTAACCAGAACGAGAACGAGAAAGTTGAAATACATGTATTCAAATGGGAATGTTCACAACCGACGGGAAGCCCTCCCGGGCCCCGGGAACGGGAAAGAAGAGTTGTCCAACTTTTAACTTTCTCGTTCTCGTTCCCGGGCACGGCATATTACATCCCTATTGTGCATATTAGACTCTTCACTCTAGAGGTTATTCTAAGCGGCCGTGACATGAAACAGCCACTAGTGCTCTCTATAGTCGCAAGCTGGAAACATGAAACTGGAGGGAATTAGTAGTAAATGTGCTTCCTGACCTCATCCCGATACCCGCAAATGTAATCAGTGTTGGTTCCTCTGGTGAAGGCATCATTTGTAGTTTGTTTATATGCAACTCAAAACTGGCTATTACCTGAAAAACAATGGCAAAAGCTACAAAGAACAGCTAAAACAGGTGGAAATGAAAAAAGAACAATAAAAAATTTTAATGTATGCCATTAAATAAAGGAATGAAAGTTTGGCATAACTAGAGGGATCGGAAATGTAGTGAATATACATTTAGATAATGTTTACTCTATCGAATTTTGACCTTGGCTAGGCTAAATTGGAAGTAGGTGAAAAAATGTCATTGGTCAGTTAAAACAAACGAAATCCCAATGCGCAAAATCGACTTTCACTTTGTGATCGATATGCATTCGTTACCGGGCTGTTGTGAATCAAAATTTCTTGCTTCCCGTTCTCGTTTCCGTTCTGGTTACCATTCTCGGGCGGTTGTGAATCAGCCTTTACACCTAAGATTATCCTCTCCATTTTAATTTGCCAAACTTGGAGCGTATACTTCAGCTTGGTGGTGAGAGTACAAGTTCCGCAGCCGTATAAGGGAGTTGAAAAAACACGGGTTTCTAGTGTTTCAAATTTATGCCTCCGTTTGAGTGACCCGTCAAGCAATATGAATTACAGAGACCAGAACGCCTTCAAGCGAAAGCTACTCTTCTGTTTATTTCTTTCTCTATTTTCTGATGGAAGGAGAGTAGTTGCCCTAAGTAGATATACTCATTTAGATATTGTAGATCCATTCCATCGAATCTTATTGAGATTTCTGGGCCATTTGACATGATTTGTGTCTTGCGTTTGTTCATTGACAGGCCTGCAGTTTTACTTATTTCCGATAATTCCTGCAGAATTGATGTAGTTCTGTTGGAGATCCGGCGAACAGTACATCATCAGCGAATCTTAGACTGGTTAGCCGGCTCCCGTTTATGCGTATACACCGCCAATTTAATTTTTCTAAATGGTCTACATTTTTGTATGACCCTAAAATGACCATCATAACGTCCTCCAAACAAAACATGACTAAAGAGATTTACTTTCCTCCATAATATCAATCAACTTTTATGAAAGACATTTCTTTCTACAACGCTTAGATTTGGAGATTGTACAGTCTTAACTTAAGTGATCTACCGGTATGTGGTATATATATTTACACTCAGTGTTGCTGTCCTCAGATACGTGTTAGCTACGCTGTGAGGCTGGTTTGCTACAGACTAGGTAATATAGTTTTCCAGGTCCGTAATTGCTTGAGCAGAACAATTTGTGAAGGTATTGAAGTTCACTGAAAATATTCCATTTCGAAAGGGATCCAAAGAAAACAACAGTCAAAATAGTAGATATTAGATATTATCTAGGTTTGGTACTAGGCGGACATTTGGGACAGGTCAGCACCTGTAACACCACCGCGGGTGTTACGAGGCAAGCCAAATACGAGTGGGGTCATATTGTAGCACAAATTGTAACTGTTTTCCACCAGATGCAATTCAAGCGAATTTAAGCTGCAGAGCTTGAAATAAAACTATTCCCGAATTGTAGGCACTAACAATTATGCTTAAAAGTTAAAACTTTCAAAGAAGTGATTTGCATTCGGAAAAGTCAAGCAATTATGCATTTTTACATTCTGTACTACGTATAGTAAGTAGGAGAAGTATTGTATTCCACCCAAAAATTCGATATCGAGCTTTTACCGGAAATACATGTTTTGAGGTGTCCTGAATGCAAATAAAGCATTTTTTGGAAACATGTCCGTGTGTGTGTGTGTGTGTGTGTGTGTGTGTCTGCCTGTGAACAGCATAACTCAAAAACGTAAAATAAAATAAATACCAAACTTGGTATTTGAGTTTAGTATCTTCCAGGCATACGACCCGAAGATTTTCAGGAAAATCCCACACCCCAGATTACCCTTTACATGGAAAAGGTTTCTAAAATTTTTATTTTCTGAAAAATGGCTAGCGATTTTGATTAAAAGTCATATGTTTAAGATATTTTTATGGAAAATAAAATGTATATCTTGAATTTTCTGGAAATGTCTCCAAAAGTATTCTTCATTGTGAAGGACTTTTGCATAACTGGTAAACCATAAGAGATAGACACAATTTTACTACACAAAAAATGTAGATCGCGTTAAAATACACAACTTTGTGATACATTTTTTGTTGTTGAGTGAACCATTTTCGAGATATTGCTTATTATTCCCTTAAATTTTTCAATACTTATTTTCTCAAGTGGGAATTCGTTATTCATTTTTTTGTCTTGGATATGCAAAGAGTATTAATCTGTGGCAAAGAGAATGGTGCTGCACCTAGCAACCAGCTATTAAGAGTAATGTCTATGCTTAAAGGCTACTGTATTTCTATATTGCCCTTGTAAATATATATTCCCCTTACATCTACAAGAAAATTAGCCATAACATAGAGTCTGCAAACGTTTATCTCGATTAACATGAAGTAGATGGAGAATAAGCGTTTGTAAAAATAGTTTGTACAAGAGCAGAGAAAGTCACAAGAGTGTAACACATCAGATTTTTTAATTTTAAGTCTAGTGGTAATAGTAAGAACTCCTTCCATCCTTTCATATTGGAGGTAAATTTGAGAGCAGTTAATATGTACGTAAGGAATGTACTTGTGTGTCAGTTATCGCATCGTGGTACTACTTGCTGTTTAATAGTAATGAAGCATGGTGCAACTTGGGTGCATTTAGGGACCTCTTTCGCTTTAAACAAAATTTTTATTCGAGTGTTCTACGAGCAGAAAGTTACTTCTCTTCTGTTTATAAATTATTTCAAGTATGCAGCGATTGTAAACTGAGTCAGTTCCATTGTTTATCGCGTTCTTAAGATGATTGAAACTGTTATTTGAAACGAAGTACCTTATCCTGATGTCTCACCACAGTGAAAATTTTCGAAGCCCATGATATACCATAGCATTTCTTTTTTCAGGCAGAAATATGTACTCATGTTTACCATGAACTTTTGACTCTGTGAAAAGGTACCATCATAACCTACAGGCTTTGGGAAATGGTGGCATATTTTATAACCCCTCCCGAAACAGTAACTGTGCTTAAATACTGGCCATCAAAATATCCTTGTTTTGTTCTGCGTGGTTGTAACTGAACAGGGTTCGCACATTTTAATTAATTATGATAAAACTATTTATCCGAGGAGCTAGAGAAATATTCTCTATGAACTTTAATAGAGAACTTGGAGGAAAGTTGCGTACATAATACGAATTGTTGTTCTGGAAGCATGTACATGTTATCCCAGTATTCTGATATCGAGAATACCCGTCCACAAATGAGTTCTCCACATTTCCATAATATGTTATATTAATAAAAATCATAGAGAATAGGAAAAAAAAAACTTAATACAGGAAAAACGTATACACCGGTAAAACATGAGATTTATGGCAAAAGTTGATCATTCCGAAATATTAACAATTGTTCCTTTATGTCTTTAATTTCTCTACTACGTACAGTGAGTAGGGGAAGTGTTGTATTCCACCCAAAAATTCGATACCAAGATTTCACCGGAAATATATGTTTTGAGACCTCCTGAATCCAAAAAAGGTATTTTTGGAAACATGTCCGTGTGTGTGTCGTGTGTCTATCTCTGTATGTGTGTCTGTCTGTCTGTCTGTGAACAGCATAACTCAGACATGAACGGTCGGATAAACACCAAACTTGGTACTTAGGTTCAGCATCTTCCAGAGATGCGACACGAAGTTTCGGTAAGGAATTAGGAAATTAGGAAAGTATAAATGCGGTAATTAATGTCTGGTTATTCATAATTTCACCCATTTCACCCGCCCTCGTCCGATATGCCCTATCTACTTGAATCATAATATATAAAACAAATAAAAAATACCTAATTTTCATATTGCAAGCATACCTTGGACATGCTTGTTGTTTACTTTCCGAATATACTATGTAGGAGTTTTACACCGGTTTTATTTTAGGGGCCAAGTGCATGAACGTCTGCTAATACCTACGGAGAACAATTTCATTCATTCATTACCTGTTTACCCTCCTCTTATGTAGCACTTACACCCCCCAGGGCCTACAGGCGGGTGCCTGGGGTCAGAGGCCCGTCGAGGAGCAGACACTCATGGATCAGATAGAACAACCAGGATGGGTGATCAGCCCGATGCCCGGTATGGGATGAAGGAAGTAGATGAAACGAAATGTTGGTGAAATGAATGAAAGGAAAGGTGATGATGGAGCAGTTGGTGGAATGAATGGCGGGGGAAACCGGAGAACCCCGAGAAAACCCGCCCAGGAGCCGCTTCGTCCACCACAAATCCCACATGCAGGTCCCTGGGATTGAACCCGGGCCGCCTTACCGTGAACAAGCGGCTGCAAAGTCTTTACGCTTGTTAATCCAAAATACTGGTGCACCAAAGTTTAATACCGTCTACTGATTATGTTTAGCTAACTTGCACTCACTAGGATGCGACCCCGCACAGGAGCTGAAAGAATCGCAATTTCATCTAGTTTCGATAGTTCATTTGTTTTGTGATTATGTGCACTGTTGGCTGCCTTACCTGGAATATTTAATTGTGTTTATGAAATTAGAAATGCAGCTTGTGAATAAACTCAAGGAATCCAAAGTTTTATGGCATTCGAACAAGAATTGCGTTTTGAACTTGTTTTAAAATATAAGAGCATTATAGAAAATAAAAGAACCGATGGTATTTCCATACAAAAAAGAATACATCATGGACAAGACTCTTGGAGGTATGAACTATATAACCAGACTGATTTCTTCCATCACTTCAACCGTGGCCATTGGAAATTTTATGTAGTATCACTCAAGGGTGCTATTACAGCAGAAACATTGTGAATAAATTGCACGGCAATTGTTCTGTGCAGTTTTTCCAGGTAAGCTATTACATATTAAATGCAGCATGACTGTATCTATGGCTTCGTTAAACAGAGTTAAAAGCGTAAAATAATTAGTAAGGTTACCTAGCAACTGTTTTGTAGTAGATGTTAACGTTTCCAGAGTTGACTTACCCACCGTTTTAAGGATGCTTTCTCTTATAGTAAAAATTTTGGTTAATCACAAAATTAGCCCTTTTATCGATAGTGCGCGTGCACGTAATGAACCTATCATAGTTAGGCAAATCCGCTGGATTGCCGATTTTTATGTTCTTATTGTTTACTTCCCGCTCACATAAACGTAAATGCTAGGCAGTGTATTGTTGATAATGCGTTACACCAAAGAAAATCAATTGTGCTGGTGTACTTTGGTGTAACCACTGGTTCGAATTAACCTAAGCTTATATTAAAAATCAAATCATAACCTAACTTCCCGTGAATCAGAAACCTAAGCTTATATATATAGCGCGTGAGTGTTCTCATCCTGCGGTTTGGTAACTAGGCTACACATCATTTTACAGACGATGCGATATTGAAGTTGCTGACCCCGCATTCACCACCCGCTGATTAGGATTACGGTGGTATTTGATCTTAACGTTCTCTAATAGCGCAATAATTCTCGTGCTGGAAAGTCATAGTGAAGGTTGGAAGTTCAAATCACACCTGCGACTACATGAGTTTTTATTCATTTCTTGCATTTATTTATGATGTTCGTAAAGCATGTTCTAACAATTAATAATTTGTGTTTTAATGAGATTCACATAATTAAACTAATTAAATGAAACGACACTTCCATACCCAACTATCAGTTCTCGTTAAATTTACTAAACATAAAAAGTACTTTCAAGTGGCAGTATTTGAACCCGGGATCTTCACCACTGAAGGCCAACACTGTTGCGCTACCAGTGCAAGTCGCAGTACAAGAAAGCGAGCAAAATAGTCATTTCGGCCGAAATTGTAACATCGCGATACAGTGGACAGTGTTAACGGCATAGTCTGTCATAGTCATACGCCGCAACTGCATAACTTCTCAATCCGCAGGCTAAGAAGACTCGCCCGGAATAATTAACCTAAGTTTATATAAAACAAAACTAAACATAACCTAACCTCCCGTGAATCAGATACCTAAATTTATATAAATATGTATTATAAACATCACTAAGAAATGCACACTCGCTGCGCTGACATATTTTGATGTAACCGCTGTATACTAATTAACCGAAGCAATATTAAGGCCGATATTGCGAATCAAGGGGTGAAAAAAGTATTCGTTATTCACAAAAGAGAGCACTATTTGTTAATCATATGTTGGCAGCTCTGCAGTTCTGAAAACAAGATGAACAAAGCTCAGCCAGACGGAGGAACTGGCACCTGTCGGGAAACTCTGATATACTAGCGGTGCTATTGATACAATAGTTGATTGTCGTAATGTGGTAAGTACTCGATTCACTGGAGTGGGTGATTTCTTTGATTAGGGTACTCAACCTCTTGTACGATCATGGAAGTTCCTATCAAAATGAAAGAGAATGAAATCTGCTTATAATGCTATGACGCGCATCTAATACCAAAGTCAAAATATATTAATAACACTCATGTAAGCACGTTTATGCTTTATTTCTCTAGGTACAAAGATCCGCTAGGTCGAGGTCCTAAGTCCCCCTCCACTTTTAGTCTTATCCTATCCTGTATGCCGTCTGTGACTCCTAAGGTCATAACGGCGGCTTTTTACCTTTTGAAACAATTGCTCAAGCAGTGACGCTCACTTGCTTACAGTGATGTAAACCTATGGGGTGGTATTATTTTGGTTATACATTAAATTCTCACACATTCATACTGCTTCATACTATCACACTCTAGGGAGAGTGGGGAATAATTCTAGAAAAAGAAAGATTCCCAACCTCCAGTCTGGAATCGTCACAAAAAGAGAACCCGTCTCCATATTTAAATGTTGCTTTGTATTAGCTATAGTTTTTAGAATATTAGTTCGGAAAATGGTTATTTTAAAATTTTTATTTTGATGAATTTTTAATTTATGAACCCCTAACAAAACCAATGTAAAGTTTTACTAAATCTTGCTTTGTTCCAGCTGTGGTTTTTAGTAGTTTATTTGAATAGTGTTACATCAGCATTTATCCCTTTATTGAAGAAATATTGCTACATATGCCACTCTTCCTCTAATTCCTAAACAGGGATTTTATATCCTTGTCACAAGGCCCTAAATGAAAGCTATTTGAATAACCGAGGTCGTTAAGGCGAGGCGAAATGGACTAGCCATCTATTCAAAGCGGAATGTGCGAATTCGAAACCCAGCGAGTGCAGTCAAATGTGAATGTGGTAAAGGATGGGGCGGATCTATGCAAAATAAGCGGTGTGATGGTACGCACGGATGACGTCGGCTCGGTTGTATGGCTCTTGCTTTTTACTCTATATAAAACGCTAGAGTAGTACTTAAATGATACGGTATTTTTACTTTCTCTACTACGTAGAGTAAGTAGGGCAGGTATTGCCTTCCACTCAAAAATTCATTACCGAGACTTTACCACAAGAAAATCCCCCACCCCAGATTAATTTTTTCGAATTTTTTTTCTCAAAAATGGCTCTAGGGATTTTGCTTAAAATATCATATATTTAAGATATTTTCATGAATGAAACAACATCCTTCAAACGGCGGACAAGTCAAAACCTCTGGAAACGTTGACATCTACTACAAAACAGTTACTAGGTAACCTTACTAATTATTTTACGCTTTTTAACTCTGTTTAACGAAGCCATAGATACAGTCATGCTGCATTTAATATGTAATAGCTTATCTGGAAAAACTGCACAGAACAATTGCCGTGCAATTTATTCACAATGTTTCTGTGTAATAGCACCCTTGAGTGATACTACATAAAATTTCCAATGACCACGGTTTAAGTGATGGAATAATTCAGTCTGGTTAAGTAGTTCATACCTCCAGTGAGTTTTGACCATGATGGATCCTTTTTTGTATGGAAATACCATCGGTTCTTTTATTTTCTATAACGCTCTTATATTTTAAAATAAGTTCAAAAAACAATTCTTGTTCGAATGCCATAAAACTTTGGATTCCTTGACTTTATTCACAAGCTGCATTTCTAATTTCATAACCACGATTAAATATTTCAGGTAAGGCAGCCAACAGTGCACAGAATCACAAAACAAATGAACTATCGAAACTAGATGAAAGTGTGATTCTTTCAGCTCCTGTGCGGGATCGCATCATAGTGAGCGCAAGTTAGCTAAACATAATCAGTAGACGGTATTAAACTTTGGTGCACCAGTATTTTGGATTAACAAGCGTAAAGACTTTGCAGCCGCTTGTTCTCGCTAGGTATTAACATACGTTCATGCACCTGGCCCCTAAAATAAAACCGGTGTAAAACTCCTACAGAGTATATTCGGAAAGTAAACAACAAGCATGTCCAAGGTATGCTTGCAATATAAAAAGTAGGTATTTTTTATTTGTTTTATATATTATGATTCAACTAGATAGGTCATATCGGACGTGATCGGGTGAAATGGGTGAAATTATGAATAACCAGACATTAATTACCACATTTATACTTTCCTAATTCCTTACCGAAACTCCAACAATAAAGCAAATCCCAAGGGGACGATATTCACTCTGATTGATATTCAAACAAAATAGTCTTACAAATCTGAGGTGTTACACTCAGATGACTATCTCTACTCTTGTACATACTATTTTTACAAACGCTTATTTTCCATATGCTTCATGTTAATTGAGATATCGAGATGTTAATCATATTTCTAACTTTCTTGTAGATGCAAGGGGAATTGGTAGACTTTAAGCGATAGTCAAATATTTTAAGAGCTGGTTGCTATGTGGATTATTCCATTTTTTTGGATTACCAGGACAAAAAAGAAAAAAAAATGAATAACGAATTCCCATTTGCGAAAAGTATAAGTATTGGACAGTTTAAGGGAATAATAAGCAATATCTCGAAAATGGTTCACTCAATAAAAAAATCTGATGTGTTACACTCACATGACTTTCTCTACCCTTGTACAAACTATTTATACAAACGCTTATTCTCCATATGCTTCATGTTAATTGAGATATCGAGATGTTAACCTTATTTCTAACTTTCTTGTAGATGCAAGGGGAATTGGTAGGCTTTATGCGATAGTCAAGTATTTTAAGAGGTGGTTGCTATGTGGAGTATTCCATTCTCTTTGCATGCCCAGGACATAAAAAAATCTGATGTGTTACCTCACATGACTTTCTCCACTCTTGTACAAACTATTTATACAAACGCTTATTCTCCATCTACTTCATGTTAATCGAGATAAACATTTGCAGACTCTATCTTATTGCTAATTTTCTTGTAGATGTAAGGGGAATATATATTTACAAGGGCAATTTGGAAATACAGTAGCCTTTAAACACATGCATATCTCTTAATAGCTGGTTGCTAGGTGCAGCACCATTCCCTAATCCCACAGATTAATACTCTTTGCATATCCAAGACAAAAAAAAATGAATAACGAATTCCCATTTGAGAAAATAAATATTGAAAAATTTAAGGGAATAACAAGTAATATCTCGAAAATGGTTCACTCAACAAAAAAAAATGTATATGACATAAATTGTGTATTTTAACGCGATCTACATTTTTTGTGTAGTAAAATGTTGTCTATCTCTTATGGTTTACCAGTTATGCAAAAGTCGTTCACAACGAAGAATACTTTTGGAGACATTCCCAGAAAATTAAAGATAAACATTTCATTTGTCATGAAAGTATCTTAAATATATGATACTTTAATTAAAATCGTTAGAGTAATTTTTGAGAAAATTAAAATTTTCGAAAAATGTTCCATGTAAAGGGTAATCTGAGGTGGGGAGATTTTCTTGAAAACCTTCGCGTCGTATCTCTGGAAGTAACGAACCTAAATACCAAGTTTGGTGGTTATCCGACTGTTAGTTTCGGGGTTATGCTGTTCACAGACAGACACACAGACAAATAGACATATGCGGAGACACACACAAGGACATGTTTCCAAAAATACTTTTTTTTTGGATTCAGGAGGCCCCAAAACATGTATTTCTTGTATAATCTCGGTATCGAATTTTTGAGCGGATTGCAATACTTCCTCTGCTTACTGTACGTAGTAGAGAAAGTAAAAACGAGGCAAACGGCTGCGCATTTACATATTCGCCTAGATATTTGTTAAGACTGAATATTCTAATGCACACTTATAAAAGTACAACAAAAGCAAAGATTAGCGTTACAAGTGTCACATCTACAGGAATACATTCTTGAATAGATTACACGTTGCAAGCACAGAAGTACTTAATAACATTTTATTTTCATGGCACCTGTGTCGTGTAGCGTTTTCGTTTCCGGCTCTGGTACTAAGAACGGGCCGTATCCTCGCCTTCACTTCTGACTTGCTCCAGTAGGTCCTTTCATTCCACCGCCATTCCCGTCATCACGATACCAGCGGAGGCAACGGGGTGACTACGCCTCAGAAACGGGTCCATTCATTGCTTGGTGGAATGAGGTATCTCCCGAAGGTATAGACCACATGGAGAGCGTTTGATACGATAAAAACTGCAATATTTTAGTTCCAAGAAGATTTTTGGGAAAATTCAAAAAAGCTTTTCGGAGAAGAAATCTGTTGTGAACACTAATATCTTTACCTATGCAAAATTTACATCTGTCTTATTTATTATAGTACACTCGTATAAAAAGTGATTCTTCTCTCCAACTTATTACTTTCTCTACTACGTATAGTAAGTAGGGGAAGTATTGTATTCCACCCAAAAATTCGATACCGAGATTTCACCGGAAATACATGTTTTGAGACCCCCTGAATCCAAAAAAAGCATTTTTGGAAACATCCGTGTGTGTGTGTGTGTCTGTGTGTCTGTGTGTGTGTCTGTGAACAGCATAACTCAGAAACGAACAATCGGATAAGCACCAAACTTGGTATTTAGGTTCAGTATCTTCCAAGGATGCGACACGAAGGTTTTCAAGAAAGTCCCCCCACCCCAGAGTACCCTTTACATGGAAGATTTTTCGAAAATTTTAATTTTCTCAAAAATGGCTCTAACGATTTTGATTAACATATCATATGTTTAAGATATTTTTATGACAAATAAAATGTATATCTTGAATTTCCTGGGAATATCTCCAAAAGTATTCTTTATTGTGAACGACTTTTGCATAACTGGTAAAGCATAAGAGATAGACAAAATTTTACTACACAAGAAATGTAGATCGCGTTAAAATACACAATGTATGTCATATACATTTTTTTGTAGAGTGAAGCATTTTTGAGATATTGCTTGTTATTCCCTTAAATTTTTCAATACTTATTTTCTAAAATGGGAATTCGTTATTCTTTTTTTTGTCTTGGATATGCAAAGAGTGGCAAAGAGAATGGTGCTGCACCTAGCAACCAGCTATTAAGAGATATGTATGTGCTTAAAGGCTACTGTTTTTCTATATTGCACTTGTAAATATATTTTCCTCTTACATCTACAAGAAAATTAGCAATAAGATAGAGTCTGCAAATGTTTATCTCGATTAACATGAAGCATATGGAGAATAAACGTTTGTAAACATAGTTTGTACAAGAGTAGAGAAAGTCATGTGAGTGTAACACATCAGATTTTTTTGTCTTTGATATGCAAAGAGTTATAATCTGTGGCAAAGGGAATGGTGCTTCACCTAGCAACCAGCTATTAAGAGATATGTATGTGCTTAAAGGCTACTGTTTTTCTATATTGCCGTTGTAAATATATTTTTCCCTTACATCTACAAGAAAATTAGCAATAAGATAGAGTCTGCAAATGTTTATCTCGAGTAACATGAAGTAGATGGAGAATAAGCGTTTGTAAAAATAGTTTGTTCAAGAATAGAGAAAGTCATGAGAATGTAACACATCAAATTTTTTTATGTCCTGGACATGCAAAGAGAATGGAATGCATCACATGGCAACCAGTGCTTAAAATATTTGACTATCGCTTACAACCTACCATATTCCCCTTGTATCTACAAGAAAATTAGCAATAAGTTTGACATGTCGATATCTCAATTAACATGAAGCATATGGAGAATAAGCGTTTGTAAAGATAGTTTGTACAAGAGTAGAGAAAGTCATGTGAGTGTAACACATCAGATTTATTATCTAGAAATGGTTTCAAACTAAGCATTATGTACTTAATTGCACGCAACACGCGAAAGGTGCATTTGAATGTTAGTTGTTGGATCAATATAAAGGTTCTAGGGTTATTCAGAGAAAATTCAAGATATGCATTTAATTTGTCACATTTTCTAAAATATGTTACATTTTATGCAAAATTAAAAACTAATATTTTTTCATGTGAAAGTAAGTCTGGGGGTTGGAGGCGAGTAATTTTTTGACAATCTTTATCTGCCGTGCTTAAACGCGTACAGGATCCATGCCTACCGAATCCAGGAAACTTAGCCGGTAATAACCTTTATGCCTCCCGGGTCGTCGGACCAGTGTAATAGACAGTAGGATTGCGGCCACTCTTCTTGGAACCCTTTCCTCCTCGGAGTGGTAAGAATATCTTAAATTAATTTTCTTCATTTCTGTCTAGAGCACATCTTTTTATAGTAAACCTATCCTCCCAAGAGATTGAAATTACAGTGAGTCGATGGGGAAGGAAAACGCTACATCGGAAAGGTTACACTTTCGGATTCCAAAAATGTTTAAAATACGACGCAGCGCGATGGATGTGAAACATAAAAGGTTGCAAACGTTTCTTAAAACCCCATCCATTGAAGATACAGACCATGTCCTGGAGAGTCAAGAGAACCACAATTAAGCGCCACCATCTAGTGACAAAATCCAGAAGCAGAAAGTATTTTGTTATCTGAAGAGAAAAGCTACGGAGGATATATACGAGAGACCATCAAAAACTAATATATACACTACGTGATCAAAAGTATCCAGACACCTGGCTGAAAATGACGTACAAGTTCGTGGCGCCCTCCAACGGTAATGCTGGAAGTCAATATGGTGTTGGCCCACGCTTAGCCTTGATGACAGCGTTCACTCTCGCAGGCATACTTTCAATTACGTGCTGGAAGGTTTCTTGGGGAATGCCAGCCCATTCTTCACGGAGTGTGGAACTGAGGAGGGGTATCGATGTAGGTCGGTGAGGCCTGGCACGAAGTCGGCGTTCCAAAACATCCCAAAGGTGTTCTATAGGATTCAAGTCAGGACTCTGTGCAGGCCAGTCCATTACAGGGATGTTATTGTCGTGTAACCACTCCGCCACAGCCCGTGCAGTATGAACAGGTGCTCGATCGTGTTGAAAGATGCAATCGCCATCCCCGAATTGTTCTTCAACAGTGGGAAGCAAGAAGGTGTTTAAAATATCAATGTAGGTCTGCGCTGTGATTGTGCCACGCAAAACAACAAGGTGTGGAAGCCCCCTGCAGGAAAAACACGACCACACCATAACACCACCATCTCCGAATTTCACTGTTGGTACTACATACCCTGGCAGATGACGTTCACCGGGCATTCACAATAACCACACCCTGCCATCGGATCGCCACATTGTGTACCGTGATTCGTCACTGCACACGTTTTGCCACTGTTCAATCGTGTAATGTTGACGCTCCTTACACCAAGCGAGGCGTCGTTTGGCATTTTCCTGCGTGATGTGTGGCTTATGAGGAGCCGCTCGATCATGGAATCCAAGGTTTCTCACCTCACGCCTAACTGTCATAGTACTTGGAGTGGATCCTGATGCAGTTTGAAATTCCTGTGTGATGGTCTGGATAGATATCTGCCTATTACTCTATACGATCCCCTTCAAATGTCGGCGGTCTCTGTCAGTCAACAGACGAGGTTGGCCTGTACGCTTTTGTGCTGTACATGTCCCTTTACGTTTCCACTTCACTATGACATCAGGAACAGTGGACCTAGGGATGTTTAGGAGTGTGAATATCTCGCATATAGACTTCTGGCACAAGTGACACCCAATCACCTGACCACGTTCGAAGTCCGTGAGTTCCACGGAGCGTTCCATTCTGCTGTTTCACGATGTCTAATGACTACTGAGGTCGCGGATAATGAGTACCAGGCAGTAGGTGGCAGTACGATGCACCTAAGATGAAAAACATATTTTTGTGGGGTGTCCGGATACTTTTGATCACGTAGTGTAATCAACTGAAGAGAGAAAACGCGGAAGAACTAACCACTAGAGATATCGACACTTTACTTAAGTCCATGTACAACGCTAGGCGGAAAATTCTGCCAAAATTACCCATAAGTATACAGGAGTTTCATGGTGTTCTGAACACATTAAGTTTGAAAACTACAGATGGGGATGAATTGTTGCTGCACAACGATACTGAGGTAAAAACTGTAATATTTATTGAATCCGAAAAGCTGAAAATACTTAGTCCAGTATGTCAACATACGAGGTCGGCCTGTACGCTTTTGTGCTGTACATGTCCCTTCACGTTTCCACTTCACTATCATATCAGAAACAGTGGACCTAGGGATGTTTAGGAGTGTGGAAATCTCGCGTACAGACTTCTGACACAAGTGACACCCAGTCATCTGACCACGTTCGAAGTCCGTGAGTTCCACGGAGCGTCCCATTCTGCTGTTTCACGATGTCTAATGACTACTGAGTACGAGGATAATGAGTACCAGGCAGTAGGTGGCAGCACAATGCACCTAAGATGAAAAACGTATGTTTGTGGGGTGTCCGGATACTTTTGATCACATAGTGTATTTTTGTGTTTTAAAAGAGTTTTTTCATTTAATGTTAGTTATTTCTCACTTTGGAGAGGGATACCACAGGTTTTACTTATTACTCTTTTAGACACGCCAAAAAAGTCTTAGCAGTATAAACTAATTGTGTTTTGATACAATACATCATGTAATAAATATCCACCTACAAGCATAAGGGAAGACATAACAGGTGAAAAAAACAGCTAAGCAACTCTGTAAGACTTAATCCTTTACTTCATAACACTGAGAAACGCCAAGGTACCACTGAGATGTTTTGAATCTTGAAATCCAAGGAATGTTTAATTCTTCTCAAGCTGTTTACTAAAGAGACTGAGGGGCCACATCGTAACTTTGCTTATATGGTATAGCCTTTTACCACTGTCTCCAAGACTGTGACATCACTAACTATCTCTATTGGATACTTCAAGCTCATTAATCAAATTATATCAATTATTGTGATGGTTCCTCAAAATATATATATCCTGTATTGTGATATATATATATATTTTATATTGATATTGTGTATATCATGTAGTTCACTGCAGAAATGGAATACTCATTAAATATTTTAAATGTGACGTGAATCTGTCACCGCTATCTTCAGTATCGACGTGTCTCTTATTGATCGTAGTCTATCGCTGTTTTAGTTTCATATATTGTGAACTTGTCCAGCTTTTTTCTCCAACTGTTACTTATCCAGTTCTGACTGTCACTGTTTTGATCTGGCTCCACCTTCAGTGACATTTTACTTAGTTAAGTCACTTCACTAATGTGAAGTAGTTTGAGTACCCCGTCACTTCACTTCTTCCGGACGCTTTACTCGCTGGGGAGTAGAGCACAAGACTTCTATAACCCTCGCTCCGCAATAGCACTTTCTGCACGTCACAGCATCATCACCAACTCGCTTGAAGAACCGCACTTGATGGCGCTGCAGAAACACGCTCACCGAGGCATTGATCAAAGGAACTGGCAAAACATAGGCAATTTTTTGGCTAAAGTGCGCGAAGCTAGGTCAAATTTGTTCAGTTAGACAAAGGTAATTTATCTCTATTTTCCTTTTTCTTGTTCACCTTTGTTTTGTTTTCTTTTTCTGTTGTTTGTTTTGTCACCCTGCTTGTATCTTAAATATGCATGTAAGGTCAATGACTCATGCACTAAATACTTGTGCAATAACTTCAATGATTTTAATCCAATAAAGGTGCCTATCTATCTTTCCATCTACCTACCTTCCTACCTACCTACCTACCTACCTACCTATATTAACAGGTGTTGAGTGTAGCGGAAACAGCTACGAACTATGCGAGCTTTCTCAATGGATTCTTTATTTGTAAGATTTTTTTAAACATTTACAATCACACAGCCAGAACTACAGACACTGTGTTGATCACAAAGGATAACGGAATGTGTACCTTGTTGAAAGTAACGAACGGGTTAGAGAACAAACCATTAACTAGTTTATTAAAACTAGTAAACCATAACGAACATACATGTGCAGGAATCCAGAATATGAATAGACTTGGTCATCACGTAATTAAATATCAGAATAAACTATTCAATAAAATTCTTAAATGCAATAAGACTGAATTAAAATCCAAAGCGCTATAGCTAAAACCGTGCAATAGCCACAAAGCCAGACAGCCAAGACTGTTAGTACCATATAAAGATTATTATGTGATTCTCACATTTGCCATGTAAGTATAATTGGCGCAACATTTCTAGACATGTGGAATCTTAATGACAGCTATGAAGCGAGTTACTTACCAGATCAGGAGGTGACCGGTCGTCTGCATGCTGCAGGAGTGTGTGGGACAATCGTTGTCAAATATCCGCACTCCGGTTGTGCACTGCATTGCACTACACTGCTTGCACTGATAAACTTAGCTATATACAGTATATTTACATTCACTGCTGTAAAAAGCGCTTAATATAACACATGTCAATCATCTGGTAGGTAGGTGATTTGTCAATTTGAGTGTTATGGTAAGAAATATTGTCAATAACCAGAATGGACCCAGCAGGCATATTAGATATCAATATGGTGTTGATTCACTTCATATAATTTTCTGTATACCTTTCTTGATGAAAAATCTCCTGTTTTGGCTGTGACTTGTAAAAGAAGGGCATTTGGAACGAAGCTGATCTTTCCAACAGCATTAACAATAATTTGTATTTGCGCTTTGGCAAAGGTGCCTGCAAATCTAATTCCCTTTCGGCACTCCAACTTTAAGACGTTGTATGACTACTGTGTATGTATGAATCATCTTCATACACTATAGTTCGGCCCTCTAATTTATACCTCTGAGTAGGTGCTCTTCCAGCTGATTTCGCATATCGTGCTTTCCTATTAGAACTCTTCTATTTGATTTCCTTTTCTTCCACTTGAAACCTAAATCTTTTATAATTTTTCTGGTTTGTTGTACCAGCTTGAAAATTTATGCTGACTTTCAGCTTGGTCAGCAATCAGCTTATTGTTGGTACAGTTTTTTCTTCCACATAGAAATTGTGAATCGTGAGCCGAATGAAGCATTTGTCTATTTCTGTAACACGTTTAGGGGTCTTATATTTCTGCCCAGGTGTGTCAAATGGTACTCTTTCATGCATATGTTTTTTTCTCTTATCTTTGAGAACTCTGCTAACGGAACTCAGTGATAAATTAGTTGCTTTGGCTAGTCTTTCTTTCACTCTCTTAAGGATTTTGTGGAACTCGGGTGAACATATATTTTCTACCCTCATCTCTGCTTCTCGCTTCATGAAGTCGAGTACATTTGCAATTATTTCCTGGCTTTGAATATGTAATACCTTACCACTTAACTTTGAAAACGTAGGAGCCATGGTTATAAATATAACATTATTTAGGTACAGCTCTCTTTGAAATTACAACAGATGCAGATACTTTCTATGCAGACTGTATGTGTTACACACTGTATGCAAAGGTATTATATCGCTTTCGTTGATTAAGCTAAACATAAACCATTTCTAGGTTCAGGCAAATGGGGTGGCAATAAGGGTCACGATTCCAGAAGTTTTGCGCCAGCTATAAGTGTATAGGTAAGGCCAAGTAAGTAGGAGCAGAATGCAAGACGCTAGAGCTAAAATATAAGCATATTTCACATAAGTTTCCCGTAGGAAAATATAACCACGGCCTTATAAAGCTCTGTTAAATCCAAGTACTTATTTCGTATTTTCAGAAAACCCAAAACTATAGATCAAAAACGATAAGCTGATAATGATCTTTAAATAATGCAACTATTACCCATTATTTCAAAGTCATGAAGGAACTAATATGTAACGTGGAATGTTGAGTTAAGTGAACATTAATTGAAGGCTTCCAATATTATCAAATTAGAGTAATTCTTCACACGCTTAATCATGAAGACTTCTCCTACTAACTACAATAATTAAAGGCTGTTCAAGATGGAAAACCGTCATATACTTCCTGTATATACGCAAATTGATCAAGTTCAGACAAATGCTGAAAAGGCCTACACAACCTATCCATACTTCGTGAATCACAAGATACATTAAGGCCTTAAGCTCATTAGTATTCTCAAAGTTCTTTAAACAATTAATTAACCTGACACCTAAAGAAGCATAGCTTTAAATATCACGAAGTTGAAAGCTTATACAAGGCAGTGTTAAGTAAACAAGTTAATGACGAGCTCTCAAGTTCAAGGAACCCCTAGAAAATAGTGAAGCCTTCAAAAGTACTGGTAATAACATCCATATGTAGTTATACTCAGTGAAGTTTGTAATTGAATTAATCTCCCAAATACTTTGTGCAGTAAAAATATGAATGCCTGTCTTAAATAACAACAATGACTGTTACCCAAGCTCCCAAAAACTTAATAGCTTCCTTATGTGACAACTACTGTTGAAGCTTTAGTTTGCTGAATTACTAAATTGGTTAATCTCTGAAATGCTTTAAGTAATTAGAGAATTAACAGCTCTCTTAAATAACAACAAATATTAGAACTTTGAACAACTAAACAACCAATAGGCTTCTTAAGTGAAAACATTCATGAAAACCGCTGACTTTATTCATATCTCAAGCTGTTTAAACAGCTGAACGATTAATGCTTTAAGTAACGAAAAGCATTAAAGCTCTAAATTGTTTAGTCTACTAAGTTTATTAATCTCGCAAATGTTTTTGAACAGATAAACAATTAATTTTTCTTATGAAGCAACTACAATCAATGCTTTGAAGAACTAATTACTAACTTTCTTAAATAGCAAGCATTATTATTAACGCTGCAAATTGTTAATTAATTTCTTTATTAAATAATAACAACAATTAAAGCATTTGGGCAGCTAAAATAAATTGATAGGTTTAATGGCAACAACAACTAAAGCTCTGGAAAGATTTAATAATTAACAGCCTTCTTAAATGGAAAGCTTCGTGGAAGTTTAAAGAGAAGTAACTGAAATACAATAGTATGGATATTATCTGAAAATAACTATGGTAAAACTATAAATATTATCTTATTTCCTTAATAATTATGGTTAAAAAAGCTATAGTGATTTTAAAAAAAAATCCCCTTTCAGATAAACCTTCCGAGACCGCATTTGAAAATCTCATTACAGGCAAGGTAACAAAATCACAACGTTACATACGCCCAGTCTAAGCTTTCTGCACAACTCTCTTTAGCGTAAAACTCTCTAACTCACCCGACGCGAGCTAGAGCCTCGCGCACCAGGCAAGTGGCCAAAGCGTTATCTAGCGAGGGAATATTGGCGCTACACAATCCGAACTACATAACTAGCATTTTGACGCGAAATTTTCGGAGGGAAATTGAAACAGCACAGTTTGAATCAGTGTAATTTTAATATGTATTATAATCGAAAACCAAGCCCACATTCTACTGTGGGGCAGCCACTACCCTCCCGAGTGAATATTCTCCCCATTTAAAGAGAAATGTGCGGTTGCCGAAAGTTTGTTTTTCTCATGATTTTCTACAAATCTATTATATATAGCAAAAAGTTGCTCATAACTTGGAAAGGTAGAATCAGACTGAAAAATGAAATGCCTTAGACGAATTTGAACCTGGATTTTCCTCTTTTCATACGGTTGCTGTAATCAATTGAATTACCACCGTAACATGCCGACACGATATTAAATTTCCCAACTGACTCGTGTTTTTCCTAGTAAACCACAAAGAGATCTCAAATTCATTTTGAGATGCTATACCCCAATGGCAACTTACAGTTTCATAAGCACTTAAAGTCCCAGGCTTTATATTTTAACTATTAGGTCAATCAATGGTAACTCAATGAATAATGAAATCTCCTGAGCAACCGCACGGAAAGCGAAGATCCGTGGATCAAATTCCGGCTATGACAGAATTTTTCAGTCTGGATTCTATCTTTCCAACTTTCTATACGCAGGTTGTGTGAAGGAATAATTAATCGCGATGCTCATAAATCTTTTCTAATCTCTTTGAGACCGTTTTAAAAGACGAATTAAATCAGCGCCGTTTATCCAAATTTAGGCTAGCCGCAACATTTTCTTATTTCCCCTTTTAAAAGCCGTCTTAGTTTTCACTCCAGGACGCAAAGTGACCAGCTAGTATATTTCTTTCACTCCTATAGTATCGGAATACGCCAATGCAAAGGTCGGTCTTTCCTATCTCAATATGTGAAAGAAACCTGTGCGGGCATGTGTCCCACACTCTGCCTCTGATCTTTGCATCTGGGTTAGTACCGGTAGGGATTGAATTGTCAAGCACTGGAAAATATCATATTTATGTTATAACTGAGTAGTAAGTAATATTTATATCTGACTGCTGGAGTTTTAAAATAACGTATAATTGATTTTGCAAGAAAGTAAATAAAATGTTTGTTAGGTTTTTACCGACTTTTCCATCCATACTTCAGGCATTTCATTACGACCAATAGCGTTTAGCAATGCTTCGGATTTCGAACAATCACTGTCTTTTATCTTATACTATGCTTGCAAGGATGCTATTCCATCAGATAAAACGTCAAATCGTTACTGAGCCGTGATATTACCAAGGTCACGTAGCCGTATCTGCAGCTAAATCAATGCTCGTAGCATAACTAATCACTTCTGGTCAATGAAAAATATGCGCCTTTATTGTGTTTTGATTTTTGGATTTACAGGTTAACTACACTGCCGTTTATGACTTTTCAAATCTATATATGACCTTTGAGCCCTAATATTAAGTATTTGGTGTGGCCTCCATGCGCTGCAATTGGAGCTGCTATACGCCGTGGCATTGAATCAAAAAGGTTCTGAATAAGTTCCTGAGAGATTTCCCTCTATGCAGTTTGTATTTGAGCCCAAAATCCGTGACACTGGTTACCGGAGGGCGTGACGCACCAGGTGCCGACAAACCACATCCCAGACATGTTCGATGGGCGACATATCTGGCGAACGTGCAAGCCAGGGAAGCAATGGTACCCGTCGCTCTTCGAAGAAGACTTGTACATTCCTCGTAACATGTGGCCGGGCATTATCCTGTTGAAATGTGGTCTGTGGAGATGCTTGAAGCAGGAGAAGTACCTCAGGCTCTACAACCATATCCCAGACATGTTCGATGGGCGACATATGTGGCGAACGTGCAAGCCAGGGAAGTAATGGTACCCGTCGCTCTTCGAAGAAGACTTGTACATTCCTCGCAAAATGTGGCCGGGTATTGTCCTGTTGAAATGTGGCCTGTGGAGATGCCCGAAGCAGGGGAAATACCTCAGGCTCAACAACAGCCGTTAGGTACCGGTTGCTGTTCAAAGTGCCCTCAATTCGTAGGAGGCGTGATCGGTTGTTGTAACCAATGGCGCCCCAAACCATCACACCTTGTGATTGTCCGCTAAGCCGCTCAACAATGCAGCCCTTCAGGTTGCACTCACCACGGTACCGCCAGACACGTATGTGGTCATCACTGTAGGACATGTTGAAGCGAGACTCATCCAAAAAGACTACATTTTGCCACTCTGTACCCCAGTGACGGTGTTCACATGTCATTGCAGTCGGAGGATCTTGTGGTTTCTGAACAATGGAAGCCGACGTAATGGCATGCATGCAACCAGTTCAACCTGCAGCAGACGGCGACGAATCGTCGATACAGAGAAGTTCACACCTGTTGCAGTGTTTCAGCGTCGAGTCAATTTTTTGAATGGAGCTGTACGGTCCGTTATGGCCATACGGTCATCCGGTGCTGTGGACATGTTCCGTGGTCCAGTACCCGCTCTTCGCTGCGTACGACCTTCATCTTTCCACTGCTTCCACACGCGCATCACTGTCGTAGCAGCATGCCCTGTACGAGCCAAAATGTCACGTTATGACAAACCCGCTTCCCGAAAACCGATCATTTTTCCCCGTTAGAACTCTCTTACATGCCGATATGGCTCCCTTTGAAATCAACGAGGCATAAGGGCACTCACTTTATTGTTTCCACCTTGTTTGGCATCTCTGCGCTGACTACACTGGGTGTAACACTGACCGACACGAGAGGGCTCTGTTCGGCCCATGTGTACCGCATCTCTCTACAAACTTAATCACTTATTGCTTGCACACTCTTCTACACTTGCACCAAGTTTGGAGTTACTCGGGAAATTGTTTCCAAACGGCAGTGTATTTTCTCATTTTCACTCCTCGTAGCTTCGGTTAGTGTTGTGCAACATATTCGATAATCCATTCATCAATATGCCGTAAAATAAAATAAGTATTTTGTTTGTTAACCGCGCCTGTTAATTAGCAGGATCATATCAGCGCCGCCGGTGCCCCGGAATTTCGTCCGGCAGGAGTTCTTTTACGTGCTAGTATATCTACAGACATGGGGCTGTCGCTTTTAATCACACTTAAAAGCCATCGGTTTGGTCCAGGTTTGAACTTGCGACCTTGGCATCAGAAGGCCAGCGCCTAACCAATTGAGCCACCCAGACCGACATTAATAGACAGACAGCCGTGATTTGTAACGGACACAGTGTGATTTGCTTTTATACTCAAATAGGAAAATAATTATTATTTATATCATTTAATCCATGGAGTGGTTTTAATAAATCCCTTTCAAAATGAAGAGTTTCATGTAATAAATTCGCAACCTGATTGCCTATGACAATAATTGGGCCTATTGGATTGGGTTGTGCAGCGGAGGGAATACGGCACTGGTCCAGGCCTATACTCTATTTGTTGTTTTCTAAGGACATAAACATGCTTTTAATAGTATTCCTATTCTAGTTTTGCGCAATTATATACTAAAAGCCTCATAACTCAAACTGAGTACTAAACTGAATGAAACTCACAGTGTATATTAATAAAATATGGTTATGTATAGCTGATGTGTTATCATTTACACTTTCTTTGTTTTTCATTTATTATGTTTATTTTACGTCGCTGTAATTTCTAAGTCGCATCACCGACAGTTTTATTGAAAGTTCTTTGAAAAAAAGGGTGAAGCAATACCTATTCCAGTAACACAGGACTGCAAGCCGCATTTACTACCAATGTATTGTCGTTTAGTCTCTCACAACGAAACACGCTGATAGAAATTTAAAGGAGAATCCTAGGTGCCCTAAAAATCGAGTAGAAGAAATATAACTATTTGTAATATCAATGCAGTAAGAAGTTAAAGTAAAACAGAAAATCAAATAATTTATCCCTTCTGGTAAAACGTTTATGGAATCATGAAACATAGGAACATCAAGGTTACATTGTAAAGTACAGGAAAGTGTAATAAAGTGCAATTTCTTCACATTTTTTCAGAATAAAAAGTCCACTGCTGCGCCAAAGTTTCGGTGATGCATTATCTAAGGCGTATCTAATGCGAATTTTTCTTTATCAAACAGCTAGCTGACAAAATAAAAAAAAAGGTCTGAGAACTGTACACGCGCACCGCGGTATAAAAACTTGTGCATGTTATGCAGCGTAAGAATCGTCATGCAATCATTTATAATTCATCATACTAGCACAAACAAACAGCTTGTGTCATAAAGCTTACGACGACGATGTTATCACCACGACAAACCGTATGCTCTTTGGTAATAGCTGTAGTGATTCTTTCTCTGTGTGTGTGTGTGTGTGTGTGTGTGTGTGTGTCTATATCAGAAATCATTGCACAACATATCTATTGTTGAACTAGAAAATGTGCATTGGTTATTTATTTTCTAATAGGTTAGGTGCATTTAGTAGCGGGTGTTTAAGGGAAAATTTTATTATTGAAAGCTGAGATGCTAGTCAGGAAAAGCATATATGTTTGTATGCAGCTAATTTATTAAATTTAACATTTGTGTTTATCAGTGATAACAGTTATCAGTTTTTACTTTCTCTACTACGTGCCCTTAATAAGTAGAGGAGGACTTGCATTTGACCCAAAATTTCGATACCAATATTTCACAGTTTGGAGGTTCCTTGAATCCAAAAAGGCGTTTTTTAGGAATTTGTCTGAGTGTTTGTCTATATGTGTGGGTATGTGCGCGTGTGTGTGTGCGCGCGCGCGTGTGTGTATATGTGTGTGTGTGTGGGTGTGCGCGCGTGTGTGTTTCTGTCTCTTTGTAAAAAAATTACGAAAAGTCAGTTAAATATGAAAGCTGGTATTCAAGTTCAGCATTAAGGAAGCATTATGAAGACTTTCAAGGAAATTACCCCTTCCCAAACTACCTTTGATGTGCCAAACGCTTTCCTTTCTTTATTATTGTTTTTTAAAAATTGTTTCTAAAGATTTTATTAAAATACCAAGTGTTTAAAATATTTTCATAGAAATGAAATGTGTATCTTGAATTTTCTGCGAATAGCCTGTGAAGTCTTCATCGCTCTGAATAAATGTTATATACTTGGTAAACTGTATGAGGTAGACAAAGTTGTACTCCACAAACATGTAAATCTAATTTGAGCAGACCGTTTATGTCATATCAAATGTTTGTGTGGTTAAGGGTTTCGAAGATATTCGTAGTTACTGCTTGTGATTTTCAAATTATTATTATTATTATTATTTTTCAATTGATACGTCACTATTCTTTTTCGTGATCGTGCAAGGAGTATACAATTTCAAAGTCATCACCAGGGTTAGGATTTTTAGGTGAACATTTCAGATGAAAAAGGAAGGGAAAAAGTGCTCAAATAAGGTGAAAAAAGGGACAATAAGGTGCTGGTTTATTTAAGGGGATGCAAAACTGAAATTTCTATTTTTTAAACTATCCATTCAATTCGGCTGAAAGTTTAACCACATGTCAGTCTTTCTTAGGTATAATTCTTTTATGAATTTCAATCCAAAATATTAATTAGTTTTCAAGTTATTAATTTTTAAAAATATAACATTGTGGGTATATGCAAAATGCTACACATGATGCATTTTTCAGAAAACAAAATCTTATGTTCCTTCTATGTCAAGGAACTACAAATCTGTCATATAATTTTGTTTTACAATTCTTAGTTTAAGAGAAAGAAAAGTTTTGCAGTTTTATATTTGCATTTTTTTCGTTTTTTTGTATAAATTATCTTCAAAAATTAGTAGCGCAAAAACTATTCATTGCACAGAAAAATTATATGGCAGTTTTGATATTTGGGTTTTTGAAATAAGCATAAAAATGTCAATATGAATGGATGAAAACTACATCGTGTGGAACATTTTGAATATGCAAAAATGATGAAAATAAGGAACGCCTTAAAATGAAGTTTTAAAAATATAAACAGCTAGCAACTAAATGCGCAAGGGTATTTAAAAAGTCTCGTAATGATTCTGAAGTGTTCGCTAGGTCAAAAATAAAAGTGGATTCTGAAACTGCAAGCAGTGGAGAATTTTTTGGGAACATATATATATTTTTTCGATTTTTTGAGATTTGGGGTTAATTTCAGTTGTGCATTCCCTTAACTAATTCAACGATTTTCTTTCCTCTATTCTAATTTATTGAACTACAAACTAGTACATCAAATTATCACTCATCAAAAGAAGGAAAAACATGAAGCTGTTGTACTTCAAGACATTAAGCATCTCCACATTTTTAAAAGTAAGTCTGTTTCTATTAGGAGATAGAATGTCTTTGTAGATGCTAAAGCTTCTTTCAACATCCACAGAAACCAGTGGGGCAAACCTTGTATTCACTCGGAATGGCAACTCTACACATGTGGGAATTCCTCAATGTCTGGATTCTTCTGAAGACCAGATTCAAGTTTGTCTTTGGCAAAGCCATCTAACTGCTCCCTCACGGAAGTAAAAATATCCCATTGTTTTTCCTTTTCCAGACCTTGTTCTTCCAATCGTTTAATAGCAGCAGGCAGGTACTTGTAACTATGGACACAATATAGTTCTGTCTGCAAATTATGTATTTTCTCCGGTAACAGAAGTTGCTGTGCCTTGGAAATTGCACCCGCGTCGGATGGATCCAAAGAAAGCACAAACTCTTTAATTTTGTCAAAATTCTCACACAACATAGCAGTACACTCAATCCAAGATACCCAGCGAATAATGACCGGGAAATTTGGAAGGGACAGGCCAGTGATTTCCCTGTAGTAAACAACACGGCTCGGAGCTTTCAGTAGAATCTTGTTCAGGGCAGAGATGAATTGATTTGCGATGTTGTAATCGTTCCTTATGGATTCACAAACCCTGTAAAGGGCATGAGCCAAGCATATCACATGCTTCAGTTAGGAAATAAAGGTTTCAATTGGTTAATAGCTGAAACCATGTATGGAGCCTGGTTCTTAACCACAAGAAGAAGTTTTTCAAACTCGATACCAGTAGGTCAGAGTTTTTGTCAGAAGTCCATAATGGATCGTATTACTGTACTGTACAGCTCGTACATTTTTAACAACATGGACTTAACTTTCTCCCCTGCTAAGGGAAAAACTAAAATGTTCAAAACATATCGTTCCATTGAGTCTATGGTTTCATCCACAATGATTCCCACATCGCAATCAGACACTTCACCCTTGATTCTTTCTATGGTTTCTTGGTAAACAGGCTCCATGTAGTTTTTTCTTAAAGTACTCTCATCGGGCATTGACATTTTTGTGTATTTTTCAAGAAATCCCTTGAAGGCTGGATGGTTCACCTTATTGAGTGGAATTCCTGCTTGTTTAAGAGCTGCACACAAATCAATATTTAATTCCTTCAAATTTTGGCTTTTTGAAGAACTCTGTTGAAACGCATTTCGTAATAGAGGTTGCCGTGATTTGTTTGCTTGAAGAGTCTTGTCCATTTGATGCTTAGAGCTGGAAATGTATTGTTTGATGCGATCTCGCTGGTGTTTTTCATCTAAAAATATTCCTGAATCACAAATAGTAAATCGCATAACAGTTCCATCAGTGTCTATGAAATCTTGTGTGAATTCCTCAGCCAGGACAATAAATCCAGTATTGGACATCTTTGGTATGATAAAATTTAGTTCTCATTCGTTTGGTGAGCTAACATTAGTTCACTTGCTAACACAATGCGACTGTCATGCAACTTATTCTTGCGCCCATTCGCTGTCCACCTTCTCTTATAACACTGTGACAATTACCAGAATGTTCTCATTCATGCTAGAACTTCAGTCTCAGCGATTTATAGTAGTTTCGAGCAGATCTCAGTCTTAATAATTCTCGGAACTCCGTGGGTGAGGTTACTGCCGTCTCTGCTTGCCCAGCCTTCGCCTCCATGCAAAAAGATGACGTCTCTCACAGTAACAGACTCACATTTACGAACAGCAGTCTACTGATTCTGGTGGGATAGAATCACTCATTGTCAATTGCATTATTGCGGGCTACTTTATACCGATAAAGTGAGAGAAAGAGATTTTCGTCGAACACACATTTATTTTCAATTGCTGCGGTTGTGCTTTCAATTCCCGCGCGGCGTTTACTGAAAGAGGTAGACTCACTATTCGCACGTACATAGTAAGCTGAGGAGACGTTAATTGAAAGTTAAAGAATAAATTGGAATGAAAACTTAAAACAAAAAAGGGGGAAAAGGGGGATTGTAGACATGGTTGGGGGAAAATGGGATAAAGCTGCCAAAAAGGGGTAAAGGTTCCCAAAAAGGGAAAAAGGTGCGAGAACGAATACCTCTTTTCGCAACTGGAAACAAAACTTCACACCGTGATATCTTTGCGCACAGCTTTAACTTACGCTAAGAAAAAAGGTGCGCACCCTAAAAATTCCAACCCTGGTCATCACACAATGCTTCACTTTTTGAACATCTGACTGTCGCTTTATCTACTGTGTTCCCCTTACACTTACAATGAAATGTGTGACAAATAATCACGATTAATATTAAGCAAGTCAGATAGAAGAATGAGATATTGTTAGAATGATTTATGGAAGAGTGGTTAGAGAAGGTCAAGTGATTGCAACAATCTGATATTTTGAAGTGTTTCATTTCTATATCTCCCTTTAACTTCTATAATCATATAGGCGGCTTTGGTTAGAGATACAAACGACGGATGTGAATTTGTAAGCAAGAGTTTACTGTTTGACACCACGATACCACTTCTCAAAGTCTCACGAACTCTCCCATACATCCTCAGGATATACGAGAAGTAGGGGTGTTATTCCATCTCAGATTGCCAGAGATAGGGTGAAAATCGAGACCATTCTTCCAAGAAAGGTGGTGCCGCACTTTTATAACTTGTACCATTTCCACGCTTTCTTAGCCTAAATTACAAATACGTTTGTTTCAAAAAAGTTATATTTTACAGTAGTGCACAATAAAGGAGAGGATATTATATCATAACATATCAATCTGTAAATTCTATGATTTACGTCAGCTTAAGAGAGAGAGAGAGCTAGTCTAATCTAGGATGCAGATTACGTCAAAATCACATAATTACATTGTTAAAATTTAGAAAATATATTGTAACTTTTATGTAGAGTATGCCAGAGATAGAACTACAAACCAATTTATTTACATGTAAAATATTTAAAAAATATTTCTAATGGTCATAAAAGTATTTATAGTTAATAGTTCATTAATTTTTGGAGTAAAATTAGTAGTACAGCTATTTTTCGAATTAATCCTCCTCTGTTTAGAAATGTTAATGATAAGATATCTTTCTAATACTAATGCTAATATCAGCATGCACTGCAATAACTAAATTATCAAAATCAAAATATGTATGATTGAAACAAAATTTTAAAAGAAAATTAATACAAAACATAGTCACCCTTCAATAAACTACCATTACTTAGGCGGTGTTACAGTTCATATTTGTTGACTTCAAGAGATTTTAAATAAGCGAGTAACTAAATTAATTATTTATGCTCACATTAATTTATTCGAAAATTTAAGAACAGTTTAAAATAAACTAACAGGAACAATTGCCCTTAACATCAGTGGTAATATATCCTTATTCATATTCTAGCAAAAAGCTTCATTATGCATCTAATTAAGAAACACATGTTTGTGAAAACAACGGTAAACACACACTGTGTGATCAAAAGTATCCGGACACCTCCACAAACATACGTTTTTCATCTTAGGTGCGTTGTGCTGCCACCTTCTGCCTGGTTCTCATTATCCGCGACCTCAGTAGTCATTAGACATCGTGAAACAGCAGAATGGGATGCTCGGTGGAACTCACGGACTTCGAACGGATCAGGTGATTGGGTGTCACTTGTGTCAGAAGTCTGTACGCGATATTTCCACACTCCTAAACATCCCTAAATCCACTGTTTCTGATGTGATAGTGAAGTGGAAACGTGAAGCGGCATGCACAGCACAAAAGCGTATAGGCCGACCTCGTCTGTTGACTGACAGAGACCGCCGACATTTGAAGAGGATCGTAAAGAGTAATAGGCAGACATCTTTCCAGACCACCACACAGGAATTCCAAACTGCATCAGGATCCACTCCAAGTATACTATGACGTTAGGCGTGAGATAGGAAACCTTGGATTCCATGGTCGAGCGGCTGCTCATAAGCCACATATCACGCAGGAAAATACCGAACGACGCTTTGCTTGATGTAAGGAGCGTCAACATTACACGATTGAACAGCGGCAAAACGTTGAGTGGAGTGCCTAATCACGGTACACATTGTCGCGATCCGATGGCAGGGTGCGAGTATGACGAATGCCCGGTGAACGTCATCTGCCAGCGTGTGTAGTGTCAACAATGAAATTCGGAGGCGGTGTGGTCATGTTTTTCCTGGAGGGGGCTTGGTCCCCTTGTTGTTTTCGTGGCATGATCACAGCGCAGACCTACATTGATATTTTAAGCACCTTCTTGCTTCCCACTGTTGAAGAGCAATTCAGGGATGGCGATTGCATCTTTCAACACGATCGAGCGCCACGAACTTGTACGCCATTTTCAACCAGGTGTTCGGATACTTTTGATCACGTAGTGTAGTTTCCATAATGAAATCCTTAATACTAACGCCAATACTAGGGATCCATTTGTTACTGGGGCGCACTTATTAAAAAAAGCTGATGATTATATTCACGTTACTTTCTCTTCTCTTTACCGTTTATGAGTGGATATGCAAACTATTCCTACGGAAGCTTATTTATCTATCTACTTCAATTCGTCATGGATACAGAGGCAACAGGGATAGTAAAATGTTTAAGAACTGGATGCTTCATTGTAGCGAACCGCCGGGTGTTAACCCAGAGACTACTAACAGGAGTGGTGAACTACGTAGAGATACCCTGTAGCGAGGTAAGAGGAGATGGCGAAAAGATGGGGGTCGAAATGAAACACCAGGCTATACAAGAGCTACTCGGTCAGTCGATTAATTGAGCGTACTGAGGTTGGCGTTCTCTGACGGCTTAAAACACACCACACGTTGACCTACCTGAGGAGCTCTCGCAGGTCTTGATGCAACAGGTTAAAATGAAACTAAACGTAGAGTTCGGGGTTCGAGACTTTGGATACCGTGGATGCGTGCGCTGGGTTTGACAGCACGACGACAGGGAGCCTGCTGATCAAGATCATGACACAGGTATACACTACCGTGGTCGGCTCAGCGCTTACCTGATACGGTTTAGTTTCAACACTTCACGAAATCTGATGCAACTCCCTGACCGCCAATCGTGTCCAGGAAGCGTCGCTACAATATGCGACATTAAAATTGCAAACTCTTTCTACGTCATCGCGAGAAACAAATAAATAGAAATAAAATAAAATCTGCAATTCCTAGTACCTTGTTTCCCACATCAGGAGGTATTTCAAGTTTGTGATTATTAAACACTTCTATCATTTTATAATTATTATTCTACAAATTTTTCTTATAATTTTGTATATAAAATTACATAAACTCAGTAAAATGAAAATAAAAATATAAAATATAATATTTACAGTTCAAAAACATATTCAGCTACTGTCACTGGAAGCCGGCAACAAAAAATAACTTATATCAAGCTATTCCCATTTTCTAGTAAAACTTAGTAAGTTAAACAAGACAAGTGTAACAAAATATTCCGTACAAAATTAAACTAGATTCTAACACTGGTATCCATTGGTAAAGGTACAGGTACCTAGTACCGAAAATATGCTTAATCTATGTATTTATTTTTATCTAATGATACAATTTATTCAAAATGTATACTTAATATGTATAAATTAACGCGCGATCTGGATTAAACTTATTTTCTCTCATTCTCTTTATCGTACACTTCACTTAACACTTACGTAATTTCTTTATAATGTTTCACTTCAATTAACACTTAATCACTATATTTACGCGCTGGTATGAATCTATTACTTTACTTTCCCTTTAAAATACAACATTTCACTTCACTGACCACCACATTCACCTTATCTCAGTTTATCACAATTTTTACTCCTCTTACCCTCACCGTCATCTTCTCGTACCAGACTAACTTCCCTAACTCCTCCATTCACCATCTCCCGCTCCAGACTCCCACTCCTATCTGCTATTAGCTCCCCCTCTTGATCATCATTCTCCTCGGCAATTGTCCTACTCGCCCGTTATCTCCTCTCTGCTATAGACTCCATCGCCTCCTCCTTCCTCTCTTCACTTCTTCTTTCCCATTTCTCCTTCATTTTAAACCATTTCGGCATTTTCTCTTCCCGTTTCCTGGAATTATCCATACCTACTTCTTTCCGTTAGTTTAAGTTAGTATTTCCTCTCTCCTCAGTAATTTATACTCCTATTCCTACTGTATGATGAAACGGCAACTCTAGGCCGAGCCCGAGAACTGTAATTATAGATAATTTATTAATTAATTTTTATTGATGTTAAATCATACTATGTACATATCTTTTTCTTATACTGCTTGTATAGTTTAAGAAGGGTGATTTAACGTTATGTATGTATCTACGTTACTAATATTAGAAGAGTTATAAATGGTTTAATGTAAATAATTTAAGCGTTATGTTAAAATACTGTCCACGACGAAATGTTTTAGCTATAGGAATAGTGCCTTCGAAGGCAGAAAATCTAGTTTATGACGTCTCTCTGGTCGCAGGGCCATTATTCCTACAGCGAGGGTGTAGCGCTTTTGTTCCTTTATTTGATAATTCGCCGTGACCAAGTGAGAGAGACAGATAGCTTAACGGTAAATTTAGGAAAAGCCGCGATTTATATTAAACCTGGACCAATGAGATCCTGGAAGTTTATACAAAATAGTGAGACGCGTCGAGTGGCGCTAAAAATGGACCAATAGGAAAGGAAGCAGCCCCAGAAGCCTCCGACTATAAATGGATCTGTTTGGAGCAAATTGGAGGCATTTCATTTCAGTTTGGCATTTTGTCATGTGTGGTCAGGGAGAGATGCTGCAGGATGTGTGAGATATCGCGCCAAAAAGGGAATAAAGACAGTTTCAGAAACACACCTAAGAACCGCTACTCGTAAAGAGATAATAAGCATATTTAAACTTCGTGTCATATCCGCGCCGCGTTTTAACAGCGGTGGACAGTATTTTAACGGCGGCAATACCAGTGTTGTATACTACGTGGGTTAGTTAAATAAAAAGAAACGGCAGTGTCATCTTTTCATAACCAAAACACGTCTATGTCTTCTTATATCACCACCCGAGATCGACGCTTCCTTCACCAAGGATAAGTCCATGCTCCCATATAGTTTAAAGAAAATTACTGCAGCTAGCCGAGGATAAAATTGCAGAGAACCAGCACACTGCGAACTTCTGGAACCAACATGGGAGATGCATCAAGGTAAGCCAACAGCAACGGACAGGAAGAGGTGACTGCCGCAATGAATATCGATAATAGATGCATGTAGGATTTCAGTTCTCTCCGATCTTATTTCCTCATTAATTGAAGGTACTAGTGTTAGAATTTAATCTTGTTCAGCATCTTGTTCCCATGCTATTTTGTTCATTATTTTAGCTAATATATCCTGTTGTGCTTATAAATCCTTATTTCTTAAAATATATGCTAACTGGTATCCACTGGAAGCTTGCCTTTGTTGTATTGTTTCACTATAATAACGTATACAATCAAACAATACACGCTCCGGGTTTACTTGCTGATTTCAATAATTACATATATCGTTATGTGTTTTTTAATTGTCTTCAAACAGCTTTTATAGAGGCTACGTCCGGATAAATAATGTATTAATCCCATTGTTGTTGGATATCTTTTAATTATAACCGTTCGGAAATGTTAAATAAACAAAAGTTTTTCTTCCTGTAACAATAATTGCCCATTCTTGCTGCCAACTTGACTTTTAATTATGTTTTATATCTTTTATGGTTCTACATCTGTTCCCAGTTATATCCTTGAGCTTATCTAATTCACCTTTCTTCAACCAAAAGATTGCACCCCTCAATTTTATTGCTAAATCTATTGGCCAGATTCCTATGAAAACTAATAATGCCATTGTAGGTGTAGTATTAACTGACGCTGTAAATATTAGTAGAATATTTCGTGTGTTCTTCCTACCAGGGTTTAAATTTGTACGTCATTCATTTGAAATGCCCATACTCCTGCTCCATATGTCATAATATCCGCGAAAATACTACTATGTAGTAATCTTGCATAATGGGCTTTTGAAATTCGATTGAAGAATTCTGGCTAATTTGAACATTATGATTTCAGGTTTATTTTGAATGTATTCCGTGAATATTCTGAAATTCTTTTTTTCGTCTAAAATATTTCCAAATATTTTACTTAATTTTGTTTTATAATGTTCTGATTGTTAGATTTAATTGCTGGTTCTCTATTCAATTATCCCTTTAAAATTGTGTGGCATGACTCTGCAGCGGACATTTGTAATTTTGAATTGTTGCACCAAGTATTTAATTTGGCTATTAATTTGTTTGAACGTCTTTCCAATTCGTTTCTATTATCTCCTTCTGCTAAAAGCAACACATCGACAGTATAGGCTATGGTGGTTTTTGTATATCCATGTCATTATTCAGTTAGTCTAATAATGTCTCCAATATAAATTACAAAACAACGGTCCTATGATCGAGCCCTGAGAACCCCTGGTGACTTCTTTATCAGCAGTATGCTTTATTCCTGCAAAATGTACCTTCCTATCAGTACAATAATTTTAATGTGGCATATAAACATTTAAGTTAATTCTTTTGTCTTAACCTCTCAAAAATAATGAGGCTACAACAAATTATCAAAGGCACCTGAAATGTCCACTACGATTCCAACAATATACTCAGCTTTTGAGGATTTAACTGTATTTATCAGTTGATTTATGTCCCCCTTTATTAAAAAGTCCTTTCTAAAGCCAAATTTATTTCATTTAAACCCAACATAATTCAACATTCTCTTATTCCCTTACACAGTAGTTGTTCAAATATTTCCCCAAGGTATTTAACAAACATGATTGTTTGTTGTCTGATGGCTTAAGCTCTTTAGAGTATTTATCTAAGCTGTTCTTCAAAATGGTAACTGTGGCCTCCTTCCTGCGACCTCACCATATGCAGTCATTAAGTAATTTAACCCATTGGCGCGACATTCTTTTTACATCGGTACGACCGTTCCCAACAGAATAGTTTTTTTTTTCAGAAAAGTTGAACAAAAACGATTAGTCTGTTTGCATTGCAATTAGGAAGCTTTGTTATAATCCACTCATATAAAATGGTTTGCATGTGTTTTTTACACAAACATATTAACTTTTAACCCTTTAATAGACCAATTTTAACCCTTTAATAGTCCAATTTTACATGGTAGGCACCAAAACATTCTTCTAAATGTTTTGGGGCCTGGCATTTCCCGGTATAGCCGGGATGGGAAAATGTGCCCAGTTTTAGCTTTGCAGCCTCAAGGTGTCTTCAGCGAGGGATGGCCTACCTAAAGATCTTTTACTGGGAAACATAACTCTTTGCAATATACCCTCTGCTACATTTATTCTGAAGCTGGTGAAGTTGATCTTTTTTCCAGTATTTTCTGATATATCACAGATGCATTGAACAGTGTCATGTCCAGTAAATAAAAACATGTCTTGCGGTAGTCCTTCAATGTTCACCGCATTATGGGATAACTGGCGAGAACCTGGTCTTGTTGGTCAATTGCTAGCATTCCTGTATCGTAATCTAGTACACATTTTCGTTTGTGTACATCTTCTTCTCTACCACCCTTTAGTCTTCTTTTCTTCCTTGCTGGTTATAAATCAGCATCACTGTGAACCGTTGAAAGGATACAGAAACCTTTCCGGTCGCGTAACTTCAGAGCCAAGATGTTATTGGTGTTTTTTGCTGATGACCTCACCTTTCTGCAGTTATGCAGCCTTGAACTCCTGTGGCATGTTCTTTCGATTAATTCTAAGAGTAATAACATATGTGTTGTGCTGTAACAAAGATGGAAACAACTGTTATCCAGGTTACCAATTATCCAGGTATAATATATAACCTCCATTGAAAATTGTTTCTGCCAAGTCAAAAACAACAGACTCACTTACAGGATGTCCTGGATTTAGTTCTTTATCATTATTCTAAAAGAAAGTCCGTATCCTTTAGCACTTTCACAAAGTTTATACGCTCACTTTTATACCGTTTATACAGTTCTCTCTTTAGTGGATTGAACTGCACGTAGCTCAACCGACCCCTACACTTGGCGAGACTTTCATCTACTGCTACGTCTCTACCCACAGAATATATCTTCAAGAATTTAGTTTCCAAATAACTGATCACTCCTCTAATTTTTCTTAGCCTGTTCTCTTTATTGGTGAAGTTGTCATCAGAGAAGTGGAGAAATCTACTGATTACTACAAATGTTTCACAGTTCATTTTATTACTAAATATGGGTGTATCAATTACTTTCCTTGTTGACCAACAATAGCTGACCTCGGAGTTCTTCACTTGGTCCATAAGTATATACAATGTCATATATACCTTCATTTCATCCACAGCACAGTCCTTCCAACTATCATCGAAGCTTAGTTTATTCGGAAAAGGTATTTCGTTTGAAATGACAGTTTCATTCGTCCTAAGAAAGTAATAAAAATGGAACTGAATCAATTTACAAATCATAAATTAATTTATGTAGAGAGAAAGAGAGAGAGGAGAGATGAGACAAAGAAGTAACTGTTTTTGCTGGTATAACACTCTCAGTCAAATTTTTGTTTATTTAAGGCGAAAGAAGTACAACGATGTGATAACTTTGGCACACAAGTGCAGTCTTCCATTCTATATTTTCACGACAAATTTGGCTATTGTTTTTAGTTATTCGTAGAATTGCGAGGGCAGATCGAAAAGTAATGCTCAATAATTTGTTTCTGCCTTGGTATTGCAGCTAGAATGTTGCAATTTCACACAGATATAGTTTGAAGTTTTCACTTCAGAGGTTATTTTTTCTTTAATGTGCAGCTCTAGCGAGAGAAGCGTGAAGTACGCAACAAAGATGCCGCGCATGTTACTGTCGTCCACGTGTGAAGAGCGGAGAGGCGTGGTTCGATATTTGTGGGCCAAAGGGCATAAACCGGGTGATATTCACAGGGGCATGCGTAGCGCGTATGGGGATGTTTGTATAGACCATAGAAATGTCTCCGGTGGTGTGCATTCTTCCTAGAGGGCTATGTGATGTTTCGCCACGCTCCGGGAGGCCGGTAACAGCTACAACCCCGCAGAACGTCAGAGGCATTAAGGCGGCAATTTTTTATGTCTGGCGTGTGCCACTGTGAACCTTATCACAACAGTTTCACATTTCCTATGCTGCAGTGTACGATATTCTTCATGACACATTGAAATTTCTTATAGTTAGTACTCTCTGGGTGCCTAAGAACCTGACAGACAACCACAAGGGCCAGCGAATGATGAGCTTGGATCACCTAATGCGGTACATCGCAGAAGGGCATGAATTTCTGAGCAGAATCGTCACTAGTCGTGGGCATACCACTACACGCCCGAAACCAAGCATACAAGTATGGAGTGGAAACATGCTGGTTCCCCACTGAAGAAAAAATTCAGTGACTCAATCTGCAAGGAAAGTGTTGTGGCAGTGTTCTAGGATATGCATGGTGTTGTATTGGTGGACTTTGCTCAACTGCAGCGTACATGAAAACTTTGAAGTTGCGTCGTGCCCTTCGTGACAAACGCCACAACATGAATGCTGACGATGTCAAAACTCTTCATAAGAATGTCCGCCCCATGTTGCTACTGTTCGTCAGAAAAGCACCATATTTTTTTAGGAAGTGTTCCAGCATCTACCATGCAGTCCGAACCTTGCATGTCGAACTTTCATCTGTTTGGTCCCTTGAAGAAATTCCTGGCCGGCCATTGCTTTACGACAGATGCGGAAGTGAAATCAGCAGTCCGCAGATGGCTATACTCCAAGGAAACGCACTTTTACGAACAGGGCATATTGAAACTGGTATCACGATGGAAGAAATGAGTTCTGATACTTGGTGACTATGGAGAAAAGTAGGTAAAAGGTGTAAGTTAGTTTGTGACTGTTTTGGTTGTTTTAACTATTAATATTTTTGTAAAAAAATTATGGTGCGTTACCTTTCGATCCACCCTTGTATTATAAGTAAAATGTGGAATTAAAGGCTTTCATATGCTAAGGCGAGAGTTCATAAACACGGTATTGTGAACGAGAAAGTCGCTGTGTCAGAGGAAATTTACCTTACGGCCGGCGACTGCAGATTTGCTGACTTGCTTAAAGTCAATTTCCTGGTTGTAACGTTTCGCTGATGCCCGCAAGGGATTTACATTAAATAGTCCGACTTTCGGGATTCATGGTCAATTCTGTAGTAGATGCTAATGGGAACTTTATCGGTTGCCATTCTGAAAGTTCACAAACAACTAATATTTTAAAGTGTATTGCCATGCACCGTCCAGTATCATCTGTGACCCAGGTAAGCTCACTGACATGTTAAGTATTTGTACATCCAAACCGGAACGGCAACCTAAACGTTTCATTAAATTTCATTAGCTTAATCTGGTTCATTATGTTACAATTTGGGACCACCCTGTTCATATCCGCACCCCCTCTCGCACGCTCTGCAAAGTTTAGAGTACCCAGAACCTTTTACCCATCCTGATCTTCTTGCTCCGGCAAACTGCCCTGTATCAGAAGTGGATGTACACCTATCGAGTCGCTGAGGCCTATGGTTAAAACTCTGCGTCCACGAGCTACCCCGGGGATGTCCGTGGCAAATGTATGGTGGAACCAGCATCTACAGCCACCCCATGACAAAAACCAATCGCAGAAGCAGCTATGCCGAGGATCACCGTGACAATTGGTGAAGGCATGCTCACGATGGGGTAGTTACACCTGTGAACCAGTTACGGCTAACCATGACAATTGTTGAAGGCGCCGGGCTCGCCATATTTTCAATGCGAAAGCCATGGTTTCTGTTCCAGTACTTACTTTGTCCCGCCCTTCCAACCCCTCAAGTGATGAAGACGCCGGTTAACTTTAGCGTCCTACTCCGAAGCAATTGGTGTAGATGTCTCTTAATTCCACCCTTCCTCCCTTGCAACCAGATGCGGTATGCCTAGAATAGGCAAAAATGTAATACCTCTTTGTTTTTTAAATGAATGATACAGTGTTTTAAACTGGTTGGCCAAGGAAAAGAACCTCACCCTCCCAAATTTCCTTAAGGTAGCTTGTTCCCGCAAATACTCTGCCTTCTCCCTCTCCAACCCTATATGCTGAGATATAAATTTTGCTAAGGGAGCGCCTATTTCACCAATGAATAACCACTACTTATGCAAGCATTTCATAAAAATAAAATAATTCATTACAGTAGCGTACATTCCTTTTGTTTGTGAAAATACGCATAAGAATCCCCAATAACATGCAACAGTTGCGTGCGGTTGTTAACATAACACAAACCAGTGTTGGATTAAGTTTTGATAGAAAGGGGTTGCCGCAAGACCGGCATGTGTGGCATAGTAAACTATATAGGAAAATATTTTTTTTTGTTTAACTAGCATTAGGACCCCGTAGAAAACTAAAGAAAGAGAGAAATCTTGAGAACCAAGAAAATGAAAGGAAACATGCGCCACAAGTAAGGTGCAGAGGAATACTATATGCATAGTTGTAAAATTAAATTAATATTGCGTCACTTTCTGTTCTGCTATTCCAGCCAGGGCAGTTATCTAGCCGATAATGAGGGGAGACCCTATAATTAATGGAGGCGGCTTAACAAATTTCATGTGTTGTTTTGTGTGGTTGGTATCGTTATGCATACAGAGAAAAAGTAGAAATCCGGAAACGAAGATAAGTCTTCGTCAACAGGTTGGCGTTTGTCTAAGGGAGCACCTTCTAAGTGCTGTGTAAGAAAATATTTTGCTGGTAGGATACAAGCACACGCCTATCCTGTAGCAGAACCCGAGTGCGGCGGGAGTTAGCAGTGAAATGAAAACAAGTGATGCCAGGCTGGGCTATGTTAACTATTGTGTTTCTTCCTTTTTTTGCGTTTCTTATATACTTCAGGGTAAGGTCTCAATGTTTTCGTAAGAATACTCATAAGTTAACTCGCCTGCGTCTGAGTGTATTGGTTAACTTCTATTTGAACTTTTGAAGCTGTATCATGTAGCACACGTGCAATAAACCGCAGTACCTCCTCCTTCAGATGTAATGTGATGGAGTCTATCAGATTAAGTTATATTCAGCATTTATGGTTCTCATGCACGTATAGTATTCCATGCTTATTCTCTTTTTATGCTAGATAAGGGTATTCTATTTTACCCTTTGTTGTTTGCTAATGACATTTGATTTGTCGTTCCCTGATTACGTTTACTTGACTCTTGATTTCACGAGCCCTAGTTATCTTGTTTGTATTTGCGCATATATGTCTATGGAATGTCAGGAACTTCGTAGTATAAGCCGGTTATTTAGTGACCCTACTCTGGATATATCCCGAAGCTATCCGCTTAGTTCTGATAGTGTTTAGGTTATCATAGTCGCTAGTATTTGAGCAACTGTGGAAGTCGCCGTTGGAGTTCTGTTTGTTTACAGGTAAGCTGCGAGGTCTTGGAGGCTAGGGATCCTCATTGAGGGATTCGGAGATTGCAGTCCTAGGATACGCCGCGAGGTTCCTAATGTTTTAATTATACTTGTAATAAAGAGCATTAGAGCGTGGGACGGTCTAGTATACGCTATCTAGCTTTTATGATTGAAGACCTATAGGGATTTGGGTTATGCACAGTTATTGTTACACGTGCATTTGTTAAACGCCAAGATAATGCAGAGATTATTAAATCCATGGAGTTAAGGTGATAATACTAGCGATATAAGCAGCTTCACGTAATGGCCTGCGTTAATAGTATAGTATGACCGACATCCCTTATGAGCAACGATATAATATCATGTTTTTGAAGATATAACCCGTTTTAAACTCGACGGTTAGAAGATACTGAATTCCTTTATTTTCGAAACTGGTTGTTATGTCCTGGGAACCCGGGAACCATGACCGACAGCTAAGCTCCCATAGCTTCGTTTATAACGAAATTTTGATTCTATTTGATCTTATGTTAAGCATGCTAATCTGTATGATACGTTCATGCAAAATTTTAAGTCCTGTCTACAGAGCTAATTGTTTTGACCCGACGACTAGCTCAAATTGGGAACAATGTGACTACGCTAAGGCTGAATTGCGTTTCTTCCCTGTGCCCCCACGTCGCTAATTTGCCAGCACCTCTTCAGGACAAGATCCAGCAAGAAGAATCATGTGCCTCTTTTGACCATATCATACCTGATAGCGTTAAAACTTATTGACTGGCATTTGTTAGTATTTACTGCAATTCGACAACTTACATACCATAGTTATAGCTCATTTAGAGCGTTCTGTAGCTACACATAGGCCTAAGGGAACAGTCCTCTACCGTTGCTCGGAACTGTCGTTCGATAATGTAGTCTTTGATTATGGCGACCACAGAGTTTGAGACATAGAGGTAGAGACGTAAGCTTGTGAATGAGGCCTGCATGCCATACTTTATCAAAAGTGCTTTCAATGTCCCTTAATTTGTTTTTCATCCTCCCGTTTGACCTACATGTCAAGCTTCTCCTGCTCCCATAAATCCACAAGCGTTCGCACCGCCCGACGTAATCAGGGATTCACGTACTCGGCAGTCAGTCAACTGAGCTATACGGTCTGCCATCAATAGAAAATGCTGGTGTCCATCTAGGATAACTTGGTATCACTTTTACAGGATTTCGCTGTTGGCGGGTGAGAACGCATAATTCTCTCAGTTTTTTCTGGTATTTGCCGGTTATATATGTCTCAAATAACGCCAGTGAGATTCTATTGTTAGTTCTTCGGTTTCCATGGCATATGAGCTGTTGCCTTCTTTTTCTACATGGAGTAAATCCTATTTTGCAAACTGTGCAAGTGTCTACGACGAACTTCATATAACTTGTTGCTCCGCACGGATTAATGTGCTTCGTTTCAGATCCATCTAACCCACAAGATTTCGACTACAGGTCCTACGGTGCCAAGATGATCCAATCACCTCCCTCCAGTCGTGCCTATATACCGAGCGTGTCTATCATTGCTCCTTTCGTTCCTCTCTCCCCCTTCTTTTCTGTTTTTTCTCCCTTAGGAGTGTTTTATCCTTTTCCACCCCTCTCATCTCTTTGTCTGCTCTCAGCCTTTCTCTCCTAGCTAGTCCTTGCTCTAATGACACCCTCAGATCCGCTTCCCCTCTAGAATTTAAGAAAACACGAATTACAAAGCATGTGGCCTGTGCTTCATTGTTAATACTATACATTCTAAATGTAATTTCTTTGTCTTTCTTCCATTCTCACAGCCGTGGACAACTGTGCTACCTGGTCGGCGAGTGATGTAACGCTGCATTGACGATTAGTTTTAGCTATTCATAGAATTATTACAAGTTTCTGTAAGGGATAGGGTTAACGGCTATTGCATGTTAAGGCGAGAGCTCAGAAACCCAGTATAGTAAACGAGAAATCTGCTGTGTCAGTGAACATCACCTTAGGACTAGTGGCCTCAGTTTTGCTGACTTTCTCGGGATTTACGTTAAATAGTCCAAGTTTTACGTCTCGTGGTCAATTCTTTGGCAGGTTCTACCAGGACTCTTGTCGGTCGCTGTTGTGAAAGTTATCGCATGCAAAGCGCAATATTTTAAAATGTATCGCCCTGCACCATCCAGCATCATCTGTGGCCCAGGTAAGCTCACTGATATATCAAGTATTTATATCTCCAATCCGGAACGGGAACCTAAGTGTTGCATTAAATTTCGTTAACATCATCTGGTTCATTATATTGGAATTTGGGATCATCCTGCTCATATCTGCACTCCCTCTCTCTCGCCTTGAAAAGTTTAGAGCACCCAGGACCTTTAAATATCCCAATTTTTGTTGTCGGACAAATCACCTACATCAGGGATGGATGTGCGCCTATCGAGTCGCTGAGGTCTATGATTAAGATCTGTGTGCACGATCCAACACTGGAGGTGTTCGTGGTAAATGTATGGTGGCACCGCTTCTAGAGCCGCCCTCATAACAAGAAGTAGTGACGCCGGGGACCACAGTGACAATTGGTGAAGGTGCACGAGTGCTCACGGTGTTGACGCGTTACGACTAATCGTGACAATATTTAATGATCTCAAATCGATCTCAGTATGAAAGGACGAGAAGGATTCTGGCTCTGAAAGTGAAGTATCTTACCACGAGATTCGCGATTAAAAACGCAAAATTCCTTGACTTCTGGTAATGAGGTCACTTTTTTATGATTTAACCTTTTAACATAAAAACCAGTTCTACAATTCCAGACTGGTTCTAGTTCAAACTCTGCAGGTTAAATCCGCTTGTTTTCGACTTAAGCTTTTACAATCGAGATAGATCTTAATTTTGTGGAAAACCTTTAAGTTTTGTATTACTATATGACCCGACTAGTTGTATTTGGCTTATTTTGTAACACTCGCGGCGGTGCTACAACCTACTGAGCTGTCCCAAGTGTCCACCTAGTGGCTAACGTAGGTAATATATAATATCTATAATTTGTAACCTTTTTCTGCTGATCCCTTAAATTGAATAATTTCAATAAACTTCAACACCTTTGCAAATTTTCCTGCTCAAGCACAATTATGACCCTGATAAACTATAATCCTTAGTCTGTAGCGAACCGCTGCCTCAGCGCGTAGCTGACCGGAATATGACAAAGGCAATGCTGACTGTAAATATACATATATAACTATTTATCATTTTACAGAAAGACTGTAGTGAAATTCTGCATCATTTATGTTTACCACAGGAAATAAATGAACTGAGTTTAGTATACATTTATTTATTAATATTTTCAGTTGTAATAGTAAACATTGAGGATGTCCAGTTTCACCAGTTTACATATTTAACAAAGTGTATCAGTGTTGGTACTATTGTAACAGAAATGGACAGATAGCACTCTGGTAAAAGCTGTTAGTCAATCCTTGATGTTGATTTCCTGCCCATGAAACTGATAACGCCTAAATAGTATATAAAACTGGTCCCATGGCATCCATATCCATGGTCATTTAAAATCTCTGACCATTATGTCCAGATCCCTACCGTTATATACATATACAGGCTAGGAACGACGTCTCCTCGTCTTAGCTGTCATACTGGTGGCATTAATACAGCACTGTATGTATAGAATGGCCTGGACAGTTGACGATAATGTGTGATGCATCGTTGATCTTCAAGAACACATCCACAGCATTGTCTTTCCTGCAAAATGTAGGATGTATGTTAACACATCAAGGTGACAAAGTTGCTTATAATCACAAACAATTTCGCAAGTACCTCTTGTGTTACACTCAGGTATCCTGCATAGACAGTTCACACAATCTAAACATTAAAATTTGGATTAATTACTTTCATAATATCAACGTATATAAAATGTGAGTTTTAACTCCAAACTCACGCATAAACTATCATGAACAATAACGCAGAATTATGGAAATACATGAACTCAAAAATATGAAAACTTCGAGTGAAGTGACGTACCTCTTTCCCCGTCACAGACGCCCATAAAGTATGATAATAGTTAACACTTGGAACAATGAAACCATTATCATGCTAAGCAATGTGATTTTTGAAGGACAGTGAGTTGTACGTTCAGTGCACAGGGATTACGAAAGTTTCGTTTTATTTTGAAATTAACCCAACGCTGCACATGGTCTTGATGACTCTCAGGAACTCTCCTCTGGCATGGCTGAATTATAATCGACTTCTCAAATTGGGCTGCGCCTGTAAAGATGAATATGGGAATGAAGTGCCGGGGAGCGTAACCTTTTAAACTCGACAGCGTAGCGTAACTAGACAGGCCAAATGTGAAATTTTATTATTTAAACCAAGACGAATAGCACTATGGGAAAAATATTTTTAGGATTTATTGTTTAAGTTTCAATTCGCATGTCCAAAAGTTTCTTATAACAATATCCTGTATTTCTCACTAGAATCTTCATAGTACTTTATATTTTGTGAAATATATTATTACTTTCATATTTATACTACCTCTGTTAATGCTTCCACTAGCCATTAACTAGAACTATCAAATAAGTGTCCAAACAGATGCAGAGGATATGAGCAAAGGTTCGGCTGAAGTTTCCGCGACATTTAAAAAACCACTTATACCAAATTTACTACTGAAAATGAAACCATAATCTCTACCTCCATCAAGTTAGTGAGGTCCTTTACTCTAAGAGCAATAAATTCCTGTAATGTTGAGATACTAAATATTCTTTCATTACAACATGTGCTGTAGTGAAATCTTCTTTATTATACAAAACAATACTGAGAAAAGATGCAGCCTTTTACCAGAGGTCCTATACGTTACGTTCACATGATGTTCTCTAACCAACATCTCTTATTTTGGTATACCTTCCACTAACTTCTTACTTTCTCTACTACTATAGTAAGTAGGGGAAGTATTGTATTCAACCCAAAAATTCGATACCGAGATTTCACCGGAAAAACATGTTTTGAGATCCCTGAATACAAAAAAAGCATTTTTGTAAACATGTCCCTGTGTGTGTCTGTGTGTCTGTGAACAGTATAACTCAGAAACGAACAGTCGGATAAACACCAAACTTGGTATTTAGGTTCAGTATCTTCCAGAGATGCGACACAAAGGTTTTCAAGAAAATCCCTCCCATCCCAGATTACCCTTTACATGGAAAATTTTTCGAAAATTTTAATTTTCTCAAAAACGGCTTTAACGACTTTAATTCAAATATTATGTGTTTAAGATATTTTCATGACAACTGCAAAGTATATCTCGAATTTTCTAGGAATGTCTCCAAAGGTATTCTTCATTGTGAACGACTTTTGCATAACTGGTAAACATTAAGAGATAGACAAAATGTTACTACACAAAGATGTAAATCGCGTTAAAATACACAGTTTATGTTATATACATTTTTTTATTGAGTGAACCATTTCTGAGATATTGCTTGTTATTCCCTTAAATTTTCCAATACTTATACCTTTTCTCAAATGGGAATTCATTATTCATTTTTTGTCCTGGTAATGCAAAGAGAATGGAATACTCCGCATAGCAACCAGCTCTTAAAATATTTGAATATCGCTTAAAGCCTACCAATTCCCCTTGCATCTACAAGAAAATTAGCAATAAGAAACATATCGATATCTGGATTAACATGAAGCACATGGAGGATAAGCGTTTGTAAAAATAGTTTGTACAGGAGTAGAGAAAGTCATGTGAGTGTAACACATCAGATTTTTTTACAAAACCCTATTTTTGTATCTTCTTCACGTCAATGGATATAAAGCTTAGCAGATGCTTCGTTACACAGTTACTTGTAGGTACAAAAACATACAGGAAGCCCAAGTGATAGTCAAATGTTTACAACAGGGTCCGCTGCATGCTGGTGTTGAAACTCTTTGAAAGATAATGAACTTAAATATGAATTCTTATATTTATCAGAAATTCCGTTTTTACTTTCTCTACAACGTACATAGTAGATAGAGAAGATAGTTGCATTCCAATCAAAAAAATCGATACCGATATCTCATTGGAAATACATGCTTTGAGACACCTGATTATAAAAAAAGATTTTTTAGAAAAAAGTGCGCTTGTGTGTGTGTCAGTTTGCCATTGCGTATGAGAGAGAGCGAGAAACAGACTGTGAACAGAACATAACTGAAAAACGAATAGTTGGACAAACTTGTTATTTAGGTTCACTAGCTTCCAAAGATGCGACACGAAGATTTTCAAGAAAATCCCTCACACCAAACTACCTTTCATGGAACAGTTTTTGAAGTTTCTTATTTTCTAGAAAACGGTTCTAACGATTTTTATTAAAACACCATACATTAAAGGTATTTGAATTATAAACAAAATATAAATCTTGAATTTTCAGGGAATAGCCAATAGCTTTTGTTTCGGAAGGAGTTTTGTATAGTATTGCATAACTGGTAAACGTTAAGTGATAGACGAAAACGTACTACACACAAAATGTAGATGATTTTAAAAGACACAATTTATTTCACATAATTGTTTTGTGGCATAAGCCAAATGCGAGATATCCTTTATTAAATATTCGAATTGTTCATTACTTGGTTATTCTCTTAAAGTCCTTTCAACATTCAGTTGTTTCTCGCAATTACATGGAACCAGCATGGAATTTTAAGGCCAGCACATAGCGTCCAGTTCTTAAACATTTGACTATCGCTGTTCTCTTTATATCTATAACGAAATCTGTAAATTGGGTATTTCTGAAAAGTTTTATTTAGATTAAAATTAAGTACATAGAAAAATAAGGTTAAGTGAGAATAGCTTGTATAACCGCTAATAAAGATAGGGTAGACAAAGTCATGTGAATGCATCACATAACATTTTTTTTGATTACGTTGACCCGTGTCAGACGCACATACACACACACGCATACACATATACAGAAGCGTTTTTCTAAAAAACCTTTTTTGGATTCAAGTGACCTCAAAATATATATTTACATTGTAATCTCGACATCAAATCCTTTGATGGAATGTAATACCTACTAGGTATGTGGTAGAGAAAGTAAAAATAGAAATCCTGCTTGTAACATACTGTAACCAGAATTAACCAACGATTATTTTTTACCCCTTTAATTTAAGGTTTCAGGACATTAAAAGCCTACAGAAACTGTGTATATAATTTATTCCATTTTAATTGTATCTTGTTACTAGAGGGCGATATAGAGTGACCTGGTTCGTGATTTCAAGTTACTGATGCAGAGAGCATAATGTTTTGTCACGTGTGTCCTTGGTACAGACGGTGAATAAAGGAATATACCATAGCAGGCAGGATGTTCCGTTTCGCAAACAGAGAAAGAAATATACGCTACGTGATCAAAAGTATCCGGACACCTGGCTGTAAATGACGTACAAGTTCGTGGCGCCCTCCATTGGTAATGCTGGAAGTCAATACGGTGTTGGCCCACCCTTAACCTTGATGACATAGTTCACTCTCGCAGGCATACTTTCAATCAGGTGCTGGAAGGTTTCTTGAGAAATGGCAGCCCATTCTTCATGGAGTGTGGAACAGAGGAGAGGTATCGATGTAGGTCGGTGAGTCCTGGCACGAAGTCGGCGTTCCAAAACATCCCAAAGGTATTCTATAGGATTAAAGTCAGGACTCTGTGCAGGCCAGTCCCTCACAGGGATGGTATTGTCCTGTAACCACTCCACCACAACCCGTGCAGTGTGAATAGGTGCTCGATTGTATTGAAAGATACAATCGCCACTGCTCTTCAACAGTGGGAAGCAAGAAGTTGCTTAAAATATCAATGTAGGTCTGCATGTGATCGTGCCACACAAAACAAGGGGTGCAAGACCCCTCCAGAAAAAAACATGACCACGGCATAACACCACCACCTCAGAATTTCACTTTTAGCACTACACACGCTGACAGATGACGTTCACCGGGCATTCGCCATACCCACACCCTGTCATCGGATCGCCACACTGTGTACCGTGATTCTTCATTCCACACAACGTTTTGCCACTGTTCAATAGTGTAATGTTGACGCTCCTTACACCAACCGAGGCGTTGTTTTTTATTTTCCTGCGTGATGCGTGGCTTATGAGCAGCCGCTCGACCATGGAATCCAAGGTTTCTCACCTCACGCCTGTCATAGTAATTGGAGTGGATCCTGATGCAGTTTGGAATTCCTGTGTGATGGTCTGGATAGATGTCTGCCTATTACTCTATACGATCCCCTTCAAATGTCGGCGGTCTCTGTCAGTCAACAGACGAGGTCGGCCTGTACGCTTTTGTGCTGTACATGCCCCTTCATGATTCCACTTCACTATCACATCAGAAACAGTGGACCTAGGGATGTTTAGGAGTGTGGTAATCTCGCGTACAGACTTCTGACACAAGTGACACCCAATCACCTGACCACGTTCGAATTCCATGAGTTCCACGGAGCGTCCCATTCTGCTGTTTCACGATGTCTAATGACTACTGAGGTCGCGGATAATGAGTTCAAGGCAGTAGATGGCAGCACAATGCACCTAAGATGAAAAACGTATCGTTGTGGGTGTGTCCGGATACTTTTTGATCACATATTGTACAAGATATGATATGTGTATTATTCGTATGCACCTGTTATCTCTTGCGATATCGAATAGAGCTTCTGAAGATATAGTTTTTGTTTAAGTGGGATACGGGGAACGTTATTTTTCGACAATCTTCGCATGAGCATTACTGTCCACTGCAAATCACAACCTATGTAGTATTCGCTTTACATAACTGTAAAATTTGGTATTCTATAACGTGGTAGGGGCATTGGCCACATTCTTTTGATACAGTCTGTACAAGTACTGCAGGCACGCGCCGTTGTTTACATCTGGACTCACCATCTCTCCAGCATAAACAGACCACAGTACAAGGTAGTTAGTAGTATTTTGGAAAGAGGTTTTCCTTTAAGCGCATTAGCCTAAAACACTTTTTGTGCACTTCCTAGTTTCTAATTTAGGAATCAATATCTACGTTTTTTAATTTGTAGTATAATGTTTCACTAAATTAATGTCTGTTGCTAATTTTGCGGTAGCTCCAAGAACTTGGCATCTATTTCGTTCTGTGGCTTCGCATTCTAATGGAATGTATTTCGCCATTTCAGCTTGTAGCATAGACCGAAAATGGGTTCCATATTCCATAATCCCATTGTCTTCAGATGTTTCCTGAAATTTCAATGTTCAGGTATGAAGTTTACAACTCTTCTGAATGAGGCTTTATCAGCCTTCATAAGTAAATTACTTCATTTTTCTCTAGGTTTATTAATTAATCGCTTATAGAGTTTGTTTTGTTGTAATGGCTTTCCATTCTTTTGAATTGCTTTCCGAACCCAAAGTGTCTTTTTTGCATTTAATATGCTTATTCTAAAGACGGGTTCTGGTCCTGTAAAGGGAGAGATGATTCCTTCTTTGCTAAGCAGACGGTCTTTCCATTTCCGACGATACCTATGTGTCCAGGCAACCACCGCAATTCTACTGTATTATGGATGGGAAGGTTTTATAAATATTGATAACATTCCTACATTCATTTTAATTTAAAGTGATGGGAACTGAGGGATTTTCGTATAGCTAGCTGTCAGAGTTTATAAGGATCTATTTCCCGATAATTCTCTTTTTCCAGCACAGGCGTGCACTTACAAGTAGCAAGTATCTTTGCCTGAAAGATAGAAGCGAAGCTTCCTAGGCTTATGCTATAGCATTTTCCCGTTGATTCGCAACAAATACCATCGCCGGGTTTCTCATTTATGCATGAACCATCAGTATATATTACCAAATGGTTCTTATGCCTTAGACGAAATCTTTCTTCAATGTTTCCATTGATAGAACTTACTTTGAAGAGTTGGGAAAATTAAATTACTTCTGACATGAAATAAGTGTTTATTAAATATACAATCCTCCATTTTGTTGAAGATGGAGAGGTGGCCTGCTTTAAAGTGGCTCTCTCCCCGCATTCGTACCTGCATGATTCCATATGCTGGTAATCTAGCTTCAGCTTGGATACATAGTTCCAGCGAGGTAACACACAGTAAAGTTTCCAAAATAAAGAAGGATGTGCTTCTAAAAGCCTAAACCATCTAATTTTAGTTTTTCTTATCTTTTAGTTTGTAGAGTTTATAGTCACCATACTAATGCTCCGTAAGTGATTTGTGGTTTTACCACAACTTCATAGACCCACCTGTACATGTAAGGCTTTACATCCCAGTTTTTACCAATTAAGCGTTTTCCAGACAGGTAATTTTTTCTTGGTATGAATTCTGAATAAGCTTCCATATAATATAACTCCTAAATAGTTACCTTTTCTTGAGATTTCAACCTTGAGGTCAAAATTTAAATGTTAAACCCACAACGTTGTTTTTCCTGGTGAAGGTTCCTGTAACGGTCTTTTTTGGGGATTAGGCCAAGGCCCTCTTCTCTACGCCAGTCATTAACTGTTTTCACAGGCTCATTTGTGATTTCTGAAACTGCATTAGTAAATCTTCCTCTAACTAATATGACTATATTGTCCGCATATCCCTGCGTGAGCATACCCTTGGTGTTAGTTTGTAAATTACAGTGTCTTCTACTATGTTCCATAGGGAAGGTGAGAGGATTGCTCCTTGAGGGGTTGCTTTCGCCGCTATTACAAATTGATCTATTTGCATTAGTCCGTTACGAAGTAATGAATTTAACTATTTACAAATGGTTTTATCCACTGTTTAATTTTTCTTATGATGGAATCATAAGTAGCATTATCAAAAGCATCTTGAATGTCTAAAATGTGTACCAGCGCTGGTTCTTTAGACTCTATCGATACTTCGATTCTGCTGACCAGCTGATGTAACGCAGTAGCTCAGTACAAGGTAAGTCAACCTCGTAAAAGCGGTCACTCTGATCTGTCCCTTACTTATTACTAAATGTGTGTAACGCTTAAAATATTTTATCATACGGATGAGTAAACTTCCTTTAAACGGTTTGTAGACAATGATATGGCATAATGCATTTCAGTTTTGGCGTTTTTTCTTCAAGTTAATACACTCATTCATTCATATATTTAAGTTTCACTATTATGTCAGGGTGGTGTGAGGAACCGCGAAGGTGAGAGCGGAACTGGTGAAAGGCCTGTTTTCCTCGTACGATGTGACGTATGAGATTTTGTAAGGCATGTGGTAATGGAAGTCTCGGCGGCTTTTTTGCTTTAATATAGTTCTTGAAGTTAAACGTCCTTTAATCTAGTAGGTAAATCGGACGATGAATGAATGAAATGAGTGAAATGGTGAATAAATGTACCCGGGTCCATAGAGCTTAAAGCTACCCGACATTTGTCTTCTAAGTATAAGAGCAAAGGCCAGAAAAACGTTATCCGAGTAACTCTACCTATTCTAGACCGAGCTCGGAACCTCTTGCATGTGAGGCAGACACTACCGCACAGTACAAAGGCAGGCTTGTTTTATTATCTGTTACGCTGTGATTCTAAACTGTTTAAATTTAGAAACCAAGACTGCCAGCGTTCTGTTTCCAAGCCTGACATTCATGATGAAATATCAACAGAAAGCTTATGTAAAATTTTAACCTGGAATTCTTAAATGCTTTAATTTCTGTGTAAAAGGAGAGTAAAAATGTGCTGTAATGACTGTATGGTAATGTTTCTTGACTACTATAAGGAGTGTATAATGTCCTGGCCAACACGAGGCATAATAACTGTATTCTGGTTTATTTTGGAATAAAGGACTGTAAACGCTTTTGCTATATGAACACTGCGTTTGTTCTAACTTCCCCAACAATCTGCAAAGGAAGTCATCCGACAACCTATCACTGACCATGGAATAACTTCAATACACCATGATGTCATTAGCTGCACCAAAAGATTACTTGAAGTATGGTAGAAAATGTGATCAACAAACTTCTAGGATGCCCTCTGGATTCACAAATTTCTTTGAACCTCTCCGAACAATCGAATGCCGTGAACAAACAGTAATTACTCGCCTCAGAATTGGTCACTTGAAACTGACACATTCATTCATTGTTAATAAAGAAAACTTGAGAACTACAATGCAAACTTACTGTGCAACACATCCTGCTGCTATGTGCAAAATGTTCCAGATGGAAACTTCACCTGGCTTCAGTGACCTACCAAATGCTCCAAGTAACCACCAAACAATGTAAAAGACTGATGTTTATATAAAACTGTAACCTCTTTCCATTATTGTAAAGTGTAAATGCTACCGTTTTGCATCCAACTATTCATGTTCTCTATCATGTAAAGTTAAAAGGTCCCGATACACGATGTTAGTAAAGCAACTCAAAATAAATCAAATTTAAAAAATCCTTACTTTACTAATTAGTATAGCAGCGTTCCCGAAAGAGTGAACGTAGCAGTTTGAGAGAGTACAAACATTTAGTAACTGGTGCTATAAGCTATATCACCTGAATACAATCTCGGGCTTATGCAACACTAGTGTTATATACTTTAATCCTCAAAACGTAAAGGGAAAATTATTTTTAAGAAATAGATAAAGATGCTGTAGATAACATTACCTGTTGAGGATGACAACAGCAACGGAATTATCAGGCTTGAGAAAAGCCACAGCCTCCACCAAGGATAATGTAGACAGATGCATGTGTATGCGTCTGGATCCCGGAGGTACGAACTTGGAGAAATGAGCCAAGGCGTAGAACATGGGTTGCTTGTAAAATTCATCTGCGTTGGCATTCACAATTATCGGGGAATCCACGTAGTTAATTGCCCAGCTCGGACCTCCTTGCAGATCCAGTGCCATGTTCCAGTCCACCCATCCAGTCACCCAATGATTCATGTCCTGTTACATATATATTTTAACCTTTTAAGTAATATAATCACTCATATACACCAGGCAGGTTGTTAAAGTAAGTACAGTTTTAGTATTTGCCGCTGAAGCGCTGCAGTCGCGAATTTCAGCATGCGCGATCACTTCCTCCGTGGCTGCCAGACGCAGTTGTGAGCGATCGTCTCTTTGCGTTTTCCTGTTGTTAGAGCGGTTCGAAATATTCAAAGCAGTCAAACGCCCGCCGACTGTGAAGTTAGATCATTGATTAGCTTTTTGAATGCGAGAAATGCTACTCCAGCAAATATTCATCGCCAATTGTATGAGGTTTATAGGTAAACAAAAATGACAGACAATGCCTGACCATACACAGCCAACTGAACTCAAGACCTGGTCGCATTATTTGTTTTGGAACAATTCGACCACCCTCAGTACAGTCCGTGTTTGGCATCAAGCGATATTCATCTGTTTCTTCTGAAGAAATTTCTCGGTGGCAAACACTTCAACGACGATGATATTGTCAAACAGGAAGTGCAGACTTGGTTTTCATCACAGGCAGCACCATTCTTTGACGAAGGCGTGCACAGATTGTTTTGTCGTTACGACAATTGGCTGTGTGGGGAAGTAGTGGAAGGTGCAGGGTAATGAATTATAATAAAGTATTTGAAAAATAATGTTCTGTTATTATTTAAAGAATGTGCTTTACTTTTAAAACACGCCTCTTAACTCTCACAGGCTTCAATAATCTGGTCTGCTTGAGCAAATATGAATGATAGCTGACGCAAGGGATTTTGTTTTGTCCTGGACTTCAATGAAGTCCAATTTCAAGTCAGCATATATAACGAAATTTAATGAACGCAAAATCCAATTAATTTTATTTAACAATATGTATTATTTATAATTCTAGTAATTAAGAGCGGAATACCAAAAAGAGAATTATTGTATTACACTAAAGGCTGCTCATGATTTGTAAATTGTAGCCCGTATTTTATTTGAGCTCGCTGATCTATTTTAAAGATCCCACTAGCAGCTCTACCGTCATCACCCTTGAAGCGTTGAAGCTCAATTGCATTTTGGTGGGATAAATATAGGAAAACTGTTTAAGAACAAAAGAGACATTCTTAGATGGTCCAAAACTGAAAATGTCTGCGGTAATTTTTGTTTTCATTAGAATTCACAATAAATAACAATTTCAATTGCTTTACAGACCCGATTCCAAACAATCGTTTGATGTAACTACTGGCTCCCTAAACCATCAAGTTTCTTCCTATATAAAAAAGAGTAGCTGCTTATAATTTTTATGGTTTCTTATTTGATCAGAATAAATAGGAAGTATAATTACGTTAGTATTTACTTTGTAATGAAGTTGTCTATTGACTAACTTGATCACTGAATAATAGTTAGCATAACAGAGTATTAGTTTTATATAGTAAGACGTAAGCGCATATCCACGAAGAACAATGTAAATTCGTATTATTTTTGTTGTGTGTGAAGTTATGCATATCAAATACACAGAAGGCATATTCTTGGTTGCTTTTATATCTGCCTTGATTCCAAATTAATCACAATTGCCTTAGATAGAATTAAATTCGTGGTTTTCTGAACCTGTGTTAGATAATCGTGTAACGTAAGTGACAAGAAAATACGAATAAATGTTCCGATCTTGGATATGGTGGAGTTTGTGTTCATTTTTGAGATCAGTTTTGAGAATAAGTTCAAATAATCGTATAAGAATAAATAGTAGGAAATAAATGGTATAAAATTGACTTAATGAAGGTAATTAAAGTGTCAAGAAAGCTAGTTCCAACGCTTATCAGAACGGGCATTTGAAGAAAGGTAAACAACAATCTCCGTCATTCCAAGCATTTAATTGAACCATAGTGAGAAAATTGGATTAGGACAGCAGGGAAAACGATGAAGACAAGAGCTCATTTTAACTTTAGGACGAGATTTATACCCAAACCTTGATTCGTAAGACAGTTCGCTATAAATGGATACACGAGATAAATTATGATGTATGCTAAAATGTGTGTATTTACTTACCTCTATGATATTAGTAGAATAGTTTTCGGCGCGTTCCCAATCTCCCAGCATCACTCCACTTGACCCTCTAGGTGTGAGAGGAACTAAATTCCAAAATAAAACGTAAAATTTCAAATTCCGACTCACATTAAACTGAGAAACATTAAACTTAACAACTCAAAAAGAACTTTGAAATAAAGTGCATATGGGTATATCTGCTCTTCTATTCACAAGCTGGTTGCTTTGGAAATTTTGACAAATAAATATGTGAATATAGTATTTTTACCAGAAGTAATTGCTTATAAACACTCAAAATAAATTATTATAACATTTGAATAGCCTCCCTTATATTGCTTTGTTGAGTAGTAAGACAGTAGGATCGAGCGAGATGGTTTCCGGCAAACTATGAGGTTCACATTCGTAAGTTCCCGGGTTGGATTTCCGTCGGAACGATCACTGTGACTATGGATCTTTTGTGGTTTCCCCGTGTCGGTAGGAGAATGCTGCGGTGGTTCCCATTCTACCACGAATTTTCTGTCCACCATTTCATACTCCCATCATTTACTATTAATCTGTTACAGGTTATAGGACCAGGCGACGGCGGTTGTCTTTACTGCGGCAGGATGATAGCATTTGCGCTATGGAAAGATTTTCCCAGGCGCTTGGCGGGAGTACTGGGGTCCCCTTTCTTCCTGGGAGTTGTCTCGCTTATTCCCGGGACACCAGGATTGGATGGCTCTGGCAGAGCTAACCGGCGACAGGATTGGTGCCATGTTAGAATCGTTACAATCCCGACCTTGCTAGCGCACATCGTAGTCCGTTTCTGGCCCCGTTTCGAGACTACTTTCATCCCTTCCTACTAGAGGTCACTTTGGAGGCACAAAGGGTCCACTATAGCCTACGCGCGGTACTGTGCTGAAATTACTGGAGACCCCACCGTCTGACTACTCCTAACTCACTGTCAGATGCGCGCGCGGGCGCCAAGACATTCGTATATCATAATAATATTACTATCTAAATGCCCAGGTCTCCATAACACCTATAGTAAAAGATGTACGCTTCACATTCCTTTCAATACTGAGATAGCTGTTTTACGCCGAGAAGAGGAAAACATTAGTTCATACTGTACGGTGTCAATCCATTTGAAACTGCAGTTAATATGTAAGAATTTTATCATGGCCTTCATATCTGAAAATAATACTTTTATTTCAAACGTGCTGCTGAGATATTTCTAGGTAAATATAAATAGTTGGGATACCTAAATCAGAGTGGCCGAAGTTTATTTTTAGACGGTTTATTTATGTCAAGCAATTTTTCAATATCAGAAAACAACGAGTTAGCCGTAAACGAGTAAGAAAGTAACTAATTCCAAATACACGAATGCCACGGTTGTATTAATATAGCAGCAGCTAACAGTGTCGTTGACGAGTGAGCGGCCTGCTAGCTCTGTGGCCGCCACCGAGTTTCGAACCAGCTTCGATTGTGAAAGTTATGTGTCGAGTGAGCGTATCTCCCCTATTCCCCTTCCATTGTCTTGGGAGTATAAAAAGCCGGATCTCAGATGAAATATTTAAATCACCGTCGAGCACTATCTCCCCAGTTTAGGAGCAAATTCGCCACAATCACAAGATAAAGCTATAGATAAGTTAGACTTAGCAATAAAGCACTTAAATATGTGCCGCTTAAATGCAAACCGACAATAAACGCCCAATGCCCAACATACATTAAATTATTGCATCAAAATCGTAACAGGGTAAGGCTAAATAGCAAAGAACTACAAATCCCATTCATCAACAATAATACATCGAGGTCAGGAACGAGACAAACCCCTGGACTAGTGAATATGTGAGGAAGGTCTTTGCTTCGACCCTTGAAGACATCTACAGGCCCAAACCTGTAATGTGGCAATATAATAAAATACAAGAAATTGAGAACGAAATAACGATACAGACTATTCAATCACGCATAATAAGATGCGAAAACCTAATGTAGCGATATAGATTAAATCATCGCCCACCTGCCTAATAGGGAGGCTTCTGGGCCTGACGCAATACTCAATGTGATATATACAAGAATCTCCCGGGGGAAACGCTACTGCTCCTAGCAAAAAATTCAATTTCGCCCTAGACAAAGGTAGATTTTTACTACAATAAAAAGTGGGAAAAATAATAATGCTCCCTAAACATAAAAGAACTATCATTACCCGCCAGCTACAGGACAATTAGCGTATTAAGCATAATCGGGAATGTTTTAGAAAAAGTAATTCTAAAAAAAAATAATAAATTCACAGTTTGTGAAGAACAACATCCTAGTTCCAGAGCAGTATGGATTTGGGTCATAACACCCAACGACATTTCAACCCTTACGATTAACTGAATTAATTACCGTATGATTCAACACAAATAAATCAACGGGAGCCATATTATTAGACATTGAGCGCGCTTTTGATAAAGTATAGCATGCGGGCCTCATTCATAAGCTCAAGTCTTACAACCTTACTGACTCTATGATCGCTCTTATCAAAGACTACATTAGCGAACTCCAGTTCCGAGCAGCGGTGGGAAATTCCTCCTCCTCCCTTAGACCTATCCGGGCGGGAGTTCAACAAGGAAGTTTGCTCGTACCGAAACTCTTCAATCTAATCATGACATGCCCGAAATCTCGCGCACAGAATAATACATATACGCCGACGATACGCGCTAGTCACCAATCCACACAGCCCAAGATAATACACCTACGGCTACAGAACGCCCTAAATGAGCTGGAGCCATGATATACAAAATGACAAATTCAAATAAACACCAACAAATGCCAGTAAATGTTCTTCCCAAAAGAGTACAGCACAGGTCATCTAAGCATGCTCAAAGGCCCTTGACATTACATCGGCGAGAAAACAGAATGGAAGAACCAGGTAAGCTATTTAGGGGTCACTATGGACCTAGATCTCACCTGGAAACAACACATAAATAGAATAAGGGCAAAGGCCAATGGTCAACTAAACAATCTCTACCCAATCATAAATGTTAATAGCCAATTTCAACTAAGTATGGGCCGCGCGATATATAAGACGCTAATAAGACCCATAATGACATATGCAGCACCATTTTGGTGTTATGCTATGACCAGGCTACAAACCCTTCAAAACAGAATAATTAGAATTAAGCGAAGCTCCAGCAGGTTGCTCCGGCTTATCTCATACACGAGGAGCTAAAACTACACTGAATCGAAGAATTCATTAAGCTACAAAGATTTACCCTATACACTAGAAAGGGCAAAAATTTGAACCCTTTTATTCGCGATTTGAGTACTTACAACAACGAGAGAGATAAAGGACCTCTATCACTATTTGATAGAAATGTTTGCCTGGGGGAACCAGAGATCAATAACCAAGAATACTTATACGCTCTAATACCAACATAACTAGACACAATACTCACAAACTAGACGGGCGCGGTTAATACTTAAACCGACAACAGTGGCCCTTGAAGTCCTAGCTCTTAGACTCAAGGCGGTCCCGGGGGATGGGCACACCCGCCAGAGTGACGTCTGAATGCAGCTGCGATTGGGAAGGCTGCGTTGTAGGCGAGCACTCAAAATTCTATCAAGCCAATACTAACGGATATGATTGAAAACACTAATTAAGTTCTAAATACAATAACCAACTTTACTTACAAGCTCATTGCCAAAATAATACTAAGCATTACAGCACTAGCATAATTAGTAGCAACCACTTCCAAGGAATAGTTTATTGAAGCCTAAACAATTTATTGTTTCAGGATGACGCCAGACCTCGAGAACCAAACGCCTAGATAGAACGAAGAAGTTAGGACTGCATAGCATGTGATTCAACATTGCCTGAGGTCCAAGCAGCTAACCAAATTAATGTTTGTAAAATAATACTAATGACTATGTCTATTTATGTTTCAGGACAGGAAACCAATGCAAATAAATTATGACCAATTGGACGAGGTCTCCATCCGGAGACCGCATTACTTCAATTCCTCCAATTCCTCGCTCGGAATTCCCAAGGGCATAAGAGGTGAATCGGCCATGCTTGCGTCCTGGCTTTCACTTCCTCTGGCTTAGGTTCATTGAACTAGCCATTATATTCGCTCGCCGAATGCGCAGGTGCAATAGCGGTACTGTTGCATTTCCTCGCCAGAATTACTTTATTTAATTCTTCCTTTTCCTTTCAGTGAAAGATTTCTTAGTGGGATCCATATACTGGCAGGACCTACGCTCTCAGTCTCTGACACCCATTGGGGCTGAGGTTAGCATGTAACATGTGCTTTTCTCCTCCAATAGAAAAAAAAGAATGCCTGCCTGAACTCGAGGTGATGCTGAAGTGGCTGCAGCGGTTGCTGCAGGCCTGCGGGCAGCAGATCTGCGAGCTCATCTTCAGTTTCTTCTCTACCAACGAACCGGCCTGCTGACTATAGAATGACTAGTTCTGCTAAACAATGTCAATCCGTGCGCTGAGACTGACGGATCGAACTAGGTCTCATACCTTTTTAGTTCGAGTTCTGGAACGCCTGCGGCCTAATGTGTCAGGGGGAAAATTTCTGCCTTTTGTTTGCTCCCATGCCTTAGGCATCAACTTAGTCAGCGATACACATCTCCGTCCAAAAAACTGTTTCCATTTCCCGGACTATGCCTGTCACAGGACGGACTTTCAGGGTCATCCAGGAGGCGGCTCGGCGATCTTCGTGAGACTTAATGTGATTCATTTCATTCCAATCGCAATCCTTAGTTAACATAAATCAACAACAGGATTGCCAGCCACGACGCATCATTTCGAACCCGAATAGTCGATTGGAAAGGCGTAAGGAATTGTCTCCGCACTTCCATACCAGCTAATACCAGAATCGCAGACATCCCGTCCCTGGAGGCCGCGCTTTTGTTCTTCACCTCCATTGTGACACGAACTGCCACTAAGCCGACACTTCATGTCCCAGCTTCCCAACATCAAGATGTCCTTCCAGTTGACTTAATTATTCTCATTCGCCGCTCCTTGGCGACTCGAGTCTCTAACAAAGAATCGCACACCACACAATCGGGTGCTACTGTGTCGACCATGCTGACAGGTTTGTATTCGCCTACGCGAGAACCAGTTTCAAGCGTGGGAGGAATTGATGATCAGATTGCACATCGAAAGTGGAGATGTGCGGAGAATTGCAAAAGTTTTCGTAACCGTCGAAGCCAGCACACCTCACTACTTCAAGGCACACGAACCCTGGACGTTGAGCCCAAGCAAAGGTAAATGTGTTCACCGACTACCTTGAATGTATTATGTCTCCAAGGAACGACTCCAAGACATCCTTACCGAACGTGCTCATAGGAGGAACGCCGAACTTTTGACGCTCTGGACGACGCGTGTCGGCTTCATATTATTCATCCTAGCGAACTCCTTGGCGCACTGCAGCATGTCAACCCCAAAAAGGCGACGTGATAGGACAAACACCTCACATGTTTCGCCATCTTCCGTTCAACGTCGTGCTTCTTCTCACAAGGATCGTTAATATTTGTCTCAATCTGGGTCAGTTTCTACGAGAGTGGAGAGAAGCTCGAGTGATTTGCATCTTGAAGACAAGTAAAGACCCGGCTCATCCTTCTAACTAACCATCAACCTCCTCTCGATCCTCTCGAAAGATTTCTCAACCGCTTGCCTCCACTTTAGGTTGATATTCAACCTATCCCCGATCACCAATTTGGACGTCGTCCTGTGCACTTAACATCTACCAGCTGTTGCGTCTGGTGGAGGTGTCCGCTTTGGGTTTCCAGGAAGGTCCCTTCACTGCCGTTGTGTCTCTGAATGTTTAGACATGGTGTGCGGGCCTCCTATACAAACTCATCCAGCTGTGACTAACTACACCTCTAAACAGCATAATACACAAATTTCTCAGACATCGCACTTCTAAAGTAACGGTGGCGGGGAGAATACACAAGACTTAGGCCAGTCAGAGCCGGAGTCTCCGAAGGCTCTGTGCTATCTCTCACTCTATTCAGCGTGTTAATGGCAGATTTTCCAACCCAGTCAACGACATTATAGCACAGTATACTGACAACCTGCTGTTCTACACCAACAAACACATGTCAGAACTTTCAACCCCATACACAGACATCTCCGTCTCGTCCAAGGGTAGTGTCGCCGCCAATGCTTAGCATGGCTTCCTTCGAAAGGTAAGTAATGCCCATGGTGCCGTTCCGCAGTTTTTCGTCACGTAAAACAATCTCAAGCATGATAAAGCACTCTCTGAGCAAACGTTTCGGTCTTTCACGCCCAATATAGAACGGGACGTTAAGGGTCATAGCATTTAAAGAGCGTTCATAAATTAAACTCAATTTCAGTTTTTGGCGTTGGTGCATATCCGTTAACGTGGCAAAGAACCACCCATTCTGCTAAGCGTCACACCCTCGCAGACTGCCTCATACATAGGTACAAGGGCAGAGGATCGAATGGAGAAATTCAATCACTTACTTGGGAATGAAGCTAGATAAAGGCCTAACCTTTCGCGAACACATCAGAGATCTGTCCGCGAGGACACAGAACGCTAGTGCCCCATAGTAAAGACTGGGATGCCTGTTCGCTAACGTTACATCTTTTCAAGTCCTAATAATCCCCCACTTGTTTTACACCTGCGAGCTCTGGGGCATTTTAACATACAGCTGGCTGCTGTATTACAATCGGCCCAGAATAGGGGGCTTCGGTCCATGTGTCTTTCGGTCGTTCTTTCCCTGTGAGACTATTTCACGAAGACGCACCCTTTCCTTATGTGGAAGATTAAATTAGATAAAATAAATACTTAAAATAATAGTGAATATTAATCCTTGGGTAGCTTGATTATAACTATTGTCTAATAATCCATGATGACTCCATGTGAGCCGGGCAGCAAAACTCAACAACAGAGTACCGTGGTCAGGTCTTTTGGGGGTTATAATTTCAGAAGCGCCATTTCAGGTGACATTGGGTTCTCGTAAGAATTGCGGGCATATCATGTAACACTGGAACTTTTCCATCAGTAGTTAAGGCCGAGCTCATTCTTTAATACAGCCTAGAGTAGATGATGACAAAGTTCATCGCCACAGCTAATGAAATTGCAGATCTTACACCCACTCCCACTAAGATACAGAAGGGCCATGGCATCTTAAGAGCCAGCCGTCGAGGCTGCCTTCTATTCTAAATTACTCCATCCTAAATCAGAAAAGGCTTTCCTTAAATACCCATCCCGAAACAAGAACCTTGCGAAAAACCCTAATTAGGGTGGCCACGCAGCAAAAAACACTCAGGCTGAACCTCAACCTACCAGCAGTCAGTCGGAGGTGGAACATTTGCCAGGGCAAATGCATCGTCAGTACGTCAACAACGACGTTGAGACCACTTCTCCTTGCCATGTTCGTCATCTAGGCAGGCCTAGAGAGTTCATCTACTGAGGTTACGCTATCCGGGCAACATTACCAGCGCGATAGTGATTCTCCAGTTTTCAACACAACTCATGATCGAAAGAGAAGACAACGTTTAAACAAGGGGTAATAGGAATTTGTCTTTTTAACAGTGTTTAAAAATCAAGCCAAATAGTCCTTTTGTAAAAGGCATTATTAGTGACTGATTACATATATTAGTAGTGTGGTATAGTGATTGCCCAGTTTTAAAGGTTTGCGTACACGAAATCGTACTGTGGCGTAATTACAAGTGTTTTGGTAAATTTGTACTTTAATTATGTTTGTTGAGCAGTTTAAATTGTGCAGTAACTTACAATGAAAGCTCAATGTGATTAAATTACTTTTAAAGTGTTTGTTATTTTTGAAGTGTGCACAAGGCACCGAGTTTATTAATACTTCTCTTTGTAATATCCTCTTATTCTCAATAATAATTAAAGGTTCATATTCCTGTACTATTACAGTAAATACCGGTTCAAGCATCCAGATATGAACATTCTCAATAAAATCAATCGCTCAGAATACTTGCTCTCTTGGATAAAAACAAACCTAGTTAATTGCATGGTAGGGTAATTTCTCCTCCTGTAATGATAAACATAGCTGTCATGCTTAGCGAGATGCCTCTTTCCTACATTTAGGACGTCGTGGGTTAGATTTACGCGACCGGCCTTCCTGACCCATGCGTGTTTTCGGGGTTTCTCCGGGTCGCTATGTGAATGCTGGGAAGATTAATTACAGCCCTCGAATTTCCTCTCTCTCTGTTTCACATCCATTCTAATTGCAATTCACTTTCATCTGCTTGACTTTTCAAGGTTGCAAGTTTCGGCGGGAGTCTTGGCGTTGCATGGCTGGGGAAAAGGATGCTCTAAGTAAAATTTCATCCCCGGAATGGGGGTTCTCCGAATCCCGTGCCTCCCACAGCTCTGGGAGGCGTCGATTGTACCAGCTACCATCATGGGAGTTTCAATCAGAAAAAGATGGTGACCTCGCTCTTTACCCTGTCGTTCCTTCTGGTCAGGCCGCCCTCTATCTCTTCTCAGCTCACCGATCCCTCTCCATAGGTCGAGGTGCTGAGTCGCCCTCAGCTACTAGTCCTTGTCCTAACTGCCAGAAGTGGTTAATACTATAAGTTGTGTGAAGCACAACAGCTGCAATTGTGCAACGCTTCCCTTCGCGCCCATATGACCACGACGAACGTCCATAGCGCCCAGGGAGGGGTGCGGCAACGACTTCAATAGTCGGTAAGCAAACCCACAATTTCACAAGAAGAAAAGAAAAACGTGAAAAGAATAAATTTATCCCTTAAAGGTTGCTAGCCACTAATTGTTAGAAAATCCTACTGCTGAATAAATCGAAGATCGTAATTGTTACTTTCAAAAGTTTAGCACCGTAGTTTTAGCAATTTTTTAAAGCAAGTAAAATAATTTTTGGGTGATATTAAAAGTCACAAACCTGTTCTCTTTAATTGTTTTATGGTGTTAGAATAGAAACAGTTTAATTAATCTGGAAGATTTTTATTAACGCAGTTAAGTAATATTATTTACAAGTGAAATAAAATAAAAATTTCACGAGATTAAGAATAAATCATACGTTCCACAACTTGCGTACACCATTTTATTTACAAACCATAACAAGTCGCAGAATTAAGTGATTTTGGAATTAAAATGAAAATATATTGTGAGATTAAAGTTTGGAACAAGTATTAAGCATAAACAATTGAATACAATGCACTAAAATTACTATACTCCATGGCGCAGCAATGCGTTGCCGGGCCAAGGCCTGCCGCCTGCTGCGTCCCCCACCTCTGCCTACAACAAGCGTCATTAGTGGGGAGTAGTACCCGAAGGTGGGATGTGGTCACGAACTGGGCCCCTCCCGGCCGGTATATGCGCCTCCTTAAACTGAAACAGCTGCCTTTCAATGAAGAGCCACTCAAATAGTCCATCGGGCTGAGTGCACCCCGGGAAAATTCTCCCAGTGGGAGAAAATCCCCATGACGGTACCGGGAATAGAACTCGAGTCTCCGACTTGGTACATAGCTGCGTTACCACCGCGCTAAGGAGACGACCGAGTATCATGCACAGCGTGCATTAAATAGAAAGTTCGTTTTTAAGACACTGAATTTAAAATGGCTGTGGTGCTCGCAGTTGAAACTGCTTAGTTATGCTGTGCTTTTATTATAGCTGTAAGCAGAATACCTTTGATTAACTTTATCAACGTAGAAAGTGTTTACGAGTTTCGGAGAAACATAAGAAAAATAGGTTCATATTTTTAGGTAATAAAATTCTCGTTTTATACAATCCTTGAAAATGAACTTTAATTTCTATCTTCATTCTACAACGGTTTGTGGTAATCATCAATATTATAGAGAGTAAATTTTATTTTGAAATTTCATTTCTTAAGAACTCAACACCAGGGTTTTTTGGAATTGCTTATAATTATCCTATTGTTAGAAGTTGGAATTGTCAATATAATAGAGTGTTTTTAGAACAATGGGGTTTCTTTGGAAACACCACCTTGGGTCAACGATTTGTTATTTGTGGATAAAATTAGAAATCTAAAACTAAAGGATCAATTTCTAAATCAACACATTTATTGTATACAGAAACACTATCCCAACACGAGTTTCTATACCGCTTTGTCACCAGTGTACAGATGTAATGTTATGTGAAGATGTAAAGGGTATTATGCTATTACTTACCGTTACTGGACTCCGTGTAAAGTAAGAACTTATCTGGGAACAAATTATGTGTCTGGGTAAGAGTAAGCTCTGGATCAGAGGCAGTAATGTTCAGGTAATCCCAGTACCAGTGTATTCCAATACCAGAGATGTACTTCCTTGCCTTTTCGTTCGCCAGCACCTGCAGTAAAGCATTTCAACTTAAGTTACCTATACGTTGTCAAATAATATGGCTTCATATCCTTTTTATTTTATTTTCCTTATAAATTTAAAGAAATAGAAATTCTCAGTTCTTAGTAGCTTACAATAGAGATACACTAAATTTCTGACTGATAATTTCATATGCACGTGTTATATGCACGTCAAAAGTTTTCTTATTTCATTTATAGTGCTCCTGTGATACCCTCCTAAGATATCAGATAAACATTTATACTTGTTTTCAGTCCAAGAAATGATCGACCTAAAATTATTGTCTATTTATTCTTTTTATTACAAACCATATGTAATTGCAAAATTAGCATGAATTCTGTATTCAACAATTTAAATTATTTTTTCTATTTCTCTTCAGAAGTAACAAAAATATCTGTCAAGCACTCATATATTATAATAAACGCAGAGCGTTCACTGAGTAACCTATTAAATTTATCAGTAGTGATATTTTTGAAGATTTTGCGTCAGCTTTTTAAGAATGTGTGTCTACGGTTAGTTATATTTGAGCGATGAGACTTCTACTTCAGTCACAGGGGATTGTTGCAGGTTATATTCCATATTAATGATAAATTCAAATTTTAAATCACGACGTTTTAATAATCTGATTTATATTCAGGAATTATTTATCTTATTTGTATCTGATGGATTCGTTTAAACATTGTAGTAGTGCTTAAAATGATGACTGGTGATGTGTCTATGAGACTGTCTATGTCTATGATGACTGGTCTATGTATGAGTGCTATGATGAACTAACTATTTTCAGGTAAATGAGTAAGACTGTTTATTTCTCCTTGGTAAAGAATTCTGCTGTTTTATATTTATTTTGTAGCAAATAACAGTATTGTACTCTTGTTTAGTTTTCCTTGGTCATCTGAAGTAAATGTAAAAATGTTCTCTATTTATAACTTAAGTTAACGTTAAATTAAATTGAGTTTTATTTATGGACGCTCTTTGACTGCTGTGGTTCCATTCTATATTAGGCGTGTAATGGGGTTAACTTTGCTCATCGACCTCCGCTAGGTTTGAACCCGCGGCCTCAGGAACTAGAGGTTATCATGGTAACCACTACACTACGTGGACGACTAAGTTAAGGTTGGTCATATTATGCTTTATATTATTATAATGTTAATAAATAAATTTAAATCCTTTATATGCAAACATTAATAAGTTATGAAGAAGTATTATTCTTCAACTGTTGTAGAATAGTTGCTTTAGTTTAACTGCCCCACGTATGGGAACCAACTTGAAGTAGTATTGTTCTAGGAGTTTACGTTTAATTATTTTGCTCCAAGTATTGACGTCAATTTGAAGTGGATTGTTTGTTACCTAATATGCTGCTACGTATGTGAAGCCGATTTGAAGATGCTGTATTTTTTGTTGTTACGCTTCAAGTTTAAAAAATATTAATTAACTTTGTTATTAAACTGCTTCTATAGATATTATTTATGTTTATGTTTGCCTGGGCTGCTTCAGTATTGTTTTAGAGTCACGTATCTCTTAGTCAGGGCGTGTTACGACAAGAATGTAGGTTTACACAGATTTTAAGTTTTAAATTCACTTGTTTTTATTAATCCTTGACACAAATTAAATAGTACTACACTGAGATTAAGAGCTGTGAGATGTTTTTATTTAATACTTGCGCTTTGTTAACGCGTATACTTAATTTTCGTTTCGCACGAATACGTAACATTTCTCTAGAGAACACATCTTCCATCTGTCCAAACCCGTAAGCTTCTGTATTTCAAGCCTCTGATTGGCTAATCCTAGTCCAATAGAATACCTGCATTTAATTAAAGATTTTTTGGCTATTAATTGGCTAATTTTAAACTCTCACATAATTTACATTATCGTTGCTCTAATCATGACTAGTAGTATTCAAACTCTCAAACTCAATATTGCCTCAAGGTTACCTCATTGTTACCTCATTTTTAGCAACCTTAAACTTATTATTCTCACAGCTCTTACATTATTAAATGAGTAATGCATTCACATAACATTATTAAACATATTTACAATAATATAAGCATTTGCAATGACTGTTATTACTCGCGCAAAACTTCTGGAATCGTGACCTTGATTGCCATCCCAGCTGCCGAGCCTAGGAATGGTTTATGTTTAGCTTTATCAACGAAAGCGATATAATACCTTTGCTTACTCACAGTGCGTAACACATACAGTCTGCATAGAAAGTGTCTGGATCTGGTTGTAATTTTAAAGAGAGCTGCAGTATCTAAATATTACTTATTTTATATTTGTTATATTTATAACCATGGCTCCTACGTTTTCAAAGTTAAGTGGTAAGGTGTTACATAGTCAAAGTAGGGAAATAATTGCAAATGTCATCGACTTCATGAAGCAAGAAGCAGAGATGAAGGAAGAAATTATATCCGAGTTCCACAAAAGCCTTAAGAGAGTGAAAGAAAGAGTAGTCAAAGCAACTGGTGTTTCACCGAGTTCCGTTTCCAGAGTTCTCAAAGATAAGAGAAAAAAACATACGGATGAAAGAGTACCATTTGACACACCTGGGAAGAAACATAAGGTCCCTAAACGTATTACAGAAATAGACGATTTCGAATGCGTCATTCGGCGCACGATTCACAATTCCTATGTGGAAGAAAAAACTGTGCTAACAATAAGCAGATTGCTCATCCAGCTGAAAGACAGCAGAAATTTACAAGGTGGTGCTACAAATCTCAGAAAAATTATTAAAGATTTAGGGTTCAAATGGAAGAAACCGAAATCAAATAGAAGAGTTCTAACAAAAGCAAAATAAATAAATAAAATAAAAAAATCATAATAAAATAAAAAAAATAAAAATAAAAAGTAAATGTTGCCATGATAGCTTAGTCGGTTAGAGCAACGGCACGGAAAGCCTAAGATCCGTGGTTCAAATCCCGGCTATGGCATTGAATTTTTCAGTCTGATTCTACCTTTCCAAATGACTATAATTTTATATGTACTTATATCAGTGTGTACTTATATCAGCATCAATTTTCAAGGTGGTGCTACAAATTTCAGAAAAATACTAGAATGTATGAAGATGAGTCATACATACACAGCAGTCATACAGCATCTAAAAGTTGGAGTGACGATAGCGAATTAGGTTTGCAGGCACCTGTTGCCAAAGGGCAAATACTTATTATCGTTCGTGCTGTTGGAAAGATCGGCTTCGTTCCAAATTCCCTTTTACAAGTCGCAACAAACAACAGGAGATTTTCATCAAGAAATGAATACAGAAAATTACATGAAGTGAATCAACGCCATGTTGATACCTAATATGCCTGCTGGGTCTGTTCTGGTCATCGACAATGCTTCACAATGCGTCAACACTCAAATTCACAAACCACCTACCTCAACTTCCTTGAAAGAAGAAATGAGAGCTTGGTTACTTAGAATAATAAAGCTTTAGATGAAAGCATGAGTAAAACAAAGCTATATAACTTAATTAAAGCCAACAAACAGCTTCAGAAGTCATACATACTTGACCAGATAGTAATACAACATCGCCATAATGTACTTAGACTGTCATCGTATCGCCCAGATCTAAACCCAATCGAATTAATCTGGGCTGATGTCAAAAAATGGGTGGCATGCAGAAATATCACTTTTAAATTAAAATATGTGGAGCAGTTATAACGCCAGCAATTTGCTGAAATTGGAAGGCCAGAATGGGAAAATGTATGGCGACATGCTGAATAAATTAAGAATCATTATTCCGAAAAATACGGAATTGCAGAAAATCAAACAGAAATAATTCTCATGCAGGATAATGGTGCAGAAAATAGTGACAGCAGTGATGACGGCAATAATGTGAGTAATTCCGCAGAAGAGGAAGGGTTGTTAGATGTGGAAGAATTGGAGGCAATGATTGACATCGTTTTTTATATTAAGCGCTTTTTACAGCGTGTATTTTAATTTCTGTATATAACTAAGTTTATCAGCGCAACACAGTGCATAACCGTTGTGGATATTTGACGATGACTGTCCCACGCACTACTGCAGCATGCAGTCGATCGGTCACCACCTGATGTGGTAAGCAACTCGCATCATAGCTCTTATTAAGATTTTCACGTGTCTAGAACTGTTGCGCCGATTATACATACATTTTAAAATTATTACATACATATTGCTTCAAGGCAATATGTTATTGAATTTACATATTATTTAATTTAATTGAAATTATTCAGGTGTTAAAAATACTGCCTCAGTTACATATTCACAATAATAACATCAAATTGTATACATAGCGCAATATATGATTGCATATAATATTACATTAAGCAAAGCATGTATTAACCGATACACATATGTGTATTTAGGTACGTCAAATTAAATATAATTTAAATATATTTCCGTCACAATTCTAATGTGGTAAATGATATATGTTTACCAAACGTTTTCGGGTACACAAATAGCTCATACACACATAAGAAGAATTTGTTGTACTTATTTATACAGATACGTTTAATAGTATGTAACAAACGTGTCAGAGGGAAAATAAAACAACTTCCTTCACTAGTCGGAGTCTCATTCCGACAACCCAACGTTTTTAAAATCTGTCTAAAAAGTATTCCACATTATTTTTCATGCTCTTAGTGTCATCTACGAACTATAGTTTGATCCACGTGCGTACACTGTGGAATATATGCAAGCGATTTGATTATAACAAAGTTATTTTCTCTAAGATGGATAAAAGAAGCAGAACGTACCACTGCATACAATATTTGTATAAAACGAATCATTACTTACAATTTTTGGCCATTCCGGCAGAAAAGTTCGCTGATCATCCAGCATGATGAGTTTCAGCTTTCCGTATCCTTTGCGCTCCAATGTGGGACCCAAATAGTTTGCTATCCAATCACGCTGCTCTTCAGCTGTCCAGCCTAAACTGTTGAAGCTAAAGTAGACGATTCTTCCATGGAAGGGTTCGTTTTGAGATGTGAGACCCCAAAACTCCACTCCCTGCTTCTTATATTCATCAAAGAATCTAAAAGATATATAATAGATAATAGACATATATAAAAGGCTTTATTTCATTTTTCTACTCCAGGATACACAGGTGAACTATTTAGAAGTTATTATTTACTTATTTATTTATTCAAGTGGCAGGGCTTTCTCTTCCGATCAATATAGAAAAATCCTGAATACAATGATGATACAGGTAAATTATATTGTAACACAAAACCGATACAACCAAGTATTAGAAGAGTAGCAGACTTAAGTTAATTTAAAATATACAGAAGCTAAGTTAAAATAAGTATATATTTTAAAAAATATAGGTATACAACTATCTATACAAATAAAATGTAAACATTACCCGTAACTTAATAATTATTTTAACAACAATTCGGAACATACCCAAATGCATTTTGAAACAAAAAAAGCATAAATAAGTTCACTTAGTAAGGAAACTAGATAACGCCGATATTTTTCGGATGTATTTGGCATATGAGGAAGCCAAATAAACGGTGCACAATGCTTGGAAATGAATCCAATCAGACATTTAAATCAGTGCTTTGGTTATATAGGAAACAGAGGCTGTATTCAGCTCCATAGAGCTACTAACTTTATGGTGTTTTCAATTTTTGTAATGCATTTAATGTTTGACAGCCCCATACATACTGCCGCAATGAATCCTAGAGTCTAGCAACATTGACGGCGAAAGCTGTTGATTATAAAAATAGAAAACTAATAAATTCAACTGGATTAAAATACAATAAATTGTTTTCCAATTCTTTGGCTATAAGTCCTTGTTTGTCACCATAATCTTCGTGTACTTCTATAGCCTTATGCCACCTATTACAACAGCCTGTTTGCCTTCACTGGTCTGTGGCTCAGTCAACTTCCCTCTACATTCAAAAACGTCCTCGACATTGCTCTAGGGCTTTTCGCGGAGACATTTCTTCAATGGTCCAAAGAGATGGAAGCTTCAAGGTAAGAGATCTGGGCTGCAGGGCGGATGAAGAGGAACAGTTTACCATAGCTTGTTATCTCGTATTGGATGCGAAGGCTTGTGTATGGTTTCACGTTTTCTTGGAGAAGGAGATATTAGTTCACGTTTTTGTGGCTACAAATACAGATGAATTATGCCCTTCATTTCCTAACAGTCGCACAATAAGCTTTGGAGTTGATTGTTTGACCATGAGGGAGTACGTCCATCATAATTTGCTCTTCAGAGTCCCAGAACACTGTAGCTATTACATAGCCAGCTGAGGTTTGGAACTTCTCCGAAAAGACGCTGTGGTGCCACTCGTGGATTGCCGTTTTGTTTATGAATCCGTGTTTCATTGTCTGTGGCAAAGTTTATTTAAAAGAAACTCGTCACTATTAACTTACTAACGAGCAAACAATTCTGTACACATGGCTCTTCTTTGTTCTTTATGTTATTCCATTGGGATTCGACCAATCCAACGAGTACAATTCTTTGAATAACCTGCAGCAATTTGCGTGATAATTATGATGTAATGTTAAATTACTCAAGATTAAGCCTGGCTTAAATGTTTATTTACTTGGTGCTTACTCACAAGGCTCAAGAAATTATTCAAAGAATACACAGATACAAAAACAAAACAAATAGGAGTCTCTCAAAGCATGTTTATATTAATTAATCCGCCAAACCCTCCCTCCCAAGTGGCAACATCTAAACAGCTTCTGGGAAATGTGACGTGTTGCCCTGATCGTGTGTTTAACAGTTAAACACCCCTGTGCTCACTAGCTGTGTTGCTCTTCTTTCAGACTTGGGGTTTCGGTGGAGTGTCTGCTAGCATGAAAGCGGGTTAGTCTATCGATACTAATTGTCTGATTTCCTGTAGGTCTTAATACTTAAAAGTGTTTTTTACAGCAGACAAAACTGATATGGCCTATAATATGTTTGCTCTAAGATTTTCCTGTAAGTATGTGTCGAATGAAGAACGATTTGCTGGTTATTAATGCTGGCTGAACAAAAACGTTCTTGATGGCGTGGTGCTCCGTTGGAGCAGGCATTAGTGTCCGCATGTGGTTTCTCATCTTGAATACAAAAGAGGGAATGTTTGCGACAGCTTTCTGTTTTCGAAGAAATCTGCAGGTAGTCAGATGTGTGTTGCATAGGTCGTTTCTGCGGGTATGATGTCTATATCTGAGATAATGATATGCGATCGTTGACCCAACAGTACTAAAGAAACTTTTGAAATCCACTCGTCGGTAAGATAAGCCTTCAGTGTGCTTTAAGTTAAGGATGCTAGGGCGTAATTCATCCGTATGCAGCTGGATGATATTCTGTGGTTTCTTTATGGGTAATTAACATTAAAGTGGTAAACCATTTGAAAAGTTTGCTTTCGAATTGTTTTCAACTATCAGTGGTGATGATTTGCGATACACCAAATCGAGATAGCGATGAGGATACTATTTCCAATGAAACTGTTTCAGCTGTGATGTCTACAATTGGAGTTGTCTCTATACATAGTGAAAAACGATCTATGATTCTGAGAAAATATCGGTGTCCTTGTGACCGTGATAGCGGTCCTACCAAATCAACATTACTGTGGCTGAATCTTGCTGTTGCTGGTGGTTATTTGCCAACTTCACTGTCAGTGTGCTGTGCAGCTTTGCTTTTCTGATACGGGTGTAGGCTGATGTGCAGTTCGCGATGTCTTTCTTGAATGCTGGCCAACCGAATCTTTTGCTGAATGCATTAATTGAGTCACCGTGATGAGAAAGGTAATGAATGGAATTAGAGATTCCTTGTCCGTATTTTTTTTATATATATGGTCGAAGGTTCTCTTGCAGTGCATCGTACAAGAGTTCCATGTCACTTAGTAATGTTATTGTCTGGGACAAAGGCAGGATACTTTCGGAAATTCATGGGTTCTTTATCACATTGTTAGGTATTGGCTATTTCTGACATAGTAAATACTCTTTGCATACCAATGAAGAAAATTATACCAGTGTATAATGTAAAATCAAATCCTTCTAACATGAATTGTAAGTATTTTACAGCAGCATATACGTAGCAAGCAGTTTTCGGTCGGAAGTTGAATAATCCCTTGGCCTATCTGTGAGCTTCTTCGAGAAAAATACCAATGGCTTCAGAATGTCAACTTTAATCTGATGAATTGATGCACCACTTGCGAAATCCGAGGCATTAACCGTTAAAATTAAGAGTACTTTGAGGATGGATGAGCCAGTAGAATGTCATCGATCCGATTGTATTACAAGGCTTCAAGGGCTTTCCGATAATCTTCGGTCCAATTGACTTTTGTTTTGTCATTCTTCTTGGTGCCGTATATTAAATTCAAAGGAACAACTTGCTTGCAAGCAGAACCAGGAAGTCCTCTGCGATAAAAATTAATAAACCCCAGAAAGGGCTCAGGTTCTGAACAGTTGTAGGTAGCGCATAGTTAATGGACGATGTGCACTCTTCTGGGAGAGGTTTTATATCATATTGGGGAATGAGATAACCCAGCAATGGTACCTCGGTTGCATTAAACATACATTTGTTCAAGTTGGTGTTGATATGATATACATTTAGATGTTGGAAGAGCAAGTGTAGGTGACTGTTGTAATTCATCTTCATTTTCTGAAGCTACGATGATGTCGTTTATGTAACAATAAATTAAATCTAGATCAAGTAATATGGTGATTGTTGTAAAGACTGAATGCAAATCCTTAGGCGAAAAGAAAGAGGAAGTGATTCGAATAATCCAAATGGAGTAAAGACAGATGTCTTAGGTAAGTCATCTGGATGTACTGGGATATGGTGTTATGCTTATCAAATCTATTTTAGAAAAGTCTGCGTGTTATCTAATTAGCTGTTAAAACCTTGAAGACTTGGTATGGGGTATCTGTCCGATATTGTACTGCTGAGTAAACAATATCTCCGCAGGGACACCAGGAACCGTCTTTCTTTGGAAATAAATGAAGTGGGTTGACCCAACAGTTTTTGGAGGGTTGGCATATTACACATGTTCATCAACAACATAAATTCGGGTTTAGCTGGTCTGAATTAGTCAGGAGAAATTCTTCATGCCATTGCTGTTATAGAATGACCTACAGTAACTATTGTGTGAGTGACAGTTGTGGATGGAATAGAAAAATGAATATTCTCATGGAGTAAATTTTGGAACTTCCTGATAATATCAGTGTGTTTTGATCAGGAGACATGGCATATGCGGATTCTATCCAAAGTGCCAGATGCTGCCAATAATGTTGTTGAATCATTTAATAGCCTGTTATTCAGGTCCATCAGAAGGTCATAATAATAATTAACATCCGCTCCAATGATGGGTAATTGTACATCAGCAACCACGAAGTTCCATGGAAGGTTTCGGTGTAATTCCAGGTCAAGTCTTAAAACACGCTTTCCATACGCACGTCCCATTCGCTGTGTAATCTCCAATCGGATACTTATCGCCAACCCATATTTGCAGGTAAGATTACAGATATATTGCCGCCTATGTTGATGAGATATCGTAATCCACTTGAACCGTCATCAAGAATGAGGAGGCGGGAAATAACACCTCCATCACATGCCATGATGTGTGTGGCATGCTAGTTTGACGACGTTTGTACGTAGTGTTGTACATTGCATTGCCGAAATGCACATGGACTTTGGCATTTCTTCCTCTTGTAATAAAACTTTACCAGCACAAGGGTCCATTAGAGTTAAAACTAGAATTACACGATCTTTCACGAGAGTGCGAGTATCGCATGAGTGAGAACTATCAAGAGAACGATGAGAATTCTCTCGAGAGTGATGAGAGCTACCTCTGAAAGCGATATTTTGTTGTTAGTTTGCTGATGGCGACTGTTAGTTTAGCCATTTGCGCTTCCAAGCGAGAAATGCGATTGTTATGATTAGTCGTCCTCTGTTGTGTTGTGGCTACCATGTTATTCCCTTGTTCCCGAGGTCGACGGTGCAAACCCGGCGGAGGGCGATGGATATTTTCGGGCGCAAAAATTCATAACAGGGCTGCATTCGAAAGGGAGGTAAAGTCGGTGGTCCCGTGTCGTAATTTACGGCACATATAGCAACCGCAAGCCCAAAATTAATTTCTGAGCAAAATTTCCGGTCTTTCACCCCAATATAGAGGGAGACGCTAGGGACTGCAGCAGTTAAAAATCAGTTTTGTCTATCATAGCAGCCGTGTATCGAGATCATTCTTACTTGCGACTAATATGGATCATGCCTTTACCGGGAGCCTGAATAAAATTTGTTTTCAGGAAATTGTCTTTTACTTGTGTTCGTATGTTCATGAGAGGTTGTGAAGGTTCCCTATCACCAAGCTTCCACTCAGTTAACAATTTGGTAACCTTTCTTCTCTCTGATTCTTCAAATTCATGAATAACACGATTCTTAAGATCCAAAAATGAGGTAGGACTTAGAGGTCGTGTTAAGAAAGGCAGGAAATCATTTCCGTGACATCATCGGCCTCCAGAGATCCTACACATGATTGAATTTTGTTGTCTCGTTCTTAATTCCTGCAGTAGTCAATTGTCCTTAAATTTGAAGGCATCATAGCTCTATGGTATTTCTCCAAACGGGTGGAGTTTTTACCGCAATCTACGAGCTCTGGTTCCTTATTAGGTTTGTTTGTAATTATGATGTAATATTAAGTTACTCAAGGGTTAAGTGCAGCTTAAATGTTTGTTTACTTGTAGTTAATCACAAGGCTCAAACAATGGACCAAAGAATACATAGATACAAAAACAAGCAAGCGGGTTTCCTCTCAAACTACGTTTATATTAATTACATCCACCATATCCCAACTGATGGCCAATTGTGTCGCCACTACCAACAGAGTGTTCTAGTTCAACAACGATTTATTTTGTGATTCATCGATGGCCTCGAATAACAATGTCCGCACCTCGCAAACTTGCAGGCACCACACTGTGTGTGCGTGAGAGATCAGACAGATTTACTTCTGCTTGTTGTGGTTATGATAAACACTGTAAATAGAATCAGATTTAAAGAAATAACATTTATGCTCGTAGAAATTCTATTACTACAAATCGACGCACTTAATATTGATTTTCCATTTACAACAAATAACCTCCTACTTCATTTAAAAGCAAAAAATATAGGTACGATGAACAGAAGTACCTGAGAATTGGTTAAGGGAAAAACACTCTGCAATAAAGCTGTAATACCAGTCTAATGTAGTTCTTCCAAAATGGCTCTTGCACAAACAGAAAACAGACACACAGAGCCACAGAGATCAAACACATTATTGCAAATATAAGTGGCAGATTTGTGGAAACATGACTTTTGTCAGACACAGCCACAAAATCCACTCCCAATGATAAGGATGCGATTAAGTGTACTCTGAGGCGGCTTGACTTTGCGTCCAGAACGGGTACTCTTTGTTGGGATGAGTTCCTTGGATACGTGTTGAAATGGTAGGTTGCCAATAGTAGAGCCATGATAAACAACCACTGAGCCAGGAATCAACATAACTACCACGCTACCTGGGGCACGTGATGTACACAACACATGGGTACAGGGCAGCACATTTGACATCAGTTCGCTTGCGTTACTGGGAGTTCCGTGTTTATGCTCTGTTCTGCCCTGCCGCTACTGTTTACACTATCGGGTTACTTGCAGCACCCACTTCCCCTCGCCGCATCGTCGACACAAAGTCGCTGCTCGCACACTTGTAAGCCAAAGGATATTTGTTCTAGCCTTAGTTAGCAGCAAATGGCTGATAACCGTTCGAAGAATTTTGCTGGTTCCCTTCTAATAGTAGTTTAAGGCTATCATGTAGAGATCCTCGTAGTTTACCATTAGGTGGTTGCTCTTAGATAGTATAACTGGGTAAATGGTGATGTTTTCGTGTGCGGAAATAACAAAAATGTTGGTTAAAATCGAACGACAAGAATACAATCTTCGCCACGTGGTAGTTCCACTTTGAAGAATGTTTCAGTCCAAGCGAATACACGATATAGTCCTGCATATATTGGATGAAGTAATTTCTTAACTGCGTTTGTTCGAATGAATACACGAGAAACTGTCATCATATCAGGATGAACAAAAATAGACTTTTTATTATGATGCTTGAAATTAATAGGGCTGGTAGATTTCGCGTGGGCTTGTAGTCTACTAAGCATGCGTTGGAAAGTCGTGAAAAAGTAGTACTATCGAGAAAATCGGTTATTAAAGTGATAGTTTCACAATTGACCTGTTCTGCTGGAGTGACATTGTGTTCAGGAAAGGTTATTGTGAAAGACAAAGTAAACAAATGAGTAGTTTGGAAACCCAGTCCACAGTAAGCTGTGCCCTTAGGTCGGATTTAAGACAGCAATGTCGTCTTTCAATTCCAGTATTAGCGGTTGAGTGGTATGAAGTGGTCTTGATGTGTCGAATACCGAGCATTGAAGTCAGATGGGAGGAAAGTTTGCAGTCGAATTGTTTGCCACTGTCGATGGTGATATACCTAGGTATTCTAAATCGGGTTCTCCATTTCTGAATCAATAATATTTGCATTTATATTACTGATGAGGTACCTCTGTCCATCGACAATAACGATCAATAGTTGTCAATAGATATTGATACCCTTCAGCTGATGTTAAAAGCCCTACGATGTCCACATTAGGTTGATAAATTCTTTTAGTCACCAGCGAATAACTGCCGATAACGCTGCAGGTGTGACATCATATCTTGCAGCATTGACTGGGAATACAAGACTTTGCCCTTGAGGTAACGTCGCATTTTACTGAAAGCCAACAGAGTCTTTCCTACACTAGTTTAATGCAGCCTGCTATACCTGGATGAGAAAGGTTATGTAAAGGCTCAAATAGGATTCTTCGGTAAAGATGTGGTATGAAATGTCGTAATTTGTTTGTGGATGCATCGCACACAAGTTCTAGACCATCAATGAGAATCACAGTATCAAATGTAAATGAAGAAGTCTTGAAGTTCGGAGATGCTTCAGTTCTTCACAATTCATTTGTGAGTGATACAACTAAAGGAATTTATATTTCTGAAATGTATGAGCATTTTTCGACAGTAATATTCATGTTTATTGTAAACATCGAAGGTCAATTGTGAACTGCTCAATACAGTCCAGGTGACGCAGTTGGCGAGATGAAGCCTTACCAGGTTGCTGTTCAAAGCATACGTAAGAGGTATGTGATCAATATAAAATATGTTTAAAACATTTTGCTGATTCATAGGCTGCTGGAGTTCACGATCATACGTGCTATGTCCTTGTTTTATTTTACTCAGAGCCTCTTTGAGAAAAAGATTGTCTGCACTGGCTCAGGCAAGGGAAAAATACCAGAATTATTAAAATGATATTCATGGGAAGAAATATCTGGAAGTCCAAATTCACACTTGGAGAGATTAATGCATCAGCTGTATTGACATAGACGTTCATAAAGAAGCTGAAGGTGTTCAATATGTAATACCTCAACTTTGATGCAACATGGATACCGTCCAAAAAGGGAAAACAAATGGAATACCTTGCAAATATAATGAATGTATCGCTGAAAGTATGGACCTGCGGTTTAAGACCAAAAGACATTAACACAAATTCAAATAGACCAAATAGACTATTATCGCTGTTTTTGGAATGTCATCAGGGTCAACAGAAATTAGATAAAATGCTCTGACCAGATATATTTCACGAAATGCGCTCTTGCCATCTTGAGAATAGAAGAATTGCTCTCTTGAGAATTGAAGTCTTGAACGTGTGGAATAGGATACTTGTCCGATACTGTTATACGATTGAGCGCAGGATAATCATCACATGGTCGCCATGAGCCATCTTTCTAGGAGACTAAATGAAGTGGACTGGACTGACAACATTTTGAAGCTCTGGAAATCTCCATGGTTGTGACTGGAGGTCCATTGGTATTAATGGTATGAGATAATACTATTTCAGGGCTCTTATGGCCAACATTTTCTTCGAAAAGGCTAAGAAAGTTGTGAAGTATATGTGCATATTTGTTTTTTGGATTAATTAGGAGTATTTCGAAACTGATATTTGGCGACGGTGCAGCCCTTGGATGTAAGAACCTAGTTACGTTATCCAAAATACGTTTGTTTGGTATGTCCACTAACAGTCCAAATTCAGTTAAAAAAAGTCTGCTCAAATACTTTGATGTCTAACATCAGCAATAATAAATGGACAGCAGACGTCTCTGCGAAGACTTATGTCTCATTGAGACGTATGCATAAAATTCTTTTCCTACGGTCTTGGAAGGGAATAATACACTCAGAATGTATAAAATGCTTAGTATTAACACATTATCATCTAGTAGTTTATACTTCTACACTTAAAATATACTCTTGGGAGGTGCCTGTAGTTTCATTTCAACTTAAGGAAGAGTCATGTGATGATGTGTTGAGCACCGTTGCTAACATGCATAATTCTTATTCCAGAGATATATATGATATTTCAAATAATTTTTTAAAGAAAATAATTGTTTATATTGTGTTGCCATTAACTATCTGTATAAATAAATGCTTCAGTGAGGGCATAATTCCAAGTAAACTTAAATTAACAAAAGTAATACCGGTTCATAAAAAAGGTAATAAATCATTATTGGAAAAATTGGAAAAGGTAATAAATCATTATCGACTGATATCTCTGGTGCCAGTGTCTTCTAAAATATTTGAGATATTAATCCACAACCAATTGTATTGCTATTTTGAACAAAACAAGGTCTTTTCTGTTGATCAGTTTGGATTTAGGACTGGTAAATCTACTATTGATGCAGTTCGATTACTTATTGATAATATAACGAATACTTTTGAATCAAAGAGCTTTGCTTGGGTCACATGGTGTGACTTAAGCAAGGCCTTTGATTGTGTGGATCACTGTATACTGTTGGATAAATTAGCACATTATGGTATTTGTAGTACGCCTAATAAATTGCTCTCTTCTTATCTCTCTAACCGCAAACAAGTTGTTCAGAGTAATGATAAAGTTTCGGGTGTGGCTTCAGTAATGTGCAGTGTTCCTCAGGGCTCTTTCCTAGGTCCTCTGCTATTCCTAATTATGATTAATGATTTACCATTCAATACTAAATCTAAAACCATATTATTTGTTGATGACACAACTTTTATTCATAATAATGCAAATATACAGTATCTTGAAACTGAGGTCCAAAATAATATAATGTATACATCACAATGATTTCAAGCAAATAAGTTTTTACTTAATGATTCTAAAACTAAAAATATAATTTTTACTTTAAATAATGTTGTTGTCCCAAAGCTTTGTACTGATGTAAAGTTTTTAGGCATTTTTATTGATAGATTTTTAACCTGGGAGTCACATATTACATTTTTATGCAGAAAGTTGTCAAGGGTTTTATTCTTGATGAGGAACTTTTCAATTGTGCACCCTATGAGTATATACGTGTCTCATATTTTGCATGCTTTCACAGTATTATTAATTATCGTATTTTACTTTGGGGCAATAGCTCATATATCCAAGATGTATTACTTGTGCAAAAGAAAGTTATAAGAATTATGGCTAAGATAACTACTAGAACACATTGTAAACCCTATTTTAAAAGATATAATATTTTGACTCTTATAAATTTCTATATTTATACTGTCTGGGTTTTATGAAACAGAATGAACATATGTATGACACGAGATCCAATATTCATAATTATAATATCCGTAATGGTCAAATGATTGATATTCCTCACCATAGACTTAAGAAAACTTCTCAAAGTTACTCCTATATTGGCATTAAACTTCTTAATAAGCTACCTCAAGCTGTAAAAGATTTGCCTTATAAAATATTTTGTAAGCTATTGCATTCTTGGCTTGTGGATAACCCATTTTATTCTATTAATGAATTTATTGATTTTAATGCATCTGATATTGATATTTAATTGTTACTTTTTTGCTGTAAAAGTTGCACAAGGTGTGGTTTATGCTGAATTATTGATTTGTATTATCGTATATACTGACAATGTCTATTGCAGTTATATAACTGTTTATGACAATAAATTGACATTGATATGATTGTCATACATAAAACGTAGGAAGGGTTTTCGTCGTAGGCAACACTAATGAAAATCATACCATGCCTTTCCCAGGGTTCGCTTGTTTAGCAATTGTGCATAATAGAATAAAATGGCTGTATTTATCAAGCTTGGGCTACATAGACATTTAAAGAAAGAAAACAACCTACACGTTATGACTTCAAGCAATTATATTGATTCGATGAACAGGATGTGTCATTATTTTATTGCCAATATCATCGTCGTTAATTCCTGCACCGCTGCAGCTTTTTTATTTTTCACTGCAGGGTTTTGTGATCTATTCAACTGGATATCGCTTCAGAAAGTTTACTAACTGTATTTGTTCTCATTGTTCTCCTCGTTTCTCATGTTCTTCAGACATTTTAGATGCTTTACATACACAGGTTATGTTGATACTAGATTTTATAATTGTTGGAGTTTGCTGCCCTCTATAAATCGTCGCGTTAAGTTTTAAATGAGAATGACCATAACGAGAATAACCGAATGAAAGCAGAAGAGCCCTATTAACAGGTAATTCGATTATCATCAAAAGGTAAATGTATGGCATGGAAGTATATACTTCTTAGCACTAGATTACTGTTTATGCATACAAAATGGAGTATATGCTATTCCATGGAGCTTTTTCCATAGGTAAAACAAAAGGCAATACTGCCTTTTATGCATACGACTGGTTAACTTTTCTCCGTATGTTTCAATACTAGTCTATTCGCAGCAAATACACTCCTACAGATGGGCTGCACCTTTGATTTCTTGTTGGTGGAATAGCTCAAATATCAGCCCCAGAATCTAGCAGGATATTCGGATTGTAGTTTCTGTCATAAATGCATATGCGCCGAAGTTGTGCGTTTACTCTATCTTCCGCCACATCAATACAGTGCCGATTTAGTTTCCCTTAGGCTCCTTCAATTAAGAATTGATATTGTAATTGTAAGACTGGACACTCGTATTTCCTTTCTTACCCTATCTGCCATGGTACCTACATAGAGTTTGAGCTTTTATAGATGTAGAGCGAGTTCTCTGCGATGAACGAGTTTTGGATCGAAATCTCAGGTTAGCTACTTAAGTTAGTTGCAAAATTTGAATCTCTAAATACGATAATCGGTTAGTTTTACAGTCTTACTACCTGATGCCTGGTTTGTTGAGAGAACATACATACGACTGCACTGGTGAATACTCTAGAATCTTATCTGTGCTGCAACCAAGGAATCCAGCGCATCAGCACTATAAGCTAATATTATTCGTACATGCAGTGGTATGCGTTTTATAAAAATTGCCTTTAGGTACACCTGCTGCACCTGACTGCCAGCCAAAGCTATTATTTCACGCCTAAAGTAAGACGGACTTTTTTTAACCGACTTCCAGTTCATACATTAGTTTACTAATTTTGCGGCCCTCTTGAAATTCTGACAAAAGTCTGGAGCAAAAATTCATATACGGGGTGAAACTTAAAGATTTCTCCAGAAAATCATAAAGAGTTCCGCTACATTAGTGTCAAGATTACACAAAACATAATTAAATTTTGTTAGTCCATTAGTTATTCGTCTTATAAAGAATTGCGCATCAACTTGCTTAAGCCAAAATTTCCTATTTTGTTCTCCAAAGGGAAGAATTTTTGACACTTGTGAAAGAGTGACTCCGACAACGTGACGATCTGGTATAACCTGAACGTTTACTTGCGTCGTAATCATGGAGTACATAACAACATAGATCACCAATGTAAATGGAAACAGATTTAAAGAAGTAACAGCTGCTTGAAGAAACTTTATTGCTATAAATCAACGCAATTAATGTTGATTTACCATTAGAATAAATAGATTCGTAATTTATTTAAAAGAAGAAAAAATGATATATCATAAAACATATTGGGGAGTTGGTCACTCGGAAAAACACTTTAGAATAAAACGGCAATACGAATCCCAACATACTTCAATCAAAACGTTTCCTGCACAGGACAACAATTGACACACAGAGCCACAGATAATGCATATCATTGGAGATGTAAGTGGCAAGTTCATAAGTTTATATGCAACACAACGACTGTCAGGTGCCTGTTTAGGCATTTTGTGGTCGCCTCTAAATGTTTGTGTTGATCTCGTTTCCGCCCAAAGCAATCCAATCACTACTCTTCGTTTATTACGTGCCTGTGTTAGAAAAGCAATTTTGAACGCAGGTTATACCGCTGTGTCTATCGGAAATTAACGAAAACATACAAAATGATCTGGAATATTGAAGAATATCCCACCAGATGTAGAACTTTTAAACCACACTTGGCCGAGGAGAAATTGTGATGCATCGTTTATTGAACATTCCCCATATTTCACATATTTATAGAGAACATAATCCAGTATTTGTAAAATACGCGATTTGGTTAATCTGCTTTTAAATGCCTATGTTGCAATAAATATTATTTACAGTTGAAATTAACGTTTTAAATAAATACCTATATCCAACAAGGTGTACATTAGAACTATTTAGGAACATTGTTTGGCAAATAATGTGGTACAAACGTTTAGGGGTGGATATATAAACGACAAAAATATGTAAACGAAATAAGAACACAGATTTAAAATCAATAAAGAACGTCATAATGTTTAAGAGATATCATTTGGAAAAATATGAGTTAAAACTTAAAGTATTTAAAATCAGATGCACTACATTCACGTAACTTTCTGTAGCCATTAACATTTATTTGTATACAACTTCTACACACTGTTTCTACGAATGCTTATTTTTCTATTTAATTCGTGTTAACCTAGATACATTTTCAGTAACAGTAACGTTACAATAGCATCGTAGATACAAGGGGGATACTGGAAACCGAACTGATGGTCAGATGTTTCAAAGTAGCTGACTATATGGTGGCCTGGAAATGCCATATTCTTTCCATTATACCGCAAGGAACAATAGAGAGCAACAGCACTTTAAAAAAGGACAAGTATTTAAAAGTAGAATCAGTAAGAGCAGATAACTCAAAATGACTGATGCCACAAAGAATTATTTTAAATAAATTGTGTCCTTGAAGAGATCTACATTTGTTGTGTATTAAATTTTTTGTCTATCTCTTATGATTTACCAATTAAACACAGTTATACAAAATTTTGTGGAAGAAGAGAACTTAACAGGCTATTCCAAGAAAATCAAGATAATGCGTTTGATTTTTCATATAAATGTCTTAAATACTTGGTATCTTTATTAAAACAGGTGGATACATTTTTGAGACCATAAAGAATTTCGGAAAAGGTTATGTTGTTCACGGACACAGGCAAAAATATACGCGCATGCGCGCTAACCGTTTTCCAAACATGACTGTTTGTGTATTTCGATATCGAATTTTTGGATGGAGTACAACACTTCCTCTATCTACTAGATACACAGTAGAGAAAGTAAAATGTATAAAATAATGGTTAGGTAATAGTGGTGTACGGAGCAAAAACTCGAGCAGAATTAGCAAAACCAAATGACTAATGAATAGGTAGAAATGAGGAATGTATATACTATAGTAAAGAACGTAGTAGATATAGTAAGAAACGAGACATTAGAAAGAATGTGATTTAATAAACGTTGAAGCGATACGCTGAAACAATAAGGATAATAATATATAAAGTCTATTTTCGTATCACCTAAATAAATGTAGAAACATGTAAAATATTTTTATAAGACTGTATAGAGTAGGTACATGCCGGGAAGTAAACATACATACCGGACCGGAGCTGAACATACCGGACCGGAATGCCGGCCGAACATTTCTCTTGTCTAAGGGCACACATGTGACTTGGGGAAACAAGGCAGTCAGAAAGTTAGGGTTAAAAACCTTAAGGAATGCGGAGCGAAGGGTCAAGACAAGCACTTGTAAACTGGAATCCGACGCGAGCAGACGTGGACAACACCACGGGCTATCATGTGGCTATAGCTTGATCGGCGATGGTGTATTTAAATATATGTGTGTGGACGGATCGATTGGGGGAATGGTTTTAAGGAGAACAGAATAAAACGTATAGAATAATAAAAATGTCATCGGTTAACACGACCCGAGATTAAGTGAACTATATATATGTATATATCCATGCTCTTCCGATATTTCACCGACCTCCTTTTTCCCCTGCAAAACGATACCGTAAAAATATAACACCCATCGAAGTCCGTCCCAAAATTCACAAATTTATGAAAGAAGGAACACGAGCAGAAAAGATAGATTGAAATTGCACGTATTGTGATACCAATGTATAAGCACTTTCGGACTAGAATAAGAAATTCTAGCAGCAGATATGTTCTTGAGTAATTTCTTCTTGGCCTCTTTTCATCTTCGTAGAAGAAAGCGCTAAAACAAATCATCACTGTTGATACAGTTTATTTTAAACAAAAAAAAAGGACTTGTGACAGTTACTGGAGAGGCATGGCAAGTTCCTCTGCGCTATTGCTCTAGTCTAGCCAGTAAGGATCTACCAAACTCCTTTCCGCTGCGCCTACAAGCTGTAATGGGTAAGATGATGCCGTATACCATATCGTAGCACGTACTTTCATACTGTGTACTAGCCTTCTAATACAACACAGTAACGCTATTCTCCCACTTTCCTGCTATGGGTGAGCTGACACAAGTGGTTCCTTGTTTATATGCTACTGTAGACGAAGTGATACACCATATAGCGTGAAATCCAGCGCGCAAGATGCTAGTCTGCTGTGACAACAATGTTATAAGCAAATTGTGCATATCTGCAGAAAACATTTAAAGCGCATTTTAACTCGTCATGTTTCACTAGCAATATTCTCATCGCTGATCAGTAAAAGAGAAAGACTATGGAGAGAGGGATACCTCTGTTCTCCTTCATAACTTTTGCGAGAACATTCAACAGAAGCATACTCAGGAAAAGAAGAAAAGAGGGAAGAGCAGTTATGTTCATGTCTGTATATTGGATTCGAATATTTCTGTAATGAAAACATTATATCCATACTGTCTTCTAAATTAAAGAACACAAGTTATACAAACAATTTAATTAAAACTGATATGAATTTGTGCATAATCCTTTAGAAAAAACAAGACAAACTAAATGTTCAACCAAAGTAAACAATATAAGTTTAGGCCTGTAAGGAAGTGTACGTCTTAGCGTAAACTATGGTAGACTTACTTGATGTAATAATCCGCCCACAACTGGTAGTACTGTCTTTTCAGACGAGTAAAGCCAATGGTACCATTTCGTAGCTCTTTCATCCATTCTGGAGAAGACCATGCCGAAGCAAAGAGTTTGATGGGAGATTGGCTCATTTGCTGTGCCATCTTGACGTACGGAATCTGTAAATAATTTTTGCATTACAGTTTTGGCATACATTTGAGTAAAGATCCACAATTTTGGGACGAAATTTGTTAAAGGTCCCTGGTATGGCTCTGGATCTGAATTTAGATGCTCTCCGTTGATGTGGTCATCCAGGAAACTGTAACTTGTAATTGGCCGATTTGAAGTTACCGCTCCAAAAAGTCAGTTAGTATTAACGTGTCTACCTGATGTGGCAGCAGTGATTCTTGGCGGAATATGAGCTCCATGCAGGAATTGTTGGACTTTTTTTTAGCGCGTGTTACGTTTCAGAATTTTGTTAAAGCGTTATTTTAATTTGCTATGTTTTTCCGGTGTATTTTAAGTTATTTAAAATACATATAGCTCAGTTAATAGTAATCTACTCTCATCCAGGTTACGTGTTTTGTAAGTAAGATAGTTTAAATAATAATGTTCACTGAAAACTGATTTATTTTCTTATGTACAATGTGAATAATAATGTAGAAAAGTATTTACCTTTTCACTTTAATCTTAGTTACTCAAAATTTACTAAGTTTGTTCGTTGATTCTTTATATTGTTTCACAATTCATTATTGATAATCTCTTTTGCACATAATGTTTCACAATATGCCTTTCGATTAAATCATTTCTATTGAGCGTTGCACAAGATGTCTTCTTCTTTAAGAAAATTTCATAAGGAAATTAAAAGAATGAACATTGTTTATTTACTAGCCTGGGTAGCATATTCTGGCTACTATATAATCATCTATATTGCACATTTTCCATCCTACTTTCAATCTTTTTCCTAAAAGTTGCTTCCGCGTAAGGGAAGTTACTTCCAAAGCTATGTTTTTAGCATGATTATTTGTGCAGAAGGTAAATTTTGGCTTTATATAACCTGGTTTAAGTCCAAGCTCAGAATTCTGAGTATTTATTACAGATGCCACGTCGTATATTATTACGTCATTAGGAAGGTTGTATATTATCATGCTTGGGTTTCTTGGGCTTATGTATGCATATATTGGTTACACTTTTCCATAACGCTTTCCCTAATCACTTGTGTTTCTTCTTTACTTGTTTTTTACTTTCTCTACTACGTATAGTAAGTAGGGGAAGTACTGCATTCCACCCAAAAATTCGATACCAAGATTTCACCGGAAATACATGTTTTGAGGCCTACTGAATCCAAAAAAAGCATTTTTGGAAACATGTCCGTGTGTGTCTGTGTGTGTGTGTGTGTGTGTGTGTGTCTGTGTGTCTGTGAACAGCATAACTCAAAAACGATCAGTCGGATAAGCACCAAACTTGGTATTTAGGTTCAGTATCTTCCAGAGATGCGACACGAAGGTTTTCAAGAAAATCTCCCCATCCCAGACTACCCTTTACATGGAAGATTTTTCGAAAATTTTAATTTTCTCAAAAATGGCTCTAACGATTTTGATGATAATATCATATGTTTAAGATAATGTCATGAGAAATGAAATGTATATCTCGAAATTTCTGGGAATGTCTCCAAAAGTATTCTTCATTATGAACGACTTTTGCATAACTGGTAAACCATAAGAGATAGACAAAATTTTACTACACAAAAAATGTAGATCGCGTTAAAATACTCAACTTATATCATATACATTTTTTTTGTTGAGTGAACCGTTTTCGAGATATTGCTTGTTATTTCCTTAAATACTTTTTCTCAAATTCGTTATTCATTTTTTTATGTCCTGGACATGCAAAGAGAATGGAATGCGCCACATAGCAACCAGCGATAAAATATTTGACTATCGCTTAAAAGCTACCATATTCTCCTTGTATCTACAAGAAAATTACAAATAAGGTTGACATCTCGATATCTCGATTAATATGAAGCATATGGAGAATAGGCGTTTGTAAAAATAGTTTGTACAAGAGTAGAGAAAGTCATGTGAGTGTAACACATCAGATTTTTCTATAGGAATTCCTCTATTGTTTAAGGATTTGAGAGAAATTTCAATTCACTTAGGTTGATATTCTTCTTAATCTTCTTTTTCATTTCATCTGGTGCTTCGCTATTCTTTGATGCGATAAATAGTTTATGTTGTCTTTGCTTGGTTACCTCCTCCATGCAGACCGCTTCGGAGAAGAGTTTCCTCTGTTTCCGGTAAGAAGGCACTACTTTGCCAGTCACCTTCAAATGTTTCTATCGCCTCGTTAGATGGCGCCAACTGTCCACTCAAAATTCGTGGATTTCCCCCCTCTTGGAGAGCAAACAATATGGAATTTGTTTGTGCAGATTTTACGTCTAGTTCAGGTATTGTTTTTATCTTCTACAATATGCTTTAACTCAACAAAATGTTTTCTCAGCTCACTCACCGCTTCCAGTATGTTCCTTTTAAGATCATTCCTCTCATTACCGCTTACGTCAGTCACATTTACCAACATCTGAGAGCTGCAGCGTTTCGCCACTAAATTCTGCCATCTTGCTCTTGTCTACTGTGTGTGGTGTGGTCGGTGTGGGTGTGTATGGTGTGGTGTGGTCGGTGTGAATGTGTGTGCGCATGCGCGCCTTTGAACAGCACAGCCGAAGGTCCAAATTTCCCATAAATATGAAACTTAGTATTTAGGTTCAGCGACAAAATGCGACACGGAAATGAAATCCCCAAAAACTACCCTGTACATGAAACGTTTTTCAAAATCTTTGATATTCTAAAATCCTAACAATTCTGATTAAAGGCATTTACTTGACAAATGAAGTACATATCTTGAATTTTCAGGAGCAGCTTGGGAACTCCTCTTCATTCGGGAGGAATTCTATATAATTTTGTATAAGTAGTAAACCATAAAAATAAAGGAAAACGTACTAAACAAGAAAATAATCCCCTTTAAAATACACAATTTGTTTCAAATAATCCTTTTTTGTGGCATTATTCATATCCGAGATAACCGTTATTATTGTTCTGAAGTTTTTAGTACTGTCAGTTTTTAAAGTCGATTCGGAAACCATCGCTTGGGCGCAGCATATTCAGCCTGCTTAATAGAGGTTGAAACAAGCAGGGGAAATGCTGCAGCAGTTCGCCCTGACAATACAGTAATTGCGTATCAAGACTTTGGTGATCCTCCTCTCAGCTACGTGTCTCGATGGGATGCGCGACGCTGAGGTACGACAGCGCCTGATGAGACCACCATCCATGAGGCGCTAATTGCAGCGCTGAGGTTAGAAGCTGGCAGGGTGACAGCTACCACCACTTCGAGACAAGAAAGTGGCACTGCGTGCGGGCAACAGCAGAAGCGATGACAGCTTCGTTGCAGTCGGCTGGGTACAAGGGAAACTTAGCCGCGTACTAGTGGACACAGGAGCAGCTGTAACTTTGATACCCGATGGTGAAGGACTTGCCGTCAAGAAAATCCAATCGGCCCTACCAGTTAGCTACAGTATCGGGCGACACCTTGTCTGTAGAGAAGGTAACCCTGCTCTAGTTGACCCTGGGGAAGGGCGTTGTGAGTCTATAATGTTCGTCGTGAGGTGACTGAGGATTGGATGTCATCAGGAGCCATGGGGTGTGGGCGTGTCGGTAGGAAAGTCCTACGACTCGGAAATACAGGGTGGTGCTCCGGAGCCCCGATGAATATCCTGAAATCTGCTGGGTGGTCCTGAAGGAAGATGTAGTTTTTCCTGCAAGAAGCGAGGTGGTAGTCACGTTTCGACTTGAAGGCCAGTGGTGTAGTAACCTGGTTTTGGACTGGAAAACCCCTTTCATGGACTATGTGTCACCAGGATGTTGTCGCTGTGCCGAGAAGAAATGTCCATGCGATTCCTAAACCATCAGTCACCGATAAATACATCTAGGTGACGAGTAACCTCACGAAGACCCATTAAGACCGGCAAGCAAACAGCCAAGGCTTCCAGCAGGGTAGCTTGATGTGGTTGTATCGCACCAACCGAACCAAAGGGCGTTGCCCCGACGTCAATAATCCTGGCAAGGACCGTACTTTGTAATGAGAAGGATGAACAGTGTAGTCTACCGCATCTAAGGATTGCTCCAAGAGAGTATGTTAGTGGTACATTTGGACTGCCTAGATAAGGCAACGATGGACGGGACGACCAAAAGAGATTAAGTTCATCCGCGAGCCAAATCAAATTTAAAAGCTTTATTATTTTGAAATAATGCATTTAATTCTCAGACAATTATGCCTAGCAGAAAGTCAAGAAGTTTTACGCTGTTTAACACACTTGCCTAAATCCAGTTTTATATCTGATTAGCAAACACGGAACTGCAAGGTGTTTATTTATGCGTTGTACTTTGCAGCCAAAATTCTTCACCTTTTTAGCTGCATTTCATGGAACTGTGAAGGGAGGCTATAGATTTTCAGAGACACGATAAACGAAACAATATTAGAAAACGAAAAATGCAGCTACAGAAATTTTGAGTAAAAAATACTGGGAAAAAGCAACAAAAGCTACGATCCCAAAGCCCAAACAATGACATTCCCACAGATTATTTAGCCTTTAGAAATAACGTATATCAACGGACATGGTTTAATAAAATTACTAAACCCTACACGTACTGAATACTGGGAGTAATTCAGGCAGCTAAAATACAACCTCCAATTTTTAAAAGTATGAAGTTATGGAAGCATTACTGTAGTCCTCTGCCCTCTGCATTGAAACCGGAAGAATTACTGCAGCTCCCTATATAAAACAATCTGGTGTGTTACACTCACATGGCTTTCTCTACTCTTGTACAAACTATTTTTACAAACTCTTATTCTCCATCTATTTTATATTAATCGAGATAAACATTTGCAGAAACGTACTTTTGTAATGCAAAGAGAATTACATTTTACACATAGCGACCAGTTCTAAAAATATTTGTTAAGGGTGAATGTGTTCCCCTTGTTTTGTAGAAATACGGTAGCCTTTAAGCATAGACATATCTCTTAATAGCTGGTTGCTATGTGCAGCACCATTCTTTTTGCCACAGATTAATACTCTTTGCATATCCAAGACAAAACATGAATAACGAATTCACACTTGAGAAAATTATTGAAAAATCTGATGCTTTACACCCACATGACTTTCTCTACTCTTGTACAAACTTTTTTTACAAACGCTTATTCTCCATATGCTTCATGTTAATCGAGATGTTAATCTTATTGCTAATTTTCTTGTAGATGCAAGGGGAATTGGTAGTATTTAAGCGATGGTCAAATATTTTAAGCGCTCTTTGCATGTCCAGGACATAAAAAAATCTGAGGTGTTACACTCACATGACTTTTCTACCGTTGTACAAACTATTTTTACAAACGCTTATTCTCCATATGCTTCATGTTAATCGAGATATCGAGATGTTAAACTTATTGCTAATTTTCTTGTAGATGCAAGGGGAATTGCTAGGCTTTAAGCTATAGTCAAATATTTTAAGAGGTGGTTGCTATGTAGAGTATTCCATTCTCTTTGCATTACCAGGATAAAAAAATGAATAATGAATTTGAGTAAAAGTATAAGTATTGGGTAATTTAACGGAATAATAAGCAATATCTCGAAAATGGTTCACTGAACAAAAAAAATGTACATGACATAAATTGTGTATTTTAACGCGATCTACATTCTTTGTATAGCAAAAGTTTGTCTATCTCTTATGGTTATGCAAAAGTCGTTCACAATAAGGAATACTTTTGGGGACATTCCCAGAAAATTCGAGATATATATTTCATTTGTCATGAAAATATCTTAAACATATAATATTTTAATCAGAATCATTATGGCCGTTTTTGAGAAAATTAAAATTTTCGAAAAATGTTCCATGTAAAGGGTAATCTGGGGTGGGGGGATTTTCTTGAAAACCTTCGTGTCTCATCTCTGGAAGATACTGAACTAGAAATGCCAAGTTTGTTGCTTATCCGACTGTCCGTTTCTGAGTTATGCTGTTCACAGACAGACACACACACACACACACACACAAACAGACACACACACACGGACATGTTTCCAAAAGTGCTTTTTTGGATTCAGGGGGTCTCAAAACATGTATTTCCGGTGAAATCTCGGTATCGAATTTTTGGGTGGAATACAATACTTCCCCTACCTACTATACGTAGTAGAGAAAGTAAAAATTTAAGGGAATAACAAACAATATCTCGAAAATGGTTCACTCAACAAAAAATATGTATATGACATAAATTGTGTATTTTAACGCGATCTACATTTTTTGTATAGTAAAATTTGGTCTAACTGTTATGGTTTACCATTATGCAAAAGTCGTTCACAATGAAGAATACTTCTGGAGACATTCCCAGAAAATTCAAGATATACATTTTATTTGTCATGAAAATATCTTAAACATATGATATTTTAATCAAAATCGTTAGTCATTTTTGAGAAAATCAAAAATTTAAAAAAATGCTCCATGTAAAGTGTAATCTAGGGTGGGAGGATTTTCTTGAAAACCTTCGGGTCACATTTCTGAAAGATACTGAACCTAAATGCCAAGCTTGTTGTTTATCCGACTGTTAGTTTCTGAGTTATGCTGTTCACAGACACACAGACACACACACGGACATGTTTCCAAAAGTGCTTTTTTGGATTCAGGGGGTCTCAAAACATGTATTTCCGGTGAAATCTCGGTATCGAATTTTTGGGTGGAATACAATACTTCCCCTACCTACTATACGTAGTAGAGAAAGTAAAAAGAAGGCAACCACTAAGGGTAGATATCGCTTTAATGTGGCGACCTACCCGGACGTCGTGGGCTGTCGGAATAGGAGTGCCTTTGTGTAATTTCCCTCGGATGGTGTGACATCCGTGGACAACTCCATTCCGTGAATTTAGAACTTAAGACAATTTATGTCTTCTATCAAATAATTAAGTATTACTGCCAAATAATCCACTAGTCCAATTTCGAAACAGTATGGTTCGTGACAATATAACGTTAATACAATGATCATTAAATAAAATACTTTGGAGTAAATATGCATTTAGGTGTAGTTAAGGCTACAAAAAAACCTCAGCGCTATTGAATTAATGGGCGACTTGATTCACTCCTTTGTAACTTATAAGATTTTAACATTACATACTTTTATTTGACATTCATTTACAACAAGATTGCACAATATGTAATCAGAAAAATGTTGATTTAACAGATCAGATAACTTTAACAAAACATCACTATCATTTACAGTAGGAATACTTTATTTCAATAATAGCGTTTATCATAGAACTCACAAGTAGCAAGAAATATTAGTACTCCTTAAAGTATACTATACCTTATAAGTATAATCATCATCGGTCAGCTTAAAACTCTGCAGCGTTTCATCTTTTACATCAAGATAAGTATAGTTGTGTGTAGAAAAATCAGAACCACCTATTGGGATGCGTAAAAAGGTGTAATCGATGCCACCATCTCCAAAGTACTGCCTGAGACAACCATTTATATTTCATTTTATGTAAAATATTCAGCAGAGAGCGCTTAACGTCTAAACAAAAATGAAATGTTTTTAAAATTATTCCCAATATTAAAACTATGACATTTATTCTATAGCATTATACATGAATACAGTGTAGTAATTATAACAATAATAACAATAGCATTATTATACAATTATTAATATTATTTACAAGCACAACAAAAGAAACAGCATAACTAAACAGTTTTAGGTGTGAAAAATACAGATTTTTCAAATTCAGGACTTACGAAAGGAAATAGGAACTTAGTGTGTTCTATTCAAATGTTTATTCTCAATACGGGCTTTAAAGTTAAATCTCGCAATATTTTCATTTTATGCCACAACACTATTTATTACTTTTTCTACTACGTATAGTAAGTAGAGGAAGTACTGTATTTCAACCAAAAATTCGGTACCGAGATTTCACCGGAAATACATGTTTTGAGATCTCCTGAATAAAAAAACGCATTTTTGGAAACATGCCCGTGTGTGTATCTGTGTGTGTGTGTGTGTGTGTGTGTGTGTGTGTGTGTCTGTGTGTCTGTGAACAGCATAACTCAGAAACGAACAGTCGGATAAACACCAAACCTGGTATATATGTTCAGTATCTTGCAGAGATGCGACATGAAGGTTTTCAAGAAAATCTCTTCATTAAGTTATAGTTACTTATGCAAGTTGTGGCTGAAGTGGGGCCCTTTTACATCTGATAGCTCGTAGTCAGGTTATGAATATAACAATATAAAAAATTCTACGTTACAAAATTTAATTTACAAACATAAATTCAAAAAAATCTGATGTCTTACACTCTCATGAGTTTCACTACTCTTGTACAAACCATTTTTACAAACGCTTATTCTCCAAATGCTTCATATCAATCGAGATGTTAATCTTATTGCTAATTTTCTTGTAGATGCAAGGGGAATTGGTAGGCTTTAAGCGATAGTCAAATATTTTCAGAGGTGGTTGCTATGTGGAGTATTCCATTCTCTTTGCATTACCAGGACAAAAAAAATGAATAACGAATTTGAGAAAAATTATAAGTATTGGAAAATTTAAGGGAATAACAAGCAATATCTCGAAAATGGTTCACTCAACAAAAAAATGTATATGGTACTTTAACGCGATTTACATTTTTGTGTAGTAAAATTTTGTCTATCTCTTATGGTTTACCAGTTATGCAAAAGTCGTTCACAATGAAAAATACTTTTGGAGACATTCCCAAAAAATTCCAGATATACATTTCATTTGTCATGAAAATATCTTAAACATATGATACTTTAATCAAAATCGTTTGAGCCATTTTTGAGAAAATTAAAATTTTCGAAAAATGTTCCATATAAAGGGTAATCTGGGGTGGGGAGATTTTCTTGAAGACCTTCGTGTCGCATCTCTGGAAGATACTGAACCTGAATACCAAGTTTGGTGTTTATCCGACTGTTCGTTTCTGAGTTATGCTGTTCACAGACACACAAACACACATGCAGACAGACACACAGACACACACACGGACATGTTTCTAAAAATGCTTTTTTTTATTCAGGGGGTATCAAAACATGTATTTCCGGTGAAATCTCGGTATCGAATTTTTGGGTGGAATACAATACTTCCCCTACTTACTATACGTAGTAGAGAAAGTAAAAATGAGCGAAGATGGTGATTTTCACGGTTCATCAGGACAAACTTTAAAAGCAGTCCAAGATGCAACTATAATATCAAAGAAAATAAGATATATATGATTTATTACGTTTTGCTTTGATAGCGTGTTTTGTGTTTAGTTAGAATATACGGTATAGATTTTGTTGCCTAGTAACCACGACCTAAAGCATCACTAATTATTATAGTAGTAGATAATACATTTAGGGCGTTATAATGCTTCTTCAGCATTTTAATTATGCTGTTCTTTTCGTGCAAAGCATTTTCATATGCCATTGGGTTGGATTGTGAAGCTAGAGAATTTGTTACCGATCCAGGAATAAGGTTATTGTACCGATGCACCCGGGAGGGAGAGATGAGGTGAAAGAGACACCGGGCGGCCGGAACAAGGAGTGACGGCACAGCAATGACAGGATCCCTACAATTTGCATATTGAGATGCCCCAGCAGTCGGACAGACAGACCCCGCCCACACAGGATCCATCGACCCCCCAGGATGGTCCTTATACCCTAGCAACTAACCGAAGTCCACAGAGAGCATCTTTTTACCCTGCCACGTTGCGCCAAAACACCATCGTCGACACTTCCAGCCTTCTTTAAATGAAGAGAGGATGAATTAGATTTGGAAGGAATGTTTAATCATTTTTAAAGAGTTATGGACGCATTGCCTGTGACTATAATCAGAAATGGCCACATTGTTACGTACATGTATGACATGAATGGAGCAACTTATCCCAAAATAGGTATCCCAGTCTCGACAAAACCTATTTTTCCGAATATTCCTCGACAAATATCCAAACTACTTTTCCAAAACAAAGACTATTCCTCAAACCAAAATACATATAAACCTAGTACACGTATTGTGGCAATACTTTTGGAATAACGTTAATAAAATTTTGCAAGAAGCTCAAAATGAAATTATAGCGGCTTGGCTCTTGACGAAGGTATTAAGTATTTGAAAATTCAAAACGATAACAAAGAATGGTTAGAAATGATTAATGCCACAAAATAACGTATTTGACATAATTTGTGTGCTTTACGGTGTCTACGCTGTAGAACGTAGGATAGGTTCATCGGAGGGGGACAGCTCGTGCACTGCGACCAGTTTCATCTATTGTGACTAGATCCCCTGGGAGCTAGGGATGAGGTGAAGGAACCGTAGGAGGCCCCAAATCCGCAGGCAGACAGCCCATAGAAACGCGCAGAAGTCCCTAATATTTCCAGTGTGAACACCTGCGCACCAGTGAGTAGTGGGTGAGGCAGTGTTTTTTAACACTCAAATGATTTCAGTCAAATTATATAATATGTAAATTCCATAACAGCCCACCTTGAAGCAATGTGTGTATGTAATAATTTGTAAAATGTATGTAACAGTCATTGTATATGCTTATATTATTGTATCCATGTTTGATAATGTTATGTAAATGTATTACATAATGTAATAATGTAGCAGCTGTGAGAATAAGTTAAAATTTGCTAACAATGAGGTAACCTTGAGGCAATAATGAGTTTGAGAGTTTAACAATACTACTTGTGATTCTTGGAAGCAATAACGTAATTTTAGTGACAGTTTATAAAATAGCCAATCAACAACCAGAAAAAGCTTTAGTTAAATGAAAGTATTCTATTGGAGTATGATTAGTCAATCACAGACTTGAAATACGTAAATTTACAAAGTTTAGGCGCTTAAAATCAATTCAATTGCCTCCAAACAGTGCTCATAACCAGACGCGAGATGTGTCCTCGAGAAATTAATTACGTATCTCACAGCTCTCTATCAGTGAAGTGTTAGATAAATCGTGTCAAGCAGTAATAAAAGGAGTGAAGTAAAATTATAATCTTTGTAAGCCTACATTCTTGTCGCACCACAACCCTGCCAAGACATCCATGTCTCTAAAACTATAATACTGACGCAGCCGAGGCAAACATAAATATTTAATACTTAAAGAAACAAACAAATTACAAAGTTAATTTGTTTTAAACTTGGGGCAAAGGCCACCTGAAAGTACATTTGGAGCGAAGGCTACCGGAAAGCGGGTACTATACGTGTGGTTGCAACTACTACAAGTTCGGCTCCCCAAAAGTTGAAATACGATACAACTCCTTCTAAAACACTCCTTTCTCAAATTGACGCCCAAAGCGTAGTGCTAATAAATAATAACGAAACAATTCACCTTCCTCATGGGGAATCCTAAGAATCCCCCCTAACTGACGGGAAAGCTCACTCTGGCATTCAAGGGCAGAAATCTTACCAACGTGCATGCATCCAGACCATCTGCCCCATGGTCAGAGTGGGCGGTCACCGGGAATCGAACACGTGACCTCCCGAATACGGATCACAGACGTTGTCGCCCGAGACATCCCGTTCGGTGGATCTACATTGTATGTTTAGTAAGGTTTTTGCTCCCTCTCTCATTCGTGGTTTATTAATAATACAGAATTATACAAAATTAGATCCAGATGAAAAGGACTTCAAAGGATATTCAAAGATAATTCAAGTATACGCTGTATTTGTCATGCAAATATCTTAACTATTTGATATCGTTAGAGCCAATTTTGATAAAATTAAAAGTAATGCAAAATATTTCCACGTAAAGAGTATTTGGGATGGGGTGATTTTCTTGAAAGTCTTCGCGTCGCATCCCTGGGGCAGGCTGAAATTAAACACCAAATTTAGTGCCTAACCCACTTTTCTTTGAGTTATTCTGTTCACAGACACAAGGCGGACAGAAATACACTTGGACCTTTCCTTAAGCTGCTTTTGGTTTGTTTATTTTTATTCAGGGAACCTAGAGATGTATATTTAGTTAAATATCTATATTGAATTTATGGGTGAAATACAATACTTCCATCTATTATAGCTACATGATAGAAAAAAAAACGAATGTTGACCAAGTATTTGAAAAGAAATTAATGTTCACCTATATATGAAGTATATAATAACTCAAAGCAGTGACAAAGAATATTACGGTAATGTAAATTACCACATAATCCACATAATTTATTTTAACGAGACCTACCTTTTTGTGTTCTAAATTTCTGTCTCTTATGGTTTACGAGTTATGCAATATTAAACAAATATATTATATACATTGTATACATTTTGTTTTTCATACAAATATTTTAAAGACTTTAATCAAAATAGTAAGGGAATTTTTGGGAAAACCAGAAATAACGAAATATTTCCATGTGAAGGGTAGTTTAGTGTCGGAGAATTTTGTTTAAAATGTTCGTATCACATCATTGGAAGAAACTGTACTTAAATAACAATTTGCTATTGCTATTAGTGAGACATTTCGTGCTGGATTCTGCTGTTCACAGGCAGAAAAATGAACAACACACACACAGGCATGCGCAAACACAAGCATGATCCTTTTTCTAAATACGCGTTTTTAGATTTAGGGAATCTGAAAATATATATTTAGATGAAATCTCGATACCAAACTTTTTGGATAGAGAAAGTAAAAACGTGGAAGAAAGCACCGCCGTGCACTGCTCTGGACTTATGCCTTGGCAGTATAATGCTAGGAAATGAATGCTTATCATTAAAACCTTTATAAATGGCTAAATATGTTTCAATACTCAATGTGAAAGGGCATTTAAACATTTTTTTTCTAATGTTATTGAACATTTAAAAAAAAGTACGTTAAGTTACACGCTGCGGAGCTTTGCTTTCATAGCTCTATGATATAAGCACCTAGTCCTGAAGTACTGGATGCATTTGCTTCTGGTAGAGAATCATAAGAAGTAGTTTAGATACAGATATAAAATATAAATGCAGCAATTATAATACCTTAGAAGCTGTTTCTGCGCCTCCGTTGAAAGCGAAGCGATGTTATAACCTGCAGCGTCCGACATAGCACCTCCAAAGCCAAGTACCTCTTGGTAAGCCCTAGTAGGATCTGCTCTGATGACAACAGTCCATTTTGGAAGTTTAACTGTAGATAAGTATCACACATGGTTGTGTACATAGTTATCTTGAGAATGAGGTTTTTTGTTTTACTTAATTCGACATGTATAATTACATCTTTTTTCTGTGTTATCATAGTGTAGTTAACAGGGGAAGATATTGCTGAAGTTACCGGCAGTACACCGAAATAATTTCGGAAAAAGCTTCCAAGCATTGTAATGTTAAGGGTTTTATAGTTTTACTAATGAGAAACCCGCAGGGTATAGCGACGCAGTTGCTGTTGGCCAAGCTTTTCGCTTGAATGGCGATATCCTTCAACGCCGGCCGACTGGGCAGATAAAAAGTGCGGCTCTCTCACTCTCGTAAATTCCGGAAGTGCTATCGAGATATAACAAGATATTTCTGGATGTTTCTTCACCGCCTCCCGCGGACACTCGAAGCTCCTGCGATTGTATATCGGCGAGAGTGCGAGCGATGGTGAATGAGTGAGTTTTGTTGTGATGTGAATTACTGTATTGATCTGCGGGCGTCAGCGTCCTATAGGAGAGAAGGGTCCTGTGTTCGACAGCTAGAGAGAAACTGCAAGCGATAAGGGACTGCTTCACGAGTGTTTTGTTACAACATTACGCGCAAGAAGAGAAAAATGAAGTGACAGTGAAAAGTGAACTAATTAACAAATTACTATAAATAGAAATCAATATTTATGCATTGTTTAAGATAAATTTAAAACATGTTAAGAATGGATTCTTAAAATTACTGTAACTATAGGCTATAAGCATAATCATATTCGATGAGAGTTTAATCTTCCAATGAATCTAAAACAGTAATTATACACAAGTTTGAGATAACCAGTTTAAAATTTGTAATGAAAAGGTAACCATAAAGCTTAAAATATCGTAACTATAACGCTGCATGTATTCTCATTATAATTCCCTCGTGAGTGGTAAACTGCAAAACTCTATTTAGTTCAAATTGGCAGCACAACATATCCTTAGATGTAGTATCCTGCTAAACATGACTGGAACTTCTTGGGGTAATCCCTGTGCAGTGGCATAGCTCTAAAGCAAATTTTCTGTATGTGTTTTTTTTTCTCTTATAACTCTTTGGTACCTTTTGGTGCCAAATAGTTGTGCTCATTGTAGATGAACTGTCATACAAATACATAAGACCTGGCACGTGCCCTCATAGTTATGCCCCGCGGCAATCCTGAAATCTTGTTAACAGGCGAGTTGGTTAAAACAAACGTTTATGACTTTGAAATAAGTTCCCTGTAAATTCAGAAATGTTTATATGTAGTCTAGCTGTCCGCAGTAATCAGTCGTACCCATTATCGTTTTCTATTCCTTCTAATAATTAGGGTGTCAAAAAATTTAACTATTGCTAGGAACGATGGAGGTATGTTATGTGTTAACCCAAAAAATCGAAATCTTTCTTCTTCCCATTCCTCCTCCTCTTAACACAAATGTTTGTGTCGCAGCACAGTAAATCCACAATTAAACGAAAATGATGGATGTTCATACATTTACTTCTTTGGTTTTAGGCAATATATGACAAAAAGAAAAACCATTAAGCATATAATTATAATACAGAATGTGAGTGTCCTGCGCGTATACACTTGCTGGGTTAGTAATAACAATCAAGTCCACATTCTTATAACAACTTTACACGTGTTAACCAATCTGAGATCCAAGTATGGCTATTATTCACAATTAACCTTGAGTAAATGATAAACTTAGTGCAAATCTTGTGCACGTGAAAGGACTAATGCATTTTGTGGATACTGTGTTTGGGATTCAACAGTTAAATTCCAAGTCTGGGACGAAAGTTCTTCGGAAACAATTAAAATACTCCAATTTGTCGTGTTTCCTACTAATATAGTCTTATACTATTAAAGGTGATCGTTTTCATCATAATGACCTTCATTTGCAGGTAAACGCAACCTAATATTAAAGTGACGACGTAAAATATTAACAATTCTCACGATTACCATATTGACAAACATTTTATAAGTATAAAGGACCTGAATTAAACATCGGTGCCTTTGTAGATTACAAATGGTGTAAGTACACAGATCAGTGACATTGCTAATATAAATCACTGTGTTAAGTCGCTATTAGAATATCGAAACTATTGCAAACACAACGTGCAAACCATCATCAACATCTTGAATCTGAGCTTGCCTTCTAAGACTATATGAAAACCTAAACACTATGATTTCGAGCTGATTCAATAGAATATGATTTTTTTTTTTAATTTTCAGAGCCATTAGTAGGTTATTCGGGTTACGCCTGATAAAGAATGTGACCAACTTGTGTGGTTCGCAAACAAATCCCTATAGGGACACAACAGGTCACTGGCGTGTACGGCCTATCTATAATGGCAAATTTTAGTATAAGCCTTGGGAAATATTGCACAGTTTTTCAGGCAGAAGTACATATTTGCTATTCTGAGCTGTGCTCTAAGAGGACTTGAGAAGGACTCTTATGATAAACGAATTCTCATTCTTTCGAGAAAATCAAAGTGCTTTAGAAGTACTGTTTTCAGACCAAGTAAAATCCAAATGGTTTTAGAATGCCTAAATGCCTTTATTACCTTATCATCTCGCAACAGACTTCAAATGCAATAGGTGCGGGGCATCAGGGCATTCTATGGAAATGAAAAAGCAGATCAGCTGGCAAAAAGGGTACTGAGGTGCTGAGATGTTGGCCCTGAACATCTGGTTGGAATCAGTACACGTACTGCCAAAACCTCGGTAAAACAGGGTCTCTACTGCCTTGAAGGATTAAAATTCCAGTATTTCTATGTTTTTGACAAAATTCAAATACTGCATAGAGTCCTATGGAGTGAAAATGTGCTCAAATGTGTTCAAATGCGTGTTGTGGCTAGCTTAATAGTTTACTGTTTTACTTGTTTCCACAGCCACAATATGAAACTGCTTTTACTACTAGCTGCCATACACGATGTTCAACAGGCGACTTTTTAAACCTCTAATGATGATTTAAGACGATTTAATTAAATGTAACCTATGTGCTCCTTATGAAATCATTGCTATAGTATTTAATGAACTGGAGTATTTTTATGCTGACTTCTCCCCATTACCTCTTAAAACTGTAATTTCATAAATATCAGCAGATTTTGTATTTCTTATTTTAGCCCCAGCTCCTCCCAATGCAACAATCTTCAACATTCTGCAAAAGCTGTATTGCATGTAAAAAGTGCTAGGTGTGAAAGAGTCATTTTTAAATGTGATGAAAAATTGACACAATGGATATCATGCAAAACAATAATACTAAGAAAATACTTATTTGGTTAACGGTCTTTAATCACCTCAAAATTTAATCTGAAGTAAATTAATGTAATATTGATATTTGATGCAATTTTTTTCAGTATCTAATTACTAACTCCAGTATAATTTCGTATATCAGTAGTTAAAAATAGTTCAAGTATACTTCCAGCACACCGAGTATTTCCATTATCAGCAAACACCTGTAAAAGCATGGATTAGGCAAAAACACCAACTTAGGTGGTAAAACTATCCTGGAGAAAGATAAAGCTGATCTTAGGTCCATGCAACACTCTTTCTTCTCTCTCCTGAGACTGGCCAGAACAGGAATAAGGGAAGTAGTGCACTAATTTCTAAACATGGTCACTTTAGGAAACAACAACATAAAGTACGACTCTACAAGGATGAATCAAGCTGTAAAATGTGCAAAGAGAATGAGGAAACTGCCTCGCACGTCCCCTTTGGCTGCCCATTCCTGGCAAGAAGGAGACTTACTCTTTCTATAACCAGAGAAGATCTAGGAAAGGTTGCCGACATCGGAGTCAAAATACTGCAATCGGTTAGGGAACATATTCTGAGAAACAATGGAGGCATCCTTCCCAATGGAGTTGCACAATAAGCCTTTCAGGCTGACGTGCTGGAGGTCCATAAAATTCAAACATAACCACGACATCTAATCTAATCTAAATTATTCCGTACTAATAAATCTTAAACTTCTTTCATTGCATTTTTCATAGAACCTATTCTTCGCTGTCGTCCTCCGTGGGCTAATGGTACCGTGCTAGCCTGTAGTTCCCAGGGTCGCGGGCTCAAACCCGGCGGAGGGCGATGGATTTTTCGGGTGTAAAAATCCTTAGCATGGCTTCCTTCGGAAGGGACGTGAAGCCGGTGATCCCGTGTCGTAGATTTACGGCATGTAAAAGAACTTCAATCCTGATAAGAGTCCTCTGAGCAAAATTTCCTGTCTTTTACGCCCAACATAGAATGGGACGCTAAGGATCACAGCAGTTAAAGAGCGTCCATAAATATAAAAACTCAATTAAATTATTCTTCGCTTCACTCGTAGGCTTCTTAAGCCACATGAATCTTGTGGAGCAACTTTTTCGTTAAGGTCTTCGAAATTCTTGGCTGCTTTGCGATCTTGAGTGCTATCCGCAGACGACGTTTTATACTACAGACTTGCTTTTTGTATATAGTAACTCCTCCTTTTTAGGAGCAACAGTCGCATCCATTTGGTATCAGTTTAACAGTATTTTAATGACTGAATCTTTCAAAAACAAAAAACGTTCCTCCCACAAAATTTGAGATACAGATCCTAAAAAAAATCACCATATTTGATATATAGGGTCTTTCAACAAGAGTATCCTATCTTTGAACTTAAATAAAACAGGTTCTATAAATGATAGAGGTTTATTTCTTTTTTATTTTGGAACATAATTAATGTCAATACCTGTGGAAGAGAACATCAGTTAAATGACCACCGCGACTTCGTAGGGTTGCGCGTAGAGGGTTGACCCAATTTTCAATGACAGCAGAACGTAAATTACGTCCAACTTCACGAATAACACGCCTGATGTTAATAATAAGATCATTTACTGTTTCTGGCTTGTTGACATAAACTCGAGATTTAACATAACCCCACAAGAAGTAATCCAACGGCGTTAAATCACATGACCTCGGGGGCCAGTTAACATCATCACCACGGGAAATGATGAAACCTCTGAACTTCTCCTTCAAAGGATGGATTGTTTCGAGAGCAGTATCACATGTGGCACCATCTTACTGGAACCAGATGCTTCTGAGATCCATACCATCTAATTGAGGCCAAAAATAGTCCCTTACAAGAGCCTGGAATCTTTCCCCATTGGCAGTTAGAGCTACTCCATCTTCTTGGAAAAAATATGGACAAATGATTCCACCATACCGAAATCCATACCACACAGTACCTTTTGGGGATGAAGTGGTCGTTTTTGGATTGTGATTGCTGGAATAGCGGAAATTTTGTTTGTTAGCACAACCATCCATTCAAAAGTGGGCTTCGTCGCTGAAGATGATTTTTCCACAAAAATCTGGGTCAGCTTCCAATTGCTCCATAGCCCAGTCAAAGAATACACGGCGCAACCTATGGTCGTTGGGCTTTAGTTCTTGAGTTAACACCATTTTGTTAGCGTGAAACTTCAAGTCCAGATGCAGAATTCGCCAAGTTGTGGTCGGCGAAATCCCCAATTCTTATAGCGGAAATTTTGTTTGTTAGCACAACCATCCATTCAAAAGTGGGCTTCGTCGCTGAAGATGATTTTTCCACAAAAATCTGGGTCAGCTTCCAATTGCTCCATAGCCCAGTCAAAGAATACACGGCGCAACCTATGGTCGTTGGGCTTTAGTTCTTGAGTTAACACCATTTTGTTAGCGTGAAACTTCAAGTCCAGATGCAGAATTCGCCAAGTTGTGGTCGGCGAAATCCCCAATTCTTGCGTTCGACGAGCAATTGATTTGTTTCCGTTCTCGCGTACACTCTCACGAGCGCCGCCTATGTTTTCATTGGAGCGCTTACGTCGATTACTTACATTCTTTGATCGCTGACAGAACCACTTCTTTCAAATTTATCGATCAAACGCCGAAATGTTCTCTCACAGGGACGATTATGCACACCGTAACTTACACGCATTACACGGAAGGTTTGGCGAACAGATGATCCATTTTGATAATACATTTTCACAATTTCTACGCGTTGCTGAGTGCTGTAACGTTCCATGGCTATTTGTCAATAACAACTGTAACCACATGAAAAAATGACTGCTATAACTCAATATCAACGGCAGCTATCACATGTTAAAGATAGGACACTCTTGTTGAAAGACCTATATAGTTTTTGACCTTATATTTCAGAATATGAAGTAATATTTTGAATTCCTTGCATGACAAAAATAGCATCCCATAGAATTTGAATCAGGGTTATCGCTGTAAAAATATCAATACAAAAAATTCTTTAAAAATGTCTTATGTGGTGTTTGAATTGAGCGTAAGCGTTTAAATATGACGTTAAAGGTACTTACAAGAGTCATAATGTAAAACTTGCCCAACATATGGACCTAATGTTACAAATTATTTTTGAATAAAAAGCGAAAATGGACTTTTTTCGGAAATAACGGAAATTTCACCCTTGTCCTCCCCTAAATATATTATGCAACTGACATACGTTTGACGACGACACAGAAGTTTACAACGTAAATCGCACAGTTTTTATATCTGACCGACAATTAGTGCACGTTTTATCAATATCTTGATGTTTAACAAACAATTCACTACTTAATTTACATCAAGGGAGGCAAAAGTCAGCATAATTGCTATTAAGTTGATGGGTTTGAAAGAAATTTATTCATAATGCTATCGCAGCACTAATAACGATCTTATAAGTGCAATAGTAAGGACTACAATATTATACATACGTACATAATCCGCCCGTCCTGAACTGGACGCGGCTGGTGAACGGGGCGGACACCTAACACTACGACCCCAAGGGATGTTTTGCGCGTACCTCCCCGGGAGGAACGAATGAAGTGCGGGAACCGCAGGAGAGACACGGGTTGCAGAGCGAAGCAGGCGCAAGTGGACAGAGACGCGCAGAGTTCCCTAGCAGTTCCAGGTTTGACCACCTGACCACGAGATGTGCGCTCGGAGACGTCCCTCCAGGGAAACGTTTCCAAATATGAAGCCTCTGCGCCATCACCCGACATCGACCGAATCGCTGCCCTCGAGTCAACCTGAGACATGTAACGAGAGACAATGGTGGAGATGGAACAGCCTGGTCGAATACATCCCTCCAGCATTCGCTTTTGTCAACCAGAGAAAACCAAGAGAAACCCATGGTCAGAGTGAGAGGTCACCGAGAATCGAACCCGAGACCTCCCGAATGCGAACCTCACGCATTACCGCGGTGCTGCCTCGCTCAGTTCCGCCCACCCTAGGCACTTGTCCTTTAAGGTGTCATTATAATTAGGTGATAGTACAGTAACACACGTTTTCTTGTACTTAGAAAGCTAAGGCAATGAAGAGCTACAAATAATAGAAGTCAGTGTACCAGTCACGAGCTCATAAGAAATAAAGGGATAGATATTTAACATTTCAAAACACTCTGGACTTTAAGTCTAGGAAAATTGAAACTTAATGCAATGAAAAAAAGTTGTGTTATATAAATTGTATGCTTTAAGGAGAGCACCAACAAGGGTAGCCGAGGTAGTTTAGGCACATACTTGTGAACGGGAGTTCTGCAGTTTAAATTGGACCGTCCTCCCTGATATTTTTTCAGGTTTTCCTCAGACCTAAAACGGTAAAAGCCCTGCAATCGAAAGAGAAAGGAACTGTAAAAGTAAGCACATACTAAATGCTTATGCTCTACTTACTTTGATCGACTGGCCCCTTAGTAAACCTTCCACTTCGCAAAGAAAGCCTACTTCCGCTTCTTGTGGTTTGATAATGAAGAAAAGCACCTTGTGCAATAGGCCCAGGAGGTGCTACATAATCACACATTTTAGAGTTGCAAACACACACGACGCTATCGTGGTCATACCTCCTTGCGTTGCAGCTAGATTCACATGTGCCTGTAAAGAATGGTTGTTTCAATTAGTTAATAACTAGGCTATTAATCTTAGGGACTGATAAATTGGAATTCAGTGCTTTGTAGGGGAAACACCTACTTTGTGTTGAATATAAAGGAATTATATAAAAGAAAAATGTTAGGGGAAACAATTGTAGGAAGAAACACATCAAAGTCCGAAATAATCATGGAATAAAAGAGAGCCTAATTAAGAAATAATAGAAAATGAGTAAACCACTGGAGCAGTAAACAAGTACGTAAATAATTAATATAATGTAACGTAATATTGTGTATGCATGCATAACTAAATGTTGTGAAGGATAACATTTGTACATGAGGCTGGCTAACAGTGAAAAGTAATGGAACTCTCAAAAGAAGAGATCAATTTATCGTCATCCAGCTTAGAATTGGACACTCCGAACTAATGCACTGTTATCTTTTCACTAAGGACCAACCTCCAAACTGTACCAGCTGTAACAATCCTCCAACCATTCTGCATATCCTTACAGACTGTCTACAGTACAGTAGATGTAGACTACAAGCCGGCATTTCCAATCTTCCCAGTGCAGTTAACAGGCCCAATATGCTCAAGAAGACGCTACAGCTTCTAATGGATACAAAACTCTCTGATTTACTGTAAATGTTTACCTAATTCCATGTTTACGTAATTGTAAATTAATGTATATCATTGTGTATTATACATGTATATCATAATGTATTTTAATGATAACAGGTCGTGATATGACCATGTAGTCAAAACGACCTTAAATAATACTTTAATAAACAAAAATACTGAGTTACTCTGGAAAAGGTTGTAACCCCACCTTTAGGTGCCAATTTGAACTAGGAGTAATTGGAGTTCAACTGTTGGAAAGCCAAACTTGATGAAGTAACTGCCTTATGTTTGCCTCGGCTGCATCAGTATTAATTTGTAGAAACATGTATCTCTTAGCAGTGGGTGATGCGACTAAAGAATGTAGGCTTAAGCAAATTATAATTTTTACTTCACTCATTTTATTAATCCTTCACACGATTAGAAAACACTTCACTGATATAGAGATCTGTGAGATTATTTATTAATTACTTGCACATTTTAACACGTAAACTTTATAATATTCTCGCCGTAATGAATTTTCGTCTCACACTGAATACTTACCGAGCGAATGAAGTGCTCAGGTACGTTGATTTCTAGCGACTGGCGTTTGCCACTTAAATTTGTAAATTTCTCTATTTTAAGTCTCTGATTGGCTAATTTTACTCCAATAGAATACTTTTATTTAACTTTCAGCGTTTCTAGTTTTTGATCGGCTATTTATAAACTTTTTTAAAATAATACATTATTGTTTCAAGAATTACTAGTAGCATTATTAAACTTTCCAATTCATCATTGCCTCAAGGTTACCTCATTGTTACCTTTGTTAGCAACTTTCCGCTTCTATTCTCACAGCTCCAACATTATTAAATTACCTAATATATTCACATAATATTATTATACATGTACACACTAATATAAACATATACAATGACTGTAATATACACTTTTTATATATTATAGTATATACATATTGCTTTAAGGCGAGCTGTTATATTTTATATTATATAATTAGAGTGAAATCATTTAAGCGTTAAAATACTGCCTCAACTCCCAACAGTGCTGTAGCCAACAAGACGCAATAATGCTAACAAAGGTAACAATGAGGTAACCTTGAGGCATGACAATAACTACTAATTCCTACTAATACGCAACAATACTTTAGGTTCTAATCGGACCTAACCCATATTAAATGGCTAGTTTCGTAAATACCGTTTCAACTATTCTTGTATGAAATATTAAAAGCAAAACAAAAACACGCATACACATCAGAAGATCTTAAATGTGATTTTAGCTGTAAATATTACTAGCTATGAATCCAAACTGCAAAGTTATGAGAAGCATTTCAAGCTGTATCGCGTACCTGCATTTGCTTAAGTTTTTAAACACTTTGATTGCTCAAGCATTCGGCTTAGACCTGAATACTTCTCTTTGATGCTATAATTGTACATACCGCATAAAAACGGCAAAGCCAGTAGCGAGATTAGAAGTCGGCACCATATTATCGTTGTTGACTGCATCTTCCTCAGACTCTTACTGAAGTATGAGACATAGGGATAGCGTATCAAAGATGCAGCAAAGGCTCAAAAGAGTTCTTCTGGAGTTCCAACAGATAACGTGTTGCAGAATTGCCACTGGTAATTAAAAGATAACAGTTTCATTTCACATGGTCATGAAGTCAGTTTATTGGCCGTTTCACTGGATTGTAACGACTCTCTTTTCAGAATTTTAATTAAAATCTAAGATTAAACGAAGTAATTTTACTCCCTCTATCCTTTATCTAAAGTAAAAGTAGAACTGCATCCGATCGAAATATCTTTATGTCGCGATTTCATTGCAAATATTAACCATTATAACGTTTATAGGGTCCGCGCCGTGGCCGAGTGGTTAGACCGCTCGCCTCCCACCGAGGCGATCCGGGTTCAATCCCAGGGACCTGCATGTGGGATTTGTGGTGGACGAAGCGGCATCTGGGCGGGTTTTCTCCGGGTTCTCCGGTTTCCCTCGCCATTCATTCCACCAACATTTCGTTTCATCTACTTCCTTCATCCCATACCAGGCATCGGGCTGATCGCTCATCCTGGTTGTTCTATCTGATCCATGAGTGTCTGCTCCTCGACGGGCCTCTGACCCGCTTGTAAGTCCTGGGGGGTGTAAGTCCTACATAAGAGGAGGGTAAACAGATAATGAATGTACATGATTATAGCATGTACATCTCTTGCCTAGATAGTTTAAATGTTATCCCCTTTGGTCTCTGCCACTATTTATTAACATTATTACTCAATTAACAAATTGGATTGTTCTTCCATAGAGGCAGCTGATCGGGATTGTAATTTTATTGAAGGAAAAATATTAAAGCTGATTTTTAAGGTACAAAAATTGTTTTTCGCAAGATTTGTGTTAGAAATGTGGGGCAAACCCGGAACAAAAAGATGACACCAACGTATAATTTTTGTTTCTGCTTGTAGCCTTCCTAGCTTGTGTGTATGTATGCGGTGTGTGTGTGTGTGTGTGTGTGTGTGAAAAGAATAACTGAAAAAGTAAAGTCCCATAAATACCAATTTGTGTGTTTATGTTAGGTATTCTCCAAAAATACATTTCAGCATTTCACCTGGAAATCTTCCTTTTTCGGAATGTCCTCGTGACTTTGATTAAAATACCCTCAGATTGAGTAATTAGTGTGTTGAAGAAATCGTACGAAATGCCATAAAGCTCTATTTATTGTTACTGAAGAACAACTGGAACCCATACAAAGTGAATACAAAACACACTGACCATGTCAAGTATTTTGATGTTGTATGTTTAGTTTTTCCAAGGTAAAAGTATTCTTCGGTGCAAAATTTAAAAAACGTACGAGCCGTTATTTGTTTTTTATGAACTTGTTTGTAGCTATTGTTACTTAGAATATAATTGTAACTAATTTTTCTGGTAAATTTCGACATGTCTAATAATCCAACCTGAAACCAAAAATAACGCTTCTAAAATGTTTTATTATGTTTGCTTCTTTGTTATGTGTGAACCGTCAACATACACAATGAATCTCTGAAGGGAAGAGACAGCGAAAGCTCTCCATATTTCACAATAACGCGAGTAGAACTTCAGGATTTACAGGGATTTTCTCTCACACTGTGGCCGGACAGCTTACGTACAGGCATCTACAGCTCGGACTCCTGCTGAAACCGTTACATTCGCGCAAATGCCTCACATTTTCATAGTAACATTACATTATAATTATAATAAGCACATACCTTTTATCTGTTGAAAATGTTGTCCTTCCCTACCCAGTCATTTCTAGCATCTTTTCAGAAAATTGTTATTTATACTCGAGATTTAAATAATGGCCGCGGTCGTGGGTAAGAATCCAGAAAAAAAAGAATTATTTGAAGGTCTGCCTTTTACACAGACAGAAACAGACTCGATCAGAACTTTCATGATAACATTGTAACATAAATCACTGTTTCACAGAAATGTTTGGTGATGCCGATAATACCGGGTGTTAGACTATTTCATTTAAGGCCGTTCTACAACATACCTGTAAGTTAACAATTAAGCTTTTGGATGAATTTCCTACCGAAACGAGTTCTTATTTCTTAGGATAACACCATTTGACATATACATTTGCCTGTTAGTTACTCTCTACTTTACTGTGATTTAAAATGCAGTTTTAGTATAGTCTTATATTAGTAGCCAATTACTAGAACGCTTGAAAGGCTACTGCCAGTAATAATAAGAAAAATACAAAAGTAACCTTGCGCACTACCAAAATTGACAATTTCAGGGAGTATCTTGAATAAACAAACAAATATATGTATATATATATATATATATATATATATATATATTTGTTTTTTCCAGGGTGCAACACATACCCAAGTTGACACATACCTATGTTACACCCTAAACTCAGGAAATGTTATTTTAAATGAAACGCCTTTAATCATTGTCGCAGTTCTCATGGCTCGTGTTATCTTATTTACTGGGCGCCTCTTGTTTTATTATTTTAAATTTGGGTGCAATGTCCTCCGGCTAACTATTATAACTCAGGCGTGCAAGTATCTCTTAAGCAGGGCGTGTAAACGGAAGGGAGTTGTTGCTAAAAGATAACTTTGATAAAAAAAATTGTTTCCACACTTTTATTGCCTTCACACTTAATTAATAATTAACATATTTAATCTTTTATACACGCCTGACTGAAACTGTGATATTTCTGAATGTAACTACAGTCGTTATAGTTGCCGCGCATCAATTGCGTACTTTACATCTTTGTAACTAACTCTGCGACGTGCACCTCGTGAGAGGTTCTTCAGAAGTGTGTGACGTTCACCTCGTGACAGATTTTTCCAAACTGTGCGAAACTTGCTTATGGCTCGAGAATATATACTCATTCACCTCAAATTGCCTAAACATTATAATAGAGCTGCTATTGGTTACCAAATCGCGCCCACTTTAATGTCTGCTTTGGTCAGCCAATCACTACTACTAACATATATGCTCTAGGGAAGATATTCCATCCATTCCTAAAAAAGGCACGCCACACTGACGTCATTTATTTATCTCTTTTTAGAGATAAACAACTCAACCCCTCAGTTTACTGTTACCCACTTCTATTGTCAGTTTCAGTGAGGCCCTGTAAACTTATTTCCTAACAATACTTACGGCTAACAAACATCTAAAATTCTGTACATATAATAATATTAATTTACACTACAATCACTTTGGCATTCACAGCAAGTTATGGTATAAAATACTGCCTCATCATATATAGTATTTATATATATTTAAATCGGACAGTACACCATAATATTTGCTTACGTGCTTCTTTCTGCATTGTGATGGATTCCTAAAAGTGCCCCCGTGGATGCGGATGAGCCATCAAGAGTAATAACCGCTGCAGCTACCAATCAAAGAAATTCTATACTACAGGGCTTTCGCCCTCATTAACCCTAGAGAGGTGGCGCGGGGTATTTTCTGACCCCAGTCAGTTTTATTTGCAAGTTATATATAATGATTTTGGATACCTGAACCCTGCCTTTCCCTTACCTTTCGCTGCATTCCTTGGCTTTTGTTAGAGGTCATTAGCATTGAAATACAGGTCATACATTCCTAGAATATAGGCTATTTGTATTCTTCGGCTGAAATGAGGGCAGGAAATACCCCACGCCACCTCTTCCGTTGCCTGTTATGTGTCTCGTCTGCATATTGTTTCTGTAGTTACAGTGTGTTTTCAGCTGAACCTTCGAGAAGTTATGGTTATAATATTTACGTATTTTTTAGTCTTAAACGTAGTGCTGTTTTTATATCAATATGTGTTATGAGGAACATCAGGCAAGGTCATTAGCCCTAATAAGGGAAGTGGAAGAAGAAGCATTAGGTGGTGAAGGCAGCAAAACCGCAGATGAACTTGAAATACTGAGTTCAAATAGTGAAAGTGAGCAAAGTGCAGAAGAGGATCGAGTTACGGCATGGAAAATGGTTCAGCCTCCTCAAAATTAATGTACTCGCTCCCACAAGATAGTGACTCACTTACCAGGTGTAAAATCTGCAGCTAAAAATGCAAAATCTCCTATAGAATTATTGCTTGAGAAAATACAGCATTTTATAAATGCAGCACAACCAGAAAATCAAGAACAGGAATTGCCAGTGAAGAAAAGAATGAGGTGTAATGTGTGTCTGAGAATGCAGACAGAAAGACAAAACTTTCGTGTGTAAAATGCAAGAAGCAGGTGTGCAAAGACCATAGTGTAGTCGTGTGTAGGAGCTGTGTGTGAATTATAATATGAATATCAACATATGTTCTTACTATCGAGATGAAAATAAAACACATTAACTGTGATACTTTATGATTATGAGTGAAGCGAACATTTAAATATATTTTTTTTGTGCTGCGCATCAGTCTAAATTGCAAGGAACTGTCAATTCAAACTTTTTGTTCTATTTTTTAAAGTAGATTTCTACAACCAACAGTTATTTTAATACATAATGTATTACTCGGTACATGTAAGCAATAAATAAATTCATTAATTCGGTCCATTTACATCAATCGTTTTATTCCTGGAGTCGCGAGTGACCCCGCGCCACCACTAATGTAAGAGATACATGCGCCACCTGTCTAGGGTTAAACGTGTACTTCAATGTTTTCTGATGAAATAAACACTTTCTGTCGCTGACTATACTTTATTTCTAAACTGGGTGTGTTCTAATAGAGGTAGATACCGGAGTATAGCGTCACACGTATTCCATGGCTGCGCTGTAAGCGATGACAGTACGAAGATGGCGGCAGTATTCATTGATAGCTTTGCTCGGGCTTGAGAGGAGCGTGTCACTTGTGTCGGTGAAAGAGCTAAGCTGTGTTACTTTTACTTTAGACAGACCTGAGCATTGATGGTTTTTAACTTTGCTGCCAATGAGACACAAGAACGGACACAACATAATTTAAAATATATTTACAGGAAGAACACCCTCTCCTGTAAATTCTTGTTAAAGATATTCATCTTCTTTTAAGGGCAAACGCTTCCGTTAGGTCAAGAACGTGTGCTTTTTCCTCTTTCTTTCTATCTCTCTCTCTCTCTTCCGCTGAAGTATCGTTAGGAACTGAGCCCACCTGTTTTCATTGCGTATATTATGAATGCTATTAAAATGAGGGAGGACTGAGAAACAAATTTCATTTTCTCTAGTTGCCAACGAAGAGGTTAATACAATTTTTAGGTTTGGTATACATTCTGAAAATACGTACGAAATTTTATTTTATTTGAAAAACTGAGAGAGCGACAGCATCAGCAAAGCCTTTCAGGAGTGCACATTTATTATTTCAGGTTACGATTTTATTGAATTCTGAGTACATTTCTTCAAATGTAGGATGATTGCAGCAAATAAGACAACGATAATTTCTACACAAAAGTGAACGGAGGGTGTTAATGTTTTTATAAACGACCCTATTTCTAGTACAGGAATTGCCTATCAAACCCAAATTTTGTTAAAACAACTTCGCTGTTCTGTAGTCCAGTCTATCGCGGAGTTTTCGTGTAAGGTAAGTAATGTGGCCAAAGTCTCTGTTTTTCATAGTGGTACTAAAGGGTAGTAAATGATAACATTTTTGGAGATTCAGTACTTTAACTCTTGACCCTTGAGCGGGCGCGCTGACGCGCTTCCTTCTTACGAAATTTGCAATAGTAAGGAAATTATTGCGCTGACAATGATGTTGTTTCCTGTACCTTCTCTTCAGTTGTTCATCAAGCCTTAGTAGTGCTTGTAAGTGCAAGCGTGTATAGCTAAGAAGTTTTTGTGGTTTATAGGTAGAGCTGTACTCTTGGTACATACCGGGTGCCAGCGCGCCTGGTCATGTAAGTATTTTATACACACTGCTGCATGGATATTAAGGTAATTGCTTCTTAATTCTATCCTATTGTGTCACATGATGCATTTATGTTTAAAAAATATGATGTGTTACACTCACATGACTTTCTCTACTCTTGTAAAGACTATTTTTACAAACGTTTATTCTCCATATGCTTCATGTTAATCGAGATGTTAATCTTATTGCTAATTTTCTTGTAGACGCAAGGGGAATATGGTAGGTTTTAAGGGATAGTCAAATATTTTAAGAGGTGGTTGCTATGTGGAGTATTCCATTCTCTTTGCATTACCAGGACCAAAAATGAATAACGAATTTGGGAGGTATAAGTATTGGAAAATTTAAGGGAATAACAAGCAATATCTCGAAAATGGTTCATCCAACAAAAAAATGTGTATGACATAAATTGTGTATTTTAACGCGATCTACATTTTTTGTGTAGTAAAATTTTCTCTATCTCTTGTGGTTTACCAGTTATGCAAAAGTCGTTCACAATGAAGAACACTTTTGGAGACATTCCCAGAAAATTCAAGTTATACGTTTTATTTATCATGAAAATATCTTAAACATATGATATTTTAATCAAAATCGTTAGAGCCGTTATTGAGAAAATTAAAATTTTCGAAAAATCTTCCATGTAAAGGGTATCCTGGGGTGGGGGATTTTGTTGAAAACCTTCGTGTTGCATCCCTGGAAGATATTGAACCTAAATACCAAGTTTGGTGTTTATCCGACTGTTCGTTTCTGAGTTATGCTGTTCACAGACAGACACACACACACACACACACACACAGACACACACATGGACATGTTTCCAAAAATGCTTTTTTGGATTCAGGGGGTCTCAAAACATATATTTCCGGTGAAATCTCGGTATCGAATTTTTGTTGGAATACAATACTTCCCCTACTTACTATACGTAGTAGAGAAAGTAAAAATGTGTATGACATAAATTGTGTATTTTAGCGCGTTCTACGTTTTTTGTGTAGTAAAATTTTGTGTATCTCTTATGGTTTACCAGTTATTCAAAAGTCGTTCACAATGAAGAATACTTTTGGAGACATTCCCAGAAAACTCGAGATATACATTTCATTTGTCATAAAAATATCTTAAACATATGCTATTTTAATCAAAATCGTTAGTGCCATTTTTGAGAAAATTAAAATTTGGAAAAATTTTCCATGTAAAGGGTAATCTTTGGTGGGGGCATTTTCTTGAAAACCTTCGTGTTGTATCTCTGGAAGATACTGAACCTAAATACCAAGTTTGGTGTTTATCCGACTGTTCGTTTCTGAGTTATGCTGTTCACAGACAGACAGACACACACGGACATCTTTCCAAAAATGCTTGTATTGGACTCAGGGGTCTCAAAACATATATTTCCGGTGAAATCTCGGTTTCGAATTTTTGGGTGGAATACAATACTTCCCCTACTTACTGTACGTAGTAGAGAAAGTAAAAATAGGTTTCTTCAGCTCCTGTAACTATTGAATGATTTACTTTTAGAGCAAACATTGTAAAACCGAGTAAACTCTGCTAGCTGAGGAAGATGACGGGAATTCCATTTTTGCTGGTGACTTCTCTGACGGCAAAGAGGAATGCATTGAAAAAAGGGAGCATGAGACTGACTCAGAAATCGCATACAATCTTGACAGTTGCTCTTCTGGTTTGTTTTTTATCGCCAAAGACAAAACTAAATGGACGAAAAGTACCCCGCAAAAAACAACTTTCCGTATAGCATAAAAAATATGATAAAAGTGTTACCAGGGCCTAAAAGAAAAACACAGGCTAACAAGGCGAAATAACTTCTTTCAACAATATTGTCGGTATTGACATGATAGATGAAGTTGCACACTACTCCGACATGTAGGTACATAAAAGAAGAAGAAGCCATGTGAACCTCTCCGGAGAAAAAGGCGCAAAACTGTCAACAAAAAATGAAATTTATGCTGTATTGGGCCTCCTTTATTTAACTGGTGTAAAGAGAGAAAATTACACCAATGCAATTTAATTATGGTTTAACGATGGTACATGAATGCCAATTTTGAGAGGCGTGCATGGGTTATAAAATATTTCCTCTTCCCGATTAGATCCATAAGATTTGATGATAAACAATCCAAAGAGAGAGTCGCAGATTTGATAAACTTGCAGCGATCATAATATTTCTGGATTGTTTTGTAATATACTGCAGAGAATGCTACATCGTTAGATAATTTGACACTCTTGATGAAAAGCTGGATGCATTTAGAGGAAGATGTTTCTCGATGCAGTATATACCAAATAAGCCAGCGAAATACAGCCTGAAGGTGTTTGCTCTTTGTGACGCAAAGGCATTTTATACAAATTCTCTGGAAGTTTATTGTGGGAAACAACCGGGCAGACTTTACCAGATTTCTAACGAACCATTTGATATTATTCATAGATTGATACAGAAAAAACCCGTATCTATCTATTGACTCTGTCTCTACTAGCAAACAAAATAATTTACATCCGGACCTTGCGCCATAAAAAGAAGGAAATCCCACAAGAATTTCTACCAAATAAGAATCGAAAATCGGTTTAGCGCTTTTGGATATGAGGAACATATTACTATGGTATCCCGTGCACCAAAAAGGAACGAAGTCGTAATCCTCATATCTACCATGCACGATGAAGGTACTATAGACGATGAAACTAAGAAGCACACATAATTCTGAACTACAAAATGACGAAAGGACGAGCGGACACAGTCGATCAAATGTGCTGTAAACATTCCGTATCCCGTGTTACCAGAAGATGGACAATGGCGTTGTGGTACGCTTTAGTAAATATGGTAGGTATAAATTCACAAGTTCTATTTTTCTTGAGGGAGTATTTTTTTTATCACTTAACTGCTATCAATTTAATTACATAATATATAAGTTATAGCCCGCCTATAAATGATCAGTAATTGCTATAAAATGTATTTTACAGCCATAATGTATATTTACTGTATATACAGGGTGAATTACCTGAAACTTGCACTGCAAATATTTCGGAAATGGAAAGTGCTATTGATGCGCAGTTTCACAGCATTGATTGCTAGCCAGGGGCTTGTACATTTAGGCTGTAAACAGATTTTAATAATACTGAGAAAGTGTATTTTTGAGCAAAAAACTTTTTTTAAATAGAACAACGCCTAGTTACATCAACAGAATAAAGGTAGGGTAAATTAGAATGTCAGTGGTCGTTGTTGCAGGATTCTAGCGCAAGTGGTTTACGAGAAATCGTATTTTGAAAAGTTTCCACCCCGACAATTCTTTGTCCCATTCAACCTGCTTAGTTGCTAGGTACGATGTTGTTACGTTTGTTTCCATTGTGTTTTCTGTTCATTGATTGCATTGCGACTTTCTGATTAGTCAGTTTGTGACAGTTCAAACAGTAAGTCATGAGTTGAAGATGGGGTTTACTAATGCAGAAAAGCCGACATGCTCATGGTGTATGGAGTGTGTAGGAAGAATGCAGTTCGTTTCTGTACGGTGTATGCGGAAACGTATCCCAATAGACGTCAACCATCTCGGCAATTATTTATTAAACCTCTTCTACCAATTACGTGAAAGTGGTACTGTAACACCTAGAAAACGTAACAGAAACAAACAAGTGACAAGAGAAGAGGCAGAAATTAATGTTTTGGCTGCCGTTGCAGTAGATCCGCAAATTAGTTCGCGCACAATAGCACGTAAAAAAGGCATAGTCAGACAAGTGTACTGCGCATTTTCCAACGACATAGGTTCCATCCCTATCACATCTCTCTCCATCAAGAGCTGCATGGAAACGATTTTGAGAATCGTATTAACGCTTGTACACGGGCATTAAGACATCATACTCCAGATTCATCATGTATCTTGTTTAGTGATGAGGCAATATTTACTAATCATGGCCAGGAAAACCGCAGAAACATGCACTATTGGTCTGACTTCGTCAGGTAGAACGTCAATGTTCATTGGGGGTTTAAACGTGTGCTGTGGGATAGTGAACCATCACCTCATTAACCCTTTGTTCATAGAAGGAACAATGAACTCGCACAAGTATCGCAGCCTCCTGACAGACCATCTGCCACAGATGCTAGAAGACGTTCCTTTGCAGCCTAGGAGGAACCTGTGGTACCAATGTGATGGCAATCCAGCCCATAGTGCACGAAATACTACAGCTTGTCTTAACGGATTGTTGGATTGGACAAAGAGGACCTGTAACTTGGCCGGCCCGTTCATCCGATCTGGCCCCTTTAGACCTTTTTCTGTGGGGAAGGCTGAAAGATACTGTCTACAAGGATGTACCACCTACACCAGATGATATGAAAAGAACGTGTGCAGCAGTCTTTCCATAGCAGACTGGGAGCATGTATTGAAGCTGCCGGTGGTAATTTTGAACACAACCATTGACGGGCTATGTTCTGTTTAGTTGTAAGAATCCACAAAAGTATTGTAATTCCCTTTTGTTTTTCTTTAGTTTGTGGTACCACAAGTTGTAGAAGTGTCGGTGCGTTAAAGCTTCAAAATAAGATTTCTCGTAAACCACTTAACTAGAATTTTGCAACAAACGCCACTGACATTCTTATTTACCCTACCTTTATTCTATTGACGTAACTAGGTATTGTTCCATTTAAAAATTGTATGTTTGCTCAAAAACGACCCTTTCTCAGTATTATTAAAATCTGTTTATACGCTAAATGTACGAGCCCTGACTACCAATTAGTGCTGTGAAAACAAAACATCAATAGCACATTCCATTTCCGTAATATTTGCGGTGCAAGTTTTAGATGATTTACTCTATATATTAACTTATCATAATCAACAATTATTGAACAGGATAATATAAAACTATAGCTTGTTTTAGAGATTGTTAGTAAAAATGTAGTTAAACAGTCTAGCCTTAATTAAGTCCTTCACTAGGTTCCAGAATTGCTAGTCTAAAAACAAAACAAGCTTGTTAGTAACCTTGGTAACTTTGTCATGTAATATATTTCACAAAACGTAACAACAATAAAAATATTTAGATGATTTACTTATGCTAGAAATCGCTTTTTAGGATAAGTAATTAAGATGATAGAAATCCTGTTCCTTTTCTCTATCTCCTCTTTGTATTAGTTAAACGTTCTTTAACCAGATGGTCATATCAAACGGTGAATGGACGAAATGGGTGAAATTATGCTGAAATGTTCCTGAGGACCATAGAGATTAGACTTGCCAGAGATTCGTATTCTAAGAGTAAGAAAAATACAGAAACAAAGAATCACGTAGTTCGAACTCGGAGTCTCTTTAAAGTGAGGTATAGGTATATGAACTCCCATACCAAGGATTATCCATCTGAGATCTGACTATGCCATGTAACTTGTTTCATACAATGCATTCGGAAATTCTTGAGTGTAAAGGTAACATGCATGTACACTATGTGATCAAAAGTATCCGGACACCTCCACAAACATACGTTTTTCATCTTAGGTGCAGTGTGCTGCCACCTAATGCCTGGTACTCATTATCCGCAACACCAGTAGACATTAGGCATCGTGAAACAGCAGAATGGGACGCTCCGCATAACTCACGGACTTCGAACGTGGTCAGGTGATTGGGTGTCACTTGTGTGAGAAGTCTGTACGCGAGATTGCCACACTTCCAAACATCCCTAGGTCCACTGTTTCTGATGTGATAGTGAAGTGGAAACGTGAAGGGACATGTACAGCACAAAAGCGTATAAACTGACCTCGTCTGTTGACTGACAGAGACCGCCGACATTTCAAGAGGGTTGTAAAGAGTAATAGACAGACATCTATCCAGACCATCACGCAGTAATTCCAAACTGCATCAGGATCCACTCCAAGTACTATGGCAGTTAGGGATGAGGTGAGAAACCTTGGATTCCATGGTCGAGCGCCTGCTTATAAGCCGCACATCACGCAGGAAAATGCCAAACGATGCCTCACTTGGTGTAAGGAGCGTCAACATTATACGATTGAAGAGTGGCAAAACGTTGTGTGGAGTGACGAATCACGGTACACAATGTAGCGATCCGATGTCAGGATGTGGGTATGGCGAATGCCCGGTGAACGTCATCTGCCAGCGTGTGTAGTGCCAACAGTGAAATTCGGAGGTGGTGGTGTTATGTTGTGGTCGTGTTTTTCCTGGAGGGGGCTTGCACCCCTTGTTGTTTTGCGTGGCACAATCACAGCGCATACCTATATTGATATTTTAAGCACCTTCTTGCTTCCCACTGTTGAAGAGAATTCGGGGATGGCGATTGCATCTTTCAACACGATCAAGCATCTATTCATACTGCACGGCCTGTGGCGGAGTGGTTACACGACAATAACATCCATGTAATGGACTGGCCTGCGCCAAGTCCTGACTTGAATCCTATAGAACACCTTCGACTTCGTGCGAGACCTCACCGACCTACATCGATACTTCTCCTCAGTTCCGCACTCCTTGAAGAAAGTAGACTCACAAGGAAATTTCATAGCTGTACATTTCTCCAGAAACGTTTTAACAGCAGAATTTTGCAGCTTAATAAATAGGATATTTGTGCTTGCCATCATGCCAGACGAATCCCTGTAAGCTTTGGTTAGGCTAAATGACTTCTGGTTTCTGATGTGTATAATATATCCTCACCCTCTCATTTCTAGGAAGCAACGTAATATTTTGTGAGTGTTTGTTTTTAGACTTAGAGTGTCTTGCAATAAAAACCGTTCTCTTTCCCCTCTTACATAGAAATACTCACGTCCATATTAATTTACAAGTAAGACACTCTTCTTACTGGTTGTTTTCGTCATGCTTTGTCAGCTAACAACGGCCGGACTTCGCTACTTCAGAACAGGCTGTATATGTACTGATCACTTGCTTAGAGTGAATGACCGGCAGTGCTTGGGGGTGGGAGGTCGCAGTGAAACCCTGTGCGCACGTAACTGTTTTCCAGTCAAAGTGCAACGAAACTGCAACCGTGTCCGAAGCCTAGTAATTACATTCGACGCAGGGTATTTGTATTTAATCTAAAAGTCACATTTCAGGTTAAAATGGTCATTATTTGCGCTCCCTTCAATACGGCCACTCGTATCACTGTCTCACTAGCCATGGCAACATACAACAACATTATAACAAAACAACTCGTCACTACAACATGACTTGCCTAAAAATGGTTGATTGTATTTGTTTTGTAATGCAGAACCTGCGGTTCTAGTCGCACCACTGGTCGTGTCTGACTCATCGTAAACCACAGTACCCCCTCCATTCTGTAGAGTGTTGAGACACAACTACTGTGTTTCTCTCACGAGGATGTGCCTGTAAGGAATGTGTTGACATCAACTATTCTACCGCTATCTGGGAAAGACTGCGGCTCTACTTACAGCATATCAACAAGACTTACGGCCTCTTAGAAAACACTCTCTTTTGCTAGTAATGCTGAATGGTGAGGTGGTGCATTCGTCGTCTCGCAAGTTGTAGTCAGTTAAGGGTATACGGGAGAGATTACAACAGCTTCTTTGGTCTCGAGGGTTATCTGGATTCGCATGAGATCTCTTCTGAATTGCCTCAGGTGTGGATGTCCCCTGGTTCTGGTGCTGGCTGCTCATTTGAATGAATGCACTAGAACTTCGTTTGTATCATAATGAATTTATTATTTATTTGTTGTAACCACTTGCCACCGCGTGAATTAATGAGGATGGTCTGACTATTGAAATGAGATATTTGCTCATCGTGACCCTTAACCGTCCCATATAAGGTTTATGATGCCTACGCAGTCTCGCGCCGTATTGATAATATGCTGTTAGCCGAAAGAGCTTGCGCCGTGTGTCGGGTCTCCATTAGTGTGTCACATTATTTGAAGAGAGACACTGTTACGTCGGAGGTACTCCCTCTGCTTTACGGCGTCTTGGTTCGCGGAGATATTTTTGTCGAGTGTCTTTACCAAGAAGAACTTATTTCAGCCATGACACGAATTTCCCCATCTCTCGTGCCTTCTCTAATTTCTCTAGTCAGGTGATATATTCCTATGAATTTATTTGTTCTTCGAAATTATTAAATTTATTCCGGGTGGCCAGTTTATATTTTATTATACTTCCGCTGATGTTTGTTTCCCAAGCTGGTATCTGAGATCTAAGATAAAGCACGCAGGCTTCGAACCCGAGGAAAGCTGTGTAGGTATTGTTCTGCGCACGTATTGATACAGTAGAAAAGGGCAGTGTCCATACTAGCCGGTAACCTTTTAGGAATGTGTTATACTACCTGCTGCCTGCTGGCTATTGTTCTCAAGGCCTGACCAGATGTTGCTAACGAGTGTATATGTTATTCTTTACAATACAGGCAGAACTTATTTTCCGAGGTGTTACTTTATGCTATTCGTTCTTGAGTTCATATTGGCACTAATATTATTTTAATATGTAATGATATGCTTATATGCTATCTTAATTCTATTGCTTCTAGTTATATTATTTTAATATGTAATAATAAGCTAAACTTTAATGGACAGAATGTGCAGTCTCAATGACCAGTTGGTTTTGTTTGCTTTCCTCGTCACACATTTTAACAAGATTAACAACTATTTCTTGTGCTTGATGCTGTCGAGTTCTTCCATTCTTACTGTGTATTCTAAATAAGCTTATAAATCACAGAAAACACTTACTCGCAGCTCCAAATGAAACGCGCTGGAATACTAATGTGCGATGTTTTTAATGTGGATAGTAGATCTACTCGACACCGTGAGTTGCCACGTTGTACTACTCCCCTCACTCTTCCGGAGAGCAGAATATAAAGCAAACTTTTTCTCGTCATGGGGCCTACAGTACAATAGTTACAGGATCAGTTGAAAGGCTCTGACAGTCTGCAACTAGTTGTACAACCTTTTCCATTTGTACACAGAGTGCCAAAGAATATCTTCGCGGATTTTGTATCGTTTTCTGGAGTCTTTTGAGGCGCTTCCTTCACCTTACCTATCGCAGAGCGTGGTGGTTTGATAACACAGCAATAAGGGGGGGAAGAGGGGGTTTATGCCTTTGCTTTTTCTAGTGTTATTGAAACCAAAACATGTTTATTGTCTTAGAACCAGTCATGCCGTATACTAGCGAAATTACTCGTGGACGTATCGCGGATATGTGGGAGCTGGTCACACGGCAATTGCAACGGCAGTGCATAAGTGTTTTGTATGGGATAAAAATATTCCAGGAAAGTGGGGAAGACGGTCTACATACTCCTCAGAAACTGGCACTCCCCGTAAAACATCCGCAGGTGATGATATCCGTTTACTAAATGAAATTACCCTTTTATTATAATTGACTGACCATGTTTAGAAGCTAGAGATAAACATGTATATGGTTTACCGAATATGACATACACATTATGGCAATACAGTTGGATTATATTTTTGTCTATAATCCTGTTGTACTCCTATGATCAGCAATATGTTAGTAAATGTATATTAACGAATTATAGTTTGAATTAGAGGGAAAACATACTGTTTTATTTATTTATTATTTAGTTATGTTTGCTTCTATGCAGCAACAAGCATTGATACCACTGAGAATACAGTTATGTTTATTTTTTGTTATAAAGTGCTGCCTTGCAATGTATTTAATAAATACCATTCAAGCTTTAATTTTCAACCCCTGAAAATCTTCTCGCACCACACACTCTACATATCGTTAATCTGGGCATTCATTAAGTTTTCCCCTTAGCTTTTAACCCTTTCAAAGGTGTGTGTCCTGCACTAGCCGATAAGGTATGGACTACCAATCACGACAAGAGGGCTGTATGACAAACTGAATGCACTCACTCTACCTCTTTTAGCCAATACGATCCAGTGCGTAAAGATATGTTTAGTTTCTACGCCATTTTGAAACCTTTTTGTGGTTATTGGTGTAACTATTTAGTGGAAGGAGTGGCGCACCGTTGCACCGTGGCCTAAAGCAACCAATGAAATGACAATGGCTTCGCAAGGTCACGTACAACGATAAATAATGTGACATAGACGGGGTGCAGTGCATGGCTAATAGCGGCCTAAGTCTGCGATCTAAAGGGCAATTACACGAGTGCCCCACTGGAATCGGTGTGAATTCTTACAAAATCATAGGCAGAAATCTGTAAGGAATGGGAATGTGTAAATTCCTTCAATATCAGGGAAATGATATTTCACTTCGTATAATTTAGGTTTGTGAAGCATTCTGAGCAAGTTAATTCAGTTCAGTGTCGTTAACCCTCCGTTGGTCGCTAGGTGCATGAGAGACCCCTGGCGTTATATAAATGTTATAATTTTGGAACGAACGCACCTATGCAATTACCTGGCTAGGACATCTAACATTACACCTTGCGCGACTATTTGCTGCAACGATAACCTTATCTGTTTATTTGTTTGGCTGGAAGAATGACTGATCAGCATTTACGTGTTACACAGGTCAACCAGACCACGCGCGCCTGCTCTCGTTGCATATTGTTGACAGATTTGTTTCTCATTAGCTGTTGTGCAATATTGCCTTGCCATTGCAAGGAGCTGTTACTGCTTCGTCATGAATACGAGTAAAAGGTACGATCTACAAAATCCGAATGATTTGGAAGAAGCACATCGCCTACTTTGCGATGATGATGCCTTGCCCGTGGATGACATATATGAATCAGATGATTGTGATTCTGAAGATAAACTCGAAATGAGATTTTTAAATTCGGAAACTGACTATGAAGATGAAGAGGAAGACGATGAAAGCAGCTTGTGTGATAACATGTATTTTATAGGTAACATCATATGCTTATCATAGTAATTCTTCTTCTTGGTCTTCTTCTTCTTCTTATTATTATTATTATTGACAATACATTATGCTGTTATTTACAGGAAAAGGTGGAACAAAATGAAAAAAACCCTTGGAAAATAACAGACAAGTGCTCACAATATATTGACCAAACTTCCTGGTGTGGTAGGAACTGCCAAAAATGCGAAAACGGAAACTGATTGTTGGGACCTTTTTGTTACTGAAGATATAGTTAATTTGATTGTTGAAAGCTCAAATACTTACATCAGCAGTGTGCAGCACAAATTTGATCGTGAAAGAGACACCAAACCTACAGATGCAATAGAAATAAAAGCTTTCCTAGGCTTATTTTACCTGGCAAAAATTTTTCTTGGGGGACGCCAGAATATTCACGATTTTAGGAAAACCGCTGATCTTGAAATTACTGTATTCCGAATGGCTATGTCCGAAAAAGATTCAGTTTTCTAATACACTGTATTCGCTTTGATGACAAAAGCTCAAGACTGGAGTGATGAAGATTGCATAAATTGGCTACTGTTAGAGAAATCTTTACACTGTTTCTGAACAACTATCAGAACTATTATTCTCTTGGACAAAATGTCACTGTCGACGAACAGTTGCCGGCATTTGGTGGTCGATGTGGTTTTAGACAATATATACCATCCAAGCCAAGCAAGATATTCTGTTTGAGTGATGCAAAACTGTTTTATACAACTGACATGGAGATTCATTTTGGACAGCACCCGGACGGACCATATTTGCAAACTAACTCGACAGAGGCTGTAGTGCTGAGACTAACTGAAGCAATTTTTGGCACTGGACGAAACGTTACTGCAGATAATTGGTTTCACCAGTGTATCGCTGGTGAATGAATTGCGCAAAAGACAACCTTCTTTCGTCGGTACAGTGAAAAAGAACTTCTCCAAAAGATTGCAGTCAGTATGAAAGCATATTTGGCTTCACGAAAAATGAAACACTTGTTTCAAATGCTCCAAAAAGGGTAAAACAGTAGTTTTGCTCCCAAGTCTACAGGTTTCATCCACACAGTTATCAGAAGGTGCTGAGAAAAAGCCTGAAATAATCCTGCATTACAACGACATGAATCTGGAGTTGATGTAGTAGATAAATTGTGTGCTACATACAATGTAGCAAGAACAACGAGAAGGTGGTCCATTGTACCTTTTTACCATATTTTGAACATTGCAGGTATTAGTTCTAGGTTCATCTTCCTTGGAAACCAGAATAAATATTCCACAAGGCAGGAGTATTTGAAAGCACTATCTTTAGCTTCACTGTTGCAACAGCTACAAAGGAGAGCAACAGCATCAAATCTACCCGATGATTTGAAGGGCCTTTTGACAAAATATAAACCTGAAGAATCCGACGTAGATGAATTATCAAATACATCACTATGAACATTGAAAAGGAAACTATGTGAACCCTGCAACAAAGACAAAATAAACCGCAAAACTAAATATGCACGTGGGAAACGCAACACCCCCCGTGTTTGAGCAAACATGCTAAAATTATTTGCGATAGTTGCTTTATCGGGGAAAGCACGGGTGAGATAGTAGATGATTCTGAGTAACTCAACATTTGAAATTACAAGTTGCACGTATACCTAAAAATGGCAATGTATTTCTTTATGTACGCATATTTTAGCTTGTATTTTTATGTTGTAAGATAATACCTACTAATGAAAGCTATATATGCTTAATCTAAATAAAGATAAAACTAGGGGAAAAACAAAATAAACGAAAGAAAACGAAAAAATATAAACAATAACAACAAAAATATAGCGTGGGTCTACTAGGTCCCGCATGACGAACGGCGTTCTACCAAAGCGTGCGCCTGACGGAGGGTTAAAAGTTGATCTTATATCTTTGTTTTATAACATTGACAAACACAAGCATTGAGACGTGGTCAAAAATGTTTAAAATAGATATGTCAAGTTACAATTTTTAACAACGTCTTCGTCAAAAAATGGCAATCCAAACAAGTGCGTCACTCGCTTTCCTATTTATTTCTCACACCAGAGACAAACTGCTTGCAGCTAAAAGTCGCTGTCCACTAATCACAGTCAATAGTCAATCATCTTCATCAGCATGGAAGTATGTCAGTAGTAAAAAGATGCCGATTTAAGAGCATAAAGGAATACCTCCAGCTCCTCCCCCCTTCTTTGTGCGCTAACTCTTAAAAGCCGTCAGCTCCGCCCCCTTGCTTTGTGCGCTAACCCTTAAAGCCGCCGCACACGACCCCTCCTTTTTGGCCTCCTAGCATGTCGCCTGGTTCTGTGACGGTGGCCACACCCCATGCTTTGTGCGCTAACCCTTAAAGCCGCCGAACAGGACCCCTCCTTTTTGGCCTCCTAGCATGTCGCCAGGCTCTGTGCCGGTGGCCACACCCCTTTCCTTTGTGGCCTTACCCTTAAAGCCGCCGAAGATGACCCCTCCTTTTTGGCCTCCTAGCATGTCGCCAGGCTCTGTGCCGGTGGCCACACCTACTCCTTTGTGCTCTACTAGTATGCCGCCAGGTTCTGTGCCGCTGGTCCCACTCCTCCCCTCCCCTCCCCTTTGCGGTCTAACCCGTACGCTGTCTACACCCCCTCTTTGAGTGTGCTGGTCTGAATGGCCCCCTGCAGAGTAGTGGAGGAACGCTGGCCACACCCCCTCCTATGTTTGCTGTAGAAGAGTGTGGGTAATATGGTATTGTTCCCGCACGCAGGCCACTCCCATCCCTCTCTTGCGGCCTGACCTATACTGCTAACGTCATGGCATTACGCCTCTGAAGGGCTGGACGCGAACACTCGATCGAAGTATCCCCGTCGCATGTATCTTGATTAATGTAATTAAACGATGCTCCTCGATCGATGAATACGATTAAGTATTTTTGATTGATTAATGTAATTAAGTGTATATGAATTGACTCGCGCGCACCTGGTCGCCATCGTATATGTCTGCGTGGGTGTTAAGGTGATTATTACATGTGTATAATTATTACGACTAATAACATTTGTTTCATTCTACTTTTGAGGGAAAGTATATTTTGGGTTTATAAGAATATTACAACACTAAAATGAATCCATGGCAAAAAGGACAGAGTTGCCGTAACGATCCGTTAACGCGTGATAATTTCGCTGAAAGCCCGCGCGCAACCCTTCCTCTATGCAGCGTCTCACGCGAGTGACCGGTCCCTCAACAAGAGCCTCGAGCAAGATAGCATTCACCCCCCTCCAATCCCTCCCTCACGGTACAGCTCACCTCCTCCAGTGCGCGTGCCATCTAGGCCAGAGGGTGGAAAGCTGGCTCTTCCGCTGAACGACGAAGAGGGCAGTAGTAGAACATTTTAAAATTTTAACGAATACGCAGCGGCGGCCATGTTGGCTCCAAGGAAAGCTAGCATAAATCATTTGAAATGTCCGATAAAGAACTTCACGTTTCAAGATATTTTTCCAAGGTTTATTTACACATAGGGGCGACTCTGAAAAATAAATACGGTTAACATTATAGCTGAATATGGCATATGTTATTAAAAATACATGATGGCGGTTAACATTGTAGCTGAATGTTACATATGTTATTAAAAATAAATAAATAGGTTATCATTATAGTTAAATATTACATACGTTATTAAAAATAAATAATGTTCTCGCTGATCGATGAATACAATTAAATAATTTGGATTAATTAATGTAAATCACTGTATATGAATTGACTTGCGCATTTGGTTGCCATCGTATGTGTTCGTGTGTTAAGGCGATTATTACGCGTGCATAGCTATTCCGACTAATAACATTTGTTTAATCCTACTTTTGAGGGAAAATATATTTTGGGTTTATACGAACATTACATCGCTTAAGTGAATGCATGACTGAAAAGACAGAGTTAGCGTAAATACCTAACACGAGACGTTAACGCGTGATTCTTTCACTGAAAACCCGAGCGCGAGGTCCGTGTCCTGTAGGCGCTGACTCAGTAATGATCTCTTGCATCTGCATGCATGGCTTGACCACGTCATCCCTTACCCAAACATCCCTTCACTCTCCGTGCCTGTCACTGTCTTCCGCGCAATTATTTTCCGCTCTCTCTAGCGGAGAGCGACGAAAGTTCAAGTTAAATATGTTATTAATAAATAAAAACTGAAATAAATAAATAATGAAATATGGAGACTATCCTAAACAAGACACATTTCTTGTTACTCTTTACCAAAAAACTGAAAAGAAGCACAAATATATCAAGACAGACGATAAAGCACTCCACGCGCATAGGTATGTACTTTAAAACAGTCATTTTCGATAAAGTACCTCACCCACGAAGCATACATGCGCATAGGTAGGGTCTTTAAAACAGACATTGTCGATATAGTACCACACTGACAGCGCAAGCATACGCGTAGACATGGTCTTTAAAACCGACATTTTCGATAAAGTATAGCATTGCCAGCACAAATACGAGCATAGTCATGGACTTTAAAAAAGACGTTGACGATAAAGTACCGCACTGCCAGCGCATGTAAGCGCATAGGTAGGGACTTCAAAACAGTCGTTGTCGATAAAGTATAGCACTGCCAACGCAATCACTCGCATAGACATGGACTTTAAAACAGACATTGTCGGTAAAAATACGCATCCATCACACACTCTCTCTCTGTCTCCCTCTTTCTCTCTCTCTCTACCCTTGCAGGCCCGGGCTTTAAAATAGACATTATCGATAAAGTGGTCCACCATCATAGACACGGACTGTAAAACAGGCATTTTCGATAAAGTATAGCATTGCCAGCACAAGCACGACCGTAGGCATGGACTTTAGAACAGACGTTAACGATAAAGTACCGCACTGCAAGCGCAAGCATACGCGTAGACATGGACTTTAAAACAGGCATTTTAGATAAAGTATAGCATTGCCAGCGCAATCACTCGCATAGACATCTACTTTAAAACACACATTGTCGGTAAAAACACGCATCCATCACACACACTCTCTCTGTCTCTCTCTCACTCCTTTGCAGGCCGAACTTTAAAACAGACATTTTAGGTAAAAATAAGCATCCATCACACACACACTCTCTCTGTCTCTCTCTCTCCCTTTTGCAAGGCATGGACTTTAAAACAGACATTATCGATAAAGTATCATAGCCCGCTCACACATGCAAGCGCATATGTAGGGATTTTAAAACAGGCATTGTCGGTAAAGTACCGCACTGTCACCGCAAGAATTCTGGTAGGCATGGACTTTAAAACAGTCATAACTCCTCTTTCTGTAAACTCTCTCTCTCTCTTTCTCACGCACTCCCTCTCTACATTAGGGGAACGATTTATATAGCGGTTTACACACCATTGAAAAATATTTTGTACAAGGTTGAAGAGGGCAAAGCCAAGCACTAGCTGACTTAATGGCCGGGATTCCTCAGAAATATAGCATCTAAAGAGTGTAAATGGATTTTCCCCAAGACCCTGGTAAGTACATCGAGAGAAAACAAAGATAATTTATTTTCATTACTAACGCAAAAATTATATTATCGTCAAGAAAGCTTAATTCTTTATTCCATTTTAAAAAGACTGGTGTTTCACCAGCCATATCTAAAAATGATTATGTCCCCATCATTCGAATGTATACATATCATAATTCTATGAGAGATAACGTGTCTATTCACATTCGAGAGGTCGCGGCAGGTTAGGTGATTTACTATGCAAAGCAAGTCCTCCCATTAAGAGCTTTATAAGTTTGGGTGTAATATTTTCCCGTAACAAAAACGAAAATTATTCGTGTAATAGACTTTTGATTGTTTAGAAATGTAGCGTCTAAAGTGGTATTGAATACCAGAAGGAAATCGAACTCTGAACTCAAACCAATAAATACACGGAATTTCAAAACATGCATTATTCTCTTAGTAAACATAGGACGAGAACGTTTTTAAACACCCCTCTCTTCGAGAGATATTTTGAATATTCCAGCAGAGAGATCGAACCATTACGAAGAATTCAAATTATAAATTTCATATTTGTTTAAAAGGTTTTTCTTCACCGGGATCTTCGAAAAATTCGATGAGTTATTCAGTTGCACACCCCTTGCAAAAATATATTGTATACCCTTTGAAGACTGTATGCCTGGCTTGGGGTCTCGGAAATTCCTCCGGCGACCGGCTACCGTCATATAACGCATTTAGGACCATCTCGAAAAACACTTCTTCATTAAGGAATCTATTGTGCTTTAAAATGATTTCTCTTCTCCTGAGAAACCCGTACTTACCGGAAAATCCCTCTCATACAGACGACTGCGTAAATATCATAACTTAATTGTTTGCACGATATCGACAATTAAACTAATTTTTATGGAATGCTAAACAAATAAATATGATTTGTAGAGGGTGATATGAAGAGTATGGCATTTTAGAATTAAAATGGGAGTAAGAATTTAAATTGAGCGATCGAATGTTTCTGATAGATTTTCTTAATTGTACTTTGAAGCTAGCCAGTTTCTTACGATCTACTTTATAGATGAATGAAATATTTGATGAATGGCAGTCTTATTTAACATGGATAAAAAGGTGTTTAAAGGTTGTTTTGATAAAAATTACGTCCTGGTAACGTGTGAGGTTTGAACTGGAGAGGTCGCCGGTTCGATTCCAGGTGACCGCCCTGTCTGACTTTAGAACCTGCATGAAGGTCTACGAATACATAGTCCGCCCATTAACGAGTTTTATAAACGAGGGTGTAGCCTTACAAGGAAAATTATATCAACAGAAACAATGCCTTCTTTTTCGTTATTTTCACTCTAAAATTATTAAATAATACGTGTCAGACGGACACCTCAAATATAATACTAGCGCGAATATTTATGTTTTGTGGTGATAATAAACATTGAATTTTAGCGTTTTATAAACGAGGGTGTAATCTTATAAGGAAAATTATATACACAGAAACAATACCTTCTTTTTCGTTATTTTCACTCTAAAATTATTAAATAATACCTTGGTGCTAGCCTCAGCGTCGCCATTCACATTCATATCATGTTAGAATAATACTTTGATTGCAGACGCACACTTCAAATATAATACTGTAGCGAATACTTTGGTAATACATAGATACAGTGCAAGCCATCCCATTAACGGTCTTTATAAGCAAGGATTCAGTCGGTAGCGTCTGTGACTTGGATTCGAGGTCGGGGGTTCGATCCCCAGCAGCTGACGCTCCTGGCCCCTGGATTTTTCGGTTTCCCTGGTTGCTAGGCGAATGCTGTGAAGGTTCATTACAACCGCGAATTTTTTCCTCCACACCGTTTCACCGATATTCTCCTTTTACTCAGGCTTTCATCTCTCCGACTCCGACTGGTAATATTTACTACTGAACTTCGGCACTCATGTGATACAGATGCTTTATGAATAAATAAACGTATATGTACTTGTATGTAGCTAAAAGTACAGGAATGTCGTAGTGTTTAAAACAGAAATTTTTCGCACCCTCGAGGTAAAATACAGGGAATACCTCAAAACACGCATCCCGAGAAGTTAAGTGTAAATGTCCTATATATAGAGTGCTATCCTTAAACAGAGGCAGGAGGAAGGGAAAGCCATTCGAATGTATGGTTTATACTTCTCTTTTTGATGTGACAGCATATACAGCTAGTAATTCCACATTCTTAAACGTATCGATCGCTTAATCTGGTCTCGCATTTTTTGCGGTTTTCCCTTGTCCGCATGCGAATGCCTGAGTGGTGTATGCTAGGGCGATTTCCTTTAATTCTATATAATTTGCATCTTTTACGCTTGCTTCTAGGATCTCTATTTCGATTACCGTCGACCACTCGCTCAGACTTGAGATTTTTCGTGCTTTTCCCTGGTCTGTAGGCGAATGCCTGAGTGGCGTATGCTACCACGTTTTCATTTTATTTCATTTGCATCTTTAACACGTGCTTCTAAGGCCCTCTGTTTGGATTACCGTCGGCCATTCGCTCAGTCCGGAGATTTATCGTGGTTTTCCCTGGTCTGTAGGCGAATGCCTGAGTGGCGTATGCTGCCACGTTTTCATTTTATTTCATTCGGATCTTTAACATGTGCTTCTAAGGCCCTCTGTTTGGATTACTGTCCACCACTCGCTCAGACCTGAGATTTTTTGTGCTTTTCCCTGTTCTGTAGGCGAATGCCTGAGTGGTGTATGCTACCACGTTTTCACTTTATTTCATTCGCATCTTTAACATGTGCTTCTAAGGCCCCCTGTTTGGATTACCGTCGGCCACTCGCTCAGACCTGAGATTTTTCGTGGTTTTCCCTGGTCTGCGGCGAATGTCCGAGTGACGTATGGTACAACGATTTCCTTTCATTCTATATAATTTGCATCTTTCATTTCATTCACACCTTTTTTGCTTCTAGGTTTCGTTGCGCATGGCGAATGCCTGCTCAAAAGAATGCTTGTCCCTTCCTCGGTTGACAACCTCACGAGTTAAGCACCTGAATATGTGCGATTATACCCGAACAATACGTACATCTTCACAATACTTTACACTTACTCTAAGCATCCGAACCTGTACGGAGACGTCCGAACACCGCCGAACAATACATTATCATTGCAATACTTTGCTCACTCACTCTAAGCACGCGAAGCTATACGAAGACATGTGAATACATGCAATCACACATAACTCCTCTGATCGACTCTCTAAATACTCGAACATGCAGGAAGACATACGGGCAAGTGCTTATCAGAACCGATAATCAGATTGGAATGAGAACCATAACAAGAACACATCACATCTAAACACTGTCTTAGACAGGAACTTTCTCTTTAAACACGCTTTGTATGCTATTCGCTTGTTTAGATTCAATAGAGGTTCCAAACTTGCATTTCGGGAAAAAACATTGTTAGCAATTTAGTGTGATCTTAAAGTTAAGATAATTTTATCGAGGATTCTCTTAAAGGAACGCATGACATGCAACATTTACCAGATAATGCTTCTTACATACGCTTACAATAGCGAGTTCGCGACTTCAGATGCATGTATCCGACAATCAACTAATTTGTTCACGGTTTTGCTTGAGAAATCTATATTGGGCGTGAAACACTGGTAATTTTGCTCAGAGGCCTCTATCAGGCTTGAGGTTCTTTTACGTGCCGTAAATCTACGACACGGGACCACCGGCTTTACTTCCCTTCCGAAGGAAGCCATGCTAAGGATTTTTACGCCCGAAAAAATCCATCGTCCTCCGCTGGGCTTGAACCCGCGACCTCGGGAACTAGAGCCTAGCATGGTAACCACTACACCAAGGACGACGACACACAGCTAAGGTCATTTGTGTGTAACACACTAACTAATCGAGTAAAATGGCTCAGGTTGTAAGTCTGTGACTTGTATTCGGATCGAGGGTTCAATCCCAGGAACCCACTGATTCCCAGATGTTTTTTTTTTCTTCAAGGTTTTCCGCTCAATAGAGAATGCTGTGAAGGCTGAATTTTTCCTCTCATCGTTTCACCTCCATCCCCATTTTACTTTTTTCATCTTCTTGGTTGTTTCAGGGTTGAAACTAGCGGAGAGGGACTCTCGGCATAAGAGAGCTTATGCTCTCTGTAACTTTCATCCATGGAATGAGTGTGGTCCCAGAATCCTGGACCTCACAGGAGATGTGTAAGTGTGTAGTCCTCGAGAGGAGTCATAGATTGCGTCAACTGCCACCAGGGAATTTTTTTATCCGTGAAAGGTCGTCACAAGACATTACAAGACGTTACAACGCCATCACACGACGTTACAACGTCGTCACTCTACGTGACAACGTCGTCACACGACGTTACAACGCCGTCACGCGACGTTACAATGCGTCACCCGACGTGACAACGTCGTCACACGACATTACAACGTCGTCACGCTACGATACAATGTATTCACACGACGTTACAACGTCGTCACGCTACGTGATAACGTCATCACTCGACGTTACAACATCGTCACGCGACGTGCCAGCGACGTCACACGATGTGACAACGTCGTCACGCTACTTAACAACATTCAGAAGGACCCTGATTATCAACATACGTGACAGATTCGCGGCACGAGTTGGAACGTTCCGAGATCTGGAAACGTGGGGGACGCCCAATCCAATGCAACCTGTACAGATCTAAACAGACCACTAAATTTTACTTCAGAAGGTAACAGTTCGCCGAAATGTAGATGGTAGAGACGCGCAACTTGTTGGAACGATTCAGGAGCTGGGGGGTGTTGGGGACATCCAGCGCAATGCAAACTGTACAGATCTAAACTAACCACTAAACTTTAATTCAGAGTAACAGATCGTTGACCTGAAGATGGTAGAAGCGCGCAACTAGTTGGAACGTTCCGAGATCTGGAAACGTTAGGGACACACAGTGAAATGCAAGCTGTACAGATCTAAACAGACCACCAAAGTTTACTTCAGAAAGTAACAGTTCGCCGAAATGTAGATGGTAGAGACGCGTCACGATGTTGAACGGTCCGAGATCTGGAAACGTTAGGGACATCCAATGCAATGCAGCCTGTATAGATCTAAACTAACCACCAAACATGATACCCTATGCAAGAGTGAACAAAAATTTCAAATACATTCTGATCGCAATCAACTTCTACTCTAAAATGGCATATGCAAAACCCTTAAAGTATAAGGGTGGAGTTAATGTTGCAAAGGCTATGGAGGATATATTACAAGAAATGGATGTCCCACCCCGGAATATTCAAAGTGACAACGGGAAAGAATTTTATAACAAGTTCTTTAAACGATTAATATTAAAGTATAATATTAACCACTACAGCACCTATACCAATGTGAAGGCTGCAGCTGTTGAACGTTTAATTCGAGCCTTGAAGAATATGATGTACCGAGAGTTCTTAGTCCAAGGCTCATACAAGTGGCTAGATCTGTTACCTTGAATCCTTGTAAAGTACAATGATACTTTTCATTCAACTATCCTCATGAATCCTAATGAAGTAAAAAACAACGATCTTCTTCTGACTGTGTATAATTATAATCAAGAACGAAGAGAGAAGAAGGCTTCAAGGAAGTTTAGTGTTGATGATTATGTCAGGATATCTAAACATAAAGGACATTTTGAAAAGGGTTTTGAATCTAACTGGATTGTTGAAAACTTCAAAGTATTTCGTGTGAATCGTACCGAGCCTACAACATACATACTAAAGGATAGGAATGTTGAAATCATAAAAGGTGCCGTTTATGGACATGAACTAAAAAACACTAAGTATCCTAACACATATTTAGTAGAAAAGGTTATACGTAAACGTGGAAACAAAGTTCTTGTAAAGTGGTATGGTTTTGCAGATACTGAATGGATTGATAAAACGGGTTTGGTGTAATGTGTGAAGAATTAATAAAGATTAGAGTTTTTATTTTTTAAAAATCCTTCTTCTTATTTTTGAGGGAAAAATATATGTACTTAAAAACCCTCACACATTTTAAATGGATACGAAACTCTATACAATATTAAAAAAATCACCTGAGGGAAAAGTAATACATAAAAACCCTCATACACATTTGAAACTATATGCACGATTAAGAAATCATCAGAGGGAAAACTAATACAAAAAACCCTCACATACACATAAGAAATGAACTCAAACTATATACAACATTAAAAATCATCAGAGGGAAAACTAATACAGAAAAAAACCTCGCACACACATATGGAACTATATACAATATTAAAATCATCAGCGGGAAAAGTAATACACTGAAAAACCCTCACACACATTTGAAACTATACACATAAGTAAGAAATCATCAGATGGAATAATAATACAAGAAACCCTCACATACAGATATGAAATGAAACTCAAACTATATACATCATTAAAAATCATCAGAGGGAAAACTAATACAGAAAAAAACCCTCGCACATTTGAAACCATATACATCAGTAAAAATCATCAGAGGGAAAACCAATAAATAAAAACCCTCACACATTTGAGACTATATACATGTTTAAGAAATCATCAGATGGAAAACTAATAAGTAAAAAACCCTCACACATTTTAAATGGATACGAAACTATATACAATATTTACATTTTTACAATGCTAGCACTAGCAATCACCAGGTCTAAGGGAATAATTGTCCCAGGCTAGAGTCTTATAGGTTCCTTCTATCAGCTTCCTCTTGTCGTCACCCCCCTTCAATGCCAATTTGTTTGTTTCAATGGTGGTAATTTTGTGATGTTTACTGCGAAATGCTTTTTTGAAGTGAATACATTTTTATACTGTGATCCTTTAAGCATTCAAAATAATGTCCGAAGTCGATTCATGATATTATAAAAAAGTTATACATTCTAAATTTAGAAATGTCCAAAATTGCATGGTCAATGTAGATTGGATTATTCATATGTACCTCCTCTCTGTCGAGTTCAATACCTACAAGATTTTCTTCGAAAATTATAGTGCGTAGATAAGTGTTGCGCGCCGTCAGCTTCTTTGCCTGCTCCCATTTGCCAACTATTTTAAAATCTGTATTTTCTTTCATTCTCTATAAATTTCCAGTATACTGCATTATTCATTTTTTCAAGAGGTTATGCGAAATTTGGACTTTTTTGACTGCTTTTCTCTGCATTAAGAATAATATAGGTCTTTTACCAAGCATGCCAAACACTCTATTCGGTGAATCCTGCTCCTCAATCTTTTCTAAAATATCCCCCGTAATTGAAGAAAATATCTGATTGAGATCGCTTGACTGAAATACCCGCTTTGTCTTAGAATTAAAGAAGGAGGTGGGAACGATCGTGTCCACATCAGGTTTACGGATTGCATATTTAAGCTCCATGGAACAAATAATTTTCAATCCACGAATGCTTCTCTGCAAGACGCTTTCCATTTCTTTAATTATAAGCCCCTTGCACTCACCTAAAAAGACCTTGGGGTCGACTATTTTTAATGTATTTTCTATTTTACTATTAAAAATACATCCATTGAATATCGCTCGGCTGGTATTGCATTTCAGACCCCGACAATTGCTAGCACTAACCTCGGTTTTTTTAATTGTAGGTCGCTCGCTTCCGTCCGATGGATGTTCTCTCTTGCCGTTCACGTGTGCTGAATAATTGGATGATAAGGCGGCTGACGGTGCAGCGGCTTCATCAATTGCGTTGGATGATGAGGAGGTTGAGGTTGCAGCGGCTTCATCAGTTGCGTTGGATGATAAGGAGGTTGAGGTTGCAGCGGGTACAGATTCCGCTGGAGTGTTGGTTGATGAGGAGGCTGACGGTGCAGCGGGTACAGCTTCCGCCATCGTGTTGGGTGATGAGGAGGCTGACGGTGCAGCGGTCGCAACTTCATCGTCCAACTCCTGCGACGCTAAGCTCGGAGTTGAATTGTCCATGGGCTGGCTTCCCTCATCAGCTAGGATATTACCTGGAATAATAATATAGCAATATGTAAAAAGGACAACCATATGATTTTGTTACATTAAATTTTTTTAAAACACTGAAGGAATCTTACTATTCGGTGGTTGCTGCATGCATGGGGCAGGGCCCCATCCCTGCTGATTTGATGCAGGGAAGGCAGATGGTGCAGCAGTCGATGGTTGAGCGATGCCAGTCCCGAAATATAGTCCATTCCCTGGAAAAGAATAATAATATTAATAATGATAATAATATAGCATGTGTAAAACAACATCATAAAATGTTGAACAATTCTTACCATTCGGAGGTTACTGCATGTACGTGGCAGAGCCCCATCCCTGCTGATTTGGCACAGGGAAGGCGTATGGTGTAGCGGTCGCGTGTTGAGCAATACCAGTTCCGAAATAAAGTCCCCGCGCTGGAATAATAATAATAATAATAATAATAATAATAATAATAATAATAATAATAATAATAATAATAATCATAATAATAGTATAGAATGTGTAAAAGAACTTCATAAAATGTTGAAAAATTCTCACCATTCGGCTGTTGCTGCATGTACGGGACAGAGCTCCATCCCTGCTGATTTGGCACCAGGAAGGTCTGCAAGCCTGGTGGTGGCGGTGCAGCGGTCGATGGTTGAGTAATGCCAGTTCCGAAATAAAGTCCGCTCCCTGGAATAATAGTATTATTATAATTAATAATAATAATATAGCATGTGAAAGGAACTTCATAAAATGTTGAAAATTCTCACCATTCGAGTGTTGCTGCATGTATGGGGCAGGGCCCCATCCCTGCTGATTTGGCACCAGGAAGGTCTGGAAGCCAGGTGGTTGCCGGTGCAACGGTCGATGCTTGAGTTTCTTGCTGGAGTTGAGTATAGCCTTCAGCTACATTAGCAGATCTGAATGCTGAAAACATGAGTAATTTGCGTGTTATATTTTATTTATTTAAAAAATAAAAGCTTTATTATTAAGTTAATTTACATTATTGCTAATACTTATATACACGGAAATACCGATGTATTTTTATCCGACAAGAAAGTTCTATTGCATTTGAAGAACATTTATTATTCGATACGGACATGGAAAATATCTCTTTTAACGTAACGGAAACAGAGTGAAAGTTTTCAGAATGCGTTAGGGAAAAAATGTAACGTAGGCAAATAGGTATTAACTGAAGAACGCTAAATCGAAGCGTGCAATCTGAAGGCCCGGGTTCGAAAGAACATCTGAAGGCCTGCATATAAAGAACATTTTTATTCGATACGTCAAGTGTTCAAATAATTGTATTTTCACTAAAAGGTAAAAATAATTCACTCCCTGAAACCTCGTATTTAAACACACGGAATAATAAGTTTGCTTTAAAAAGAATACTTCAATAAACTGTTCACATTATATGAAAAAATGAATTCACGCAGTTAGCTATTAAATTTAGAATAAGCTTGCCTAAAATGAATAGCTAACTAAACTGTTCACATTTCATGAGAAAATGAATTCGCGCAGTTAGCTATTAAATGCAGAATAATCTTGCCTAAAATGAATAGTTAACTAAACTGTTCACATTTCAGAAAATTCATACGTGTAGCTATTAACTTTTAGAATGCTCAGCTATTTACATATAAATGTCCGACATTAAAAACAAGAACGCAATTATAAGTTAAATGTAGTGGGTAATAACTTAACTTTTTTAATGAAAATGAATTGGTGTTACAACTTACCACCAGGCATGATGTTCGATGAAATTTCACGACGTGAAGTAAAGGGGGAAGAGTGCTTAGATATCTGTGTTCCCACAATACAGAGTGAAAATCTCCGGAGAAACTGCTGCTTTTATATAATTTCCCCCGATAAAAGCTGAAGGGGTGAGAGGTGTGATGGTATATAATAGAGCGATTTTGATTGCCTACTCCAACCCGTCGAGCAGAAAGCGGCGTGGGGGAGGATGCTAGTCTCGCACAGTGGTATTTCATAAAACAGGTTTTTAAAATGACGCTGGGAAATCCCTCAATCACGCCACCTCTCTGTAAGGGAAATGCTTGTATATATGATGCTAGAAAATAAAAAATATATATTATTTTCTATATTATCACTAAAATTCAATGTTTATTATCACCAAAAAATATTCGCGCTAGTATTATATTTGAAGTGTCCGTCTGACACGTATTACTTAATAACAATTTTAGAGTGAAAATAACGAAAAAGAATGTTTGTTTCTGTAGATATAATTTTCTTTGTAAGGTTACACCCTCGCTTATAAAACGCTAAAATTCAATGTTAATTATTGCCAAAAACATGAATATTTGCGCTAGTATTATATTTGAAGTGTCCGCTTGACACGTATTATTTAATAATTTTAGAGTGAAAATAACGAGAAAGAAGGCATTGCTTCTGTTGATATAATTTTCCTTGTAAGGCTACACCCTCGTTTATAAAACTCGTTAATGGGCGGACTATGTATTCGTAGACCTTCATGCAGGTTCTAAAGTCAGACAGGGCGGTCACCTGGAATCGAACCGGCGACCTCTCCAGTTCAAACCTCACACTTTACCAGAACGTAATTTTTATCAAAACAACCTTTAAACACCTTTTTACCCATGTTAAATAAGACTGCCATTCATCAAATATTTCATTCATCTATAAAGTAGATCGTAAAACACTGGCTAGCTTCAAAGTACAATTAAGAAAATCTATCAGAAACATTCGATCGCTCAATTTAAATTCTTTCTCCCATTTTAATTCTAAAATGCCATACTCTTCATATCACCCTCTACAAATCATATTTATTTGTTTAGCATTCCATAAAAATTAGTTTAGTTGTCGATATCGTGCAAACAATTAAGTTATGATATTTATGCAGTCGTCTGTATGAGAGGGATTTTCCGGTAAGTACGGGTTTCTCAGGAGAAGAGAAATCATTTTAAAGCACAATAGATTCCTTAATGAAGAAGTGTTTTTCGAGATGGTCCTAAATGGGTTATATGACGGTAGCCGGTTGCCGGAGGAATTTCCGAGACCCCAAGCCAGGGATATAGTCTTCAAAGGGTATACAAAATATTTTTGCAAGGGGTGTGCAACTGAATAACTCATCGAATTTTTCGAAGATCCCGGTGAAGAAAAACCTTTTAAACAAATATGAAATTTATAATTTGAATTCTTCGTAATGGTTCGATCTCTCTGCTGGAATATTCAAAATATCTCCCGAAGAGAGGGGTGTTTAAAAACGTTCTCGTCCTATGTTTACTAAGAGAATAATGCATGTTTTGAAACTCAGTATATTTATTGGTTTGAGTTCGGAGTTCGATTTCCTTCTGGTATTCAATACCACTTTAGACGCTACATTTCTAAACAATCAAAAGTCTATTTCACGAATAATTTTCGTTTTTGTTACGGGAAAATATTACACCCAAACTTATAAAGCTCTTAATGGGAGGACTTGCTTTGCACAGTAAATCACCTAACCTGCCGCGACCTCTCGAATGTGAATTGACACGTTATCTCTCATAGAATTATGATATGTATACATTCGAATGATGGGGACGTAATCATTTTTAGATATGGCTGGTGAAACACCAGTCTTTTTAAAATGGAATAAAGAATTAAGCTTTCTTGACGATAATATAATTTTTGCGTTAGTAATGAAAATAAATTATCTTTGTTTTCTCTCGATGTACTTTCCAGGGTCTTGGGGAAAATCCATTTACACTCTTTAGATGCTATATTTCTGAGGAATCCCGGCCATTAAGTCAGCTAGTGCTTGGCTTTACCCTCTCCAACCTTGTACAAAATATTTTTCAATGGTGTGTAAACCGCTATATAAATCGTTCCCCTAATGTAGAGAGGGAGTGCGTGAGAAAGAGAGAGAGAGAGTTTACAGAAAGAGGAGTTATGACTGTTTTAAAGTCCATGCCTACCAGAATTCTTGCGGTGACAGTGCGGTACTTTACCGACAATGCCTGTTTTAAAATCCCTACATATGCGCTTGCATGTGTGAGCGGGCTATGATACTTTATCGATAATGTCTGTTTTAAAGTCCATGCCTTGCAAAAGGGAGAGAGAGAGACAGAGAGAGTGTGTGTGTGATGGATGCTTATTTTTACCTAAAATGTCTGTTTTAAAGTTCGGCCTGCAAAGGAGTGAGAGAGAGACAGAGAGAGTGTGTGTGATGGATGCGTGTTTTTACCGACAATGTGTGTTTTAAAGTAGATGTCTATGCGAGTGATTGCGCTGGCAATGCTATACTTTATCTAAAATGCCTGTTTTAAAGTCCATGTCTACGCGTATGCTTGCGCTTGCAGTGCGGTACTTTATCGTTAACGTCTGTTCTAAAGTCCATGCCTACGGTCGTGCTTGTGCTGGCAATGCTATACTTTATCGAAAATGCCTGTTTTACAGTCCGTGTCTATGATGGTGGACCACTTTATCGATAATGTCTATTTTAAAGCCCGGGCCTGCAAGGGTAGAGAGAGAGAAAGAGGGAGACAGAGAGAGAGTGTGTGATGCATGCGTATTTTTACCGACAATGTCTGTTTTAAAGTCCATGTCTATGCGAGTGATTGCGTTGGCAGTGCTATACTTTATCGACAACGACTGTTTTGAAGTCCCTACCTATGCGCTTACATGCGCTGGCAGTGCGGTACTTTATCGTCAACGTCTGTTTTAAAGTCCATGACTATGCTCGTGTTTGTGCTGGCAATGCTATACTTTATCGAAAATGTCGGTTTTAAAGACCATGTCTACGCGTATGCTTGCGCTGTCAGTGTGGTACTATATCGACAATATCTGTTTTAAAGACCCTACCTATGCGCATGTATGCTTCGTGGGTGAGGTACTTTATCGAAAATGACTGTTTTAAAGTACATACCTATGCACGTGGAGTGCTTTATCGTCTGTCTTGATATATTTGTGCTTCTTTTCAGTTGTTTGGTAAAGAGTAACAAGAAATGTGTCTTGTTTAGGATAGTCTCCATATTTCGTTATTTATTTAGTTCAGTTTTTATTTATTAATAACATATTTAACTTGAACTTTCGTCGCTCTCCGCTAGAGAGAGCGGAAAATAATTGCACGGAAGACAGTGACAGGCACGGAGAGTGAAGGGATGTTTGGGTAAGGGATGACGTGGTCAAGTTATGCATGCAGATGCAAGAGATCATTACTGAGTCAGCGCCTACAGGACACGGACCTCGCGCTCGGGTTTTCAGTGAAAGAATCACGCGTTAACGTCTCATGTTAAGTATTTACGCTAACTCTGTCTTTTCAGTCATGCATTCACCTAAGCGATGTAATGTTCGTATAAACCCAAAATATATTTTCCTCAAGAATAGGATTAAACAAATGTTATTAGTCGTAATAGTTATGCACGCGTAATAATCGCCTTAACACAGGAACACATACGATGGCAACCAAATGCGCAAGTCAATTCATATACAGTTATTTACATTAATTAATCAAAATTATTTAATTGTATTCATCGATCAGCGAGAACATTATTTATTTTTAATAACGTATGTAATATTTAACTATAATGATAACCTATTTATTTATTTTTAATAACATATGTAACATTCAGCTACAGTGTTAACCGCCATCATGTATTTTTAATAACATATGCCATATTCAGCTATAATGTTAACCGTATTTATTTTTCAGAGTCGGCCCTATGTGTAAATAAACCTTGGAAAAATATCTTGAAACGTGAAGTTCTTTATCGGACATTTCAAATGATTTATGCTAGCTTTCCTTGGAGTCAACATGGCCGCCGCTGTGTATTCGTTAAAATGTTAAAATGTTCTACTACTGCCCTCATCGTCGTTCAGCGGAAGAGCCAGCTTTCCACCCTCTGGCCTAGATGGCACGCGGACTGGAAGAGGTGACCTGTACCGTTAGGGAGGGATTGGAGGGGGGTGAATGCTAGCTTGCCCGAGGCTCTTGTTGAGGGCCGGTCACTCGCGTGAGACGCTGCATAGAGGAAGGGTTGCGCGCGGGCTTTCAGCGAAATTATCACGTGTTAACGTATCAGTAGTATAAGTCCCGGATGAGCCAATTGGCTTAACGATAATCCTGCCGCTAGGGGCGCTAGTGTCGCTAGTGTCGCTGCGTGTGACGGCGGCGGCGGGAAGTTTGAAAAGCGCCCTGAGCGGGAGGATTATCGTTATTGCAATTGGCTCATCCGGGACTGCTTTCTTTATTTATAATTTGAATACAGTACATTGGATAAAGATATGTATACATAGTTTTGATTAACATGATGTATTATTTGCTTAACATATGAATACATAGTTTGAGAATAACATAATGGATTATTTGATTACAGGAGATTAAGATATGAATACAATAAATGGACAATATAAGAAATATTAGTAGAAAAAAAGCACATTAAAATTCATAGTTTGTTGAGGCACTAGGACACACAGATTTCGCGCACAACAATGATTTTAAAGTACGTGGTGCACTTTGAGTCCTCGTCATCGCTGCTGCTGCTATCGACGGTAAATTGGTGGATAGGTTTGGTGATGCAGGTGACGAGCAGGTGAGAGAAACTTTCGTTGACGAACTCGGTGAAGGTTGTTATATAGATGGGGATGGTAAATTCGTTGTAATGGCTGGTTGAGAAGCATCCTGTGGATGTGACTTTGTTGGTTAGAGCAGGAATGTTGCTGTTGCCGAGGTATATGATGCATAGTGCGTCTTGTTGATGCTGGTGCACTTTGGCAGGTACGCATTTGACGAGGACGGCGTGAGCCCCTTGGACGTCGAGTGTGATGGTGACAACTCTGCTGTTGCGGAAATAGGAGTTGGAGATGCAAAGGATACGGATAGGTGAAGCTGCGTTGAGAATGAGTTGTAGGTTAAGATTGTTCCCCACGGAGACGGGATAGGTTTCGTCGGACATTATTTAGGGTTATATGGGGAGAACGTAACGATGTGACGTTTGAAACCGCTGCGTAGTTTTTCCTCGCCTGCGTATATGATGCAGAATGAGGTAGAGTTGAGTTTGTTGATGAGTTCTGGGGAGGCTTTTGCAAATCTTGTTGGTAGGAAAACTTCTGTGTCGTTGTCGAGTTTGGCGACGAGCTTTGTGAACGGTGTCGATTGTTTTGACGCCGACGACACGATATGGTACGTGCTGTTGAAGCGTAGATACGCTGAGAGTGTGGGCGCTGCTGGAAAGTTCTACTAGCTCTTTAAGGACGTCCTGTGACATTATGACGGCACAGATGGCAGTTTTTGATAAACGGGGGAGGACCGTCTATATGAGTGGTTTGATGAGGAAGGTTGTAGTGTTGTTTACACCTGCGATAAGGTGCGCAAACTACCTGTGCGTCTGTGGGAAGTTGGTTCCACACAAGGTCGACGTCGCTTGGAGGATAACGTTCGAAGATGTATATGCCGTTCTGCAGCAGCACTTGGCGTTCCCTGGGCAGTAGCAGGTGGATTCTTCGTCCGTTATCGAGATACCGAAAGAGCACGATGAAGCAGTTCATGTGGTGTTTCTAGCGGAGTACCTTCGAAGGAATTGTTGAATTTGCTTGTTGAGATGATCGAGGTCTTCGTAGAAACCGAGTTGACACTGCGTGCACAGGTGGGTGAGACGGTGCTTAAGTTCGCAGCTGCACGTTTGGTGAAAGCAAAACGAGAAGTGGAAGTCTTTACACGACTGTCCTGGCATTCCCCACGGCTGGCTAGCACCGAATGAAGGGGAAAAGAATGCGCGTGCATAAATATAACCCAACTGCCGGAAGCAGGAAATCACTGGTGGGGGAAAAGTTCGTTGGAGATTTACCACATCAGGGGGAGCACTGGTGGGGGAAAAGTTCGTTGGAGAAACACCACATCAGGGGGAAGCAGTGGTGGGGGAAACGTTCGTTGGAGGTTGACTACATACGCCGGAAGCGCTTAGCGATTATTGCACAACATCCGCAGGAAAAACACTGTGTCCGTTGATTTAACGGTTTTCGTCTTGGAGGAGAACTCTGTTTTGAACGGTGCTGAACATGCAAACGACCACATCAGGGGTAAGCACTGGTGGGGGAAAAGTTGGTTGGAGAATTACCACATCAGGGGAAGCACTGGTGGGGAAACGTTCGTTGGAGGTTCACTACATCCGCCGGAAGCGCTTAGCGATTATTGCACAACATCCGCAGGAAAAACACTGTGTCCGTTGATTTAACGGTTTTCGACTTGGAGGAGAACTCTGTTTTGAATGGTGCTGAACATGCAAACGCCGTGAATGTGATCGGGTATGATATAGGATGCTTCGCGACCCAAATGCGCCGCTAAGCACGTGCCGTAGCACATGGGGTTTTCGTTTAACATTTGCTGCATTTTGTCTGTGGAAATGTATTGCTGTTCGTAGAAAACGATGTATAAACATCTTGCGGGCACAAATTGGAACCACTGATGTTGTACGTCTTCTTTATCTGCTTTGAACTGGATATCGTTGAAGCACATGTTAGATAGCACAAAATGAATTTTGGTTTCGCAGCTGTGAACTCTGGCGGAGACGGATTTTCCGTCGTAGGTGCTGTCGACGAAGCGAAGTGCATAAGGTGTATTTTTATAGGGGTGACCGTCCACCTCGTAGTTTTTAAACATCTTACTGTCATGGTAGTACACCGACAGGTAATTTCTGTAACCCATGATGCGGGAGCGAAGGGCGCGAGATGTTTGGGTGAGGTGCGGTTGGAACGCTGGTAGAAATACATGCGCACTAAGGACTATTTTGTGAGATGCGCAGTGCGAAATGGGTGTTGAGGAAATGATGAACCTCGAGGAATGTTCTAAAATTGGCGCACCGTATGTACTTGGTGAACTGCGTGAAATTCATGTCATGTAAGGGAACGTTGGAGGCATGGTTGTGAAGCATGTACTTGTGGTATGCCATGATTTGATTTTGCACGTCCGTCTCTTCCTTCTTTTTGTGATACATGATGTCGGTAATGATTCGCTGCAGGGTATGCAACACGTGCCATTCTTGTTGGTTGAGCGTAACGGATGCGCCTTGCGGTTCTTTGAAAACGAGCTTTAGCTTTCCGAACACAAACTTAAACACGATGGTGACGCTGTCGCTGAACTGAAATTGCTGTAGACGTCCCTGTGGGTCATTCAAGCGTTTGTGAATGATGGGGATGGCTTCGACGAGTTTGTGCCACTGCGAGGAACTCATGACGACTGCGTTGTGCTGTCCACATTTGGCAATGGTGACGACGAGATAGTGCGGCGGCTGGGGGGAGAATCCCACACTGACGAATTTAGTTTGTTGCGGGTTGAGGAAGTAGATATCCGCCAGAGGACCCACAACTGCACTGTGTTGGAACTGTGCTGGCGGAGCAGGGCTGTCGGGATGCTGTTGGATGTCGAAGATGGGTAGTTTCCTTTTTTCCCCGGGTTTTGAGGTGGTCGGGGTTTGACATCCGGTTATACTGGAACACACAAAACAATAATAATAATGTGAGGGATAGAGAGATAAACGGGATAGAAAAAAGCAAGCTAATACATAGGTGCGGACCTACCTGGTCGGCGTGCTGCATGGCAGCATGACTGTATCCGCGTGCTGCATGGTACACTCTGACTGAGGCGAGCGGCACCGTGACGTTGCTTTTTATATGAGCAGGAGCGTCTTCTGAAAGCACGTGCAAGACGATGGATTAGCTTAGATGTGCTGAATAGTGACACACACACACACACACGTACTCACCTTCAAGGGTTGACAAGTTTGCTGAGCGTCAGAGCACTTTGCGCGGCATGCGTCTTTGAACGTTTTGCGAATGACGACATCACTATGCGCGTGATTGCTGACGTGAAATTTTGAGAAGAATGTATGCTTAGGTAAGCCGGAGCAGCGGTGGGTGAGGTAGGCGATGACGTAATGACCGCAAGTGGTGCTGTCGAAACCTTGCAGCCTTCTGGCGTTGGTGGACCAACGCGTCCCGCAGACCGAATTTAAGAACCGGAGAAAATGGGGCGAAAGCGGTCCTATGCCGTAACTGTCAAAATATTCTGCATGCGAGTTTTTGTCCACAAAGATGCAAACCCAGTGTTGCCCGGATTTGGTGCTGGGGTCGGTGTTAGCCACTAGCGCCAAGGGAGGCGTTCGAATGCCGTGGAGTACGGGTAGTTTATCGCAGGGGTAGACGCCTAAAAAGTGAGAGCGCGTAGAGGGGCATGTCGATAGAAACCGTTGAATTTGAATGGTGTTCATGATACCAAAATGGATCGGTTGGCGTCGATTTCGACCGTGCGATGTATTTCCGCTAGCAGCAGAAGTATGACCGGTTCTGTCAATTTATCGGCAAAACCGATGCTTATAGAGACGGTTCCGTGGCGCTGACCCGAGATGTGAGACTCGTTAGCGCTCATGTCTGCAGTGAGATCGAAAACCATTATCGTATACCCTTGCGGGTAGGTTTCTCTGGAGATGGAGTGTCCCTCGTCCTTGAAATGAATGCCTAGGCCATCCTGCAGGATTTGAAAGCATTGCAAATAGTGTCCCTTTGTAAAGTCGGGTTGCAGAGGTTGGGAGGGAACGGGTTGCCCGTTCACGTAGAGCTGAAAGAAGTTCATTTTAAAATGTTTCAAGTTGTACGGATTTGAGTTAAGATGGCCGGAATAGGCCTTGTCGGTGACCATGGCTACTACCACTCTCCTTGGAACTTGCCCTACGCACACGTCGCTAAACGTCATTGCCCTGGACTCCTTGGGGATGCTGAGAGCGTGAAAGCTGACGTCTTTGAGATGGTACTTTGCGTTGCCCTTTGCGAGCACGGCCTGGTGCGCGAGCTTTATGGTCGGCGAGGGCCGCACCGATTTTAAGCGCAGCGTGGCAGACACGATGTCGGCGTACCCCTTAAAGGTATCTACGTCGGAAAACAGATAAAACTGGGGAGAGGCAGGAGTGAGCTTGACGGTCATGCTAACGTTGTTCAAAAGCAGCTTCTGCTGTCTAAAAAGAGCGTTGGACAGAGGACCGATGAGCTGTACGACGTTGCTCCCTTTGGTAAACCCCTGACGCCACTGAAAACCCGCATTGGCGATAAAAGTGTCCATGATGCCTGCTGTGTCCTTTCTCCAGAGGGTAGATTCTAGTTTGGTGTTCATGGCATCTTCGGAGTAATTGAGAAGCGTCTCGAGGTAGGTTCTATAGGGGTAACCGGCTTGCGGCATGGAGACGATGACGTTATTGAGGGTTACCTCCATCTGTTGAAACAGGGAATTTAAGGCGTTGTTGACCAGAGTGGCGTTAGCGTCAGCGTTTAAGGCCTCTCCTTTGTCATCTACAATGCGCACCATGAGTTCGAGTACGACGTAGGTCAAGTCTAGGTAATCGTCCGCATTTCCGGAATAATGAAAGGTGATGGGGGCATTTTTCATTAAAGTGTTTTGAGGGTTTATGTATAGGAACCGTGACTCCTCGATGCTCATCTGAACCGGTACCTCTGTAAAGAGGTCCAGTTCGGAACTCATGTGGACGGCCGCGTCTGCCATTACGAAAATAGGTCTTGCACCTTACGCCTACCGCGTTTCAGCTTGGACTGCTTGCTCTTTTTGGATTTGCTCGGTTTTATTCTCTTGAGGCGCCTGGCGCCGGAACCGAGCATGGCATCGAGCTTTTCGTCGGCTTTTCGCTTTAAATTGTATCCGGACTCCTTGAGCCTCCGTTGGAGCGCTTGCTTTGGCGCTGCTCCCGCCGCAGTCACATCGGACAGAACGTGAGCGCCCGCCTTTAAGGCCTCCTTTCCGACTGCTTTTGCTCCGCTCTTTAAAAACGGTAGCAACCTTCTGAAGAGTCCTCCGAGGGCTGAAAAGAGACCGCTGCCTCTTTGGTAGCGCTTGCCCCTGTAGAGAGTGAAATCGCGATGGTGGAACGCGCCGCCGGTCTGATTGAGGTAGTACCGCGTTACGGCGTGCACGTCCATTACGCCTGTTTCGGACGAAAAGCGAGAACTATAGTAGAGGAAAATCCGTCGGCGAATGGCAAGAGATCGCCGTAACCGTTCCTTAAATCTATGTTGACCGTCTTGAAGTCTTGCTGAATCAAGGGTACCCAATTTTGGGGAAAAAACGTCTTTTCGTTGCTCATGTAAGTGATGTTGCTTCTTTCGTATTCCACGGCCGCGCTCTCTATGACTTGGGCGAAGGTGTCGCCCACGACTTGCGGGGACACTAGATTACAATAGATGAACATTTCGTAAGGAAACCCCATATAAGGATCTACGGGGTGTTTAGCAGCTTTTTCGAGAATGACGTTGACGTAGGGCTCGAAACCCAACATTTTTGCCATAGCGGGCGTTAAGAGCAAACTGTGGATGCGGTGTAGAGGTCCCGGAGGGTCCTCCGATTTTGAAACGTCTCGTTTGGGTCTGACGGAACGAGCCGCCGCGGGTTTCTGCTGCCCCGAAGCCCGGGGCTTCGGTTTCGGTTTCGGCTTGGGTCTCTGGTGGGGCGCATCGTTGAGAGCTTCGTATTCGCCGACCGCGTACGGTACGATCGTGCGCGCGACATTTTCCACAAACCCGTCGAACGGAATGTCGGGTAGTGGTTCGGGATGGTCGACGGCGGCATTCACGCCCACCGTCTGCTTGCGCTCGTCGAAGAGGAAGAAGTTTTCCACGTGCAAGTGTTCGAGTAGAACGGCGTTGACGAGGTTCACCAAGTCTTTGGGATTGTGCACGATGCCTTGCGGCATTTGCAAACTGAATTTGGAATGCGTGGGGAGGAGCGTCATGGTGTACTTGGTGCCCGCCAGACGGGCATCGTCTGGCGAAAGGTTATAAAATTTCACCGGATACCTGACCTTTTGCAGGGCGACCTCCCATTCTCCCTGCAGAACGATTCTCTCGGGCAAGATGTTAGAAAATCTGGCCGTGGTGTTGTCGGTAAAGTGTTCCATGGAAGCGTTGCTCACGAGAGTGATGGAGAAGGGCTTGGTCTTAATCATGTCGAATCGATGGTCGAAGCCAGAACCCACGAGTTAAACTTTGCCGGATACCCCTTCCACTTTACCAAGACCTGCTTGTGGCGCCCTCGGCCCTTGGTCTGTAAAACGCGTTCGATCTTAAACGTCCGAGGTAACGCGACCTTTTGTAGCTCCTCGGTGTAAAATGTGCCGTCTATGGCTTCTCCGGCCAGATCCTTCAACTTATATACCACTGGCCGACCACGCACCACCTCGGCTATCCGAAATATTTCGTCCGTCCAATTCTGCTCGTAGCCCTTGTCGAATTTCATTTTTTCTTTAGAGATGCGCACGTGATCGCCGACGGAAAATGTGGGTTTCCCTGCGCGAGGTAGGGTCCTATTTCCGTAGAGATTGCGGTAAACTCGTAAAATGTTAGATTCGTTCACGTCCTTCGGAGCCATTTTTATGGACCTGTGATGCGAGCTATTGTACGACTCGAGTAAGGCCGGAAGGACTTCCAGGTATCTGTAACTGTTTTTGTGCGTGAAATACCTCCACATCTTGGTTTTTAAGGTGCGGTTGAAGCGCTCCACGACGCTGGCTTTAACGTTATTTTTGGTTGTGTAATGTTTCACGTCGTGTTTCTTCAGAAAGTCGCGAAAAGTCTTGTTGGTAAACTTGGTTCCCTTGTCCGTTTGGAGGACCCTGGGGACGCGTTGGGAGAATATGGAGCGAAACGCTTGCGCAACCTCGGTACCCAGCTTCGATTTCAGGGGTACGGCCCAAGCATATTTCGAAAATACGTCGATAACGGTCAGAATGTACACGTAAGGTTTGTTATGTTCCCTCACGCTGTTCATGACGTTTAGATCGGCCTCCCAAAGATCGTCCATATTCGTCACGTGATAACATCTGGTGGGGAAACGCTTTCTGACCGGTTTGTGCAGAGTGTAACTGTCCTGGGTTTGAAGGAAGGACTCGATGTTCGCCTTAGACGCACCCGTGGCCTTTCGAAGGGGCTTGACCGTACCCAAACCGGCATAGTGTTCCGGTTTGGCATAGTATCGCGTTAGCGCCTTCCATTCCTTCATGCTTTACTTGTACAGGGGTTGCCAGACGCGTTTGCGAAAGTGGTACGACGCGGAAGGCGATTTCGATTTCTTTTTCGGAGTGGCAGGGTTTGCCCTCTTCTTTTTGCGAGGCGAGAGGAGGTTGACCTTTATGGTTCGGGGTTCGACCTCCTGCTTCACCGGCACGCGTTCGTGCACGTCTTCGTAATCTTCGTTGTCGTCGTCGTCGTCGCCGAGGAAGGGCTTTCTGACTTGTTCCACGAGATCGAGGTAGTTGTCCAATTTATGTTTTACGAGCCGCCGCTTTTCGTCGGCAGAGAGCTTTGCGCTCTGCAGGTTCTGAATTTCTTTAGCCAATCTGGATATGGTGCGGTCTATAGCGTGAAGCTTATCGACGGTCTTTGGTTGCGGTGCAACGAGGATCTGCTTGCCGTACTTCATCCTGTTAATTTCGACACTAGCGCGCCGCCAAGCGAAGCCAAGACGGGTAGGAGAAATGCCGGCAAAAAACCTCCTTTTTGAACCAAGATGCTCTTCTTCTTCTTCAGAGGAACCCGTTTATCCGTCAACTTCCTCCAAGAAGCCTTGTGCTTCTTTAGGCGACCCAAGCACTTTGCGGAAGTTGCACGTGACCTCTGCACACGTTGAGCATGCATTCGCTAATGGCCTTGATCAGATCGCCATCGGCATTTTTTAACAACTTTTTGCGCAGAGGGGCCTTCGCCTTGGCCAGAGCCGTCAAATTACCGTGCTGTCTCGCTATGCGAGGACTGGTCAGCGTCGCAAGCCTTAACCTACCTCTAGCCATGCTTGCGCGATAATGACGTTCGCTCCGAAAGCGGTACTTTTTATTTAGACTCAATGGCCTCAGTTGGGTAAGACTCTGCCGGGATAATATAGAACGAAACGAACCCGAGTCCTCTCGGCGGTCTCAGTTGGGTACGAAATAAGAGAGGTTTTCCCCCGGCAGCACGCCTGTTCGATACCTGTATCGGGCCGGCGTGTACTGAGTGCAGTCCAACACGAGATACCCGTGAGGGTGTTCGGTGGCCTTCTCGAAGGCCTCCAAGAGAAACCTAGAGTTCCTGGGTTCGATCTGCTGGCACAGTTTCTCGATCTGCATCTTGTCCCGGTTGTTCTTGAAGACCACGACGTAGTTTGCATTCAGAGAGATGTTGCGATATTTCTGACCCTGCGGAAACACGTTCTGCAGGATGTAGACGATGCCGAAGCGCTTGTGATGGGAGTCTCTGGTGAAAAAATTGGACACATCCTTCCCGCCACCCTCCAGCATCAGATCGTCGAGGACGACCAGGTCGTTCTCGCCCACCGAAGCAAGTTCGGGTATGCCCGCGTGGGTCTCGCAACGCAGAGCCGAGGGTTCGAGTCTCGGCGAATACTCCGGAGGGTGGCACCACAGCACCCTCCTGGGGCGCACGTCGAACATCCGGTGCGCGTGGCGTAACAGGTTTTTTACGAAGGTCGACTTGCCGAAGCGCGACGGCCCCGCCACGAGCATCGTGCTGGGAAACTCGAATCGCCCCAGGTCTCGGGGACCGGGCATCGTCTCCTCAGGGGCGCCCGGTTCGAAATGACTTTGGCGCGGCTGTGGACGTCTCATTTATGCGTTCCTCTTGAACCCGTAGGAATAGGAATCGTGATCGCCGGCGAGTACGCGCTTGTTGACCACCATCCTAATCGTCTTCGAGCTGGGTTCGGTGACGACCGTCCAAGACGGTTTCCGCGAAATCTGCGTGCCCGCCAGCTTCACCGCACGGTCGTTGTCCCTCAGCACCACGTCGCGAATCACCTCCGCGTTCACCAGCTCCAGGTTGCCCGAATTGAGCGTGATCCCCTTCACCTTGCACACCGAGAAGGTCTTGCCCGTCTCGGGGCAAACGATCTCCATGCAGTAGCTCTTGGGCCCCGCGGAGGCGAACCGGGCGATGTAAGAGCCCCGCCCGTACTTCTCCAGCTCGTCCGTCATGTCCCCCAGGAGGCGTCCGACGGACGGCGTCCAGTCACCCGGAGCGGCGGCGACGACGACGGAATCGGTGTCGAAGTAGCAGACCCGTTCTCCCAGCCTCTTGAGGTAGGAGTAGAGCACCAGTCGCGCGTGAGCCGTGGTGTAGGCCGCCAGGACGGCGATGGCGGTGGGGTTGACCTTGCGGTGCTGCTCGCAGTACTTCCACACCGCGTACATGATCCGGTCGGTGACGGGCACGTAGGTCTGCACTTCCACGCCAGGGTCGTTGAGCAGCTCCAGGAGCGAGCTCCACCAGCTCGCACGTGGGGAGGTTTTTCCTCTGCCCCAGTTTGCCCCAGAAGCTGTTGAGCATCAGCTTGGCCAGCCCCCGCCTGCCGAGGTTGGTGTCGACGGCCTGGGGATCCAGGGCTACGCCTTCGTGTTCGAAGAATTGCTCCACGTACTGCTGCTTTGCGGCAGGGTCGTCGCAATCCGAGGGCCAGCCGGAGGCTTCGGTCTTGATCTTCAGGAACTGATTCACCTAGTCCTCGAAGAGACCCTTGGCTCCGGTGGTCGGTTCGTGCTGCACCACGTCGTACTCCCAGATCTCGTGGACCCGGAGGAGGCGGTACCCCTCCTCCAGGGCAACCTTCATCTCGTCGACCACCCAGTTACCCGACAACGCCCTCTCGCGCTCGCCGTGGTGGCACTCGTCTTGGCTCTCCGCCTCCGCACAAGCGCGGCATAGCGGGAACATCAGCTTGCCGCCGATGCGCGCCGGTAGCACCGGGTGGGACAGGTGTTGCGGCGGTAGAACCTTGCACTTCACCAACCCGCCCCCCCACGTCTTCCAAGCGCTGGAATCGATCCACGTGGATCTTGGGATGGCCCGCGGGGTAGGGCTTCGTCTTGTTCACGTACGGGTACAGGCTGCATACGTCGTAGTAGTAGATCTTGCTATCCCCCTTCGCCTCGCAGTACGTCTTGGTGCAGTTGGTGCGACCTCCGTAGAAGGCGTCTCTGGGGTTCAGGGGTTCCGGTACCGCAAAGTCCCTTGCGTGGTGCGCGAGGTCCTGGTTAGCCTCCATCGCAGCGTTGAACTCGCACTCCCACATTTCCACCACGGCGTAGCCGGCGGCCTTGATCTCGGCCGTGACCTTCTCGGTGCTCTCTAACCTGGAGGTCATGGTTTCGTGTCCCGAGCTGTATATCGCCGCATGGCGATTGTGAAAGCACCGCCTGCAGCCGTGGTAAAAGCAGCCGTGGAAGAAGTACGCGGTTTTTTCGGCCTCTCTGTACCCGTCCATCTTGTGCCCCGCGATTTTGACTTCGCGTTCTCGCATGGCGTGCTGGATGACGATGCCGTTTTGCATCTCTAGCCAAGTTAGCCATATGCATGCGGCGCGAGACTGCCGGTTCGCTAGTCGATACCCGCCCGCTGGCAAGAGGGCAATTTTTTTAAGCGGCATGAAGCGCTTTCTATACACGCACATGCACGCCTGCGCGATGCTGACGCATTCTCTGAACGGGTCTATTCCGTTCTCGTCCAAGAATTCCCTTCTGAATTTGGAAACTCCCTGACTGAGTAGAAATACGTCCATCTTGCAATACGCCCCATTTCCGCCCTCATGTCGAAGACGTACCCGGAGTACGCCTTTTCTTCGTGCCACTGCTCGAAGGCTTTCCGACCCTCCGCCGACATGCCCTCCGGACAGTAATGCCTTTTGTCGGGAATCGAACCCACGTACTGCTCGTTTTCCTTCGTGTTAAACAGGTACGGGAAATAACCTTTGCATTCCTTCAATCCGAAGGTCTTGGAAAAGCGGGAGAGTGGCATGGGTATGAAGTTGAGCGAGTCTAGAAATGCGACTTCACCGTACCTCATCCTGTAGATCTTGCTCTCGTTCATGATGAGCTCCGGCGCCCAGTTTAAGTGCGCCACCATGTACTTTAATAAAAACTGCCCGTCGTAAGCTCTGAGGTTATGCGCCACGACGTAGACGTCCCAGGCTTCGAACCTCGCCTGCGCGATGTGCTCGAAAAGCTGCTTCACGGGTTCGTCCATGAACACCCATTCTTTGCAACCGCATTCGGTGCAGTATGCCGTCTTGCGGCGTTCGTCGATGCAGTGCGGGCAGGCTTGGTACAACACGCACAAGTTAGGTACATGCTCGTATGTGTCCTTTTTGCCGGTATATGGAATGTTTTGCGTGCATTCAAAGTCGATAAACATAAAGACGTACCGGTTTCTTTTGTTCTTTGCGGCATACGGCTGCATATAGCACATGTGGCTAGAATTCACGTGTGTCTTGCAATGATAGCAGTACTTTTCCCCGCACTCGTGCGCGGTTTTTCTGTGCCTCGCATTCACGAGCTTATTGCAAGACGTGCACACCTTTTCTACATCGCACACCGACAGCGCCTTTGGGTAAAAAACGCCTTTCTTTGCGTGGTTTGCAAAGCATGTCGGTCCCTTAAAATTTCTGTTGCACCCGGCGCAGCGTATGTAGGCGTCAAATCGCGCATCGCACTGCTGATAGCATTTAGCACACCTGGCGTCGCACCTGTGAAATTCTTTTTTGTATGACGAGGGATGATGACCGCGGCGGCAATACCATTTGCATTTAAAGCACATGTGAAGGTTCGCGATAGCATTAAAGTGCCCGGCGTGGAGCATGACGTCGATGTATTTATCGCATTTCTTATCCGACGCGTACAGCACGTGCTTCCCCGTATGATCGCCAAACACCGTCACAGCGTAGCCCTTTAACGCAGCGTCAAAGCGTCTGACGTCATTTATCGTGCAGCTGTCGTGGTCTTGACCGATGCTCGCACACAAGGCTACGGCCTTCGATTTTTGCAGATAGTCGGAGCGCGTCATCGTTCTATAGTTGACGTCGCGATCCACTTTGGCTTTAACTACAACAATGGCTCTTGCTAAACACAAGTTGTCTTTGTTGGCTATTTCGACAATGCCTTTATTGTCCCTACAGGCATCGCATGGTTGGTGGCACGAACCCGAGACCTCCTTGGTCCACACAAACGTCACATGAAGAGGCCCGCTTAGCAAGAATTGTTGGTTACTTTGCATTACTTTTTCGATGCTTCCAACAATGACATCCGCATTCAATTGCTCTAGCCTCACGCTCATGTTGAAGGCTTTGGACGTCTCCTTTTCGTCTGTTATGGATATGCCTAAATATCCGGGTTCGTTTTCTAACAGGTTCTCTTTCGCAAAGTTTAGAATATCGTTAAACAAATGCGATACCCATTGCTCCGGGTTAACATCTCTGGGGACCGGGTTTACGGTAATTTGAGACTCTGTAATGCCGGAAAAAAGCTTTGCCAGCCCTCTCTGCTTGTGCCCTATAATTTCGAACGTAGGCTGCAAGGTGCCATCGCGACTTCCCCCGGGTTGCGGCTACATCTTATCGTCCGAATGCACCGATCGCTCTTTCCCTGCAAAGTGCTGCTGCTATTTTGTTTTTATTTTAAACTATTTTTCGTCAAATAGAACGATTTTGTAGAAAAACCCACTATCGCTCCCGTTTCTCAATACGGCCGTTTGCTCTTGGCACCGGGTTTTTATAAGCTCGCTTATGGCAACCGCAATTGCAACATGCGCGTCGAGTTAAATGCGTCATTTCGCCACAAAATTGTCAAGTTGTAAAAACGCAGTCATCCTGTCACGATCCGCCACTGCGCGATCCCTACCATAGGCAATAAAGCTGCATTTTATCGCTGACGAACATCCGTTTCTCACGCTCAATTTTCACTTACATCAGCACACGGTCTTTGCGCGTAGTGCTGGACGTGAGAATGACAAGCGAGCAGAGTTGTAACGCTTGCACACCCATTAGTGCAATATTTAAAACTATGAGTGTCGTGTGTAGTGTTTTTGTGTTGTGCCGTGCATACGTGTTATGTAAAATGTAAGAATTAAATAGAATCAGCAGATACTTCCTTTCTAAGGAGTAACACCAACTGTTGAATAAAAATTCTCAAGTGTTACGTTCGTATGACCTCTACCCTCTATCTCTTATAGGTGAGTACGAAAGTTTATTTTCATATCCACTTAATTTTAATCCAGATAAACTTTTCGGGAAATGGTTGCATTGCACATCTGTTATACATCCAAAGGGACGCTATACACTGGCCTTAAAATTCTAAATTCTTTCCATCAACATGGCGAGCAAGAACTGAAAAGCAACATGCCTTTAAAAAAGAATGGCTAAGCATTGTACAATTCGAACCATTTATAACAGATATCTCGGAAATGGCTGACGTCACAAAAAAGTTATTTCAAATAAATTGTGTGTGTTTTTAAAGAGATCTAAATTTTTTGTATTGTATATTTTCCTCAAACCTTAGCAGTTATACAAGATCATAGAAAATTTCTTCCGAATCAAGAGGACTTCACAGGCTATTTCCACAAAATTCAAGATGTACATTTTATTTTTCATATAAATGTCTTTAATATATGGTGTTGTAATTAAAATCGTCAGAGACAGTTTTAGAAAATAAAACATTTCGGAAAATAGTTCATGTAAAGGGTAGTTTGGGGTGGAGGGACTTTCTTGAAAATCTCTGTGTCGTACCTTTGGAAGGTACTCAACCTAAATACCAAGTTTAGTATTTATCCGACTTTTCATTTTGGAGTTATGCTGCTCTGACACATACACACAGAATTTTCTAAAAATGTTTTTTATTCAGGGGACCTCAAAACAAGTATTTAGTTTTCCAGTGAAATCTCAATATTGAATATTTGGATGCAATGCATACCTCCTCTACCTACTATTTTACGTGGTAGAGAGAGTAGAAATACCAACCTCTTCAGCAACAGGTCCACAGTTGTCCAGCTTGACAATATAAAAGGTTTTAGAACGAATAGCAAATTACTAAAAGCCCCTAAATCAATATTATTACATGCAGTTGTGAAAAATATTACAGCTATGATTAATAAATTCTGGGATTACGAGAAATTTGTTAATATTAGTTTAAACGTATATAGTTGCAAGAAAAGTGAGTATAGCTAGCTCGAAACTTAGCGTTGTTGTCACAAATAAAGGTTATAGAGAAAACTCTGATTTTCATAAAAGTAAGATTAAAACTACTTGCTTAAGGTAAAATGCTTGTCTCATATTAAGAATATTCTCAGATATTCGGAGAATGGCGCGAAAGTTGAGTCTGACGCCTTGTTATTTTTATTCCGTTTTTTCTTCAAGTGGGTTTCTCTATTGTTACATTTGTATAGTCACTGTAACTATTTTTACTTTCTCTACCACGTACATAGCAGATAAAGGAGAAATTGCATTGCACTCAAAATTTCCATACCGGGATTTCACCAGAAATACATCTATAGATTTGCACATTTCAACTTATTACATAATTGGCTTGTATTGTGCATGATGTTTCATTTAAATACCCACAAACTGGGTCTGTGATTATTACTTATTGTTTTTTTTATGTGTTTCAGTGGGTGAATAATAATTAGTTTGTTGGTATCGTTATCACAGTACTGTTTCACTTGTGAAATTCCGTTCTCTTTGTATGACAATGAAAAAAGAAAAGTTAAAAGAATGACGAGTTTTAGTGAGAAAGGTCTAAAGCTTTTAAACATTAAAATCAACATGGAAACTTTGTAAATAGACAACGCCACAAAGTAATAATAATAATAATAATAATAATAATAATACACATAAATTGTGTGCTTTAACGTTCTTGTACAGTAAGGCTTCGTTTCCTACGGTTTAACAGTTGTACAAAAGACATTCAGAATGAGACTACTTCACAGCTATTCCCAGAAAATTGAAGTTATACATTTTATTTGTCATGCAGATATCTTAAACATACCGTACCGTAATCAAAAGGGTTAGAGCCATTTTTAAGACAATAAAAATAACGTACTTTCTTCCACTAAACGAGTAGTTTGCGGTGTGGGAATTTTCTTGAAAATCTACGGTTTGTTTAATTTCTTTTATACGCTACTATTTTAGTGTGTGTGTGTGTGCGAGTATGTGCCTAGTATCCGTGCGCCACAAGCCAAAACGACGCCATTATAGAAAAAGTTTATCATTTGCCTACCGGACAGGGACAACCGCGAAAAACCTGAAAAAATCTCTAAGAGTATTCTAACGCTTACCGATCTGGAAAACCCATGAAAACAAGATAGTACACTTTTTTGCCGCTTTCGACGGCAATGAGAACCCTGCTCCTACGTACGCTAGCGACCAGGTTTTTGGTATAGTTAAATTACGTCTGTGCAAAGGGCGTCTGTACCGCTTTAAAAAACCTAGGTATATCAGTGCGTAGTGATGTTGGTTGATCTTATAGCTGGTTAAGCATTTATCAAAAACAGTTTGCTACGCGCTACTATTAAATGTGTGTGTGTGTGCGAGTATGTGCCTAGTATCCGTGCGCCGACAAGGTAAAACTTCATCATTTGCCTACCGGGCAGGGACAACCACTAAAAAACCTGAGAAAACCTCGAAAATTAGAAACGGCTTCGTCAACCACTACAGAAAACGCCTACCAACCAGGGAAAACCTATGAAAAAGCAGAAAGAGCTTACATTCGTTTACCAACCGCAGAAAACCCCCAAAAAATAGTTATTTTTTAAAAAAAAGAAAAAAGGAAAAGACGAATAATATAAGTATGGCAACTGCAACGGGTGTGTGTGTGTGCGAGTATGTGCCTAGTATCCGTGCGCCGACAAGGTAAAATTCATCATTTGCCTACCGGGCAGGGACAACCACTAAAAACCTGAGAAAACCTCGAAAATTAGAAACGGCTTCGTCAACCACTACAGAAAACGCCTACCAACCAGGGAAAACCTATAAAAAGCAGAAAGAGCTTGCATTCGTTTACCAACCGCAGAAAACCCCCAAAAACTAGTTATTTTTTAAAAAAAAAGAAAAAAAGGAGAAGACGAATAATATAAGTATGGCAACTGCAACGGGTGTGTGTGTGTGTGTGTGTGTGTGCCTATTTAATTTTTATTTTCTTTTGCACTGCACACATTTGTGTTACAATATATGCATTTTCAATTTTGGGAAAACCTATGAAAAAGCAGAAACAGCTTGCATTCGTCTACCAACCAGAGAAAACCCCGAAACACTAGTTATTTAAAATTGCTGATGAATTCTGGATAGGCTTTGGCAAATGTTGTTGGTAGCAAAACTTACCTTTACCATCACCTCCAACATACCCCACTCCCACACCTTTTTTCTTTCCACCAATCATAATCTCTCTTATTCTTACCAATCAACAACTTTCATTTGTTCCTTTCCACCAATAACATCACTTCTTATTCCCACCAATCACAACTTCACACGTCACTTTCTGTTATACTTTTTATCCCTCGTTCGCCATCTTTCCCCTCTTTCAGCCCAAACCTCCGCACAGACAACACCTCACCGCTCCTTAACCTCAACTTCATGCCTCCGCCATCTTATTTAGTTCCCATTTTTACCACCGCGCCTCTCATCTCCCAACCAGATTGCCGGCAAGAACAGATCTCGTTCATTCACACCTCGACGGTTGACTCGACAGCAACTACTGTGAACACCTACGTCGTACACTTTTTTGACCGCTTTCGACCGGCTATGAGAACCCTGCTCCTACGTACGCTAGCGACCATCACGATGGTCCAGTACCAGGTTTTTGGTATAGTTAAATTACGCCTCTGCAAAGGGTGTCTGTACCGCTTTAAAAAACCTAGGTATATCAGTGCCTAGTGATGTTGGTTGATCTTAAAGCTGGTTAAGCGTTTTCAAAAACAGTTTGCTTTTATTTTTTCGCGTCGCGTGAAGCTGCCGCGCTTTTGGTGACGCATCCACACCGGTAACAGGTAAGTACCACACGCATAATTATTTTTCGGACCTGCTTGGCGTAGGAATATATCCTTTCGTGTTTTGGTACTGTAACCTCAAATCTCCTTACCCTCCTCTTGCGTCCGCCGTCTTGTTTAGTTCTCACCGCATCTCCTTGTCGCAGACCCTCCGCCATTTTTAGTTCCCACTATTTTAACCTCAAAATCTGCTCTTCTAAGCTCTTGCTACCGCCATCTTCTTTTAGTTCCCATTCTCACCACCGCGTCTCCTTGCCCCCACCTCTTGCGACCGCCATGTTCACCACTAACCTCCAAATTTCCTCGTCCTTAAACCTCTTGTCTCAACCATCTTGTTTAGTTCCCATTTTCGCCACCGCATCTCATATCGCCCCATCTCTCTATCCACTCAAGAAAACTACCATCCAACGTTCAAAAAATTGCTGATCAGTTCTCTACAGGCTTTTGCAAATCTTGTTGCTAGCAAAACTTACCTTTCCCATCACCTCCAACATACCCCACTCCCACACCTTTTTCTTTCCACCAATCATAATCTCTCTTATTCTTACCAATCAACAACTTTCATTTGTTCCTTTCCACCAATAACATCACTTCTTATTCCCACCAATCACAACTTCACACGTCACTTTCTGTTATACTTTTTATCCCTCGCTCCCCATCTTTTCCCTCTTTCAGTCCCGACCTCCGCACAGACAACACCTCGCCACCCCGCTCCTCTCCATCACGTGACCTCCATACTCTTTCATCTTCCTTCCTTCATCTTCCACCCAAATTAACGAACCAATCAAAACACTCCAAGTCACTTCCTGTTTCTCCTTCACCTTACCCTAATCCTCAATTCTTTTAACTCGTCCCGGATGAACCAATTGCAATAACGATAATACTCCCGCTCAGGGCGCTTTTCAAACTTACCGCCGCCGCCGTCGCACGCAGCGACACTAGCGACACTAGCGCCCCTAGCGGCAGGATTATCGTTAAGCCAATTGGCTCATCCGGGACTTATACTACTCGTATCGTTACGGCAACTCTGTCCTTTTAGCCATGGATTCATTTTAGTGCTGTAATATTCTTATAAACCCAAAATATACTTTCCCTCAAAAGTGGAATTAAACAAATGTTATTAGTCGTAATAATTATACACATGTAATAATCACCTTAACACCCACGCAGACATATACGACAGTGACAGGTGCGCGCGAGTCAATTCATATACACTTAAATACATTAATCAATCAAAATACTTAATCGTATTCATCGATCGAGGAGCATCGTTTAATTACATTAATCAAGATACATGCGACGGGGATACTTCGATGGAGTGTTCGCGTCCAGCCCTTCAGAGGCGCAATGCCATGACGTTAGCAGTATAGGTCAGGCCGCAAGAGAGGTATGGGAGTGGCCTGCGTGCGGGAACAATACCATATTACCCAACTCTTCTACAGCAAACATAGGAGAGGGTGTGGCCAGCGTTCCTCCACTACTCTACAGGGAGCCATTCAGACCAGCACACTCAAAGAGGGGGGTGTAAGCAGCGTACGGGTTAGATCGCAAAGGGGAGGGGAGGAGTGGGGCCAGCGGCACAGAGCCTGGCGGCATACTAGTAGAGCACAAAGGAGTGGGTGTGGCCACCGGCACAGAGCCTGGCGACATGCTAGGAGGCCAAAAAGGAGGGGTCATCTTCGGCGGCCTTAAGGGTAAGGCCACAAATGAAAGGGGTGTGGCCACCGGTACAGAGCCTGGCGACATGCTAGTAGGCCAAAAATGAGGGGTCCTGTTCGGCGGCTTTAAGGGTTAGCGCACAAAGCAAGGGGTTTGGCCACCGTCACAGAACCAGGCGACATGGTAGGAGGCCAAAAAGGAGGGGTCGTCTTCGGCGGCTTTAAGGGTTAGCGCACAAAGCAAGGGGGCGGAGGTGGCGGCTTTTAAGGGTCAGCGCACAAAGAAGGGGGAGGAGCTGCCGGTATTCCTTTATACTCTTAAATCGGCATCTTTTTACTACTTATGTCTTTTTCTGTGAAGCCTCAGGATAAAAATCGGATGTTACACTGACATGAGTTTCTCCACCCTCTATCGCATACTAGTGTGTATAAAATTACTTTTACGAAAGTATATTTTTCTGTCTACTTCAGTTGAATAGAGATAAACCTTTACGAATATTCTGCATTTCACATTTTTTATAGATACAAAGGGAATAACGAAAGTCAAAGGGTTTAGAACTGGACGCTATACGCTGGCCTTAAATCCCATACTCTTTCCATTGCAGGAGTCCCTGCTACATTATTGTCCGATCGGGGTTCAGTTTTTCTTAGTGAGGTCACTCAAGAGTTGTTGAGATCCCTCTAAGTATCTTCTACTTTTACTAGTGCTTACCACCCAGCTTGCAATGGCTTAACTGAACAATTCAATCAAACTCTATTGAATATGCTTAGCCCTTTTGTTGACAACAATCAAAAGAATTGGGACTCAGTGTTGCCTTATGTTATTTTCTCCTATAATTCTAGTGTTCAAGAATATACCAAGTTTCCCCCCTTTTTGATATGTAGTTGGGAAGCTTCTTTTCCTAATCAGGTTCGGTATCTAATGATTGTTTGTGAAACAAACTTTACAAGCTATTCAGAAGGCACGTGAGGTCGCCGTTGCTAATATTAATAAACAAGTGAAACAAAAAGAAACATTTGACGCAAAACATACCGATGTGGTGTAAACTTTAGGTCAATTAGTGAAAGTATTCACCCCTATTAAGAAGAGAGGTAAATGCACGAAGTTGCTACGCAGATACGTTGGACCATTTGAAATTATTCGACAAATTACCCCTGTTACTTATGTTGTTGTCGACCTCATGCTCCTCGTACTAATTATCAAAGTGTTCATGTGCCACGTATTTATCCTTATGATGCAGTGGGTCCTTATAGACTACAACGTTTGGTGATTGTACACATACTACTTTGATCTTGACATTTGCTGTGATTTTGGTATTAAGTATAATAAACTGAAACTTACATTTGTTTGCTTTGATGGGCAATGTGTTCTTCGGATGACAGACATATGGCTATCTGCATTAAGTTGGTATCCATATTTTAAAGTTTTTAGGAGTTACTGATGCTGATACTCCATTAGCCACAGTAAATTTTACAGATCCTGTCACCCTGAGAATCCATTAGCAAATTTCTACCCATTGGATGTCGATGGTGTCGCTACATGTGTATTATAAGAAATTGGAAAATTGCATTGGAATTGTGTGGAAAATGAAAAAAACAAGCTGTACGTGCGCATTCTGTATCAAAATGTGGTAAATATTTTGCACAAATGAAAAGTTTCATGATGAAGTCAGTTATGCTTTACTACATGGGTTTCCTATTTTTCTACAGTTATGCTAATTTTTTGTTTTCGTTTTAATGACCAATGCTTAATAGTCTTTGATTTTCAGGAATGATAGATGAGATTGCTGCTTTGCTAATGATGTGCTTTATTCTATAGTACTGTTTTGGCTTGAATTTGTATTTCATTATGATGCTGTGATTTTTCTTTGCAGAGGTTGTTGCATAAATTTTGTGTATTTGTGTATGGAGTAGTATGTAAAAGATTTGCCTCGGTGGGAGTGCCGAAGAGTAACCCCGATGGTGGTAGTGTCAAGGATGTGATGAGTTAATGTAAGCTTCGATGGGATGACTGTAATGTACCCTTGAAGCTTAATTGTTGTGAGTTTTCAGGAGGGCTAGCACGTCCCTGAAAATTTATGACGAGTTGAGAGATGTTGTGGATATTAGTATTGCTGATACGTACCCAGTTTAGAGTGTGTGATGTGTTCATAATGCACTGAGAATATGTTTTTGAGTTTATGCTAAAGTTTTAGTACCATCTGTTTTCCAGTTTCATTTTGATCCTGTAGATGTGGATGCAACAGCATAATGGTATATTATTTTTGTGTCATTGCTGAAATGCTGATGTGATTTTCTGAATTTATGCCTATGTCAGGTACTTTTGTATTCTGCACTATTTTGCAGCTAGTTGGACGAGCTATGTCAGTGAACAAATTTCTTTTCCTCAGTAATTACTGCGCATAATGAGAATGAGGAAGACGATGATGATAAGAATGGTGATGACGCTAATGAGAAGGATAGAAGGCTAATTATATTAATGAGAATGACAATTTGTGATGCCATTGAGATTCAAGCATGGGTATTTGTAGTTTGGTGCATGTAATGAGATGCTTATTCTGAAGTATACAGTAATGTTGGCAATACTCTTGGTAGCCATTAACCTGGGGCTTTTCTTTTGTATTATCTGTACTTTGGTTATTATGAATGGTTTTGTTTCATATGTATGTATGAATGATAAGTGCACTTATTCATTTTGTCGATTATTTTGTACCAACTGGTTAGATTTCATTTTGGGATGCCAAATGATTTGCTTTATTTGTATTTTGCTTTACTATGTGTAGATGATTAATATAATTCATGTAACACTTATGTACTTTGACATTTTCATGTATCTCTGCTATGAGTTTTAAGAATTTACTGTACAACTTTGGCTTGTAATCTTCTCTAAAATTCAGTTTCTATGTCAGGTTGTAATTATTTTTTGTTCATTACTAAGACTTAATTTTTGTAAACGTTTGCCACATTTGTGGCATTTTCTGTTTGTACTAACTATTTTAAATGATAAACTATTTTCTTTTATGTATAATTTTGTTTTGGGAGCACAAGTTATACCTGTTTAAAATTCATATTGTAGTGACACTTTGTTGTTTGGAGAGTACGAGTGCCCATTGTAGTGAGCCCACTGTGACGAGCCACGCCAGATGCTGGATGCAAGCCAGGGGAGCTGCTACCTGCTGTTTGATATCTGCACGTTATGCGGCAAACGGGCCACCTGTTGGGACACAATCCAAGCCAGCAATTGCCACTTCATTACCATCATAAAATTACGTCGTCAGTGAGAAAGGACTCTGCAGCTGATATTTCTTAAAAATGGCTGATGTTAGCGGTTCTCTCATAAATACATCAAACATAGTGCAGTGTAGGTACAGTCTTATAGTGACGGCAATGTACAATATGCGTGGCGGGGCTCACTCGGAAACTTGTAATATGCATTTGAACAAATATCGTCGGTGGCATTCAAAAGTCCATCAACACATCACAGCTATGAAAAAAATGTTAACAGGAAATAAGACACTTAGCTCCTTTTGATAGACATTTGTGCTGCATTATATAAAGTTTCAAACATCAAAATTCTAACCTGTGAAAAAAAAATTGCTTGCGTTAGACCATGACAGTCCAGGTTGAAACAATTAGGTAAAAGTAATCTCTATATTCCTGTTTAATATAGTGGCCATCTAAAGCTAAAATTGATTAATTATTGAAATAGGTGACCTTACCTCAAAATCCCATGTAAATTAAGTGTGATTACATAAACTTTTAATTAAAATTTAGCCTCGCCCCTGTCGACTTCGTAGTGAATGTGAAAAGAATGTAAAGATTCCGGGTTACCTCTCGCTCCACCATAAATTTAAGTGTTATTAACATGCAAGGTACGATAATATAAGGCTGTGAACAAGCCCTATTTTATAAATTAACCTAAGTAGTATATTATAGGGGGTTCTGGCCAGTTTTTGCGTTTATATGGGAAAGGATAGGGAAAACGAGGCTAGATGCGAGGGTTGAAGGAGGAAATGCGTTTATATGAGGAAGATAGGAAAACGGGGGCAGATGATAGACTAGACAGGGGTTGAAGGAGTGAGGATGCGCTTTATATGAGATAGATGGGGGAATACGAGGAGAAGTGCTAGACTAGACAGAGTTTGAGGTGTGGCATATGCGTTTATGTGGAGGAAGATAGGAAAAACGTGGACAGATGGTGGGCTAGACAGATGCTGAAGGAGGCGGAATATGGGCTTATGCGGGAGAGATAGGGAATACGAGGAGAGGTACTAGACTATACAGAGCTTGAAGAATAGGATATAGCTTTTTATATGAGAGAGCTAGCAAACCTAGGAGAGGTATTAGGTAGGAAGTTTTGAATGACATAAATATATGGGGAGACAAGGAAAACGAAGGTAGATGCTAGGTTCAGAGGGTCTTCAAGGAGGAAAATGAATTTATGTGGGAGAGATAGGGACAACGAGGGTCGATGCTACGTTAGACAGGGGGCTGAAGGAGCGGGTATGCGCTTTATATGAGAGATGTGGGGGAGTACGAGGAGAAGTGCTAGGTTAGAAGGAGTTAGAGGTGTAGAGTATGCGCTTATATGGGAAAGATAGAGAAATCGTGAACAGATGATAGGCTAGACAGATGCTGAAGGAGGGGGGATATGGATTTATATACAGGAGAGATGGGGAACACGAGGAGAGTACTAGACTAGACCGCGCTTGAAGGGTAGAATAAGGCTTTTATATGGGAAAGCTACCAAACCGAGGAGCGGTATTAGGCTAGGAGGCTTTGAATAGTAGAGTATACGTTTATATGAATATACAAGGAAAACGAGGGTAGATGGTAGTTTGAGAGAGCCTTGAAGGAGGAAAATGCGTTTATATGGGAGAGATAAGGAAAACGAGGTGAGATCCGAGGTAGAGCAGGGGCTGAAGGAGTGGGGACGCACTTTATATGATAGAGGTAGGGAATAAGAGGAGAGGTAGTAGGTTAGACAGAGGTTGAAGAGTAGGGTATACGTTTATGTGGAGAAAGATGTGGAAAACGTGGAGAGATCCTATGCTAGGAGACAGTTAAAGCAGGAGCAATGCGCTTTATATGTGGGAGGAGGAAACACGAGGAGAGGTGCTAGTCTAGACAGAAGATAAGGAGTAGAGTATGCGTTTATATGAGGAATATATGGAAATCGGGGAGAGAAGCTAGGCTAGACAGATACTGAAGGAGGGGGAATATAAGTTTATACAGGTGAGGTAGGAAACCAAGGAGAATTTCTAGATTAGAAAGATGCTGAAGGAGGAGGGGATACGCTTTATACGGACGAGATAGAGAAAACGTGAAGAGATGTTAGGATATACAAAGTTAAAGGAGGAAGAGGTCTAGGATGCGAGAGAGATATAGCAAACCGAGGAGAGGTATTAGGTTAGGAGGGTTGAATAGTAGAGTATGCGTTTACATGGAGAGACAAGGAAAACGAGGATAGATGCTGCGTTGAGAGAGCCTTCAAGGAGGAAAACGCATTTATATGAGAGCGGTAGGGAATACGAGGAGAGGTGATAGTCTAGACAGAAGTTAAGGAGTAGAGTATGCGTTTATATGGGAAAATATGGAAAACGGGGAAAGATGCGGGGATAGACATAGGCTGAAGAAGTGGGAATGTAGGTTTATACAGATGAGCTAGGAAACGTAGGAGAGATGCTAGGCTAGAGAGATGCTGAAGGAAAGGGGGATACGCTTTATACGGAAGAGATAGGGGAAAAGTGGAGACATGTTAGGATAGATAGAGTTAAAGGAGGAAGAGGTTTAGACCGCAAAGACACCACCAATTAAAGTTTACAAATCTTTTGACACCCTTTGACGGTATTTTCTCAACACTGGGGTTAAGTTCCCCAACGCTAATGTTCTAAAATATCTGTGTCAGGTAATGTTCGTTCATGCATAAACTCATTTAGATTCATTGACTTCAAGATTTATACTGCTAACGTCCCAGATTAATGTAAATAAGTGTATATGTAGGGTAAATCGATTAGTATTACAAGTGCTCATGGTAATTTCAAGCAGCGATTCGTACCAGAGATATTTAATGTAATTTTCATACAGTTCGGGTAGAATGTAGGGTATTTAAGACATATTAGCAGATAATTCACATAGCGTAGCAGGTATTCACGGTAATGTAGAGAGTAATTAGACTATAAACATTTCTCACCCAATGCTACAACACGCTTATATACTTTTTCTAAATCTTAAAAACTTTTTATATGTTAAACATGTTAGTGCGCGAGACGGAGAGGGATAAACTCTATATCGGATTATAGTGAAGGTATATAGAAGTATTCCAAAGTAACCCCGCACCGAACAACCTAACCTATCCCTAAATTGGCTTCTCATGGTCTATTCAATCCTATAATCGTTTAACCTAACCAACGCAACAAGACGTCACACAACGTAACATAATCGCATGACAAGACGTTGCACTACGTAACATAAGCACGTAACCACCTGTCAAGACGTAACATATCTACGTAAGAAGACGTCACACTACGTAACATAAGGACGTAACCACGTAACAAGACGTCACTCAACGTAACATAACCGCATGACAAGATGTCGCACTACGTAACATAAGCACGTGAACACGTGTAAGACGTAACACAGCGTAACACAGCCACGTAACAAGACGTCACACTACGTAACATTAGCACGTAACCACGTAACAAGACGTCACACAACGTAACATAACCGCATGACAGGACGTCGCAATGCGTAATATAAGCACGTAACCACGTATCAAGACGTAAAACAACGTAACATAGCCACGTAACAAGACGTCATTCTGCGTAACATAAGCACGTAACCACGTGACAAGACATAACACAACGTAACCACGTATCATAACCACGTAACATGACGTAACACCCTGTGACTGACGTAACCAGTAACCGTAACAAGACCTAACACCGGCACGTAACCACGTGGCAGCACGTAACATCACGTACCATAGCCACGTAACATAACCACGTAACAAGTAGGAGCATAACCTCGTAACACAAGACGTAACCAGTAAATGTAACAACGTAACATGACGTAACACCCTGTGACATAACCACCTAACAATATGTAGCAGAACGTAACGTACCCACGTAACAACAACGTAACCAGTAAATGTAACAACGTAACATGACGTAACACTCTGTGACATAACCACGTAACACCGCGTAACAAGAAGTAGAACAACGTAACATGACCACGTAACCAGACATAACAACACGTAACATAACCATGTACCCACGTAACACCGCGTAACATAACCACGTAACAAGACGTAAGAACAACACGTAATCACGTGACAAACATACCATCACGCAACATAAACACGTTACAAGGTAACAAGGCGTAACACCACGTAACATAAGCATGTAACCAAGTAACAGGGCGTAACACTACGTAACATTACCAGTAACACCACGTAACAAGACGTAACATAGCGTAACAAAGCTACGTAACATAAGCACATAACCACGAGACAGGACTTAACAGAGCGTAACATGACCGCAAAAACAGACATAACAACACGTGAAATAATCATGTACCCACGTAACACCGCGTAACATAACCACGTAACAAGACGTAAGAACAACACGTAACCACGTGACAAACGTAACACCACGTAACATAAGCACGTAAAAAAGTAACAAGACCTAACATAACCAGTAACCAACCCATTGCTAAGACAATCTAAGCTAACCCATCCTAGACAATCAGTACGCGAGTCTACCCTTATCTAACCAATCCCAGATCATCCTCTCATCATCTATTCTACTCAGTCATCGTCCAACCTAATCTAGATAACAGAGATAACTTGAATTTATTTTTAGCGAAATTCTGGTTTTATTATTTGAGAGTCTTAATTTAAAAGTTTTACGTCAACATACCTTCATTTTAGTTCGCTGTAGAGACCTCCGCCATATATCTAAGCTTGAGACTAGCACTAGGATTTGCTCCTAATGGCAGAGTTAACGCCTTCCCCTTCAATCTTCTTATTATTCTTTCTTCATCAGATGTGTGCAGCACTCGAGTAAACTTTCATTTCAAATTGTAGTCTCATGGAGAAAATCATTCTCTTGACATCCAAGTTACATTCTCTTAAGTATTGTTTGTAATGCTTTAATATCCATACGATTATGTCGCAATTTCAACCTCGTCAATAACTTTTATCATCACAGACAGTAAACTTGATCTTATCCACTTATACCAACGTAACAATACGACTTCGAGATGTTGTCAAAATTCAGAACTGTTGTAATGATTTCACTACAGTATGTTCTTATGTTTCTTGGAGTTTATTTTTGAGAATATGTTCAAACATTCAGCACGTATAACATAAGTTAATTTCAGTAATCTTTTCACTTTGTATCCTTACTAACCATCATACTCCATAGTAACATCACGTAGTATACACAATTCCTTATGCTTCTCCAGTTTTTCCAGTCATTTCGTCCATATAAATGTGTAATACAACGCTTAAAGGTATAAACACGTTCTTTATGCTGAGTTTTCTGACGTCAGATATTTTTTTCAAAATTATTTATATATACGTAGTGATGTCTCCCACTACTTCCACTCAATTGTAGGAGGTCACGGTGGTCAAGTAGTTCAGTCTCAGCGGCCTTTATCGGATACACTTCATGCTTCTCATCCAGGCCGAAGACATTGATAGACATCCTGTTAAGCTTCTCAGATTTGGATATTTGAGAAAGTGGAGTTGGATAAGTAACACAGCTGAAGGCATATTTGTTTTGAAGTTGCTCGTACTTGCTCACCCGTTGAGGCTTGACGCTGACGAATTTGACTAATACAGAATACATAAAGCATAGCTCAACAGTTAAATTTGGATGTTAATGCAGGCCTTTTCTGCTTCAACAGATGGAGGCAGGGATATGTAGCTACTTCCTCGTAACGGATTGTACTTGTTAATACGAAGTCGAACCCCTTCCACAGGAAGCAGAGCCCAGTTGCTACCCTTAAGTTGTGATTCCTCCATTTCAGTAACCAACTTCTTCATTTTCTTTCCAACATGGAGTCCAGGTCCGTTTATAGGAGAACAGCTTGATTCCGAGTTTAAATGTTTTGGTGCAGGTTTCTTCGATACTGTTAACAAATTGACACTTCAGCTAGCAGATTCATTTTCACACACTTGTGAATAACAAGATGTTTATGTACAGTTAGGATTATCCGCTGTTTCGCCTCATGCAGTTACATATGCAGGTCCTTAGTCATAAAATATGATTTCAAGCGTCCATTGAATGAAGTTTTATATTCTCTCATGTCACAGTCATCCATGGTAGATAATAACTCTTGCATAGTAGGTTCGAATCTACGTTTCTTCTCAGGCCTGTTTATTTCACACGCATCTTCGTGTCGCCGACCCTTATAACTGTCTTTGAAGGCTATATTACAATATTTACATTTGAAGAGCTTCTTACAACGTAGCTCATGCCGTCTTTTATCATACCTACGGAGGAATTTCTTGCAGCATTTACCACAAAAATATTCTGATTCACTAGGAATGATATCCTTATATGAGAACTTATTCATCTATACTATGATGTAATAACGTATTAACCCTTCTTCAAGGAAATGTACGCCTCTTCACCTTGATAACACTTTAGAAAGCCAATTATTTTCTCAGAGAACAGAGATGCTGATACCTCAGAGATAATTAACAGAATGAAGTCCAATGATCGAGATCGCACTATTTATAGAGGGGGCACGAACCTTTTTAAATCAATTATATCCTGAATGTTAATACTAAAAACGGTGATTAAGCCTCTAAGTTCTTATATTTCAATTCGTGTTTCACTGATGTTCGAGCGTCTCCGTACAGGTTCGGGAGCTTAGAGTAAGAGTAAAGTGTTGTGAAGATGTTATGTATTGTTCGGGTATAATCGTACAGATTCGAGTGCTTGACTCGTGAGGGTGATGAACGATTTGTCAACCGAGCAAGGGATAAGTATCCTTTGAGCAAGCATTCACCATGCGCAACGAAACCTAGAAGCAAAACATGCGAATGAAATGAAAGATGCAAATTATATAGAATGAAAGGAAATCGTGATAGATGAGAAATCACACCGGCATTCGCCAGCAGACCAAGGGAACCTCGAAAAACCTGAGGTCAGAGCGAGAGACCAACGGGATTCGAACCAGGGCTCCTAGAAGCACCCGTGAAAGATATAAATCATATGGAATGAAAGGAAATCGTGATAGATGAGAAACCACTCAGGCATTCGCCAACAGACCAAGGAAATCACGGAAAACCTGAGGTCAGAGTGAGAGGCCAACGGGAATCGAACCAGGGCTCCTAGAAGCACACGTGAAAGATGTAAATGAAAGGGAAAGGAAATCGTGATAGATGAGAAACCACTCAAGCAATCGCTACAGACCAGGGAAAATCACGAAAAATCCGAGACCAGAGTGAGCGGCCGACGGTAATCGAACTCCTGGACCCTAGAAGCACACGTGGAAGATATAAATGAAAAAGAATTAAAGGGAAAGGAAATCGTGATAGATGAGAAACCACTCAGGCATTCCCTTCAGACCAGGGAAAATCACAAAAATCCGAGGTCAGAGTTAGCAACCGACGGTAACCGAACTCCTGAACCCTAGAAGCACACGTGAAGGATGTAAATCATATAGAATGAAAGGAAATTGTGACAGATGAGAAACCATCTAGGCAATCGCCTGCAGACCAGGGAAAACCACGAAAATCTGATGTCAGATGAGAGGCCGACGGTAATCGAACCAGGAGCCCTAGAAGCAAAAGATTCGAATGAAATGAAAGATGCAAATTATACAGAATGAAAGGAAATCGTGATAGATGAGAAACCATCCAGGCATTCGCCTGAGACCAGGGAAAATCACGAAAAATCCGAGGTCAGAGTGAGCGACCGACGGGAAATCGAACCAGGGGACTTAGAAACACACGTTTAAGATGTAAATGAAAGGGAAAATAAATCCTTATGGATGATAAACCACCCAGACATTCGCTTACAGACCAGGGAAAACCACGAAAAATCTGATGTCAGAGTGAGAGGTCGACGGTAATCGAACCAGGAGCCCTAGAAGCACACGTGAACGATGCAAATTATATATAATGACAGGAAATCGTGATAGATGAGAAACCACCCAGGCATTCGCCTGAGACCAGGGAAAATCACGAAAAATCAGTGAGCGATCGACGGGAAATCGAACCAGTGAGACCTTCAGATTGCACACGTTAAAGATGGAAATGAAATAAAATGAAAGGAAATCGTGATAGATGAGAAACCACCCAGACATTCGCTTGCATACCAGCAAAAACCGCGACAAACCTAAGGTCAGAGTGACCGTCCCTACGGAAATCGAACCAGGGACCTCCGAATGCAAACCACAGACGTTAACGTCTGAACCAGGCCGTAAAAACAGGTTTATCCCATACAACTCATAACAATAGGCTGCCATGCTAAATGACGTCACACCTGTAGACAGTCTGTCTGGGAGGAGACCGACATGTTGAAACGCGCAGAGAACACATGGCCATTCAGACAGATGTTTCCATTCAATGCCTACCATACCCACCACAGCAACCCTTACAAGTTAACATAATTTCTATTATAATACTTTAGAAATAGCGTGTAAGTTTTTCTCTCCTTATTTAATTAAATACATGTATATAACCTATTATTTTGTGTTTTCAATCCCTTTCCAATACTTTATTTCCCTCATCCCCCTCATTCACCCTAAAGAATCAGTACCCAATATTGACATTTTTATACGCTTAATGTATATTTATCAGAGAAAACCATTCTTAATACCCATTTATCACAGAAAATCACGATTAATACGTGGTTATCACAGAAAACAGCTACATTTGACTATAATCACGAACAAAGTATTTTTTTCCAGAGTTACTCCGATTTTAAGCTTGTAGAATCGTATTAGGAAATTTATGGTATTTTTAGCTCAAAGTGTTTATACACTCACCTATCGCCGCTATTTGCATTTAGTCTAAAGATTGTCATATTTCATTTTTAAGGCCGTCTTTGTTAAATATAATGTCTTACAAACCATTTCTAAATTTCTTTTAAAATCAATTTAAGCGCGCGTTTAACACATATAATGCCGTCTTCATACACCCAAGATGGCTGCCATCCGCGTTAAACCCCAAGATGTCTACTTCCGGCATGTTCCCCGCAGGACGGAAAGTACACTTTCTCCTGGCGGACGACAGATTGCGCGCGCAAAAGAGGTGGGAGAAGGTAGTAACAGGCAGGGAAAGGGAAGAAGTGGGGGCTGCCAGCACCAACGAGAGTGGGGATGAGGCGGTCTACACAAGCGCTTGCAGAAAGCTCTCCCGAAGGTGTACGAACACCACGCTTCCAAAGCGAATGTCGCGACCTCTGCCATGCTGATTGCTGAGGCTTGAAACTAAACTAAGATGGAAGTCAGCTGATAAAATAGCAATGCCGAAAATTTAAAAATAAAGCAGAATTTTGGTATCAACGAGCAATTGTGTAAATGTAGGAGTTTATAGTGATACCTTATTTAATATTGAGTACCAAATAACGCGCATTCGATGTTTAAAACTGGAGAATGACCTGAAAACCTAGTAAGGTAGAAGACAGGTTATGAATCGAAAGTTTAGTTGGTTTTAATGAAGAATTGAAATATACATAGCGAAAACAAGCTAACCTTAAATATAAACTATACTTAGTATGTTAAGGTGTTAAAATGTGTGTTTGTGCTATTTAGTGTTGAAATGTGTTCGAATTAGGGACTGTATTTCGAAAAGTTTATTTTTATGGATTGCACACTAATATCGTAAAACGAACAAGAGAACTCATGCTCAAAGGTTATGTCTGATACCTATTTCAATTTTGAATGTGATGTAATGATAATAGTTTGGGATCCATAGTTTGATTTTGGATGTGTATTAGTGTTGTGCTTAAACACTATTTCCTGCTGTTATACCAAATAAATAAATTAGGACATAATGCTCTTTTCATTGCAAAATAACTTAAAGCATTTCATAAACAGAAAATTATCCATATGTACTGTATATCTTTGAGAATGTTTTGTCAATCTGGGTAATTCGGTTAAGCGCTGGCCTTGGAAGCACAAATAATTACATAAAACTTGTGTATTACCACATTATTGCTGAATGATTTCTACATATCGAAATGCCAGCTACCATATTTATGACAAAACACACAACTTAAATTATATAAATGTATAATATGTATTGCATGGCAAAATATCTGCTGAAATAGTTATTCTTTTTTAAGTATCTACTTTATTTACATACACCTCATTTGTGAAGTCATAGTGGGAGCTGCCTTGTAAAACAACTTCTTGGTTTCATTACTTGATAGTATTGAGGAATGCTATCTCTGTTTTAAATGTTGTCTCATATTCACACTTCTAATTGGGCAGCACTATGGCCTCTCACAAAAAAGCCTGGATTCAATCCTAGGGATCAGAGGTGGGATTTTGTGGTAGATAAAATGGCACTTAGAATGAATGTTTTCTGGTTTTCCCCACCATAATTCCATCAATTGCACCATCTTCATCATCGTCATCCCCCTTCCACCAGTCTCCAATCTCTGTAAACCTGTGAAGTTAAAAGGGAAATTAAAATTAAAAATACTATGGAGGACAGAGAGCAATACTAATGAACGAGAGTCTCATCCAGGCACCCAAATTTATAAACCAGCATGTGCTGTTACATTCTTTCTGCAGTCAACGTATGAAAAAACAATACTGGCACACTAAACTACATGTTAAGTGATTGACAATTATGAAGGGTGGATGTGATATGGTTAAACACAAAGAGACATTGTTATTATTTAGAGACATTGCATTCACATTCATATTTAATAATACTGTACAATACATTTGTATGGTATTTTAAGGAACATGTGCCTACATTAATATACATTTGAATGGTTAAACACAAAGAGACATTGTAATTATTTAGAGACATTGCATTCACATTCATATTTAATAATACTGTATAATACATTTGTATGGTATTTTAAGGAACATGTGCCTACATTAATATACATTTGAATGGCCTACCCAATTACAATGTCCATTAAATTCTAACCTCTTGAATGTCTGTTATTACAATCTATTGGAATGATCTTATAGGTAATTGTAATTGTACTTAGTCACTTATGCATACACAAAGCCAGTTCTAGTTAATGAAACTTTGATTCCTTTTCCTGGGAAAGGTTCTATATATAACATTTGGTATAACACAGTGGAGGTCCTACATCACATGGGAACCTTAAACTTATTGACAGGTCATATGAAAAAAAACAAATTGAGCCATACAGTGATGTTTGTTTGTGTTTGTTCATTTGGCTCCACTGTGAGCAATGCTCAGGGAAATTGAACACATCATATAATTATGAAGTATACAGAGTAAGTAGGAATATACCCAAAGCCAAGAGCAAGCTTTGGGGGGTATGCTCCCCTCCCCATCATGCATTATCTAAGAGAGAAAAATTTGTAAACCATCACCATTTCAACAGTAAACTTCTCGACACGCATTACAGTAGGACAACAATAGCAAATAAGTGTTAATCACCATCACATGCAATCTGCCCTACAATAAATTGCTTACATGAGCTTGATACTATTGTGATGATTAATTCACTTTGAATAAGCTCGAAATTACAACTTTATACTTATGTTTTGCTTAAATTTCAATTTCCCATGTAATTTCTATTACCTTGAAGATATGTTTGAGAAAGACATCACTTGAAACGAGAAATTCTCATTATTACTGCATGGGTATTATTTGGGAAGACAGTATACAGGGTGGAAGGTACTGCTTGAACTGTACGTTAATCATGGATTCCATATAATGAGTAGTGCAAATATGTCCAATACAATTTTTGTCATTAAACCTACAAAAATGAAACATAGTGATGTTCCTTGTGCCTGTGTCTATTAGCCATTTTATTACAGTTCAACAATACCTTTCACCCTGTATAAGAAAGCATTTAGAAGATGGTGGAGTTTGCATGTACATAACACATTATAACATATAAAACTGGGATGCAACAGATCCATCTATCCCATTGACTAACAATTATACAATCACTGTGTGCTACCGGTATTCCTACTACTTTCTATCCAGCAATAGTATTTACATGGTAGCTTAAGTATTTAAAGTCCAATATCAAACCTGCTATGTCTGTAGAGACTGGCACTGTAGCAAGATGACAATATCACAAAAGACATGTCAGGAATGGGGAGGAGTATAATGATTATTTTGGTTGGGGAATTTCTTGAAAATCTTTGTGTTGCATCTTTGGAAGGTACTGAACTTAAGGTTTGCACTATGTATGTACAAATTCATGCTTTGAAACGCATGGCTTTATGTATTCACTTTCAATTGCCAGTCGAAATGCGCGCGCCAACGTTCCACGTTACGTATTTGACCACAGCCAATGGGAGCAAAATGTGCCGGAATGGACTACCTTCTCCCTTGAACTGGAAGATCGTTCCCTTTCGTTCATTTTCGGCATTCGCTCGAACTTCGTCGGGCAACTTCGGGGAGCTTTCTGCAAGCCCTAGTGCGGTCTACGACTAAGCCGCTGATTCAACATGAGTCAGTGCGTTCGAGGGGACCGTTTAGGGAGGAAGTATAGCTCTCCAGGTCTCTTTAAGGTACGCCAACGTCTCACGTGTTCTTTGAGTTATTTTACCTTTTTTAGTCATCCATTCATCTAAGAGATGTAATATTTATCAGGTTGACAGCAGTCAAATGTGCATTACAAAGAAACTAGCTTATGATACAAACGTTTATTAGACGTATTTATCTTAATTACTTTTGGTGTTATTTGAAGATGAATTTGTATTCATGTCACGGGATTCAACCCAAAACCACCAGTACAACTTGGAACAACAGTCAATGACGCGGCACATTCCAAGGATACAATCACTCTTTACCGCATATCGCTCTCTTTCCATTCAGGGGATATAAGCATTCAACGGTAATAATAGATTTTTTTGTGACAGACCGCCAATTAAAATGGTCCGTAATCGAATTAATTACCTCACAGTAGAAGCAAGAAAAGCCTGCATTAACATCCAGAATTTAACTGATGAGCTATGCTTTATGTATTCTGTATTAGTCAGTCAGTGTCAAGCCTCAACGGGTGAGCAAGTACGAGCAACTTCAAAATAAATATGACTTCAGCTGTGTTACTTATCCAACGCCTCTTACTTAAATATCTAAATTTGAGAAGCTTAACAGGATGTCTATCAACGTCTACGACCTGGATGAGAAGCATGAAGTGTATCCAATAAAGGCAGCTGAGACTGAACAACCTGAACACCGTGATTTCCTACTATTGAGTGTCCTACTATCACTACGTTTATATAGAGTTTTGAAAAACATATTTAACGTCAGAAAACTAAGAATATAGAACGTGTTTATCCCTGTAAGCGTTATTTTACATATTTTTATGCTCGATATGGACGAAGTGACTGGAAAAATTGGAGAAACATAAGGAATTGTGTATATACGTGATGTTACTATGGAGTGTGATGGTTAGTAAGGATACAAAGTGAAAAGATTGCTGAAATTAACTTGTTATATGTGCTGAATTTTTGAACATATTCTCAAAAAACTCCAAGAAGCATAAGAACATACTGTAGTGAAATCATTATAACATTTCTGAATTTTGACATCATCTCTAGGGCGTATTGTTACGTTGCTATAAGTGGATAGGATCAAGTTTACTGTCTACTAGGTAGATTAGGTTAGACGATGACTGAGTAGAATAGATTATGAGAGGATGATCTGGGATTGGTTAGATTAGGGTAGACTCGCGTATTGATTGTGTAAGTTATGAAGGATGGGTTAGCATAGATTGTCTTAGCAATGGGTTGGTAACTGGTTATGTTACGTCTTGTTACTTTGTTACGTGCTAATGTTACGTGGTATTACGTTTGTCACGTGGTTATGTGTTGTTCTTACGTCTTGTTACGTGGTTATGTTACGCGGTGTTACGTGGGTACATGGTTATGTCACGTGTTGTTATGCCTGTTTACGCGGTCATGTTACGCTCTATTACGTCCTGTCACATGGTTACGTGCTTATGATACGTAGTTTGACATCTTGTTACGTAGCTATGTTACGTCTTGTTACGTGGTGTTACTGGTAATGTTACGTGGTGTTACGCCCTGTTACTTGGTTACATGCTTATGTTACGTGGTGTTACGTCTTGTTACTTTGTAACGTGTTTATGTTGCGTGATGTTACGTTTGTCACCTGATTACGTGTTGTTCTTACGTCTTGTTACGTGGATATGTTACGCGGTGTTACGTGGGTACATGGTTATGTTACGTGTTATGCCTGGTTACGTGATCATGTTACGCTGTGCTACATCTTGTTAGGTGGTGTTACATGGTTATGTCACAGAGTGTTACGTCATGTTACGTTGTTACATTTACTGTTGTTACGTGCTTCTGCTACGTGGTTATGTTACGTTTGGTTACGTCTTGTGTTACTAGGTTATGCTACGTCTTGTTACGTGGTGTTACGTCTAGTCACGTGCCGGTGTTACATCTGGTTACGGTTACTGGTTACGTCATGTCACAGGGTGTTACGTCATGTTACGTGGTTATGATACGTAGTTAAGTTGTGTTACGTTTTGTCACGTGGTTACGTGCTTATGTTACGTAGTGCGACGTCTTGTTACGTGGCTATGTTACGTTGTGTTACGTCTTGACACGTGGTTACGTGCTTATGTTACGCATTGCGACGTCTTGCCATGCGGTTCTGTTACGTTGTGTAACGTCTTGTTACGTGGTTACGTGCTAATGTTACGTAGTGTGATGTCTTGTTATGTGGCTGTGTCACGCCGTGTTACGTCTTACACGTGTTCACGTGCTTATGTTACGTAGTGCTACATGTTGTGTTGCGGTTATGTTACGTTGTGTGACGTCTTGTTACGTGATTACGTGGTTATGTTACATAGTGCGACGTCTTCTTACGTAGCTATGTTACGCTGTGTTACGTCTTGACACGTGGTTACGTGCTTAAGTTACGTAGTGCAACGTCTTGTCATGCGATTATTTTACGTTGTGTGGCGTCTTGTTACGTTGGTTAGGTTAGACGAGGATAGGATTGAATAGACCATGAGAAGCCAACTTAGGGATAGGTTAGGTTGTTTGGTGCGGGGTTACTTTGGAATACTTCTATATACCTTCACTATAAACCGATATACAGTTTATCCCTCTCCGTCTCGCGCACTAACATGTTTAATATATAAAAAGTTTTTAAGATTTAGAATATATAAAAGTGTTGTAGCATTGGATGAGCGATGTTTATGGTCTAATTACTCTATAATACCGTGAATACCTGCGACGCTATGTGAATTATCTGTTAAAACGACTTAAATACCCTATACTTTACCCGAATCATATGAAAATTACATTAAATAGCTCTGGTACGAATCGCTGCTTGGAATTAGCATGAGCACTTGTGATACTAATCGAAAGACCCTACATATACACTTATTTACATTAATCTGGGACGTTAGCAGTATAAATCTTGAAATCAATGAATCTAAATGTGTTTATTCATGGACGAACATTACCTGCACAGATATTTTAGAACATCCGGGGACTTCTCCCCAGTGTCGAGAAAATACCGTCGAAGAGTGTCTAACCATTTGTAAACTTTAATTGGTGGTTTCTTTACGGTCTAAACCTCTTCCTCCTTTAACTCTGTCTATCCCAACATCTCTCCACGTCTCCCCTATCTCTTCCCCATAATGCGTATCCCCCTTTCCTTCAGAATCTGTCTAGCCTAGCATCTCTCCCACGTTTCATAGCTCATCTGTATAAACCTACATTCTAACTCCGTCTATCCTTGCGTTTCTCCCATTTTCCATATTTTCCCATATAAACGGATACTCCACTCCTTAACCTCTGTCTAGACTAGCACCTCTCCTCGTATTCCCTACCGCTCTCATATAAATGCGTTTTCCTCCTTGAGGGCGCTTTCAGCGTAGCACCTATCCAGGTTTTCCTGTCCCTCCATTTAAACACATAATCTACCGTTCAAAACTTCCTAACCTAATACCTCTACTCGGTTTGCTATATATCTCTCGCATCCTAGACCTCTTCCTCCTTTAACTCTGTCTATCGTAACATCTCTCCACGTTTCCCCTATTTCTTTCATATAAAGCGCATCCCCTCCTCTTTCAGCATCTGTCTAGCCTAGCAATTCTCCTTGGTTTCATACACCTGTATAAACCTACATTTCCCCTCTTTCAGTATCTCTCCCCGTTTTCCATATATTCCTCATATATACGCATACTCTACTCCTCAACCTCTGTCTAGACTAGCACCTCTCCTTGTATTTTCCTCCTCTCACATATAAAGCGCATTGCTCCTCCTTCAACTGTCTCCTAGCATAGGATCTCTTCACGTTTTCCATATCTTCCTCCACATAAACGTATACCCTACTCTCCAATCTCTGTCTAACCTACCACCTCTCCTCGTATTCCCTACCTCTATCATATAAAGCGCGTCCCCACTCCTTCAGCCCCTGCTCTACCTCGGATCTCACCTCGTTTTCCTTATCTCTCCCATATAAACGCATTTTTCTCCTTCAAGGCTCTCTCAACCTACCATCTACCCACGTTTTCCTTGTCTATTCATATAAACGTATACTCTACTATTCAAAGCCTCCTAGCCTAATACCTCTCCTCGGTTTGGTAGCTCTCCTATATAAAAGCCTTATTCTACCCTTCAAGCCCTGTCTAGTCTAGTACCTCTCCTCGCATTCCCTATCTCCCCTGTATATAAGTCCATATTCCCCCTCCTTCAGCATCTGTCTAGCCTATCATCTGTTCACGATTTCTCTATCTTTCCCATATAAGCGCATACTCTACACCTCTAACTCCTTCTAACCTAGCACTTCTCCTCGTACTCCCCCACATCTCTCATATAAAGCGCATGCCCGCTCCTTCAGCCCCCTGTCTAACGTAGCATAGACCCTCGTTGTCCCTATCTCTCCCACATAAATTCATTTTCCTCCTTGAAGATCCTCTGAACCTAGCATCTACCTTCGTTTTCCTTGTCTCTCCATATATTTATGTCATTCAAAACTTCCTACCTAATACCTCTCCTAGGTTTGCTAGCTCTCTCATATAAAAAGCTATATCCTATTCTTCAAGCTCTGTATAGTCTAGTACCTCTCCTCGTATTCCCTATCTCTCCCGCATAAGCCCATATTCCGCCTCCTTCAGCATCTGTCTAGCCCACCATCTGTCCACGTTTTTCCTATCTTCCTCCACATAAACGCATATTCCACACCTCAAACTCTGTCTAGTCTAGCACTTCTCCTCGTATTCCCCCACCTCACTCATATCATGCGCATCCTCACTCCTTCAACCCCTGTCTAGCCTATCATCTGCCCCCGTTTCCCTATTTTCCCCATATAAACGCATTTCCTCCTTCAACCCTCGCATCTAGCCTCGTTTTCCCTATCCTTTCCCATATAAACGCAAACTGCGCCAGATGCCCCTATAATATACTACTAACCTATTTCTATGAAATTAACCATTTAACGTACCTGGAAACATTCTAGCATTTATTCGGTCTATCCTCTGTTGCTGTCACTTATATTTCTGACGTTTGCTTATTCTGCAATTTCCTTTGGTTTTTCTTATAAAGTTCCAGCAGTGATCTACTAGTATTTTGGGTTTCCATTTTCTTTGACACCTTTGTCCATTTTGGAAATATCTTGGTGGAATCTTTCCCCATGTTCATGAATTACTTTCCCAAGAGTTGCAGGAAAATGTCAAATGGGAAGGCAGGAGGTGCATTTTTAGAGACTTGTTGCAACCAGATTTCTGTAGACTCATAGTAATGTGTCGATTAATGGTTTGTAATTGTGCGCTCTAAATATTACTATGTTCTTGAATGATATCCATGCTTCAAGTTCCACATTCCTTTCAAACGGCCGACCTTAGTTCTTTTATCTGGGGTCCAACAAAAGTTCTTTCCTTCAGTTTAGAGGTACTGATTCTTGAACATTTTTCTTCTAGTTATTTCAAACGTGTTCCAGATTGATCTAATGCCTTGACAAAATTATTCATTATCCCTAATTTTATATTAATTGGAGACAACAAAGTTGTTTATCTATCAACCAATGGGTCAGCTGAGATATTCTTTTCTTCAGGTACAAAATTGTTTTGGTGTCGTGATGTTTGGATTTAGCGTGGCTCTCTCATTCGCTAAAAAGCAGCAATATTCCTTATAATCACTTTGCAATTCTAATGGTTTTCGAATAATTTTAAAATCGCCACAGATAGATTAGCTGTACTTGTCATGCTGCACTTTTGTAGTAGCAGCTGCATAATTTAGTGATTTTTTCATTTTTGCTGCATGACCAATGGGTGCAAATGGCTGTATATTACTGTTGTGTAACATCACACCTTTCAAACTTAATTTTGAAGCATCTATGAAGAACCATTCATCTGATTTGTGAATAGTACCAAGAGCATACGTTAAACCATCAATGTCACAGCAATAACTCAAATTCTCTTCCATTCTGAAAAATTTAACCACGTGTTCTTGTCGTTTTCGAAAGATTGATATACTTTTCTCTGTATAAGAAGTTATATCCTTTTAACCTAGAACCTAAAACTTCTGTTTGTGCTTTAATAAAAGTTAAATCTCTGACCAGATAAGTTAACCTTCCCTGAGTTACCTCATTCTGCATGTTGGCTCATCAAATTCTGGTCCTGAGCTTGATTGAGGTACTGGTTTATCACTTCCTCTGGACTCGCCCTCTACAGTCCAAGATTCGCGAGGATCAGGAATAGCTTTCTCATCGCTGTGATCAATAGGTCTAATGGCTAATGGAATGCTTGGATATTCAGTTTTCGTATTGTCTCTTCCCTTAAGTCCTGTCATTTTAGTCACACACAATTATTGTAATTGTAAGTGTAACTATGAACATGTGAGGTGGTTACGCGAATAAACTGTTTCGGCGGGAATCCGAGGTGTACGGCCAGTGCTTGAGACTCTGTGCTGTGGCCACAGTATCAAAGAAGAGCACTGTAAAACCTGCAGCTCTGCTCCTTTATTTTGTTAAATGTGGAGAGCTTTCGCTGTCTCCTACCTTCACAGAATTCTGTGTGTATATTGTTCATATATAACAAACAAAACAACTTCTAATGGTTTTTTTGTATCAGTTGGTTTACTCCATATACTAACATTAGTCATAATCGAAATTTACCAGAAAAAGTACTTACAATTCTATTATAAGTACCGATAGCCACAGATGATTTCATGAAAAAAAATAACGACTCTTAAGCTTCGTAAACGATGCACTGAAGAAGACTTCTGCCTTGGAAAACTTTAACATGCAACATCAAATGCTTGAATTGGTGAATGTACTTCGTACTCAGTTTGTATGGCTTCCAGTTGTAATTCAGCAACAATGAATAGTTTCACAAGCATTTTACACAGTTTATTCACTGCACTGATTTCTCAATCTGAGTGTATTTTAATCAAAATCACGAGGAAATTTCGAAAATAGGATAGATGCTTTTCTAGGTAAAATTTCTTGAGGCTCTGAAGACTTAAAAATCTTCTTCTTGTTTTTTTGGAGGATTTCTGACTTAATACACAAATTGGTGTTTATATTACTCTTCATTTTTCAATTATTCCTTTATACACACACACACACACCTAGTATGCGTACACGCACTCTAAGAAGGCTACAAGCAAGAAACAATCGAAGTATACAAAATTATTGTGTCATCTTTTATTTTAGTAATAATGTCAATAAATAGTGTTGGAGACCGAAGGAGATGGCATTTTAATTATATACGCCTGAATGTTATAAAACATCCCAATATCTGGTAATGTTGCTCACAAGCAACACCAACTTATTATGTACTTTATAGAAGAACTACTTTTGTGCCTAAGAGAAATTGTTTTAGGTCCTTCATACTACGCAATAGTGAATCATTCTGGTTAACCTTTGTATTTGAAATGTTGCTTTTGAGCAACATACTGCATTTTTTATACACAATGATTAAAATATTTGAAAACCACAAAAGTGTTCAGGAGCCCTTAATACTTCATTCCCTATCAAAAAATGTTTTATTTAATTTTTTTCAAGAGTGCGATATAAAGGTTGATATTTGCATGAAATCGCCACATTGGCATAGTTTGATCGAATGAAATTCTGGCTTTATTTAAGATAAAGGATAGAGAGAATAAAATTACTTCGTTTAATTTTAGATTTTAATTAAAATTTTGAAAATATAATTATTTTCAATCAAGTGGAACCGCCAATGGACTGATCACATGAGCTTGTGAAATGAATCTGTGTTATCTTTTAATTACCAGTGACAATTTTGTAACACGTCATCTATGGTAAATTCGGAGGACCTCTTTTTTGGCTTTGCTGCTCCTATAAAATGCTAACCCATGTCTCATACTCCAGTAACAGTCTGAAGAAGATGCAGTCTACAACGATAATATGGTACAGACTTCTGATCTCCCTACTGGCTTTGCCGTCTATGTATGGTATGTATAGTTACAGCATTAGTGAGAAGCATTCAGGTCTAAACTAAGTGTTTAAGTAATCAAATTGTTTAAAAACTTAAGCAAATGCAGTACATGATACAACTTAAAACGCTTCTGATAACTTTGGAACTTAGATTAATAACTTGTTAATATTTCTAACTTTGCTTTTAAACGACTGGAGAATTGTTCCACAAACTGTGGAATTTGTTAAATTGTATATGTATGTATATGTAAATATATTAACACATTCTATTGAAATATGGCTATACCTGTCATTCTGTATGGAAGTGAGGCATGGAGAATTAAAGAGGAACCTAAAAGTAAACTGCAAGCAGCTGAAATGAGATTCATACGCTCACTCAAAGCCTGCTCAAGAGAAGCACATCTGGAATGGGAATATTAGAAAGGAATTATGTGTACAGTCCATCTTAAACTTAATTATACTAAAGATAGACAGAAATGGGCAAGACGCTTACAAGGAAGGACGGAAGAACGAGTTCCTAAAAAAGCCTTCAGCTACAAACCTACAGAACGATGAACAGTCGACGACCAAGAACACAATGCGAAGTGTGAGAACGGAACAGGCTTCGACCTAAACCGTGGCTGGAAGAAGAAGAAAATAGTTATGGCTAAAATCACATATTAAGATCGTGAGTGTGTATGTATGTGTTTTGTATAGAATTTACGAAACTAGGCATATAACATGTTGGGTTTCAGTTAGAACCTAGACTATTTGAAATTTTGATCGTTCTTCAAAGATAAGCAACAAATAAATATTCCATTGATTACTGTGTTTTGTAAAAAATATTATAAGCTGAATTTTATAAACATAATAGTTTTAATCGGTGAAAATTGGGACAAAATAGTATAGCAAATTCAATGCTTTATTTTTCACTTATTTAAGTCCGATGCTTTAGGAATTTTTCGAGTAAACAGTTTTGCTTTCGTAAGACTGAGCGAGTTATTTGATGACTTAAACACCCCTTACCTGTAGGGATAGTAACTCATTTTCAGCTTTCCTTAAATTTTTCACGTTATAGAAAAGAACATTCTTAATTATTGTTACAAAGTTTAGTACATATGTTTTAAGAATTTTGTAAATTATACACTTTAAGTAAACATTTGTACTCTTTATGAAAAGCACACACCTAAGCAAAATTTCAGGTCAATTAGTATGCGAGGACTTTCATGTGTGTTTTTCTCAATTGTAATGTTATAGGCATTTTTTAGAATTTAAAATGCAATTTTGCAGTTATGGGAAGTGAATGTTTGGAAATAAGCTTCCCAAATATACGCTGACTAAAACTTGCTAAGGATTTATTAATGTAAGGCAGATGATACCTCAAGCTAATCTTTGTTTTATAAGTATATTATTATTACTATGCGAAAATTAAAGCGCAATTGAGCAAAATTTGTTTTTAAGTATGTCATTAATTTTAAAACTTTATTTTCTAACTCGGTAAGAAAAAAATCAAATTTTGTTTAAAAAGTTGCAAAACAGTATTTTTAAGGTGTTTGTTAAGAAATAGCTTACATTTATATTGGAAGATGTATAATTCAGAAAAGCCTCAATATACCGGGCGAGTCTTCTTAGCCTGCGGATTGAGAAGCTATACAGTCCCACGTTGTACAGGCTATGCCGTGAACACTGTCCACTGCATCGTGTCGTACACATTTCGGCCGAAATGACTGCTTTGCACCGCTGTACGTGTAGCGAATGTATTCGTAGCGCAACAGTGTGCGCGTTGGCCTTCGGTGGTGAAGATCCCAGGTTCAAATGCTTCTACTTGAAGGTAGTCTTTATGTTTACTAAATTTAACGAGAACTGATAGTTTGACGTGGAAGTGTCGTTTCACTTAATTAGTTTAATTATGTGAATTTCATTAAAACACAAATTGTTACTTGTTAGAATATTCAAATCCACTTCCTAACGCATTGGGAAAGAAATCATGATTTTCTAGGACCTTCTGAAAACATGAACAGAAATGAACAAAAAAGAAACATTTATGTGCAGGCGTGGTTTGAATTTCCGTCCTTCACCATGACTTTCCAGCATGTTGACCACTGTGCTACTAGAACACGTTAACAGCGAGCACCACTGTAGCCCTAATGATTGGGGTGGGGAATGCTGTATCAGCACCTGCATTTCGCATCGTCTGTAAAATGCAGTGTTGCTTAGTTACTAATACGTAGGATGAGAAGACTCGCGCGGTATACACATCAAACTTGGCAAACAATACTACGTATAGTAAGTAGGGGAAGTATTGTATTCCACTCAAAAATTCGATACCGAGATTTCAACGGAAATATATGTTTTGAGACCCCCTGAATCCATAAAAAGCATTTTTTGAAACATGTCCCTGTGTGTGTCTGTGTCTGTGTCTGTGTGTGTGTTTGTCTGTGAACAGCATAACTCAGAAACGAACAGTCGGATAAACACCAAACTTAGTATTTAGGTTCAGTATCTTCCAGAGATGCGACACTAAGTTTTTCAAGAAAATCTCCCCACCCCAGATTACCCTTTACATGGAACATTTTTCGAATATTTTAATTTTCTCAAAAGTGGCTATAACGATTTCGATTAAAATATCATATGTTTAAGATATTTTCATGACAAATAAAATGCATATCTTGAATTTTCTGGGAATGTCTCCAAAAGTATTTTTCATTGTGAACTACTTTTGCATAACTGGTAAACCATAAGAGATAGACAAACTTTTACTACACAAAAATGTAGATCGCGTTAAAATACATAATTTATGGTATACACATTTTTGTTGTTGAGTGAACCATTTTCGAGATATTGCTTGTTATTCCCTTAAATTTTTCAATACTTATTTTCTCAAATGGGAATTCGTTATTCATTTTTTTGTCTTGGATATGCAAAGAGTATTAATCTGTGGGAAAGGGAATAGTGCTGCACCTAGCAACCAGCTATTAAGAGATATGTATATGCTTAAAGGCTACTGTATTTCTATATTGCCCTTGTAAATATATATTCCCCTTACATCTAGAAGAAAATTAGCAATAAGATAGAGTCTACAAATGTTTATCTTGATTAACATGAAGTAGATGGAAAATAAGCGTTTGTAAAAATAGTTTGTACAAGAGTAGAGAAAGTCATGTGAGTGTAACACATTAGATTTTTTATGATGAGATTAAATCTTCAAAAGACTCAGTCTAGTACTTTAAGTTTCGGAAAATTAATAGACGAGTGGCGTTAAAAGACCCGTTAATTAGCAAATTTCAATATGATGAAAATCTTGATACTTAAGTGTTCTTGGAATGCCTAAGTGCCAGTGTTCTGTGGGCGCTGGTTGGTATTTTGGCTAGGTGAAGATGTCTGTTTAGGTATTTATTCGGAGATTTTCATCAGTTCCTTAGATGAATATTAGCTAACTCTAAATCTGTAGATGTCCAAGATGCGCATTTATATCGTCCTTCATCCGTCATTTGTTGCAGTCAGTCTGCTAGAAGAGGTCAAACTTACCTTCACCAGAAGAAAATTAAAATTTCATAGTGGGTTACAATCGCACAACTTCCTCTATACACTATAATTTAATTTCATAGCTATTCTAAATCTTAGTTTTAAAAAGGGTCTGTTTTTCTGTCTACCTCCTGATATGGAAATCAAGGTATCATAAGAAACAAGCGAATGGTTATTTAACACCTTAAAATATATGACTCAAAATATTAGAGAATTCAAAATAACAATAGGATACATCTCGGATTTTTACTTTCCCTAACATGTATCTAGTAGGTAGTGAAGGTATTGTATTCCAACCTTCGACCCCGAGATTTCAACGGAAATACATGAATCCAAAAAAGATTGTAGAGATGGCCCGCGCGCGTGGTGTGTGTATGTGCGTGAACAGCATTATTAAAAAATGAAAATTCGATTAAATACAAAGATTTTACTTGTACTCAAGAAAATCCCTTACACAAAACTATATTTTACATGAACATTTTTCGAAATTGTTGTTTTTCAAAAAATAAAAAACTCCCTGTAAAGATTTTGTGTAAAATGGCACATTTAAAGAAATTTAATTGAAACATAAAATTATATCTTGTATTTACTGGAAATACCCTGTAGGTCCTCTTCATTCATAAGGAATTTTACATCATCACGTTTAACTTGTGCTGTGCACTTAAATGTCAGTTTATGTATCGCGCCAAAGTCTCTTTTTTCTTTAGCTCTGTCGTACGTGAACGTCTCCAGTCGTCTTGGTTCTTGAGTTTTTGGCGTGGCGGTGTGGTTATCGGCCTTTCCTGTTCTTTAGCTCTGCCGTACGTGAATATGTCCAGTCCTGTTAGTTCTTGAGTTTCTGGTGTGGCGGCGCGGCTATCGAGTTTGCTCTACTGAGCTGGTTAAAAAACTTTCTGGTGACGGAGGTCAGTTGTTGTTTGGCGGTACCTAGAGTGAGCATCCGTTAGGTAAGATCTCCGACCTTCCAGCTTTTTATGATTTAATTTCTGGCATTTAAATTGGCCGCATTCTGATCGCTTGTTCTTGTCTTTGTGGCGTATACTGGAGAGACTTTGGTGCTATAATTATGTTGTGTGACCACAGAAATAAAATTGGGCTGTCCTATGCTACTTTTTTTCCTTTGTTAATTTCCCTGCTATTGTGTTAAAATATCGTACATGTGGTTTACGTTAATTAATGCTTTGTTTTTTTGAAAATACCATATATTTGTAAAATTATGCAGGGTTTATCACTTAGAGGGTAATTCCACATATATAATTATTGTAGAGCTTGGGTAGAACTACAACTTAAAAGGGATATTATTATTTTAAGATAATTCAGTGTTGCGTTACATTTGCCATTTTGATATGAAAAACCCTTTAGTGGGTCATTTTTGCTTTATGTCGTTTACAGATATATTTGCAAAAAGCTTTCGTTTTGTTAAAAGGGTGTATCGTTGGTAGTTGATTCCCTGACTGAATTTATGGTGGCCCAAGTAACGTGTTGTATGTGGGAAAGCTGATTGATTATAGGTAATCATAATTAGATATTTTTAGGGAAATTTATTGCGTTGTATTTAATTCAAATTTGTTGATATAAGGTATTTTATTCGTATTAAAACGTGTAATTATTTGTTCGGATTTTGATAATATAAGCTTCTCCCCATTTGAAGTTTATGGTTAGTCAGTTGGGGCAAGGTTTCTATTGTGGCATTATTCATGAATATTAGGTACTTTGTTCTTTTATGACTTCTTTTAATTATGTTAATATATTATTATTGAGAGGAAGTAAAAGTTTAATATCCTTTTGGTTGTGGTTTTACTTTGGCTTTTGCCCGGTATAGTATTACTGTGGGACATAGTGAATTATACATTATATATAATATAATTTAGTTCTTTTGAGCTCACTTTATAAAAGGATAGAGAAACTGTACAGCTACCAATATAATTGCAGCAGTGTGGTTATTTTGTTTTATTACACATAGTTTCGTTAAATTTTGTATTTATTATATGGGATAATTATTTATTAAATTTTTTATTTTATAATTTTTATTTAGTTATTAGTGTTTTTTGTTTTTTGTAATTGGTATTGGATAGCTGCAGTTAATTTTGGTTTCTGGTTTAAGAGAGAGTAGTTTAAACATAATTTAAAAGGTTAAATGTTATATAGGCACCCAAGGGGTGCCATTATGATATCTGAAGTACTTAATTTTGCTGTTTGTTTGGTTTTATTATTTTAATAAAGGGTTCAAATAACTTTGGCCTGGGCTTACTTTGTTCTGCCCTGTGTCAGGTACTTGTTCGGACCTCTGTTATTTTTGGAATACTTTAGGTGGTATCATCCTCCCATCTATTTATGAAGTGCCTACTTTGACGTTCTAGCTAAAGAATTTAGGTTCTTCTATTTACTGCATAATCGGTATGATTTAAGATTAAACCTTAAAGGATAAAAACATAAACTAGTAAACATTAAGTGACAGAAAAAACGTACTGCACAAGACATGTAAATCTCTATAAAACGCACAATATATTCCAAATAACTTTTTCGGTGGCATAAGCCACATCCGAGATATCCGTTATTAATGATTCGAATTGTTCAAAACTTGTCATTCCTTTTAAATTCCTGTTGACATTCAGTTGTTTCTCACGAAAGGAAACGCTATGGCATTTTAAGGCCAACATATAGCGTCCAGTTCTTAAAACATCTGACTATCGCTGTTTTCTTTGTATCTATAATCAAATGTGTAATGAAGCCATTTCTGCAAAGGTTTGTCTTGATTATAATGAAGTAGATAGAAAAATAAACTTTTGGAAGAATAGTTTGTATAGTCACTAATAAAGTATAGGGGATAGAGAAGAAATCATGCGAGTGTTACAGTCATAGTTTTATTGGAAATTTCATACTCTTTGCATTGTATTTTTGTGTGACATAAATTGCATAATTCAACGAGATGTATATCTTCCTCTTAGTAACTTTTGTCTATCTCTTTCGAATTCCAGTTACAGTTCGGTATTCAATTAAATTGAAGAGGTCTTCATAGACCATTTACAGAAGTCAACATATGCCTTTTATTTTCCATGTGCTATAGTTTAAGTTGCGTAAAGTTTTCTTAAATACGAAGTCTGCTAATCGTGCAAGTTGATTATGCCGCTCTCTCTACAAGATTATTTTTACATTATTATTTTATTTATTGTTTAACAGGTCTTCAGATTTATTCGGCCATTACCGCCAGTTAGTTTAAATAAATGACGTCATCATTATTAGTTCGGCGATCCATTCGTCTCAAAAGGGGCCATGTGGAATTCACCCTCGGACTGCATGCATTTCCGACTTCGTAAACAGGTTAGATATACTGCGGCGGTGCAGAATTATTTTTCACTAGGACATTTTGTGCGTTCTTTGTAAGCGAGATGGAGGGGACCATCAATCACAGGATTTGCAAGGTGGGAGCTAAGCCGAGACACACTACGTTACAAAAACCTTCCAGCTATTTGAGTTGCTATCAGCATGCTGAGATTACCAGTTTACGAGACGCAAGCGAAAGACGTTCGAAATAAGTGATATGTTCGTAAATACTGGAAAGGTACCAAAGTCCCATTTCACTAACGTGACCGCGAAACTTTTGACATCCACACTATCCACTCATCTTTCGCTAGCCCTCTGCCAGAGGCACTGGCAATAAACTCGCTTCAAAGTATTGCCATCATGCGCAGTCAACTGAGTGGCGGCGACAGTAGGATAAATCTGAGGACCTCGTATTATTTTTTTATTTTACTTTTATGTTTTCCAGGAGTCTTAGTGAAATCTCGATATAGATTTGTTGGATGAAACACACTAAGTCTTCTACAGATAAGTGGTAATGAAACATTATTTATATTTAAAACATAGTAGTTTTGGCACACACGATGCAAAATAAGGAGAGAGACCAAGCAATAAAACGTTAACCCAAACAGAAGTATGGCCGGATTCATAATCAACATTTTTATTTGTTATATACTACACTACTTAAAATATAAATAACAATACCTAAATTCTAGCTCAATCAGTCAGTCTTGTTCAGTGGGGGATTCCTTAGAGATAGAGAAGCTACTTTTTCATAGGAGGACTTTAGTATTTAACGCACATGTGCAAAATAGTTAAAAAAATAATGTACTACAATAATAATTAAATATTAACAACAAACACATTGCTAATACAATTTAAAGTATGCAAAACTAATTTTCATTCTGGAAATTCTGTCTCGATTATGCTCTTAATTTTGGTTTTTAGTTTTAAAATGTTGTACTGCTGGAGATATAGATTCTTTTATCATTAAATTGTCGGATCAAGATTGTTACTGTGGTTAAAGGCTGCACTTGTTAAACATCCGATCGTGTAGTTTTGTATTTATGTCGATAAAGCCGGAATTTATTCCAGTTTTTGATTGGAATATTATAATAACTTTGATAGATTTTGACTGCTTTGAATTCAGACAACAGATACTATTCTGAATATTGATTTCAAACATAATTAAATTAATCTACTTTGTAGTAACATTAAAGGAATAACATATGATAAAAAAAACTGCCCCAGCCTGTAAGGCCGTCTTGAACGAACAGAACCGGAGAGAAATATTCCAAACGCAAACATTTTTAGGCGAATATGTCCTCAATATGAAAAAGAAGTGGTTTATTTGACGAAGTCTGTTGCATGCGTATGTTATGTGCATTCTGGTAATTTTTGTATTTGGTTAAATAACTTTATTAAAATATATAATGGGTTATGGAAAAAAACCTTTATTATATCCCATTAAAAGCTTTATGCATCTGTGAAAAGTGCTTAAGTAGTATTACTTTCACTGAAGAATGACGGGACCGGATAATAGCCTCTTCTCGTTTACCCAGACACAATTTAGAGTTGTATTTGTCGTGGTACGAGGGCAGTCCAGAAAGTCCCAGACGTTTTGGCCTATCGTGGCGATGAGCAGGGCTAGAGCTGCCATCTTGGTGTCAGAACGTTCCTACATTCAGTACGCATCCAGCTGTGGTAGCGTGAGGACCATGCCTTCCTTACTGTGCTCTCTGTGAGCTGTTAAAATGTGCGCTGCAATAGAAAATCCTGCCACTTGTGAAGTGCGGTTGGCTAAAAAGAACAAACCAATTGAAATTTATCGTCAATTTTGTGATGTTTACGGGCAGGGAATAATGAGTGAAAGCCGAGTCAGCCAATGGTGCATTGATTTTAAAAATGACCGTACCAATATTCACGACGAGGATCACAGTGGTAGGCCTAGCCTTATGTCTAATGAACTGTCAAAGCAAATCAATGACAAAATTCGTGAAAATCGTCGTTTCACGATTAGAGAACTTTCGGAACATTTTCCCCAAATTTCACGGAGTTTGGTGCATCAAACTGATGCTTTGAGACTGACGCTGAACTGCATGCCGGTGTAAACCAGTGGTTGAAGTCGCAGGCGGCAAATTTCTACAGAGAGCGTATTGAAAAACTTGTGCCACGGTATGATAAATACCGCAATTTGAATGGCGATTATGTAGAAAAATAGCTTAAGAGTGTATCTTTCAAATGTATATAATAAACGTTGATGTTTGCATTTTGTTAATTATTTATTTCAAAACGTCTGGGAGTTTCTGGATTACCCTCGTATAATAATAAAAGCAACTTTCATCACCAGTCAAACGTTTAGGTCCATTAGGTGGAAACAAGCTCTGCAGTTTCCTTGCACATTCCTTTCTCCTCTATGTTTCTACATTGGTTGGATAATGCGGAACCCATTTTACATAGCATTTTAGCAGTTTTAAATGATCATGGAGTTTACAGTCAATGCTGCCAACACAGATACCGGCACGAGGCCGGACAGAACGAGGGTTGTCTTGCCTTTCAAAGCCTCTCTCCCTTTTTCAAATGATCGAATCCATCTTGAAGTTGTATCAAATGAACACACTTGATCACCATAACTAGTCAACAAGTCCTCATGGATTTCGTTTTGTTCTTTAATCTAGCTTGTAGCGTGTGAAGATATACAATATAATCTTCTCTTTAGAAATATCCATAATCTTTCACCAGCTATTGACACAGGACTGAACTCAACAGACTGTATGACTATGAATATTAACGTTTAAACTAGCACTCGCGCATATTTTGATAGCTTAAGGTAAATTGTTGCAGCCGTATTAATTACATTTTGGTAACCATCATTGTCCAGCAATGGATAGGCTGGTTGCAAAACATTTTGAATGCCCCTCGTAGGCGGCGAGGAGCCTGTCGTCTTCAGTCTGTAAACAATCCGTCTCCGGATGAACTATATTTCCAGTTCCAAATCTCATGCACCGACTACTCAACTGGTGAAGTGTTCAATCTCGTCACCGACTATTGCAGACCCTGCGAAAGATGACGAAAAATGCTTTCTGCAAATCGGTGTAGTCATAATTTGTCTTTGGAGCCTACCGCAGAGGTAATGCATTTTCGAAAAGACTAATTCATAATGCTGTCAACAAAGTGTAGCCTTATGCAAAACATGTGTCTGTAGTTTCATTTGACGAAGGCTTGGTGTGCAAACGTTCAGCATCTTGGTTTGTTAAGCGACTATAAAGAAAAGAATGTAACTGGGGCATGGCCACGCTGATATTTTGGCCTTATGTTCTTAAGTTCATCTGAGTTCGAAGATTGCTTCGTCTTCATGATGCTGCCAATTGCACCGAAGGATCAACGATTGGCGAAATTTGAAAAGTATTTGGACAAATTTTTCACTCCCACCGACAATATGGGCTGATTTTACTGCTACACTGACCAAAACTATAAATAATTGTGAATGCTCCCGCATCCATCGTAGCCAACTTCATAAAAGCTCTGCTTGACTTTGAATCAGATACTTATGCTAAGAGAAACAGCATAAATGATCCTTTTAAACATCTGCTTCATATCTGCAAAAGGTTGGATTTATTACAAGCCTGGTGAAGTATAAGACGAGGAATACTCATGTCTGCAATTTTCGCGGACAATGCTGGATAATTACAGTAAAATGAGCCTTTTTACTTTCTCTACTAGTATAGCAAGTAGGGAAAGTAACTATTGTATTCAAACCAAAAATTCGATTTCACTGGAAGCATCTACGTTTTTTGACGGCCCCTGATTGAAACAAAAACATTTTTAAAAAAAGGTCTGTGTTTGTGTGTGCATGTATGTCTGTGAACAGCATAGCTCAAGAAACAAAAATTCTGATAAATACCAAACTTGGCATTTAAGTTCAGTACCTTCAAAAGATGCGTAATAAAGGTTTTCAAGAAACTCCCCCACCCCCAACTTTTACATGGAACATTTTTCGGAAATTTTCAATGTTCTCAAAAATGGTGCTTAACGGATTTAATTAAAATATCATACATTAAAGATACTTACATGACCAATAAAATGTATATCTTCAATTTTCTGGGAATAGCCTGTGAAGTCCTCTTCATTCAGAGAAAGTTTGGTAATATCTTATATAACTGGTAAACTTCAAGCGATAGACGGAAACGCACTGCACAAAAGCGCAGGTCTCTTTAAAACACATTATTTATTTCGAATAACTCTTTTTTTAGCATCAGACTTTTTCGAGATATCCGTTATTGATGGTTCGAATTGTTAAATACTTTGTTATTCTCTTAAACTTCTGTCTACGTTTAGTTGTTTCACGCCACTGCATGGAAAAAGTATATAAGGCTAGCATATAACTACACCTGCTCAAGTTTTGAAACTTTTAACTATCCCTATTCCCTTTGTATCTATAACGAAATGTGTAATGCAGCTGTTTCTGCAATGGTTTATCTCCAGTAAAGTAAAGTAGACAGAAAAAAAAGGTTTCGTAACATAAGCTTTTATATTCTTTAATAAATGATACAGGGTAGAGAAAGTCATATGAATATAACATTTGTTACTATAAAGCAAGTGGTTTTTTTATCTATTTTTATGTAATTTAATTATTTGATGCCAGTGTTTATAAAACTTGAAGAGGTTTGTTGCTACGTTGGTAGCCAAACTTGAGGGTAGTGTTGCACCACACACGTATCGCGGGAGGTATGTTTCTTGGAGTGTTCGCCCCACGTACGATACAAAGTTTCCGGTGGCCTTCGCCCCACGTTCACTTTTCCGGTGACCTTCGCCCCAGGTTTAAAAATTCATCTTTGTATTTTAATGTTTATTTAAATATTATATATATGTATACCTCGGCTGCGTCAGTAGTAATTTTTAGAAACACGTATCTCTTAGCAGGCCTGGTGTGGCTAAAGAATGAACACTTACACAAATTATAATGGTGTTTAACTTTGTTTTATTAATCCTTCACACTTCCTACTATAAAGCTGTGATATTATTGTTTAATTGCACTTTTTAACACGTAAACTTTATATTATTCTCACAGCAATGAAGTTTTATGTCTCGCATTGAACACGTCCGTACCGATCGGGTACGCAATCTAATAGCGTCTGTCGCTTGAATTTGCACATTTCCTCTATTTTAAGTCTGATTATCTAAGCCTATTACAATAGAATACCTTAGTTTAACTTAAAGCTTTTCTAGTTGTTGATTGGCTATATATAAACTGTTTTAAATATTACGTTATTGTTCCAAGAATTATTAGTAGCATAATAAACTTTCTAATTTATTGTTGTCTCAAGGTTACCTCATTGTTAGCAACTTTCGGCTTCTACTTTATAATTCTATTTGCTATGAAAGGTAGCGTGCTTCAATTCTCACAGCTCCTACATTGTTAAACTACATAATACATTCACATAATATTATTGTACGTGTACATAATAATATAAACACAATACAATGACTGTAACATAAACTTTATATATTATATTATACACATATTGCTTTAAGGCGGGCTGTTATTTAATTTTATGTTATATAATCAGACAGATATCATTTAAGTGATAAAAATACTGCCTAAACTGACATTATTTTCCTCAGGATAGACAAAATTTTTAACCACAGTAACTCGCAAAATGGTTGTACAGTGTCAAGTCGGCACAAATTGGGAAGTTTTTACCTCCTCTTATATATCATGGACGAGTTGAGGCTGTAAGATTAACGCACTGAAAATGACGCCGGTGTGCACTTCGTTTATTTAATTTTTTTCTTTTAGTGTCACAAAAGGAATTCGCGCGTTTGTCATGGCTTACAATGACATTCTACTTTTTCTGAGGATAGCAAGTAACGTCCTGTTTATTGAACAACGCCTTCCACCTCGTAACCGGGAAGTCATCTTAATTATAGAAGTTTCTTCAATTAGACAAGTAGAACAAGGGGACAATAACGAAGTATATGGTCGATAGGGAAAACGTTGCCTATGTCAAGCGTACAGGAAGTACAGAGTGAGCCAAAAGACTCCGAACCGGCTGCGCGGTGTTTTTCTTGTCCGCGTCCTCGGCGCTTGTTGCCGTCTGCCGCTATCATAAAAAGGCGCGGATGAAACCATACAACATTTTTAAAACTACTTTTAAATGTTTTACTTACCAACTTTACGAAAGGAGATGGTGAAACTGACCACCGTCGTTGTCCATACATTTTTGGCACCTCTTTAGGAAACTATCCATCACTCGCCGTAGTTCACGTTGAGAAATTTCCTGCCGGATATTTAATTTCTCCAGGGTGTGTGGGTTTGTCTTGTACACTTTGTTTTTAAGTTACCCCGGAGGGGTATTTTATGAACAATATTACCGGCGGCGCAGTGTTTTTCCACTGGGCGTGTGGAAATATGATAAAAACATGATAACGCACTGCTGCTATAAACAAAGTCACGCTGTTGTGGTTTTGCTGTGCAGTGTGAAGTGCAGTATTGAGTTCACAGTGATGTGACGTAGAGTTATTACGAGTTATTTATTATTTTGTCCTGTACTTAGTCACAAAGTATATTATGGCTCAGTATATGCTTTCTACTGCACAGCCTGTATTTATTTATGACTCGGTCAGCTCGCCAAGTGAAAGTACGACTTGCAGAAAGATTTTCAGGTGCAAAAATTCCAGGCCGTACAGCAATCCATGAACTTTACAGTAAATTTCAGGCCACAGGAATTGTTCAGGCTAAGAAATCTAAAAGACGGCGTTCGGTTCTTACCGAAGAAACATTAGACGACATCGGTCATTGTTTGGAATATTCTCCCCAAAAATTCCACGACGGATAGTTTCCTAAAGATGTGTGGACAATGACGGTGGCCAGTTTCAGCATCTTCTTTCTTAAAGTTGGCAAGTAAAGCCTTTAAAAGTAGTTTTAAAAATGTTGTAAGATTTCATCCGCGCCTTTCTATGATACCAGCGGACGGCAACGAACGCCGAGGACGCGGACAGGAAAAACACCCTGCAGGCGGTTCGGAGTCTTTTGGCTCACTCTGTATTCTGTGAGGCGGACAAAATGACATCATGCATTATTGTACACAACAAACTCTATAGGACGTCATGCGTGTCTCGTGCGTCTGAAACGCGCTAATATCACTTAATAAGTAACCGCGTCCACAAGCCATAACATCAAACAAGCCCACTTCTTGAACACAAAAGATGCACACGGTGGAACAGAGCAATCACATTAATCTATGGATGGAGTTACAGCTTAGTTGCTGCGGGTTTCGGTCCTTGTTTTCCGGGTAATGCAGTAGGGAAACTTACTTTTTGACTAGCCCTCGTAGCTTGTGGAATTATTTTTTCTCAATGAATTTTATTAATTCGTAAACTATATGTACATGACATGTAGGTATTTAGCTAAAGTGTGTATCTCGAAATATATATAATCTAACTCAAATATACATTTTTAGCATTTTATAAATACTCCATGTTGGTGTTTTGAAATGTTACCACACTTAAGTAATATATTTTGATGTGTTAAGCGATTCATAATCTGTCAAACACACAATATGAAGCTGAATGTTACTTTCTCTGCCAATTACTCAGTAGGTAGAGGAAATTTTGCATTACATGCAAAAATTTGATACCTAGACTTCATCGGAAATTCATATTTTGAGGCATTCTAAACAAAAGGAAAAACTTATAAAAAGGTCCGTGCATGTGTATGAAAAGCATAACTCAGCAATAAAATGTATAAACATCAAACTTGGTATTTTAAGTTCTGTATCTTCCAAAGATGAACCTCGAAAATTTCCCATTACAAACTACCCCTTACATATAGCATTTTTTGAAGCATTTGATTTTCACCAAAAATGGTTTTAACACTTTTTATTAAAGTACCATATATTTAGGAGATTAAGACGACAAATGCAATTTTTATCTTGCACTTTCTAGGAAATTGAGGCAGTATTTTATAGCCTAAATGATGCTAATTGTATTTTTATTAATTAAATTCAATAACAGCCCACCTAGAAAAAATTATTATATAAATTGTATGTAAAGTCATTGTAAATACTTATTTTATTGTAAATGTATGTATTAGGGATATGTAAATGTTTATATACTCTAATAGTGCAAAAACGGTGAGAATACCATGTTTTGGGATGTTGATAGTGAGGCAATAATGTAATTTTGGTGACAATAATGTGTTTGAAGTTTTAAAAAAATACTGGTTATAAAAAGATCGGTAATAACGTAATTTCGCTTACAGTTTGTAATTAGCCAATCAAAAGTAAAGAAAGATTTTTAGTTTGAATACTTAAATTCTATTGGACTAGACTTAGCCAATGAGAGAATGGCATTACCCAAGCTAAAGGTTTTTACCGTTGAAGCTAGTCAGTCTCAGCAAGTTGTAGTAGACAGCATACGTAAGGGTCGCGGGCATGAAGTTGTAGAGAGTGGACGTGAAAGTCGTGGGTAAAAATGTTGTAAAGTATAAATGATAAGATTTGTTCTCCGCCAAAAATGTATTAAGTGCTCAGTTTTATTTTATAAAGTGTTGTGTTTATAAAATGTGCAAATATAAAGTGAAATAAAAAGAAGTAAAAAACTTAAAAAGTAAATTGTGTGGCGTCTTATAATTTGAGTCTTATCACAGCTCTACAAGACCTCGTGTTTCTATAGTGTGACTGAAAGCAGCCGAGGCAAATAACTTTAATAATATTACGTAAAAACAAGCATCATCCTGGCTATAAAGTTTGGCGTCCTAAAAATCAAAAAACATCAAAATGTATCTTCATTACGTAACCTTAATAATATTTACGTAACCAAAAAACCTACCGCAAATTGGCATACACTGTGGGGCAAACTACTCCAAATAATTACGCAACCTACAATCTACAAATTGAAGAACAATACTTCTTCAAAATAGCCTGTTAAGTCCTCTTCACTCGGAAGGAATTTCGTATAATTTTGTATAACTTGTTAACAATAAGAGCGACCTGTTTTTAAACATTTGACAAACGCTGTCCCTTTTGTACCTATAATGAAAGTGTAATGAAACGTTTTATCTCAATTAACTTGAAGCAGATAAAGCAATATTTGAAAAAAAGAGAAGCTATATAAAAATTCTGATACATATTCACGAGTTTCCCTACCTTCTATCTTTATTAGTGGGCACACAAAATAATCTTACTAAAGCTTATATTTCTATCTACTACATTTTATTCCAAATAAACCTTTGCAGAAATAGCTACATTATCTATTTCGCTATAGATACAAAGGAAACAGCGATAGTCAAATGTTTAAGAACTGAACGCTATATGGTGGCCTTCAAATTTTATACTCTTTGCATGCAAAAGCGAGAAGAAACTGAATGTTGAGAGAATGATCAAGTAATGAGCAATTGTAACCATTAAAACGGATATCTCAGAAATGTCTTATGCCACAAAGAAACCTATTTGAAATGAATTTACATTTTTTGAGGAGTACGTTTTCGTCTGTTTAACGTTTACCAGTTATACAAGATCGTACAAAATTCCTTCCGAATGAAAAGGACTTCACAGACTATTCCTAGAAAATTCAAGATAAACATTTTATTTGTCATGTAAATACATTTAATGTATAGTGTTTAATCGAAGTCGTTAGAGCTATTTTATATTAAATCAAAATTTTCGAAACATTTTCGATATGAAGGGTAGTTGGAGGATTTTCTTGAAAATCGTTGTGTCGTATCCTTGGAAGATACTAATTTTAGTATTTATCGGACTTTCAGTTTGAGTTACACAGACATATACACACACACGAAACTTTTTCTAAAACGGCTTTTTTGATTCAGAGGGCCTCCTCAAAACGTGTATTTCCTATGAAATTTCGCTATCGAAATTTTGGATGGAATGCAATACCTTCTACCTACTGTGCACGTGGTAGTGAATGTAAATGTAACAGATTTTTTACACAGTTGATTATTATTCAGCCCTTTGTATTCTCCTTGGTATCTAAAAAAATGATTACCGAAATCATTCTGATTTATATTCTTAATGATTAATAGGAATAGGTATATAAATAAGCTGTTGTGAGAATAGTTTATAGTGTTGATGGCAATAATGAGTAAATGAAGTTGGGTGAATATTGTCACGCCATGATTTGCAAGGGGAATGAGGCGTGCATTTGGGAGTGTAGCAGGGTTAAGGATTTGCTGAGCCACTCACAATTCTAAGGCATGAATAACAAAAATTATAAACTCATTTATTGTACCTAACAAATTCAGTTAATAGATAGTAAGCAAGCTATACAAATCGAAAGGGCTACATGGTTTAAGTATATCTTAGCAGATGATGGATGTCATGCCTGGTGTATGCGGTATTTTGGGTAGAGCCTCCGGCCACACCTGTGCCGTTACTATACAGACTGCCCACCCCATTGATTGATGGGAGGCCTTTTATATTCTGCTATCCGCCTCCACACAGGACATGGCCATATATGGAGAGATTACCTCTAGTTTTATGAGCTGACATCAACACCCACATGATCTACAGGATATGATTGATACTGAAAGACTAGCTGATGCATCCTGTGTTAACCATGTGGCATCATGACTTTTAGAAAAATGAATTTTTAGCTTAATTTCACCGTTTCTACTCCACATATGTTACAATATTGCTCATCGGCAAGAAACGGATCAGCGAGACCGTTTTATAAGGTTAATTTATCTTGTCTGTTAATGTTGAAGTAGAGAGGTGAGCCCAGATGTAAACACTAGGCGCGTGCCTGCAGTGCTCATACAGGTTGTATCAGCAGGACATACGAGACTTTCGAAAGTGAATGTTTTCCGTCTCTCACTTAAAGAATAGGTACATCATGAGAAACTCTTTTCGACATCGGAAGAGTAATAGGTGCCTACGAATAATACACTTATATCACTGTCTGATAGATTTATTACTATACGGTATATTTCTTTACCCTGGGGACACGAGTCGAGACATACGCTGTGCATCGGTAACTTGATATCATAGACTCAGCTTTTGTTTCTCTCACAGGAAATTATTATTTGTGGTACACTACCTTAGAGCACAATACCATGGAATAATTGTAATGTGGTGCATTAGGGCATTTAAAAAGTTATTAGTAGGCTTGTAACCTTAGGCATCTATAACAAAAGATGAATGCAGTGCGGTATATTAACCGTTTTACTCCTACGTACTGGGCTATAGACATGCGGAATCCATCAAGGGAGTACTTTATCTGAAAGCTGTATCCATCGGTGACAAGCGAGGTCGATTTAGCTTGTGCTATAGAAGTACGGGATATTGGCTCGAAGTTCCCTGCTTCTCTTCTTCACGCCGTCTGTGTTGGCCTAAATTGTCTATATTTGCCTAGTCTATTTCGTCGGGTAATAAGAGATGAATAAACTCGCGCATTACTGCTTGTCTGGGCTTATTCCAGCTAAATAAATGCTAGCCAGTTACATGTTATACTTGTCCGGACCACTTTGAATTCCCCTATTTACATATTTCCTGTTAACTCCCACCACTTTATTGCGAATCTACGTCAGAGTTCACACGCTTCCCTTCGCCCGTATCGACATGAAGGAGCCTTTGAAGATCAGAACTGGAAGAAAGTTTATCGGAATGTCCACGTGTTATACTCTACCAGACCAGACGCAATTTTCCCGCTGTAACATATAAGTTTTTCTGAATGATTAGGGTCTGTAGCTTTGTATGAAAATAAAATAATTCACTGGCAAAACTTGAATAGCTTGGGAATTCAGAGTTATGTTCTCTGTTACTAATATTACTTTTGTCACTCACTGCAGTCACTATTCATCCTCATCCCTGTGCTTTTCGGTCACTTATTTAACCTACACTCTGTGATGGTTTCTTTTCCAGCTACCTGTGTCTTTTGGTAGTTACCTTTAACTATAAGTCAGCCTCCTGTACAAATATACAGTTCTGTATGCAGACGCAATATTCTTGTATTATATTAATTATTTACATACTTATTTACTTTCCAATCTGTTTTCCCATTCTGTTCTTTTTTAATTAGTATCTCTAATGTTACGGTTACGAGGAGCTTTCTTACTTTCTCTACTACGTATAGTCAGTAGGGGAAGTATTGCATTCGATTCCGAGATTTCACCGGAAATATATGTTTTGAGACCCCCTGAATCCCCAAAAAAAGCATTTTTGGAAGCATGTCAGTGTCTGTGTCTGAGCAGCATAACTCAGAAACAAACAGTCGGATAAACACCAAACTTGGTATTTAGGTTCGGTATCTTCCAGAGATGCGACACGAAGGTTTTCAAGAAAATCCCCCACCCCAGATTACCCTTTACATGGAACATTTTTCGAAAATTTTAATTTTCTCAAAAATGGCTAACGATTTCTATTAAAACCTCTTATGTTTAAGATATTTTCGTGGCAAATGAAATGTATATCTAGAATTTTCTGGGACTGTCTCCAAAAGTATTCATTGTGAACGACTTTTACACAACTGGTAAACCATAAGAATTAGACCAAATTTTACTACACAAAAAATGTAGATCGCGTTAAAATACACAATTTGTCATATATGCCTATTATTTTTGTTGAGTGAATCATTTTCGAGATATAGCTTGTTATTCCCTTAAATTTTCTAATACTTCGTTATTCATTTTTTTGTCCTGGTAATGCAAAGAGAATGGAATACTCCACATAGCAACCAGCTCTTAAAATATTTGACTATCGCTTAAAGCCTACCAATTCCCTTGCATCTACAAGAAAATTAGCAATAAGATTAACATATCGATTAACATGAAGCATGTGGAACATAAGCGTTTGTAAAAATAGTTTGTACAAGAGTAGGGAAGGTCATGTGAGTGAAACACACATGATTTTTTGGCTAATATTATCTTATAGTGTGCCCGTAGAAAATGCTTATAAAATCAAAAGGAAAGCGAATAAATTACCTTAAGAGTGAGCTTAGCACACGATGTGGTCTCTTCTATAGCTGGTGCCCACCTGCCCGCCCGTTTAAGGTATTTTAGTTATATAGGAAAATCGCGTCAGGAAGTAAACAAACGTAGCCATTTTGCAAAAAATTACATGCAAATTGGGTACTGCCAACGTAAATAAAAATGTGAAATCGGCTAAAAATGCGATGCGCCGTTGCTACCGCTATTTGTTGTTGTTGTTCTGCGATTTTGTTGAAACGCAACGCGTGCAAATTAACAGTGCGTATTTAATATAAAGCAAAATGGTTTGCACGGGATGTGAGAATACTGTCTTTAGCATTCTAACTCAACACGTGCTATGCTTATATAAAAAAACTAACCTAAACCTAACTTTTCGTGAATTGAGAAACGTAAGCTTATATAAAAAAACTAACCTAAATCTAACCTTTCGTGAATTCAGAAACGTAAGCTTATATAAAAAAACTAACCTAAATCTAACCTTTCGTGAATTCAGAAACGTAAGCTTATATAAAAAAACTAACCTAAACCTAACCTTCCGTGAATCCATAAATGTAAGCTTATATAAAAAAAACTAACCTAAACCTAACCTTTCATGAATTCAGAAACGTAAGCTTATATAAAAAAACCAACATTTAGTGAATTCAAACGTAAGCTTATATAAAAAAAACCTAACCTAAACCTAACCTTCCGTGAATCAATAAACGTAAGCTTATATAAAAAAAACTAAACCTAATCTCCCGTGAATTAGAAACGTGAGCTTAGGAACGCACGCGAGCTTCGCTCGCGTGCTTTGATGTAACCAATGGTAATAAATTAAAACAAGGATATATATATATATATATATATATATATATATATATATAAAGGTAATTCAGAAACCTATGCTTATATAAAAAAACTAACCTAAACCTAACCTTTCGTGAATTCAGAAACGTAAGCTTATATAAAAAAAACTAACCTAAACCTAACCTTTCCTGAATTCAGAAACGTAAGCTTATATAAAAAACCTAAACCTAACCTTTCGTGAATTCAGAAACGTAAGCTTATATAAAAAAACTAACCTAAACCTAACCTTCCGTGAATCCATTAACGTAAGCTGATATAAAAAAAACTAAACCTAACCTAACCTAACCTCCCGTGAATCAGAACGTAAGTTTAGGAACGCACACTCGCTTCGCTCGCGTGCTTTGATGTAAACAGTGATAACAAATTAAAACAAAGATATATATAAAGGTAATTCAGAAACCTATGGTTATATAAAAAAAACTAACCTAAACCTAACCTTTCGTGAATTCAGAAACGTAAGCTTATATAAAAAAACTAACCTAAACCTAACCTTTCGTGAATTTAGAAACGTAAGCTTATATAAAAAAAACTAACCTAAACCTAACCTTTCGTGAATTCAGAAACGTAAGCTTATATAAAAAAACTAACCTAAACCTAACCTTTCGAAAGCTTACATAAACAAAAAATCTAACGTAAGCGTAACCTTCCGTTAATTCATAAAGCACAGGTTGTCTAAGATCCCTGGGCTACACTCTGTGGTCGTTTCCGCATTCGCGGCATTAATTTTCGTGTTGGCGGCATTAATTTGTTATATGTTGGCAGCATAAACATATGACATACGTGACATGTGTTGAGCTAGTGCATGGCATAGTGTGACATCTGTTGGACAATATAACACATCATATTCATCACCGTGGGGCACACTGTAAGATGATATTGTCCGATTTTTTAAAGTAGGAACCGTTTCAATAGTTTACCGTTGCTGCGCAGCAGTAGCAATTTTGAGCATGCGCAAGCACTACCCCCATTCTTTAGGAAGCAAGATGCAGCTGAGAGCGATCGTCACTTTGTGTTTCCCTGTATTTAAAGATATTGAAAGCAGTCGAACGACCCGTCGACTGTCAGATCAGTGATTCGTTTGTTGAATGCGGAAGTGTTACGCCAGCAAACATTCATCGCAAATTGTGTGCGGATTATGGAGAAACAATCGGTAACAATGCACGGCCAAACACAGCGAAACAAGCTCAAGATCTGATTGTATTATTTGCTTGGGAACAATTCTTCCACCCTCCCTACAGACCGGATTTGGCACCAAGCGATCTTTATCTGTTTATTTATCTGAAGAAATTCATTGGTGGGGAAGCTTTTCAAAGACAATGATGTTGTGAAACAGAAGTGCAGACTTGGCTTTCATCACAGGCGGCATCATTCTTTGACAAAGCATACAAAAACGTTCCCCTTTATGACAAGTGCCTGAATAACGGTGGCGACTGCATGAAGAAGTAGTTTAAGGTGTAAGTTAATGAATAGGATGAAGTGTTTGGAAAATAATGCTTGGTTATTTTTAAAAAAAAATATCGGTGTTTACTTATTTCCTACTTTCATAAGTTTCTCCTAAAGTTATTGTTTAATCTGACATTTTTACTTTCTCTTCCACGTACATAGTAGGAAAATAACGTATTGCATTCCACCCAAAACTTCGACGCCATATCTTACCGGAAATACATGTTTTGGGTCGCCTGGATCTAAAAAATAGCCTATGTAGAAAAACGTCGCGCGCGCGCGCGCGTGTGCGTAAAGAGCATAACCCAGAAACACAAAGTCGGATAAACATCAAACTTGGTATTTAAGTTCAGTACCTTCCAAAGATGCGACACGTAGATTTTCAAGAAAATATCCCCACGCTTTACATGGAACACTTTTCGAAATTTTTGGTCTCTTACAAACCTGCTCAAACGATTTTGATTAAAATATCATATATTAAAGATATTTACATGGAAAATGAAATGTATATCTTGAATTTTCTGGAAATAGCTCGTGAAGTCCTCTTCACTCGAAAGGAATTTTGTATAAGCTTGTATGACCGGTAAGCGTTAAGCGCTAGACGAAAACGTACTGTACAAAAAATGTAGATCTCTAAAACATGAAGTTTATTTCACATAACCTTCTTTGTGGCATCAGCCATTTCTAAAATATCGGTTATCAATTGTTCGAATTGTTCAATACTTCGCTATTCTTTTAAAGTCCTGTCAATTTTCAGTTGTTTGTCGCGGTGTCGTGGGAAGAGTATGGAATTTTAAGGCCAGCGTGTGGCTCCAGTTCTAAAACATTTGACTAACCTTTCCCTTTTTATCTATAACGAACTGTGTAATGTACCTATTTCCGGATAGGGTTATCACAAATAAATGAGGTAGATAGGAAAATAAACTTACGTAAGAATAATTTGTATACTCTATAATAAACGATAGTGGGTATAGAAAGTAATGTGAATGTAAAACATCCGATTTTTCTTTTATATGTAATTTCTTTATATTCAACGCAGGGAAAATGTATAGAATATTTTGTAAAGAATTAATTGGACTACCAAGAGCAGCACCAGACGAGGTTGCATGAGTAGATCTAGGAAACGAGGAAGAAAGGTATAATAGTAGAAAGAATTTAACATTTTGGTTTAGATGTATGAAAATGGAGGAAGGTGAAATCTTAAGGCAAAAGTTTCTAAGAAACAAAAACAGCTGGTGGAAAAAAATCGAAAAAATAATGGAGTCAATTGGAATCGGGGATATATGGGGTTGGAGAATAGAAATAAACAAGAGATATGGGGAAGCCTTGAAGATAACAAATCATTAAGATTATATAAATTGATAAAGGATTGGGGAAGAGAGAGGTACATTGATTGCTGTAATAGACAAGAACGGGAAGGATTAGCATGGATAATAACGAGATCAATGTATTTAAGCGGGATGAGAGGCAGCGGAAGAGGTATATGCGAGTTCTGTGGAGGAAGAGAAAGTAGAGAAAACACTGACAGATTGTACGGAAATAAGGAGCTGGAGGGAAAAAGTGTGGGAGAAGAAATGAGAAAATATGGATGGAAAAATAGCTATAAAGATGTTGACAGGGAAAGAAGAAAAGAAAATAAAGGACATGGGAGAATTTTTAAGCAAGGTAAAGGGAAAATGGTCTAGAAAAGTAAGAGGCAAGAGCCGCTCAGTGAGCGATAACGCCTGGGAGCCAAGCAATCTGTGTGGCTCAATAAGTAAACAAGCATCAGACAAATTGTACACAAGATGTAAGGGTGCAGTGATATATTAATACACATTGTATATATTGTAAACCAAATTGTAGAACAAATTGTACAATAAATTCAGTTCAAATTCAACGCAGGTAGGGCGTTCCTCCTACAAAGCATTGCATTCCAAAGAATAACAGCCAACTTAAATGAAATCACTATTGTTTACAGACGCAGCGGAAACTGGCTGCATCGCTATAAAGTTCAGCCAGGAGAGCATCGTGTGTGTTTGCAACTCCAAAAGGTGTGATAATTTTGAACGGCCTGGACCTTTTGAAGAAAATGGTTTCCTTCAATATATAACCACAAAAATCGGAAATAGACTTACTACCTGGCATGGAATGTTTTCTTTTTACGACCCAGCCGGTCCAAGTGAGTATAGCATTTTCATTTAGTATGTGCAGTTCAGTTCCTTTCTTTCGATTACAGGGCGTGTGCAGCTATGAGGACTGAGGAAAACGTGGAAAAACTTCTGTCAAGGAGGATGGCCCTGAACCACAGACCTCACGCTCGCGAGTCTGTGCTTCAACGACCTCGGGCACCCATGTTGATGCTCTCATTAAGGCATACAGTTTATATAACAAAACTTTTTGCATAGTATTAGGCCTAAGTTTTCCTAGATTTGAACTCCAGTGTATTTTGAAATGTTAAGTATCTATTCCTTGTTGCTTTTGAGCTCGTGAATGATACACTGATTTCCATTATTTGTAACTCCTCATTGCCTTAGCTGTTTAAGTACAACAAAACGTGTGTTACCTTATCACCTAATTATAGCGACATCTTAAATGATAAGTGGCTAGGGAGGGCGGATTATGTACCTCTGCGTAATGTTTTAGTGATTAATATTGCATTTGTAAGATCGATATTAATGCTATGATAGCATTATAAATAAATTTCTTTCAAACCCATCCACTTAATAGCAGTCTTTCTGACTTTTGCCTCCCTTGATGTAAAGTAAGTAGTGAATTTTCTTTCAACTATCCATATGTTAATAAAACGTTACTCTAATTATCGGCCACGTATAAAAACTGTGTCCTTTACATTGTAAACTTGTGTCGTCAAGCGCATGTCATTGGTTATAATATATTTAAGGGAGGAAAGGAGTAAAATATGTGTCATTTATGAAAAAATTTTTTTGTTGTAATCCAATAAGAATAACTTTTCTATCCTAGAACTATATGTTGGGCAAGTTTCACAGTTATGACTTGTAAGTACCTTTAACGATACTTGCAGCATTAGCTTACCTTCAAATACCATGGGATGCTATAATCTTCATGCTGGAAATTTAAAATATCATTGTATATTCTAAAAACTAAGGCCAAAAATACGTAGTTCTTTTTGGATAAAATAAGTATTTTCCAATTTAAAATATAATATGTAATTTAGACATACAAATTACATTTTTATAATCACTGAATTACATTCAATGTTTTCTATACATACAACATTCAAACTATGGCTCTGTTGTTAATAAATGTCATATGCTAGAGAATTTTTTATTATCTGTATCATAATTTGTGGGGGGAGATACATTTTGAAAAAAATTAACATTTATTATTTTAACTATTCAGTAATTAAAACACTATTAAACCGATGCAAACAAAATGCAAGTACTACTTCTAATAACAAAAGGTTATTGTATACAAAAAATCAAGTCTCTAGTATAAAAACGTTGTATAATAGTGCTCGAGGGAACAAGGTAGCCAAGGGTTCGAAGGCCTTAATTTTTCCAACTCCAAGGGAAACGAAGAACGAAAAAGTTGTTCCAGAAGATTCTTGGGGCTCAAGAAGCGTACGATAGGTTCTATTAAAAATGCAATTAAAGAAGTTTATATATGTATTAGTACCCGAATAACTTAGATGGCGGGTGGTTTTTGTATGCGTTTTATTGACCACCACCACGTGAGCCTCAAAGGATTATTGTGAAACCCCATTGGAAAGGGTGCCTTCATTGTTTCCCAAAATCTGTTTTCTGAATGATTTGCAATATCTTGGTTCCAAAGTCAGTATCCTCTCCTAGATCTTCTCTGGTTATGGAAAACTTTCTTGCCAGGAATGGACATTCAAAGAGGATTGCAAGGCAGTTTGCTGTCCCTCTTTGCACATTCTACAGGTTGGTTAATCCTTGCAGAGTCCTACTTTACGTAGATGTTTCCTGAAGTGATCATGTTCAGAAGTTAATGCAACTACTTTCCTTATTGCTGTTCTATCCAATCTCAGGAGAGAGGGGGAAAGAGTGATGCATAGACCTAGGACCAGTTTTCTGGCTTATTGTCCACGGATAGGTTTGCCACCGGAGTGTTTTTCCCTAATCCATGCTTTATCTGAGGTGTTGGGAGTACGTGTACTGATTTTAATCACGTGTTCACAGTATCTATCGATACACCTTTTGCCAGCTGATCAGTTTTTCCATTTCCATAGATGCCCTGATGTCCTGGCACCCACTGTATTTAAACTCTGTTGCGAGATGATAGGGTAATCGGTCATTTACGGTTCCCAAAATCGGTTTTGATTTTACCTGGTCCAAAAAGAGTGCTTTAAAGCACTTTGACTGTCTGAGAGGATAAGAATTCATGTATCATAACCATTCTCAAGTCCTCTTAGAGCACACATCAGGATAGCAAATACACTACGTGATCAAAAGTATCCGGACATCTGGCTGAAAATGGCGCACAAGTTCGTGGCGCCCTCCATCGGTAATGCTGGAAGTCAGTATGGTTTTAGCCCACCCTTAGCCTTGATGACAGCGTTCACTATCGCAGACATACTTCCAATCAGGTGCTGGAAGGTTTCTTGGGGAATGTCAGCACATTCTTCACGGAGTGCGGAACTGAGGAGAGGTATCGATGTAGGTCGGTGAGGCCTGGCAGGAAGTCGGCGATCCAAAACATCCCAAAGGTGTTCTATAGGATTCAAGTCAGGACTCTGTGCAGGCCAGTCCATTACAGGGATGTTATTGTCGTGTAACCGCTTCGCCATAGCCCGTGCAGTATGAACAGGTGCTCGATCGTGTTGAAAGATGCAATCGCCATCCCCGAATTGCTCTTCAACAGTGGGAAGCAGGAAGGTGCTTAAAATATCAATGTAGGTCTCCGCTGTGATCATGCCACGCTAAACAACAATAGATGCAAGCCCCCTACAGGAAAAACACGACCACACCATAACACCATAACCTCCGAATTTTACTGTTGGCACTACACACGTTGGCAGATGACGTTCACCGAGCATTCGCCATACCGACACCCTGCTGCCATCGGATCGCCACATTGTGTACCGTAATTCTTCACTCCACACAACGTTTTGCCACTGTTAAATCATGTAATGTTGACGCTCCTTACACCAAGCGAGGTGTCGTTTGGCATTTTCCTGCGTGATGTGTGGATTATGAACACACGCTCGACTATGGAATTCAAGGTTTCTCACCTCACACCTAACTGTCATAGTACTTGGAGTAGATCGTGATGGACTTTGGAATTCCTGTGTGATGGTCTGGATAGATGTCTGCCTATTACTTTTTACGACCCTCTTCAAATATCGGCGGTCTCTGTCATTCAACAGACGAGGTCGGCCTGTACGCTTTTGTGCTGTGTATGTCCCTTCACGTTTCCACTTCACTGTCACATCAGAATTAGAGGACCTAGGGATGTTTAGGAGTGTGGAAATCTCGCCTACAGACTTCTGACACAAGTGACACCCAATTATCTGACCACGTTCGAAGTCCGCGTGTTCCACGGAGCGTCCCATTCTGCTGTTTCATGATGTCTAATGACTACTGAGGGCACAGATAATGAATACCAGACAGTAGGTGGCAGCACAATGCATCTAAGATGAAAAACGTATATTTTTGGGGGTGTCCGGATACTTTTGATCACATAGTGTACTTCTGTCTGAAAATCTGTGCAATATTTTACAAGGCTTATGCTAATATTTTTCCTTGGAGATAGAACAAAATATGCCTGCGCCTGGTTACGCTGTGCAACTAGACTATATACAAACATTTATGATTACGTACATTGTTAGACTTTACAGAACTTGTTTTAAAGTCATAAACGTTTGTTTTAACCAATTCGCCCATTAACAGGGTTTCAGAATGGTCGCTAGGCATAACCCTGAGGAGACTTGCCAAGTCTTATTATATTAAAATTCATCAACAATCAGCACAACTATTTGGTACCAATTGATGCCACGAGGTTATCAAGAGAAAACACAAATAATACAAAACAAACATTTGTTTTAGACGTATGCCACTGTACAGTGATCCAGCCATCTATCGCACGAAGTTCCGTGTGACGCTATACATCTACGGATATAATGGGCTGCCAACCGGAACTAAGCAGTTTTTTCAAGTTACCAGGCAACTATAATGGATGTCGTGCAGTATGTAATTACGGTGTTTTTAAATTCTTGGTTATCTGTTCATTAACAGTTTTTAAAAAAGTTGTATTTAATTGCAGTTTTAGATTTATTGAAAAATTAAAATCGCATCGAATATGATTATGCTTAGTCCCTATGGTTGCACTAATCTTAAGATTTGCTATATCTATCCTTAATATGTTTTAAGTTTATCTTAAATAGCGTTTAGACATTTCTGTATATTTATAGTAATTTGTTCAGTTCACTGTCACTTCACTTTGACGCAGTACTTTTTAACACTTAAATGACATCTGTCTAATTATATAATATTAAAAATAACAGCCCGCCTTAAACCAATGTGTGTAGTAATAATATATAAAGTGTATGTAACAGTCACTGTATTTTATATATATATATTATTATGTATTACGTAGTTTAAGAATGTAGGAGCTGTGAGAATAGAAGTAAACTGCTTTCCGTAGCAAACAGAATTACAATGTAGAAGCCGCAAGTTGCTAATAATGAGGTAACCTTGAGACAACAATAAATTAGGAAGTTTAGTAAAGCTACTGATAGTTTTTGGAACAATAATAATGTAACACTTAAACAGTTTATAAATAGCCAATCAAAAACCTAGAGAAGCTTAAAGTTAAAGATATTCTATTGGAGTAGGTTTAGTCAATCAGAGATTTGAAATAGAGTAAATGTACAGATTCAGGCGGGAGACGCTACAAGAAAGCGTATCCTAGTTTCGGCACGTACGGTTTCAGTGTGCGACATAAAAATTCGTTGTGGTAAGAATAATATAAAGCTTAAAGTTATAGTGCGAATAACAATAATCTCGCAGCTCTATAGTAGGATATATCAGTGAAGTGTTATTTAATCGTGTGAAGGAATAATAAACAAAGTACAATACAATTATAAATTGTGTAAGCCTTCATTCTTTAGCCATACCAGCCCTTCTAAAAGATACATGTTTTGCAAATTACTACTGACAGAGCCGAGGCATACATATATAATATTTAAATAAGTAACATTAAAATAGTTATTACACATAAAGGAAATGTGGGGCGAAGGGCACCGGAAGAATATGTGGGGCAGCAACGTCTTCAATTTTGGCGCCCAACGTGGGGCGAACACTCCTAGAATCAATTAAATCGGCATACATTACGTGCGTGGTCTAAAACAGCTGCAAATAGGTGCCTAAAGGTGATGCAACTGCTACAACAATTAAACCCTTTCAAGTTTAGCGCCTAAATGCGGGGCGAGAATTGGTGAAAAGAAGAAATCAACGAACATCATAGAATTACCAGAATCAACAAAACTACAATACTACAATACAACAACAACAACTTCAGAGAACTTCAAGATCAACATACATCATCCAAGGACATCAAAACGTTCTTTCAGGAGTACGGGGCACGCAGTCAACAATTCAACTAGAATCTACAGGGAACACCAGGATAAAAAGCTTTACTAACACACTAGAGAAAAGGTCAGAACATTCTAACACTATATAGGTATATTTATATAATTGTCAAGATAGTTAAGAAAATATATATTGTTATTAAAATAATTTCATGTTAAGAAGTGGATATTTCAAATTCAACAATTCTAAACCAAATATGATAATAGAAAATATACAAAATAAAATACAAACAGAAAAAAATGAAAATATGGAAGTAGGAGGGGATAGGTCAGCCATTACAGATTACAGTGTAAATCTACAGTCAGAGCTAGGGGAAACAAATAGTTTAGATTTAGAAAAACAGGTATTTGTAAATTTACAGTTAGGTACAGAAAGAGATAAACATAGTATGCAAGTATTATAACTAATATGATTTTCCGGGCTGTTATGCCGTGGTCTGCTGGAGAAAGATTTCCCAGACGTTTCGTCCACCGCAGTTGTGGACGAAACGTCTGGGAAATCTTTCTCCAGCAGACCACGGCATAACAGCCCGGAAAATCATATTAGTTATAATTGTGACTCCGGCCGTGAAAACCTACGTTCTTACATAGTATGCAAGGTCAATCACCTTTACATATGTTAGTGCAGGGAACAACAACTGAAAGAAACACTATCCCTCACACATCTAGCCAACAAGAGCAAGAAAACTTATCACAAAAAGATGTTATGTGCCTTCTAAAAGCAATAACTGAAACCAGTGCAGAGCTGAGAGTAGACTTAAGTAATAAGCTAACTGAAACTAATACAAGGTTAAACAAAACTAGTACTGATTTAAATAAACTACAAGAAACTAGTCAAGAAACTAATAATAATCTAACTAATATAAAAACTGATCTAGCTAAGCAGATATAAAATTGTAGAAAAGAAGGCAAAGCTGAAAGTAGGAGGTTAGAAATCAAAATAGAACAATCTTCTAAAGCACTTCAAAATGATACAGACTTAAAAGTAAATAAAGGTTGCAATCGCATAGAACAGAAATTGTCAAGTCATATTGATAAAAACATAACTTAAATGGAACTGAAACTTACTAATACTAAACAGGGTATTTGTAACAAGTTAGATAAACAGGGTGAAGAATTAAAAACGATGGTGGAAAATACAAATTCAGATTTTGTGCAAATACAAATAGATTCAGGGTGAAGAATTAAAAACGATGGTGGAAAATACAAATTCAGATTTTGTGCAAATACAAATAGATTCAACAGGGAAAATAAGTAAAATGCATGAAATGGTAAAAACAAATGCAGATGCAATTAAAGATGCAAACACAGGGCAAGGACAAGGAATGTCAATGATAGACAAAATTAATGATAAAGTACAGAAGAGTAGCAAAGAAATAGACAAACTTAGAAATAGTTTTGAAACTTTAAGTACCAGTGTACCAAAAGTAAATGCAAATCAAATGCATGATGATAATGATGATGATGATAATAATATAAGTGCTGAAAGAAGTGCATATCCTTTAACTAATAATACAAGAGACACTACAAGGAAGCGTAACTGAGCAGTTCGGTACGGGTTCAGGTGTGACATAAACATATATTGCGGTGAGAATAATATAAAGTTTACTTGTTACAAAGTGCAAATAACAATAATCTCGCAGCTCTACAGTAGGATACATCAGTAAAGTGTTATTTAATCGTGTGAAGGATTAATAAACAAAGTACAATGCTAATAACGTAGCCGAGGTATACATATATAACATTTAAATAAACATTAAAATACAAATCGCGGGATGAAGGCCACCGGAAACTTTGTACCGTAGGCGGGGCTGCATCTACTGCACGTTTGGCTCTCCAACAGTGGGGCGAACACTCCTAGAAACAATCTCCCGCAAATTGGCATCCATTACGTGCGTGGTCTAAAACGGCTGCAAATTGGTGCCTAAACGTGGTGCAATTGCTACAACAATTAAACCCCTTCAACTTTTATTTTCTTGCGCGTAACGTTGTAATAAAACACATGCGAAGCACAATCTTATTCTTGCAGTTCCTCACTAGCTGTCGAACACAGGACTCTTCTGTTCTATAGAACGCTGAAACTCACAGATCACCACAGTACTTCACACCACAACAAAACTTGCTCATCAATCATTATCGCTAACACGCTCGCCGATATATAGTCCCAGGAGCTTCGAGAAGGTTCACGGTAGGCGGTTGAAGAAACATCCAGAAACATCTCGTTATGTCAATAAAACTTCTGGAATTTACGACGGGCAAGAGAGCCGTCCTTTTTAAGTGCCCATTCGGCCGGCACTGAAGGCTACCGCTATTCAAGCGAAAATCTTTGTCCACAGCTGCGTCACAACACACTGCGGCTTTCTCATTAGTAAAATTATAAAACTCTTAACATTAAGATACTATTAAGTAAAAGAAGCTTTTCTTCCATAATTACTTTGGTCTGCTGCCGGTAACTTCAGCAACTCACAATATACTCCCCTGTTAACTACACTATGTTAACGTAGAAGAAAGCTGTAATATACACGTAGAGGTAAAGTAAAAAAAGGAAAATCTGCTCAATCGTAAAAGAACTATGCCAAAATAATGTGTATTATTTATCTACAGAGAGAATTCCAGCTGTGGCCGATGTCATCGTACCTGAACCTACAATAACTTATCAAGAGGTACTTGGCTTTGGAGGGGCAATGACGGATGCTGCAGGATATAACATCGCTTCACTTTCATCGGAGACGCAGAAAAAGCTTCTAGGGTACTGAAATTGATGCTTTTATATGTTTTAGTTGTAACTAAACTATTTTCTGTGATTCTTCAGAAGAAACAAATGCATCCAAAACTTCAGGCCTAGGTGTTTATTAAGTAGAAGGTATGGTGACAAAGCCCTACATGTACTTTAACGCATTTTTGGAATGTTCAGTAATGGAAAAACATGTTTAAATACCTTTTCACCTTGTGTGTTCAAACATCTTTAGCCACTGATAGTGATAAGCATTCATTTGTTAGCATTATGTTGCAAAGACATGTTCTAAGTAGTGCACGATGATGCTTTCAGCCACAATTTTTACTTTCTATACTCAAAAAGTTTGATATGGAGATTTCATTGGAAATATAAGTTTTCAGGTTCCGTAAATCCAAAAAAAGGATTTTTAGAAAAAGGTTCATGTGTGCGTGTGCGTATCCGTGTGTCTGTCTGTGATCAGAATAATTCAAAACGAAAAGTCTCATTAATACCAAGAGAAAACTGTTATTTAAGCACAGCTTCTTCCAATAGATCAAGCTGGTCGCAGTGGCTAAGTATGCCCTCCGATAAACACATCCTACAGCTTCTTCTAAGGATATTGCACAACTATTATTGAGAAAATTCACCCATATAATACTCTTTACTTGAAAATATTTTCATTATTCTTGATCTTCTCAAAATCCCCTTACTTTTTATCATTAAAATGTGCAAGATATTTCTATTAAAAACAAAATGTGTATCTTGAATTTTCTGCGAATAGTCTGTGAGGTCCTGATCATTTTAAATGAGTTTTGCTTAACTTCGAATAACTTGTGAACTGTACGCAATAGACATAAACTTAGTAAACAAAAAACGTAGATCCTGTTAAAACACACAATGTAGAATACCTTTTTGTGTTATTTACTACTGCCGAAATATTTCTTGTTACTGCTTTGATCTATCAGAAACCTTACATAGGTACTGATGAGTGCACGCTCACGAGGAATTTACCAACTCGGGAGAACTCTCTGAAAGTCAAAATCGGGCCAAGATCCTATCTTAACACAAGCTTTATTTGAACAATTAATCTCAAATGGGTAACATACAATAAAACATACTGAACAAGGTACCATCTTAAACACTACCATAACATTCGCTCGAGGAGCTAAATCTCTGAAGCTGAATAACTCTAAAGCATCAATGAGTGGATGTTGCCCTAACAGAGTTGTACAAATATCACAAAATATTATTTTGTGCCCTGTAAGTTGAAGCACTATTGAAATTTCAAACTGAGTTTTATTTATAGACACTGTATAACTGCTATGGTCCTTAGCGTCTGATTATGTTTTGGGCGTGAAAGACCAGAAATTTTGCTCAGACACTTCTTTATCAGGCTTGAGGTTCCTTTACGTGCCGTGCCCTACGACACGGGACCACCGGCTTTACTTCCCTTCCCTTCAGAAGGAAGTCATGCTAAGGATTTTTAAACCCTAAAAAACACATCGCCTTCCGCCGGTGTTGAACACGCGACCTCAGACCAAGGCACTTTATCTGAGACTATTACGATTATAGTAAAAGTTAAAAGGTAAAGCATTTAAAGCAATATACTGCAAAATACTATAAACCTAATCAACCCTGCAGCATGAAAACCGTGGATGAGATTGTTAAGCATATATTGTGAATTGAATCAATGTCACAAAATACCTTAATCTCTAAATCTGAAATTTCATATAAACTTTCTGCGTCAAAAGATGAAGAAATTCACTGCAAAAAGCTGTAAAGTTAGTTAACCCTGCAGCATGAAAATGATTGTCTACGTACGGTTTATACTGAATCAATGCACAAAATACTTTAATATGAAATGGCATAAGCTTACTGCTCCAAAAGCTCAAGAAATTTACTGCAGAGCACTGTGAAAGCAATTAACATTGCAGCATAGAACTGTGCCTAAAGCTGTTAACACACGGAGTAAATTGAGTCAACACCACAAAATACTTTAATCTGCAAATTTGAAATGACATAAACTTGTTGCCTCAAAAGGTCAAGCAATTTACTGCAAAATACTGCAGAGCTAATTAACACTGAAGCATGAAAACTCTGACTAAACTATTCTGCATATGTTGTACGTTGAATCAATGCCACAAAATGCTTTAATCTGAAAATCTGAAACGTCCTATAAACCTGCTGCCTCAAAACATCAATCAATATACTGCAAATCACTTAAAGCTAATTAACCCTGCAGCATAAAAAGGTGACTAGGTCTATCAAGCACATATTGTAAATTGAACCAATGCAAGAACATTTTTGCTTTCAAATATGAAATGACATATGAGCTTGCTACCCCTAAGGATTAAACAGTTCACTGCGAAGCACTGCAGAAGTAATTAACACTGGAGAATGGAAACTGTGACTAAACTGTTCTGGGTATATTGTACATTGAATCAATGCCACAAAATACGTTAATCCTCAAATATGAAATGACATATGAACTTGCTGCCTCAAAAAAATTAAGTAATTTATTGTAAAGCACTGCAGAGCAAATTAACCCTGGAAAATGAATGTTGTGGTTAAGACAGTCAAGCATATTTTATAAATTGAATCAATGCCACAAATTACCTTAATCTGCAAATATGAAATTACATCTAAACTTGCTGTCTCAAAAGATAAACCAATTTACTGTAAAGCATTGCAGAGCTAATTAACACTGGAGCATGAAAACGGTCTATAAACTATTAAACGTATATTGTAAATTGAATAAATACCACAAAGTACTTTAATCTGCAAATATGAAATGGCATATAAACTTGCCACCTCAAAGATCAAGCAATTTACTGCAAAGCTAATTAACACTGGAGCATGAAAACTGTGGTTAAACTATTAAGCATATGTTATAAATTGAATAAATGCCACAAAATACTTTAAACTGCAGATATGAAATAGTCTATAAGGCTTTTGCCTCAAAAGGTTAAAGCACCGCGAAGCCAATTTAACCCTGCAGCATGAAAACTGTGGCAAAATAAGATTAGATTATGAAATAAATCAAATCCACTAAATGCTAAAGGACTGAACCTGCCGGATATAAAATGGCACATAGAATTCTGCTAATAGATTAAACCGATAACCTATACCCTACTACTTTCCTTAGGCAAGACAGTTAACCCTGTGGCATAGGAAACTGTGGCTAAGCTGTTAAGCATGTATCGCAGCTCAAATGGAAGCCATGAATAAGGTGTAAGCAAAACCCTTTACTTGCTAAGAGCTAAAAGTGCATACCCCAATACCTGAAAAACTCAAGTTCGTCTTTTCACCAACATAGCCAACCCCACATATGGGATCACTATATGCTGCCAACAAAGTATAATTTGGCCCTAAAACAACAATAAAAGCACTCCGGGGAAGCCAAACGAAAAACCTCGAGCTTAAAACTACAATATAACGAAACAATTTAAAAGTAATAAAAACCAAACACTGGGCGATCAGTATAAAATAGCCTATTTTATAGAATAAAATTCAATTAGAGCAAGCCGGTATACTCGCCGTAAAAACAACAGCGACCACAAAAACCTCTGTCTTTACTCTACCATAGGAGCGACTGACACGCATGACAAGCTGGTAGGCGCATGATAGGCAGGCAACCTAATCCCGGAAAATTCAAGACCGACCGGTACAATATATGCATTTCTTTTAAGTGCTAAATCCATATTAGTTTTCTGTTTTCTTTATTACATACCTATAATAATGTGGAGGAAGTATTGTATTCCGCCCAAATATTCGATACGGAGGTTTCAATGGAAATACACGTCCCTAGGTCTACTGAATTAACAACAGCTTTGACAAAAGTCCCTGTGTATGTCCGTCTGTTTGCTCTTGTATCTGTGAACAGAATAACTCGAAGAAAAGTCGGTTGTACGCCAAACTTGATATTTAAGTTCAGCATATTCTAACGAAGGTTAAAAAAAATATCATCGCACGCCAAACTAAGCCTTATGGAAGTTGCTCATTAGTTTTGGTTTTCTCAAAAACGTGTATTTCAAATTTGATTATTATACCACACGTTTCAGATATTTGCATGATAATAGATGCCTAGATTTGAATTTTTTATGAATATCCTTGGAGTCCTCTTCATTCTGAATTCATTTTGCATAATTTTGATTAATAAAGCATCAGAATATGTATAAAACCTTACTACACATAAAATGTAGAACTCGTTACGTACATAATTTGTGAAATGCATTATTTTGTGGCATTAACAATGTTTCACTTTCTCTACTATTTTCCTGTAGTGAGTAGAGAATGTATTGCGTTCCACCAAAAATCCGGATCTAAACGGAAATACATGTTTTGAGACTCCCTAAATAAAAATAACATTTTTAGAAAAAGTTCCGCGCTCGTGTGCACGTGTGTATCTGCGCGTTTGTCTCTTCGTCTGTGACAGCATAGCTCAAAAAGGAAAGATCGTTTAAATATCAAACTCGGTATTTACGTTCAGCATCTTCCAAGGATTCGACACGAAGACTTTCTTGAAACTCATCCCAAGCTAAACTGTACATGCTCAGAAATGGCTCTAAAAACTTGATTAAACTACCATATGTTTAAAATATTAATACGTCAAAAAATGTATATACTGAGTTTTCTGAGAATAGCCCTTGAAGTCCTCTGCGTTCTGATACAGTTTGCATAATCGATAAACCGTAAGAGATAGACATGGTCTTGCTACACAAAAAAATGTAGATTTCCTTACAGCGCACAATTTGCCAATTTCAGTTAAACACTTCCGAAATATTTCATGCTATTGGTTTCAATTCTCAATATGTATGTATACTTTTCTCAAATGGGAAATAGTTACTCTCGTGGTAATGCAGATTTGACTATCGCTAACCGTAGTCCTCAGTTTCCGTTGCGCCTGCAAGAAGTAAAGGTTCTTTCAACAAGACTGTCCTATCTTTAATATGTGATAGCTGCCGTTATTATTCAGTTACAGCAGCAATTTTTTTCATGTGGTTACAGTTGTTATTGGCAAATAGCCGTGGAACGTTACAGCATTCAGCAACGCGTAGAAATTGTGAAAATGTATTATCAAAATGGATAATCTGTTCGCCAAACCTTCCGTGTATTGCGTGAAGTTTACGGTGTGCATAATCGTCCCTGCGAGAGAACGATTCGGCGTTTGATCGATAAATTTGAAAGAAGTGGTTCTGTCAGCGATCAAAGAAAGCCTGTACGTAATCGACGTAAGTACTCCAACGAAAACATAGGCGACGTTCTTGAGAGTGTACGCAGGAACGGAAACAAATCTATGGCTCGTCGAGCGCAAGAATTGGGGCTTTCGCCGTCCACAACTTGGCGCATTTTGCATCTGGACTTTAAGTTTCATGCTTACAAAATGGTGTTAACTCAAGAACTAAAGCCCAACGACCATAGGTTGCGCCGTGTATTCGCTGACTGGGCTATGGAGCAATTGGAAGCTCACCCGGATTTTTGTCGAAAAATCATCTTCAGCAACGAAGCCCACTTTTGGATGGATGGTTGTGTTAACAAACCAAATTTCCGCTATTGGAGCAATCACAATGCAATGCAGATTCAAGAACGACCACTTTATCCCCAAAAGGGTACTGTGTGGTGTGGATTTTGGTATGGTGGAATCATTCGTCCATATTTTTTCCAAGATGAAGATGGAGAAGCCCTAACTGTCAATGGAGATAGATACCGGGCTCTTATAAGAGTATTTTTTGGCCTCAATTAGATGGTATGGATCTCAGAAACATCTGTTTCCAGCAAGATGGTGCCAATATCATACTGCTCTCAAAACAATCGATCTTTTGAAGGAGGAGTTCAGAAGTTTTATCATTTTCCGTGGTGGTGATGTTAACTGGCCCCCGAGGTCATGTGATTTAACGCCGTTGGATTACTTCTTGTGGGGTTATGTTAAATCTCGAGTTTATTTCAACAAGGCCGAAACAGTAAATGATCTTACGAATAACATCACGGGTGTAATTCGTGAAGTTGGATCTAATTTACGTTCTTCGGTCATTGAAAATTGGGTCATCCGTATATGCGCAACCCAACGAAGTCGCGGCGGTCACTTAACCGATGTTCTCTTCCATACGTAATAACATTAGTTATGGTCAAAAATAAAATGTATCATTTATAGAACGGTTTTATTTAAGTTCAAAGATAGGACACACTTGTTGAAATACCCTATATATAATAGAACGATCTATATAAATCTTTATCTTGATTAACATGAAGTAGATAGAATAAGTTTTTGTAAGAATAGTTATTGAAGAATGGGCAGAGAAAGTCATGTGAATGTAACTTATCATATTTTCTTCTTGTGGTCATGCAAGGAACATGGAGTTTCAAAACAAAGGCCATAGCGACCTTGTTTTAAAAGGTATGAGTATAACTTCAGCCTACCGAAGGGGATGGATCAGGCACGACTATGCCCCGTATTCGAAAGGTTTCGGTTTGATCACGGCGACCGCCCACTCAGACCCATGGGCTATTTTGGGAATTTTCCCGGGTCGTCAGGTGCATGCTGAAATGTTTTCTTACAGCCCCCGAATTTCCTATCCCTCCATTTCGTTCGATCAACCATTTCATTCACACTTCATCCTGTTGGTCTCCTTAAGAGTCAGAAGTGTCGGCAATGGTATTTTGGTGCAGCGTGGCAGAGGAAAAGGATGCATTGTGTGAATTCTCTGTCCTATCGGCTTTCGGCTGTATCCCGGTGTATTCGAAACCCCTTGAGGGTTGTTGGACTCCCTCGGTGCGGAACGGGGTTCCCGGTCTGCCTGTTCGGCTGCCGGGATGTCTATATCTGGGAAATTAAGGGCCCTGTGATTTCTGTTACCGTCGCTCCTGGATCCGGCCGCCCGGTGTCTCCTGTCACTGCATCCTTCCTCCCGGGGACGCCCCCTCGTGGGGCGTAGGCACAATATCTATTCTGGATCAGTGCCGAGGCCCCTCAACAGAACATAACACACGACCACTTCAGCCTACTGTATCCTTCTTGTACCTAAAGGGAAATGTGTTTAAAAAAACATTTTCCAAAGTAGATAGATAGTGAAGTAAAAGAATAGCGTTTGTAGGAGTAGTTTGTAGAAAAGTGGGCAGAGATGTCATGTGAACGTAACACAATACTTTCTTTACTTTCTCAACGGTGTACCTAGTAGATATAGGAAGCAGTTGGAAATGCACGCACATAAGAATAGTAATATTGGCTCGGGTAAGGAGGAGTCTTGATGGTGTAGTTCTAAAGTAGGCGGAGCTTAATTGGTAAAAGTGTACGCAATCTAAGTCACACTCTTTTCGTGCTTACATTCGTCACTCTGGGTACTTGTGACGACTCGTGTGTTATTTTAAGCTCCGAATGATGCGCTTATGCGAGTACATTTAGCGGATATTGCGAGGAATTTTACCGGTAAGCATTTTACCGCCTTACGGCAACTTACGCTTCTAGTTTCTTTATTGCGGAAACGGTTATTTCAGACTATAAAATTGATACTGCAGAAGTTATCAGATATAATAACTTTATTGTTATAGTTTTGAGCGCTACGAGTTATAATCAGCTTCATTCTTATCTTTGTAGCGGCAAACGGTTGTTGGGCGACATTTGTAGCGGAAAATCGTTGGTCAGTAGCCTCTGGAAAGCGTCGTTCCTCTGGTTGATGCTATCTGCTACAGTGTTCTTCCTCGGCTATGGATGCTCGTCGGCTGCTGTATTTCGCATTCCTAATCTTTCCCTATATAGATAATTCTTGTTCTCACGGTTATCGTGGGTGAGACAAATTAAAAACATACTACATTTCCCTTAATAAATGTTGTTTATAAAAAAATTAAATATTTATCAGCGGTTAGCTTTTCCCATTATACCAATCCCACCATTTGAATAAATCAGGAGCCTAAACTAACTGCACATGTGTTCCCACCCATATGCACACACGTGCATCTGTCGTCAAGAACGTAGCACTTCGTGTCGACGAAATTCTATAAGAGAGCGAAAATCTGGGGCTATGTTCGCCTTTATATACCTGAGCGTAGTGACGCTCACCTCTGCGTTTCAAAATGTAACGACGTTTCTAATTGGTCCTCAGACCGCGTAACATCAACATGTATGAAAATGTTCTACTCCAAATTCTTGCGCTTACGCGACACCATGACGGATTTGGAAGCGGATTCAATATCTCCGTCTCTTTCTTTTCTCTATCTGTCTCTTTCTATTTCTCCTTACCGTTACCGGCCCCCTGCTCATTAGCTTGGTGAAAGGTGGGCTCTACTTGGAATTATCTTTTACCTGGAATTTTGTTAGCTCGCCCGTTTCTTACAATCTGATTTGTAAAATTCTTTGTTGTTGAATATTTTAACACCTTTCTTGGTGAATTTAATTATTACTATTTACAATTCTTATACATGTATGCTATATCCCCTTTCACCTTCAAACTTCGGCAACTCGCTTCAATAGCAAAAGTATAGATCGCATTAAATTTCTCGGTCAGTTTAAACTGGTGTTACCCTTTCATATCTGCCCACGCATACCCTGGGAGAAAGATCGAATAGCAAACCACAGTAGCAGCCGGCAGTAGATTAAACAGCATATATTGAAGTATGAGGGCTGTCCCAGAAGTACCCAACTTGACATATAAATAGCGGTTGTCGTTTCAAAAACATGACTATGGTAGAAAGTACCACCCTTATAAAGCTGAAGTTTCAAGTTTGACGATGCTACATTGTTTAGTAATTATTTGACAGCCAATAATAGTGAACTCTCTCAGTGAATTTGTATACATGGGTAAAACTTGTCATCGTTATGTTACAATACATTCATTTAATAGGTCTTAGTCCAACTAATATTAAAGCTGGGGTATATTCTACTCTGGGGGAGTCTGCGACTTAGTTTACAGCAGTAAAATATTGGGTTGTAGAGTTTAAGCGAGGCTGTACTAGCTGCCAAGACGAACATCGCAGTGGTCGACCAAATGAGGGGACCAACCAGAAATTGTGAAGAAAATCCACAAAATGGTATTGGATGAGCGTCGACTGCAAGTGCGCGAGCTAGCAAATCGTAGGCATTTCAGAAAGTGCTGTACATCGCATAGTAACTGAAAGTTTAGTCATTAGAAGGCTAAGCGCAAGATGGGGTGCCGCGTTTACTCACAACGGAACAAAAGCAGCATCGTGAGGATGTTTAAGTCCAGTGTTTGGCGATGTTTCGCTGCAATAAAGCCGCGTTTTTGCGTCGATTCGTAACCATGGAAGAAACATGGGTCCATCACTTCACACCTGAGACGAAGGAACAGTCGAACCATGGATTAAAAGGGCAGAATCGGTTCCAAAGAATGCTCCATCTGCAGGCTTTTGGGATGTGAAATAATTTTAATTGATTAGCTTCAAACAGGAAAAGCAATCAATGGCGAGTATTATGCAAACTTATTGCAGCGTTTGAATGATGAAATCAAGCAAAAATAGCCACATTTAGTGAAACAGAAACTCTGTTTCATCAAGACAATACACTAGTTCATACATCCATTATCGCCATGGCCAAAATCAATGAGTTAAAAGTTCCAATTTGAGGCAGTATTTTTAACACTTAAATGATTTCGGTCTAATTATATAATATAAAATATAATAATAACCCGCCTTAAAGCAATACGTGTATAAAGCAGCATATAAAATGTATAACATTCATTGTATTATTATGTACGTGTTCAATAATGTTATGGGAATGTATTACGTAATTTAATAATGTAGGAGCTGTGAGAATATAGGTCAAAAGTTGCTAACAATGAAGTAACCTTGAGGCAATAATGAATTGGAAAGTTTAATAATGCTACCAGTTATTCTTGGAAACAATAATGTAATATTTTTTAAACAGTTCATAAAATAGCCAATCAACAACCAGCAAAAGCTTAAGTTAAATAAAAATGTTCTATTGGAGTAGAATTAGTCAATCAGAAACTGAAATAGAGCCAATTGTACAAATTCAGAAGTCAGTTGCTTGTAGACAGCGTTCTTAACTGGACGCGAAACGCGTCCTCGAGAAGTTTAATACGTATCCAGTGTGAGACGAAAATTCATTACGGAGAGAAAGTTTACGAGTTGAAAAGTGCAAGTAATTAATAAATAATCTCACAGCTCTCTATATCAGTGAAGTGTTATTTAATCGTGTGAAGGATAAATAAATGGAGTGAAGTCAAAATTTTAGCCGTGTCACACCCTGTTAGGATAAACAAGTTTCTACAAATTAATACTGATGCAGCCGAGGCAAACAGAAATATATATAATATTTAAAGAAACATTCAAATTACAAAGCTATTTTTTTAAAAATTGGGGCGAAGGCCACCGGAAACTTTCTACCATGCGTGGGGCAGTTACTTTAAGTTTTTGGTTCCCCAACAGTAGAACAATAATAAAACTCCACCTAAAATTAAGCTGAAATAAAACTTCTTCAAATTGTTTCCTCATGCATCCTTTCCGCCGACATAGGCCCCTCTGATTCTTTTCTATTTCCAAAGTTGAAGAAATGGCTTGGCGGTAAACGATTTGCCAACAATGAAGAGGTGGAGTTTGGTTATTTTGCAGAACTCGACGGTTCTCACTATAAACAGGGTATCGAAACTATTGAACATCGCTGGGAAAAGTGTTTCGAGCTGAAAGGAGACTATGTAGAGAAATAAAAATATTTTTTCACAAAATTTTGTGTTTTCTTTGTTAGGTCGGTACTTCTGGGACTGCCATTGTAAAAGGTATCGCTTCAAAAAGTGACGACCATCGCCCGGCTGCAGAATGTATATATTCTCATGTTTCACATGATCTGATTTACAAACATATTCACAATAAATAATGTTGCGACATTAAAATGAAAATATATTGCGAGATTTAATTTTAGGACCCGTATTGAGATAAAATAGCATGACTAGCATACACAAGTGTCTTAAAGGAAAAGTTCAAAGTTCCTTTGTTAAAGACAATGAATTTAAAAAATTCTTATTTCTCGCACTTGAAGTTGTTTGGTTATACTGAATTTTTTGTTGTGGTTATAAATAGTAATAATCGTCACAACAATGCTATTGTTATACTATATTTATAGATAATGTTATAGATTCAATACCATAGTTTCAATTTTGGAAATTATCTTACAAATATTAGTTAATGGCTTAGACATTAAGCGATCCCCGTTGAACATTTTACGTAAACTGAAATATAAATGTTTATTTCAGGCAGTACTTCGGAGAGGATGGTATCGATTACACCTTTTTACGCATCCCAATAGGTGGTTCTGATTTTTCTACACACAACTATACTTATCTTGATGTACAAGATGAATCCCTGCAGAATTTTAATCTGACAAATGATGATTTTGCCTATAAGGTATGGTATATTTAGAAAAGTAGTAATATTTACTCCATGACACTTTTATATTTAAAGCTGTTAATGAAATAAGTTATTTTTCTTGTAAATGATAGTGATTTTTGGTTAAAGCACACTGATCTCTTGCATCAACATTTCTCTGATTGATGTTGTGAAAACTTGTTGTGCACGAGTGTCCAATAAAAGTATAAAACGTTAAAATGAGAAATAGAGGAACACGTCTTGAATTTTTGCTAGTCATGTTTGCCTGACAATTAAATATATTATTCTAAAATAACAAATCCTTTACATGAAGTGTAATTTGAATTCACTCATGGATGAAAATAGTCACTTTTGGTTGTCCCGACCAGCGTTGACGTAGGCTGTCCAAATCTACCAGTAGCATTACTATCGGAGCAGTCTCTGGATGTGGTAGACCACATCGTTAATCCTTCTCACCACAAGATGAAGCTCTTACTAGGGTTAATGATGATTAAGGAAACGCCCTTTGTTCCGGGTAAGTGATAAAACCATATCAGGCCAACTTGCTGGAAACCTTGACTGTTTGCTTGCCGGTGGCAATGGGTCTTCATGTGGTCGCTCGTCACCTGGATGTGCTGATCGGTGTCTGAGGGTTTAGGAGTTGTATGAACATTTTCTTTCAGCACAGTGGCAACATCCTGGCGACAGAGTCTATGTAAGTGTGTTTCCGGTCCAAAATCTGTTACTCCATCATTGGCCCCCCCAAGTCGCAACATCAAAACCACCTCGCTTCTTGCAGACAAAATCGCATCCTCCTCCACGACCGCCCTGCAGATCCCCGAATATTCGTCGGAATTCCGGAACGCAAACTCGTTTCGCCCGAGTCACAGACCTCCCTGCCGACGCCGACCACCTCCTGGTGGATGCTCATGACATTCAACCCCAGTATCACATCCTTAGCCACCCTCCGCTCCAGGATCAACTCCAGGAGGGTCTCCTTCTCCACAGACAAGGTGTCGCCCGATGACGTAACTCGCTATTAGGCGTACCTGGTTTTCTTGACGGAAAACCCTTCATCATATCGAGAGTTAAGAAGGTTACGGCTGCTCCTGTGTCCACTAGTACACTCTCGACTTCCCTGGCTCCCAGCCGTCCACAACGAGGCTGTCATCTGTTCTTCCGGTGACGATACACAGGGTCACTCGACACGCTGGTCCTTATTCGTTTCTAGCCATCTCGTCGCTGCGGTTTAAACATTCCTTCACCCGACGTCCCGGCTGGTCGCACCCGCAAGACGCACCATTTGGAAGTCTTCTTCCCCGTCCCTGAGGTTCATCTTCTATCCCTATCGTAGTGGATACTTTTGTCCCCGAAGTGATGGTAGCTGCCACCCTGCCACCTTCTATCCTCAGCACTGAAGTTAGCCCCTCATGGATGGTGGTGTTCTCGCCGAGCATCAAGCGCTGTTGTACCTCAGCGTCGCGCATCGCATCTACAAAAGAGTAAGAGGCTTCTTGAGGCGCATAGCCGGACGTAAGGTTCACCAAAGCCTTGATCACCAATGTTAGGGCGAGCTCCTGCAGCATTTCCCGTGGTGGTTATAACCTCCATTTAAGGGTGCTGAGGTTAGCTGCGGCCAAGCGATGGTTCCCGAAGTGGTTTTAAAATTACAGTACTAAAAATTCATAACAATAACGGATATCTCGGATATGGCTAATGCTACAAAAAGTCACTTGAAATAAATTCTGTGTTTTGAGGGGAAACATTAGTTTGTGTGTAGTGCATTTTTCTCTATTTTTTATCCTTTACCAATTATACAAAATTACATAAAATTCATTTCTAGTGAAGGGTATTCCCAAGCTGTTCCAGAAATTTAAGATATGCATTTGATTTGTAAACTAAATATCTTAAATATACGGCATAATCGTTAGGTTTTTAGAAAATTAAAAATATCTGAAAAACACTCCAGGTACGGGTAATTTAGCGGGATTTTCATTTCGTGTCACTTTTCTCGCTGAACCTTAGTGCGAGACGTAAAATTGAACTGCATATAATATTCCGCCTGATTGACACTTTGTTGAGGTATTGTTGGTACATTCAGGGGTCGAATTTGACCCAGATAGTTCTCTTTGGTTATTGTTTACAAATCCAGGTTTCTGAGTTTCCCAACAACTCCTATACCTATGTCCTACTCCTCGTTTATTCCCATTTCTTTGATTCTCTAGATATTTGCTACAGAAGCTCACATGGTTTATTTTGACACTCCTGTTTGGTTGCCTGCCTACGTAATTTCTCATGTTCCTGCCCCCGAAACTTTTCTCATTCTAGGGAATTGTTTGGTTATATATGTTCCCCAATGTTCCTAGTTCTTTCAACATTGTTATTCGTGATAGAATTTGAGTACATGGGATGCTGTGCCCCTCTCCTTTGGAAAGAACGTCTTTCCAGATTTCTAGGCGTGTTGTTTTTTATTTAGGATTAAACATTTTCTTTTAAAGTTTTTAGTAAGTAAATTGAAAATAAGTTCAAAAATTAAAAATAATTTTGGAATTAAACTTGCTTAAAAATGAAATTATATTTATTCTACAAAAAGTGATAAATCAATAATTTTATTAAAATTATATTAAAAATTTGCACCTAAATGTTGAAATAAAAGTAAAACTAGATCCCTTATTAGTTTTTTGGTATATTTTGGTGCGTACAACGGTGCTGTGTTAGGTTGTGTATGTCACCCTTTTTCTTTGTGTTATTTGGTTTTCCGTTTTGTACCTCGAATGAAGTTAACAGTTGAATGACCTCCAAGAAATCTAAGTTTTGCTACTACTAATCCTCTCCTTACTGTGTCAGGGAAATTTCTCATTATATTGGATATTAATTCGGTCTCCGATATACTAGACTAGCAATTTTTCCTTGTTTGCTATTTTCCTGAAGCCGCCTATTAACGATAGTCCTTTGGAAGTGTCGTACTTCCCAGTCACTAGTTCTACTCGGTCTGATTCTGTATAGCTGGCCCCCAGTATCTCTATAAGAATAGGTGTAATTCATGCCCTACCAGAGTTAATCTCGACCATTCTAAAGCTTCGTTTCTTAGGCTTATTTTTACTATCACTATCTTTAGCTCGTTGGAAATTCTCTTTAGCCTAAAGTGCTCCTCAATTTATTTAATGATTAGCTTGTGATCGTGTCCCATCTCCTCATCGAAAATCGGCAATGTAACCTCGTGTTAGTGTGTTTGTGTAGCAGGTGCTGTGAACGGCTGGTGCCAGGAATACGTTGGTTTACATTTCTGAACCTAGCACTTTCAAAATTGATATCATCATAAGCATCAAAATTCGCATTATTCATTTCAGAAACATGTTTCTGCGCTAGCAATCCATTCACAAACTTTGTAAATCAATTATATTTTCCTTTCTTTCTGAAGACTTTCACTTGTTGACTCAATTTCATTTACTATTTAATTTTTACTTTCTCTACTACGTATAGTAAGTAGGGGAAGTATTGTATTCCACCCAGAAATTCGATACCGAGATTTCACCGGAAATAAATGTTTTGAGACCCCCTAAATCCAAAAAAAGTATTTTTGGAAACATGTCCGTGTGTGTGTGTGTCAGCATAACACAGAAACGAACAGTCGGATAAACACCAAACTTGGTATTTAGGTTCAGTATCTTCCAGAGATGCGACAAGAAGGTTTTCAGGAAAATACCCCCACCCCAGATTACACTTTACATGGAATATTTTTCGAAAATTTTAATTTTCTCAAAAATGGCTCTAACGATTTTGATTAAAATATCATACGTTTAAGATATTTTCATGACAAATAAAATGTATATCTTGAATTTCCTGGGAATGTCTCCAAAAGTATTCTTCATTGTGAACGACTTTTGCATAACCGATAAACCATAAGAGATAGACAAGCTTTTACTACACAAAAAATGTAGATCGCGTTAAAATACACAATTTGTCATATAAATTTTTTGTTGAGTGAACCATTTTCGAGATATTGCTTGTTATTCCCTTAAAATTTTCAATACTTATTTTCTCAAATGGGAATTCCTTATTCATTTTTACTTTCTCTACTACGTATAGTAAGTAGGGGAAGTATTGCATTCCACCCAAAAATTCAATACCGAGATTTCGCCGGATATATATGTTTTGAGATCCACTGAATCCAAAAAAAGCATTTTTGGAAACATGTCCGTGTGTGTGTCTGTGTGTGTGTGTGTCTGTGTGTGTGTGTGTGTGTCTGTGAACAGCATAACTCAAAAACGAACAGTCGGATAAACACCAAGCTTGGTATTTAGCTTCAGTATCTTCCAGAGATGCGACACGAAGGTTTTCAAGAAAATCCCCCCACCCCAGACTACCCTTTACATGGAAGATTTTTCGAAAATTTTAATTTTCTCAAAAATGGCTCTAACGATTTTGATGAAAATATCATATGTTTAAGATAATGTCATGAGAAATGAAATGTATATCTCGAATTTTCTGGGAATGTCTCCAAAAGTATTCTTCATTGTGAACGACTTTTGCATAACTGGTAAACCGTAAGAGATAGACAGAATTTTACTACACAAAAAATGTAGATCGCGTTACAGTACACAATTTATGTCATATACATTTTTGTTGTTGAGTGAACCGTTTTCGAGATATTGCTTGTTATTCCCTTAAATTTTCCAATACTTATACTTTTTCTCAAATTCGTTACTCATTTTTTTATGTCCTGGACATGCAAAGAGAATGGAATGCGCCACATAGCAACCAGCGTTAAAATATTTGACTATCGCTTAAAAGGTATCATATTCCCCTTGCATCTACAAGAAAATTACCAATAAGATTGACATCTCGATTAACATGAAGCATATGGAGAATAGGCGTTTGTAAAAATAGATTGTACAAGAGTAGAGAAAGTCATGTGAGTGTAACACATCAGATTTTTTTGTCTTGGATATGCAAAGAGTATTAATCTGTGGCAAAGGGAATGGTGCTGCACCTAGCAACCAGCTATTAAGAGATATGTATGTGCTTAAAGGCTACTGTATTTCTATATTGCCCTTGTAAATATATATTCCCCTTACATCTACAAGAAACTTAGCAATAAAATAGACTCTGCAAATGTTTATCTCGATTAATATGAAGTAGATGGAGAATAAGCGTTTGTAAAAATAGTTTGTATAAGAGTAGAGCAAGTCATGTGAGTGTAACACATCGGATTTTTTTTCTGTATGTCGCTTTGTTTTTCTTCTACAATTTGGTGTTGGATTGAATTACATTTGCAACATCTTTCAGTTCTGAAAGAAATACTTTTTTGACACTTTCCTCATCTACATTCTCTTTCCTTACGTTTCTAACTCCTGTTACAAATTTTTTTTACTTCCTCCCACTGCTTTGTTTCTGAATTCTGGTGATACAATTTTAAATTCTCTACTTCCTCAGCTAATTCTACTCTTGCTTTACTAATTTAATTTTCTTTACTGCTCTTATATTCTCTCATCTATTTCTACATTTTCCTATCTCATTTTCTGGCATTTATAATTTTAATCATTCATTTTCCTCCTAGATCCCCTGTTTTGCTTCCTAGCATGCTTTGTTTCTATGAGGTTTTTATTTATTGCCTACATATTTATTTTACATTCTCTTCTACCCTCTTCTATTTTTTGCCTAAGTCTTGTTTCTGCTCTGCTATGAATTTGTATATATAGGGTAGTTAAATTATATTCGAACCTACTCGAAGCCTCTCTCTACTGCGCGAGACAGCCGACAGTCGCCCGGGAAATTACGCCGGCAGAGGCGGACTAAATCATTACCTTATAATAGATGCTGGAAATGTTGACCTTCTGCTCTCAAACAGGTAGCATATCTCGTGTAAATATTCTCGCTCACTCTCCAAAGCTCAGCAGCAGGAACTCTTGTCATTTCTTGCACAATGTTTTCTTTAAGTTCCTGTAGTGTGCGAGGATTGAAACGATACACTTTGTCTTTTAAAGAACTCCATAAATAAAAATCACAACCCTTTAGGTCAGGAAAACAAGGGGGCCACAAATCAACACTAATTATTCTGTCATCAAACACCTCTCTTATTGCATGTAATGATTCGGCAGCCGTATGTGCTGTTGCAGAATCTTGCTGGAACAAACCATGCGATTTCTCTTCTTTCAAGCGATTGCAAAATGGCCTCATAATTAACCTCTGATTCGCTATGCATTTATTGTTTCATCAAAGAATATGGGCCCTATTATTCTTCTAGCAATTACCGCATACATCACTCCAATTCTCTGATCATAATGAGGTTTTCATCACAAAAATTTCTACTGCTGAACTTCGGAGAGTGAGCGAGAATATTTACACGAGTTATGCTGCCTGTTTGATAGCAGAAGGTCAACATTTCCAGCATCTATTATAAGATAAGGATTTTAGTCTGGCTCTGCAGCGACATTTCCCCGGTAACTGCCGGCTGTCTCGCGCAGTAGAGAGAACCCGCGAGTGGGTTCGAATATAATTTAACTACCCTATATATATATATATATGTATGTAGTAGAAAGAGAGTAAGCAGAAGTGGCTAGGGGAAAATTATCTTATATATATATATATATATATATATATATATATATATATATACTTTCCTTACACCTACAGCTTCCTCTGTCTATTTTTGATTTGTCTACTTTATTTCCTCTTAAAAGCACGAACAAAATTAATTAAATTTGATCTCCTACTTCTTGCTGTCTTTTTTACTTTCTCTACTACGTATAGTAAGTAGGGGAAGTATTGCATTCCACCCAAAAATTCGATACCGAGATTTCAGCGGAAATACATGTTTTGAGACCTCCTGAATCCAAAAAAAGCATTTTTGGAAACATGTCCGTGTGTGTGTCTGTGTGTGTGTGTGTGTCTGTGTGTCTGTGAACAGCATAACTCAAAAACGAACAGTCGGATAAGCACCAAACTTGGTATTTAGGTTCAGTATCTTCCAGAGATGCGACACGAAGGTTTTCAAGAAAATCCCCCCACCCCAGACTACCCTTTACATGGAAGATTTTTCGAAAATTTTAATTTTCTCAAAAATGGCTCTATCATATGTTTAAAATAATTTCATGAGAAATGAAATGTATATCTCGAATTTTCTGGGAATGTCTCCAAAAGTATTCTTCATTGTGAACGACTTTTGCATAACTCGTAAACCATAAGAGATAGACAAAATTTTACTACACAAAAAATGTAGATCGCGTTAAAATACACAACTTATGTCATATACATTTCTTTTGTTGAGTGAACCGTTTTCGAGATATTGCTTGTTATTTCCTTAAATTTTACAATACTTATACTTTTTCTCACATTCGTTATTCATTTTTTTTATGTCCTGGACATGCAAAGAGAATGGAATGCGCCACATAGCAACCAGCGTTAAAATATTTGACTATCGCTTAAAAGCTACCATATTTCCCTTGCATCTACAAGAAAATTACCAATAAGATTGACATCTCGATATCTCGATTAACATGAACCATATGGAGAATAAGCGTTTGTAAAATTAGATTGTACAAGAGTAGAGAAAGTCATGTGAGTGTAACACATCAGATTTTTCACTTATCACCGGTCCTCTCGCTGTCGTCTTTCTGCACTTGCATAGCACTGGAGTCTGGCGTCCCGACTTACTAGGTTTGCGTTCTCCTGTCGTTGCGGTGCACCGCAATTCCAACGCCGTGTAGGCGTCTGCTTCTCGGATTAATGTGGAGGAATTTTATTTCCATTATTCTCGGCGCGTGTTTTCCCCTTTATCCGGCTCCTTAGGTGGGTGCCAAATGGAGCGGTTTTATTTGGTTAACAGCTTCTGACTGTATACCTTAGTTCTAGAATACTCGTACTTCTGCAATGCATTACTTCCGGTGTGCGTCTACCGTTTCTGGTCGAATCTTAAACTGCGTAATGGATTCTGAAATGCCTGTGCTATGAGATATCTGTTTTCTTTTCTCAGGTCGCGGTACGGGAAAGGAAATTTTAAATAAGAGTTGGTGCTCCGAAATCTTTAAGAGTTTATTCTTATTTTTCGGAATGACACAAAAATAATCACTTTTTACACATCAATTACCCATTTCGTCATTTCACCAGTTTTAAAATGCTTTTCACCGCACATAACCCTCCTAAACTCGTATGCATAAGTTGCTATCTAAGGTCGGGAACTGAACTCGCCCGGAGGTGCCTGTAGAACAGAGATGCGAACAGTAGATGTCTTCCATATCCATTGCAGCTGTATACATAGTCTTTCTGGCATTGTCATAGTAACTTATTTAATACATGTTGTGGAGGATCTCTCTAGGTGGATTTTTAACAAATAAAATTTTTCCATAGTTATGGTTTATATTAACGTTGGGTATGGATTCCACAAATACTTAACTTTTTTCTTTTAATTTGATATTTCTGAGGTTTTTAACTATCCAAAGTGTACAAAAATTTCTCTCAATAAATGTAATGCTTACAATTTTCTATCTCAATTATTATTTTAACACAAATTATAAACTTATCCATAACCTCCATATACTTCACAACAATCACTGCAACTTGAAATATTCCCTTTCCATCTTTGCTTTACAATTTTCTTACGTGTTAAATTATATAACTCCTTAACATATGTCTCAACCTAAATACCTTTTCGGAAACTTAGATTTGGGCTGTGCTGTTTAAAGGCACACACACATCACACACACAAGGGCCCTTTTCTAAAACTGTTTTTTGGGGTTGAGGGACTCAAAATGTGTATTCCACATTTGGTGAAATACTCTACTTCTTTTGTTTACAGTACCTATCTTCATAGTAGAGAAAGTAAGAACGGGCAGCAAGAATATGCCGATCAATTGATGCAATTTACGTTTTAAGCAACATTGTTTGTTTTATTTTGTAATGCTTGTCATTACTAGGCTTGACAAACTTGGTGCTAACTTCTTAAGCACAGCCATATCACCCTGTTAGAGATGAGGGACATGAGGTGTATAGCAATGATGTGAAAGGTATAAAGGGACCTAACGTAACGAGGCAATAGTCACCATAGAAACTGTCCTAGTCAATGGCAAATTCCCATGATATGTACCTCCGGCAACAGAAAACAGGACTAGCAGAATGACAGCCAGACAGGTATCAGCGCGTTCTCATAAGTTTTAGGACTGAAACAATTGATCTTATTCAAATGTATGCCAAAACTGCAATTATTTACAGTTTCCGTACATCAAGATGGCACAGCAAATGAGCCGATCTCCCATCAAACTCTTTGCTTCGGCATGGTCTCCTCCAGAATGGATGAAAGAGCAACGAAATGCCACCCTTGGCTATACTCGTCTGAAGAGGCAGTATTACCAGCTCTGGGCGGATTATTACATAAAGTAAGTCTACCGTAGTTTCTTCCGTTGGTTTACTTTAAGGCATGCGCCTCTTTACAGGCGAAATTTTTATTGCTTACTTTGGTTGACAATTAATTTATTTTGTATTTTTAAAGGGTGATGCACAAGGTCACATTATTTTAAATTAAATTACTTGTACAACTTGGTTTCTTTAAATTAAAAGACAGTATGATTTATTACGAAACATTGGACTGAAAAAGCATGAAAATAACTGCTTTCTTTCTCTTTTTCTTTCCCTGAGTAGGCTTCTGCCGAGTGTTTTCACAAATATTATTTACGGGAAGAGAGACACCCATCTCTCCAACTTCTTTGCCTTTAACTGACCAACACCGCATCGTTGCCACAGCAGACTAGGACCTTGTATACTGGATTTAATGCTACACGGGGTGTCACTTCGTCTACAGTAGCATTTAAACAAGAAGCAAATTGCGACAGTTCACTCATAGCAGGGAAGTGGGAGAATAACATTGCCGAGTTGTATTAGAAAGCTAGTAAGCAGTATGAAGGCACGTGGTACGATATTGTATAATATGTCATCAAAGGGCAAGGCATTTAATGGCGTATAATTCGGTAAAAAATGCAAAACAAAAAATGCATTAATGACCTACAAATTACAAAAAATAACCAGGAAAGGAAGAACAAAATTAAAATATAACCAAAAAATAAGGAATTGGCAGTAAAAATGCCATTTATTATTGTATATTAAGCACTCACTTGGTTACTAAGTTACATAAAGTATAACGTCAAAATATTAAAAGAAAATTATAAAAACAACTTAAAACTGTTACAATACATTTTATTGTAGAAAATCCATTTCAGTGCACTTTTATAACAATTTTGAATTGCAGTTAAGAATCATAAATTTGCTGAGATTCTCAAACAAAAAAGACTGTCTATTGTCTGCTAGTACTGACTTATACATGAAGAAGCTTCTCTACTTCAACGGAAACAATTGGAGCAAACTGAAAGCAAGCAATATCTCCTGGATTGAACTCAGTCAGCAAGAGAAACATGTTCACCAGACAAGGCTCTGCCAATTGAACACAATGTTTTATGCCCCGTGTTCTTGTCTGTACACTACTTTATTTTCATTAACACTGCATCACCCACTTTACCACATGCACGGCTCAAATTATTCACTACTTTGTCCATTACCGCTCATTTGTATACAACTTCTCCACACTAAACCGGTAATGTCTTATTGTGGTAGAAGATGGTGTAAACGCACAACCTTGTCGCTTCAAAATGTGAAGTTCCTGATAGACTCTGGGGCTCATATTTCAGTTATTTCACCAACAAAAAATCAAAGGTGCAATCCATTTGTAGGAATGTATTTGCTGCGAATGGAACTAGTATTGAAAATACGGTGAAAAGTTAATCAGCCGTATGCATAAAATGTGGTACTATGTTTTGTTTTCCCTATAGAAGAATCTCAAAGGAATAGCATATAGCTCGTTCCGTATGCATAAATAGCAATCTAATGGTAAGAAGTTTTTATCTCCATGTCACAGTTTTACCTTTCGATAACAAGCGAATATCCTATAATCCGGCGCTTCCGTTTCTATTTGGCCATTTTCGTCATGCCCATTTTAAGGCGGCAAACACAAGCAATTGGAAAATCTGTTATCAACTTAACTTTGTATACAAAACATCTAAAATGTCTGAGGAATAAAAGAAACGAGGAGAATAAATATGTTAGTAGATTTTCTGAAGAAATAACCAGTGCTATTAAATAGATCACAAAGCCCTGCAGTGAGAAATAAAGGTTCAGCGGGGCAACAATTAAAGACGATGATCTTTCTAATAAAATAATCACTTAACAAGTGCACATTCTGTTTATCGAATCGATATAATTGCTTAAAGTCAGAATCTCTAGGCTATTTGAGTTCTTAAAACCTCTTTCTAACCCAAACTTAATGAAAAGCAGCCGTTTTACTTCATTACACCCAATTGTTGGAGCAGACTTTTTAGCTGAATTTGGATTGTTAGTGGACATACAAAGCAAACGTGTTTTGGATGATGTAACTAGGTTGTCTTATCTAGGTTCCGTCACAACCATCACTTTCCAAATTATCTTACATACTTCAGAAATTTCAGAACCCCTTCCTGAGCACAAGAGCCAAGAAATACATTTCTGTCATACCGTCAATCCCAATGGACCTTGAGTTATCACCAAGGTAGACGATTAGCTCCTGATAAACTGGCACAAGGAAAAACGGAGTCCAGAAAATAATCGAAATGGGAATTTGAAGAGCGTCAAAAAGTTGTTGGCCCAGTCCACTTAATTTAGTCTCCAAGAAAGATGGTTGATGGCGATGATTTGGTGATTATTACCCTGCACTCAATCGTATAAGAATTCCGGAGAAGTATCCTCCGCCGCACGTTTTAGATTTAAATTCTCAACGTGATGGCAAGACTTTGTAAAATCGATCTGGTCATAGCATTTTATCGCATTCCTGTTCACCCTGATGACATTCCTAAAATAGTGATAACGCCATTTTGTATATTTGAATTTGTATTAATGCCTTTTGGTCTTAAAACGCAGGTTCATCATTTCAATTATACATCCTTTGTTTTGCAAGGTATTCCTTAATTTCTGCTTTTTAGACGAAATCCGTGGTTCCTCAAAGTCTAAGAAAGAGCATATTCCTCACTATCTTCTTTTATAACGTCTCCGTCTATATGGCTTATGCTTTAATCTCTCAAAGTGCGAATATGAACTTCCAGAAGTTTCTTTCCTTAGATATCGTATTAATAGGTCGTATTTTCGTCTGCCTGAGCAAGTGCAGACAATTCTTTACTGTTAAACTTCCAGAAACACGAAACAACTTCAACGACTTTTGGGAATTGTTAATTTTTATAGACGAAGGCTTCCACATTTGACAACTAATCAACAAATCATTTATTATATTTCTCCTCTACCCAAGCAGAAAGACAAAAGTTGATTGGACAATTGCTACAAGAGAAGCATTTCCTCGTGCGAAATATGTATTAGCTAACGCGATACTTCCAGCGCCCCCTTCCAACGGCCTTTCACTAGTACTTTTCGTAGACGTATCCGATTTTGCCATTGATGCTTCACTTCAGCATATCTAAGACAATAAACCTGAACGTTTAGGTTTTGTTTATCAAAGAGACTGAGTAAAATACAGCAAAGATATAGCACGTATAATCGTGAACTCCTGACAGCCTATGAATCAGTGAAATACTTCGAGCATATGTTGGAAGGAAGATCGTTCTCGATTTATACTGATCATAAACATCTCACGTGCGCATTTTAACAACGATCTGAAAAGGCTTCATCTCGCTAGCTACGTCACATAGACTATTTTGGACAGTAATTTGCAAACGACCTTCGATATTTACCAGGAAAAACGAACGCTACTGCCGATGACGCTTACGTATTTCGAAAATATCAGTTCCTTAAGTTGTATTAGTAACCGCTATTGCAAAATATTAAACGAATTGTCAAGAAGGGAGGAATCTCCGAACTTCGAAGACTTCATTTACACTTCATGCTATGATACTCCATGATCGTCTAGAAATATTATGAGATGCATCCAACAACAAATTGCGACTTTTCATACCACAACCTTATCGAAAAATCCTGTTTGAGCCATTACATAACGTGTCTTATCCAGGAATCGCCAGCTCCATTAAACTAGTGCAAGAAAGATACTCTAGACATTCACTAAAACGTTACCTTACTTTATGGGCAAATATATGCATTCCCTGTCAACGCTGAAAGATATAGCGTCACACCTCCTGCGTTATCGGAATTATTCGCCGGTGACTAAAAATTGTATACCTTAAAGTTAACATCGTAGGATCCTTAGCATTATCCATCGATATCTATTGACAATTATCGATTGTGTTTCTCTATGGACAGAAGCAACCCGCATTAGTAATATAAGTGAAGATACTATTTACTCCACCCTCCTTCAGACACGGGTAGTCCGATTTGGAAGCACTAGGTACAGCACCAAAGATACGGCAAAACAATTCGACCGCGAACTTTTCTCTCATCTGATTCAATGCTCGACATTCAATACATCCAAGCAACTTCATAACATCCAGCCGGGAATCATGCTACTGAAAGATTGCATTGTCTTAAATTCGCCCTCATTGTACAGCTCACTGCAGACTGGGTTCCCTAACTACCCATTATTCTACTTGGTCTTTATACAACAATCATCCAGCAAAACTGAACCTATCACTTTAATAACAGATTTACTCGATAGTACTACATTTTTCACAAACATTCCATTGCTGCTTATTAGACTATAAAGCCACACTAAATTTACTCATTTAACACCATCTCAAGCATCACAGCAAAAAGTTCTATCTTTGTCCATCCAGATATGATGACAGCTTCCCATGTATTCATTCTAACACACAGTTAGGATGCACTTCAGTCAATAGTTGCACGATCATATCTGGCTGAACAATTCTTCATAGTGAAAGTACCCTGTGGCAAAGATTCAATTTTTGTCAATCGACTTAAACCGGAATTTTTCTTATTACCGGACATGGAAAAGGGTTACAATTTACCATTAAGCTGCATAGGGGTCACACCTGATGGTAAGCTACAAGGACCTTTACATGAGTATCTCCAACTACCATTAGAGGACAGGCAGCAAGGCTCTTCAAACGGCAAAAACCAGCCATTGTCTGTTGACCAGAACTAGGACAAATATCCGTTGGCTTACAATATGTGCATGCAGCGACTTTGTATCGACAGTGCGGCGAGGAAAGTGGGGTCCCACAGATAACCTGAAACTGTAAATAGTAGCGTCAGGGGTAGAACAGGACATAAACACAAATCTCCCAGAGAGCAGCTCTACCATATCATTAACGCAAGCAAACTACTAACCGTCAACTGTGCATTACTGGGTCCGTGTGTTCATTGTGACGTCATGTGTACTACGTAAGGCAGTAGTTATGTTGATTCCTTGCTCAGTGATTGTCCTAACTCTACTGATGGCAATATACCAACCCAATACCTATTCAAAGAACTTATACCAACAAAGGCTACCCGTTCTGGACGTAAAGTCAAATTGTCTGAGAGGTACACTTACTGACAGGGCGTTATCACTGGATGGGAAAAATTTGGCTGTGCCTCGCATATTGTTTCCACAACCTTGCCACTCTCATCTGTGGTGATGTATTTATTTTCTGTAGCTTTGTGTGTAAACAGTTTTTCCATCTACGCAAGAGACATTGTGGAAGGGCTATGTTAGGATTGCTACTACCGTTTTATTACAGTGTGTTTTACCCAGTAACAAATTCTTCCATATTTTTTGTTGTTTATATATATATATATATTTCAAATAAAGAGGAATTTATTGTAAATGGAACATAAACACTGAGTTGATTTAAAGTACCAAAATTGCTACAAGCATCTGCGTATTTCTAAAACCTTATTGTGTTATAACTGTCTATTATGACCAGAACAAGTCGAATGAGATCTATCAGATCTCCAAAAAACACACAGTATGACGCCTGCAAGATTGTAACGCGCGCACATTGTTATTTGAGGCCATTTATGAATCACAAGAGAGCTCGCTGTTATCTCTGTTGATAGTGCCGACACAATCATCCATCAGTTAATTCTGGCGGATATAATTAACGTAAACATTGTTTGAGAGCAGACCTTCATTTGTTTTGTTTTTTCTATCTATATGCTTTTTGATCAATTGTTTGAACCTTGTGAGCGACTACCAAATAAATAAACATTTAAGCTACTCTTAAGCCTTGAGTAATTTAACTTTACATAATCGTCACACAAATAGCTATATCGCTGACCCCTAAGTTCGAAATCGGAGAAAATGAACAACGGAAACGAAAACAAGAAGCCTAATAAGGAATTCGAGCACGCGATTGCGGTAAAAATTCCGCCCGTTTGTGGAGGAAGTACATAAAGATTTAGTTCCTTCAAACTGAAGCACAGTTTGCTACTGTAGGAGTTAAGAAAGAATCATCAAAATTCAATCATGTTGTAGGCTCTATGGAGGCCGATGTCGCCTAAATGATTTCAGAATTATTAACAGGACCTCTAAGTCCTGTCACATTGTCGGTTTCTTAGAATCGCTTTATTCATGAATTTGAAACCTCAGAGCGCAGAAAGGTTACCAAGGTGTTAACGGAGTTAGAGCTAAGTGATGGGAACCTACACAACTTCTCGGGGAAATGCGAACATTAGCGGGCATCCAAATAAAGACGACTAGCTGCTATTGCAGACAAGATAGCTGATTCTGCATCCCCAGGATCAATTGCTTGTGCCCAAAGCAGCTTACCAGCACTTTCCAAACAAAGCGATCAAACACCTAATCGAAACGATCGTATTTCTCACTTGGAAACGCAAATCGCGCTACTAGCAGTCGCCATCAGCGATTTAACAATAAGATCTCGTTTCAGGATCAAAGGTTTGTGCCCAATACGCTTACCAGCAGCATCAAACCAAAGCGATCATGCACGTAATCAAAACAACGGTCGCATTTCGCACCTGGAAGCGCAAATCCCTCAAATAACGGTCGCCATCAGCGAACTAACCACAATATCTCTTTTCACGAGGTAGCTCTCACCACCCTTGAGGAAATTCTCGTCGTTCTCGCGATATATCTCTTCTCACGCGACTCTCTCTCTCTCTCTCTGTCTCTGTCTTGAGAGATAGTGTAATTAACGTTTCCACTCTAATGGACCCTTATGTTGGTACCATTTTAAATACAACCTTAGAGCAAAGAAATGCGAAAGTCGATTCTAAATTCGCCAATCCATGCACAAACTTAGAAAATTCGTCAAATTAGAAAATTCCACACTTAATGCGGCATGTGAGGGTGATCTTATTTCCCCTTATTCATTTTAAATGATGGATCGAGTGAGTTAGATATCTCATCGACACAGGTGCCGATATATCTGTAATTTGCCACTCAAATATAGATTATCAACAATTATCCGATCCGAGACTCTACTCAGCAAATGGGGCATGCATTAAAACAGACGAAAAGTGTCTTTAAGACTTGACCTGGGTTTACACCGAAACCTTCTATGGAACTTCATAGCTGCTGATGTACAGAGATATTAATCGCAGCGGAGTTTTTCCATCATTGCAACCTTTTAATTGACCTGAAGAGCAGATGACCAAATTATTCAACACTATTAGCAACATCTGACACTTTTGTTAAGGTATGTGGGATAGAATCAGCGAATGTGTTGCCTCCTGGCCAAAAACACGCCAATACGTGTATTATCAAGGAGTTCCAAAGTTACATGATGAGAATGTTCATTTTTCTATTCCCCACAACAGCAACAACAGCACCACCACATGGCTACTAAAGGCCATCCATTAAGCGAAGGCAGGACAAATTTTGAGCATAAAATGCCAAATGTTAGTAGCTAATCGTCGTCCGTGGTATAGCAGTTAACATGCTATCCTCTAGTTACCGAAGTCGCGGCTTCAAACCCGGCGGAGGACGAGGGAGTTTCTTCGGGTGTAAAAATCCTTACAATAGCTTTCTTCGAAAGTAAAGCCGGTGATCCAGTATTGTTAATTCACGGCACGTAAAAGAACCTGAAGCCTGATAAAGAGGCCACTTGGCGGAATTTCCGTTCTTTCACGCCCAATATAGAACGGGATGCCAAAGACCACAGCAGTTAAAAGAGCTTCCATAAATAAAACTCAATTTTTCAGTATATAATCAACATGGAAATATGTCAATCCTACAAAAGCTGTTGGGCAAGCTCACTTCATTTAGTTCTAAAGAAATATGGTTCCGATCACCCTGCGGAGACTATCGTTCTCTCAACATCACCAAACATCACCAGCTACCCAATATTCAGTATGAAAAATTTCAACAGCCAATTAGTTAACAGACTTTTTCTAAAATGTATTTGATAATAGCATACCTCATACTCTGGTACATCCACATGATTTATCTAAGACAGCTACCATTGCTCTATTTATTAGATTATTCCAATTTGTTGTTTCATTTTGGCTTAGGAACTGCAGGTTAGTCTTTCAACGTTTTCCGTATCACGTGATCTATATTCTTTTACTGTTACACGGACTATATCCTCGTAGATTCAGAAAATCAAGATAACAAAACGTAACTTTCTCTTCCGAAATCTGAATGAATATCATATAAACATAAACTTGAACAATGTATATTTGATACAACAGAGGTACCATTCCTGGGTTATTTCTCCCCAATGATGGTATAAAACGTTTCCCAGTAAGAATGCAAACGGTCCGTGACTATTCGTTACCTACAACTGCTCAGAACCTGCGCCATTTTCTAGAGCTTATCAATTTTTATCGGAGAACACTTCTTGCTTCTGCTAGCAAGAAAATTGTTTTTTTTAGTATTTATTACACGGAACCAAGAAGAATGACAAGACAAACATCAGTTGGACTGAGATTGGGAAGTCTTGATATGCATTCTGATCGATGTAACTCTATTAGCTCATACATCCTCAAACACGCCCTTAGTTTTAATGGTCGTTGCCTTGGGCTTCACAATTGGTGCATGACTTCACCAGATTAAAGATGATATTCTGCAGCCATTAGCATTTTGCATTTTTCTCGAGGAAGTTCAAGATGCGCAAAGAAATTATTCAACTTACGACCGAGAACTCCTCGATATCTATGCTGCCGTAAAACGTTTCAATTCGTATAAGAAGAACGAAATTTTACGATTTACACTGATAATAAGCCATTGATCTTCATATTCAAGCAGCGCAGCATTTAAACAAAATTTCATCACTATAGATTCAACATATCAATCTCGCCATGGACATCCGCTACACATGCGGCAGAGACAACATTGCAATGGATGAATGCTCAAAACTTTCTTCCATTTACTATGGAAGAAATCGTCAATGGCAAACAATATGATAAAGAACTCTTGAAACTCCACAAATCGTCCTCCCTCGTGTTCCGGAAAGTAGCATTACCAAATTGCATATAAAACTTACGCAATGCATAGCAAGAGAAGTTTCGACCATATATACCTAAAAATGCCCACAACAGCCTTTAATTCCATTCATAACCTTTCTCATCCTGGTGTGAAAAGTTCAGTTATGTAATCGGGAAACGACTCATTTGGCAATCAAGAAAGACATCGGAAACTGAGCATCAGCGTCCATACTATGCCAGAGAAGCACAGCTTCACAGCGCACTAACAGTGAAGTTGGAAAATATCCACCAGTAAGGAAAGATTCAGTAACAGTAACGTTAATTTAGTAGGACCGCAACCACAGTCACGACGACACCGATATCTTCTCAGAATCATAGTTCACTTTTCACGAAGGACAGAGGCAACTCCAATTAGTGCAGACATCACACCTGAAGCAGTTTTATTGGCAATATTATCGACATGGACATCTCGATAATGGTGTACCGTAAATCATCGCCACAGATCATGGAAAGCAAAGTTGCAAATGGAAAGATTGAATGCTAGCTCCGTTAACTTAAAACAGCAATAAAAACGCATCTTTCTAAAGACTGTGTTTCAAAACTTTTAGTGCTGTTAGGTGTACAATCGCATATCATTTCAAAATAGAAACCATAGATTTAGAAATGACCTACGCCACACATATCAGACTACCTGCAGATTTATTCAAAGAACAGAAAGCGGTCAAATACATTCCCTCCTTTATATTCAAGCTGAGAAATCATATGAGGAAATTAAAACGTGCTCCAATGGAACACCACGCCAGCAAGAAAATTTTTATTCAACCAGCACTAAAGACCAGCAAATTTGTCTTCATGCGGTGCCTATAGCAAACAGCTACACCTAACATGTGATGGACCATAAGCAGTTTTTTCTGGCAGTAATAAACATTTTTAAGCATTAAGACCTACAGCAAAACATACAATTAGTATCGATAGACAAACCCGCCTACATGCCGCAGTCACGCCACCAATAAACGCCACAAAGCCTGAAAAACGAAGATAAACTAGTGAGTACAGTGAACCTCAACTACAACGGACTTGGGCGACACGTCACATTTCCCAGAAGGTATTTAGACGTTGCCGCTGTGGAGGGAGTATATGGAGGATGTAATTAATATAAACATTCTTTGAGAGGACTCTCCTTTGTTTTGTTTTTATACCGATGTATTCTTTGATCAATTTTTGAGCCTGCAACTAAGTAAATAAACATTTAAGTCACTCCTAAGCCTAGAGTAATTTAACACTACATCATAATTATCACGCAAACAGCAGAGTATTCAACGAACTGTATCCACTGGGTTGCTCAAAGCCCAATGGAAAACCATAAAGAGCAAAGAAGGGCCATCTGCACAAAATTCATTGCTTGTTATAAGGCTAGTGTTGACGATTTTGTTTTAAATCAATTTTTGTCACAGGCGACGAAACATGGATGCAGTAACAAAACGGCAATCCATTAGTGGCACCATGCAACGTCTTTTCGGCAAACGTTCAGTCAGTAAAGTCATGACCACAGTGTTCTGGGACACTGAATTGCTTATTCGGATGGACGTACTTCCTCATGGTCAAACTATCAACTGTAAAGCTCATCGTGCGACTCTTAGGAAATGAAAGGAACAATTTCTCTGTTAGTCGCCACAAAAATGTGAATGAACTTTTCCTTCTCCATGAAAACGCGAAGTCAGTCTTCGCACCCTAGAAGAAATCACACAAATTTAGGTGGACTGCTTTTATTGATGCGCCCTACAACTCAGATCTTGTACCTTCTGAATTAAATCTCTTTGGACCATTGAAGAAATGTCTCCGAGATAAAGCACCACATTAATGACGAGGACAGTTTTGATGCAGAAAGTAATTGACTGGGTCACAGACCATTGAAGGCATACAGGCTTTCCCATTAAGGTGGCGTAAGGCTATAGAATTACACGAAGATTGTGGTGAAAGTAGCGGCTTGTAGCCAAAGAATTCGAAAACAATATGGCGTATGTAAACTCAATTAAACTTACTGGTTTGCGATTTTTATAACCAATTGCTTTCTACTTGAATGTTTCTAGGCTCTGGAATTCATTGCCTCATATCAGGGGCTGTGAAACTTTAAAATAGTAAATTGAACTTGAGTTGGGCTATGGCATTGAACACTTCCGCTATTTCCTACATAATCAAAGCACTGATGATAGTGTCCGATTGGATTCATTTTTCAAGCAATTGTGCACCATTGGTTTGGCTTCCTCATATATCAAATACGTCCGAAATATATCGGTGTTTATCAAATTTATTTCCAAAAGGAATAAATTCTAATTTATTGCTCTAAACTTTTTGACTTTCAAAATACATTTGTGTACGTTGTACATTTAGTTAAAATAATTGTTAATTTAGAGAACATTGTCATTTTAATTGTGCAGACAGTTTTATACATATATTTTCAAGATATGCACGTCTATTAATTTAGCTTCTGCACATTTTGAATTAACTTAAATTTATTTTACTTCTAATATTTGTGTTACTTCAGTTTTATGTTACTTTGGATATAATTTATCTGCATCATCATTATATTCTATGTTGAGTGGAGGAGAAAGCCATATGATAATTACATAAATAACTTCCAAAGAATTAGCTTGGGTATGCTGGAGCAAAAAGAATGAAATAAAAAATTTTATATGCCCTTTCAGATTCTTTGGTGAATATAAGAAGCAAGGAGTGGAGTTTTGGGGTCTTACAGCTCAAAACGAACCTTTCCATGGTAGAGATGTCTACTTCGGCTTCAACAGTGTAGGCTGGGATTCTTTTGAAATGCGTGATTGGATTGCAAACTATTTAGGTCCCACATTGGAGCGCAATGGATACGGACATCTGAAGCTTATCATGTTGGATGATCTGCGAATTTTTCTGCCAGAATGGCCAGATGCTGTAAGTAATGACATCTTTTATACAAATATTGTATACAATGGACTGTTACGCTTCTTGTATTCATCTTGGAGAGAATAAATTTGCTTATAATTAAATCGCTCGGGTATATTCCACAGTGTCCATGTAGATCAAAGTATATTTCTTAGGTTACACTAAAAGCTTGATATGTAATGTGGAATACCTTTTAGACATATTTTAAAAATGTTGGGCAGTCTGAAAGAGATTTCGGCTGCTTAAGGATTGTTTAATCTTCACCTCTGACACTCTTCTTATGCATTACTAAATGTAGGTGTATAAATATGCACAACACATCCTTCTTATGTTTGTATGAAGCTATTTGTGTGCCCAAAAGGTTTTGGTAAACATACATCATTAAGCAAATAAAAATTCTTAAAATCATCACTACTGATAAACTGGATAAGCTTACTCGGAGAAAGTTTGTGTTTAATTATAATATATAAGTGTTTGACACATGCTCTTGTGACTTCTGAAGAGAGATGTGGAAAATAAGCTTAAATGCTGAATGCAGAAACCATGCTAGGTTTGTTGTGCATAATTTGTAATAAAACGATGAAATGAGCAATGCGATTAGGTGGATCATTTATTGCACTGTAAACAAGTATAAAATGTTTTCCTGATGTCTTACGAGGGTATTGAAGGAGAACTATAAATGAAATAGCGAAATTACTGACTTCCGTATAAACGTTCACAGATGAAATTTAATGCGTCTCTTTAAGCTGCTAAGGCCTGAAAATTTCTAGTTCTTTTTTTCCTTTCCCTTTTTCAAGTTTAAAGAAGTCATGTTATTTGATAACATATGAGCCTTCTGAAGTTGAAATGCTTTGCTGCAGGTGATGGAGAACGAAAAGGCAAGGAAGTACATCTCTGGTATCGGAGTACACTGGTACGATGATTTCAAGGAGATTCCTAAAAGAGATCCAGATCTTACTCTTAGCGTGACACATAATATGTTCCCAGATAAGTTCTTGCTTTACACGGAATCTTCTAACAGTAAGTACTGGCATAATACCGATAAATATTCGACATAACATTGCAGGTGTACACTGGTGACTAAGTGGCGTAGAAAACTAAACACTCGTGTTTGGATACGTGTCACTATACAGGGTGAATCACCTAAAAGTATTTCGGAAATGGAAAGTGATATTGATGTGCAGTTTTTACAGCATTGATTGATAGTTAATTAAGGGTTCGTACATGTAACCCATAAACAGGTTTTAATAATACTGAGAAAGTGTACTTTTTAGGCAAACAAACTTTTTAAATGGAACAATGCCTAGTTAAAATATACAGAATAAAGGTAGGGTAAATTAGAATGCCAATGTTCTCTGTTCTAGGATTCTGGTGCAAATAGTTTACGAGAAATGGTATTTTGAAAAGTTTCCAACCCGACAATTGTTCGTCCCCCTACTTAATTGCTAGGTATGATGTTATGTTTGTTTGCATTTTTTTTCTGTTCATTGATTGCACTGCGACCTTCTGGTCAGTTAGTTTGTGACAGTTCAAGCAGTAAGTCGTGAGTGGCAGATGGGGTTTACTAATGGAGAAAAAGCCGACATGCTCATGGTGTATGGAGAGTGTAGGGAGAATGCAGTTAGTTCCTGTACGGTGGATGTGGAAACGTATCCCAATAGAACAACCATCTCGTCAATTATTTATCAACCTCTTCAAGCAATTATGTGAAAGTGGTACTATAACGTCTAGAAAATGTAACAAACAAACAAGTGACTGGAGAAGAGGCAGAAATTAATGTTTTGGCTGCCGTTGCAATAGATCCGCAAATTAGTCCGCACAATCGCACGTGGAAGTGGCATAAGTCAGGCAAGTGTACTGCGCATCTCCATCGACATAGGTCCCATCCCTATCGTGTTAACTTTTGTACATGGACATTAAGACATGATACTCCAGATTCATGTATGTTGTTTATTTAGCGATGAGGGCAACATTTACTAATCATGGCCAGATAAACCGCAGAAACATGCACTATTGGTCTGTTGACAATCCCCGCTGGCTTCGTCAGGTGGAACGTCATTGTCCATGGAGTTTAAACCTGTAGTGTGGCATAGTGAACCATCAGCTTATAGGCCTTTTGTTCATAGAAGGAACTATGAACTCGCACAGGTATCCATCTGCCACAGATACTGGAAGACGTTCCTTTGCAGCCTAGGAGGAAGCCATGATGGATGTCCAGCCCATAGTGCACGAAGTACTACAGCTTGTCTTAACGGAGTGTTTCCAAATCGTTGGATTGGACGAAGGGGACCTGTACCTTGGCCGGCCCGTTCACCGGATCTGACCCCTTTAGACTTTTTTCTGTAAGGAAGGCTGAACGACGCGATCTACAAGGCTGTACCAACTACACCAGACGATATGAAACGACGTATTACTGCTGCCTGCTCAGAAATTTCCGCTGAAATGCTAGAAGGTGTGCAGCGGTCTTTCCATAGCGTACTGGAAGTGTGTATTGAAGTTGCTGGTGCTCATTTTGAACACAACCTTTGAAGGGCTATGTTCTCTTTAGTTGTAAGAATCCACAGAAGTATTGTAATTCCCTTTTGCTTTTCTTTAGTTTGTGTTACCACAGGTTGTACAAGTGTCGGTGCGTAAAAGTTTCAAAATAATATTTCTCGTAAACCACTTGCACTAGAATCTTGCAATAAACGCCACTGGCATTCTAATTTACCGTACCTTTATTCTGTTGAGGTAACTAGGCATTGTTACATTTAAAAACTTGTATGTTTGCTCAAAAATACACTTTCTTAGTATTATAAAAATCTGTTTATAGGCTGAATGTACGAGCCCTGACTACCAATCAATGCTGTGAAAATTGCACGTCAATAGCACTTTCCATTTCCGAAATATCTACGGTGCAGGGTTTAGATGATTCACTCTGCATACAATAAGTGTGTATATTTAGAAATTGATTTTGACATTCTCCGCTACGTGTAGTAAGTAGGGGAAGTATTGCATTCCACTAAATATTTCGATATGGGGATTTCACCGGAAATATGTTTTGGGACCCTCTGAATCAAAACAAAGTTTTTGGAAATATGTCCGTGTGCGTGTGTCTGTGTCTGTGTCTTTGTGTGACTGTGAACACGAAAACTCAAAAACAAAGAGTCGAATAAATGTCACTTAGCATTTAGGCTTAATATCCTCCAAAGATTTGACATCAAAATTTTCAACAAAATGGCCTCACCACAAACTACACTTTACATGGAATATTTTTCGAATTTTTTTAATTTCTAACGGTTTTGATTAAAATACTATATATGAAATATAGTTACATGACAAAGTGTATATCTTGAATTTTCGGGAAGTGCCTCTTCATTCGGAAGAAATTTTGTGTAATCTTGTATAACTGTTAAACGTTAAGCCATAGTCGAAAACGTACTACACAGAAAATGTAAAAACACAAATTATTTAGAATAAGTTTCTTGTGGCATAAGCCGTTTCTGAGATATCCGTTATTAAAGGTTCGAATTGTTCATTTCTTGGTCATTCTATATAAGTCTCTTCAACATTCAGGTGATTCTCAGGATGACACGGAATCAGTATGGAATTTTAAGGCCAGCATATTGCATCCAGTTCTTAAATCATCTCACTATCGCTGTTCCCTTTGTACCTATAACGAAATATGTAGTGTAGCTCTTTCTGCAAATGTTTATTTGGATTAAAATGCAGGAGATAGAAAAATAAGCTTGAGTAAGCGTAACTTTTATACCCACTAATAAAACATAAAGTGTAGGGAAAGTCATGTGAATGAAACACATCATATTGTTGCTTTCTCTACCACATACATAATAGGAAGAGAAGGTATTGCATTACATCCAAAAACTCGATACAGAATTATCACGGAAATACATGCTTTGAGGACCTCTGAATCCAAAGAAAGCATTTTGAGTAATGTGTGTGTATGTGGTCTGTCTGTGAGCACCATAATGCAAAAACCAAAAGTCAGAGAAATATCAAACTTGGTATTTGAGTTGAAAGATGCCACCTTCACCTTCCTAGGATGAGCCACGAGGATTTTCTAGCAAATGCTCCCATCTCAAATCACACTTTACATGGAGTATTTTGTTAACTTTTTTATATTCTCAAAAATACCCCCAGCGGTTTTGATACATTACCCTATGATAGAGATATTTACAGGACATATAAAATGTTCTGGGCATATCTTATGAAGTTGTTTTTATTCTAAGGGAAAATTGTATAATCTTGCATAACCTTTAAACATTCAGTGATGAGCAAAAGATTTAAAATACAGAATTTATTTCATATAACTTTCTTTTTGGTATAAGCCATTTTTTAGACATCCGTTATTAATGGGCGGCGCCGTGGCCGAGTGGTTAGACTGCTCGCCTCCCACCAAGGCGGCCCGGGTTCAGTCCCAGGGACCTGCATTTGGGATTTGTGGTGGACGAAACGGCGTCTGGGCGGGTTTTCTCCGGGTTCTCCGGTTTCCCCCGCCATTCATTCCACCAACTGCTCCATCATCACCTTTCCTTTCATCCATTTCACCAACATTTCGTCTCATCTACTTCCTTCCTGCCATACCAGACATCGGGCTGATCACCCATCCTGGATGATCCATGAGTGTCTGCTCCTCGAAGGGCCTCTGACCCCAGGCACCCGCTTGTAAGTCCTGGGGGGTGTAAGTCTTACATAAGAGGAGGGTAAACAGATAATTATTATTAATGGTTCAGACTGTTCGCGATGTGCTGGAATGAGTATCGAATTTTAATGCTAGTGTATAGCGTCCAGTTGTAAAACATTTGACTATCGTCCTTCCCTTGTGTCTATAACGAAATGTGTAATGCAGCTACTTCCGGAAACTTTATATGGATTGAAACAAACTTTCCTAAGAATAGTTTCTAAACCCAGTAATAAGAGAGAAAGTCCTGTGAATGTAACTCATCAAACTTTTAGATATATAATTATTTCTAGAAATAACAAATACGTAGAGACTGTGTTGATTCAAGTTGCTATTACAAAAAAAAAACATTGTTCTCAGAACATAATATATTGATAACTCCAGCATCAAATAAAACGAAATTTCTCAGGTAGGTAGACAAATGCAGTCTTAAATCTAAAACATGTCGGTTGTTATCCTAAATTAGCCGAGAGGGATGGCTCAGGCGGTAAGGCCTGTGGTCCGCATTCGGGAAGTCGTGGGTTCGATTCCCGCGGTCGACCTTCCTGACCTATGGGTTTTTTCGAGGTTTCCCCGGGTTGCTAGGCGAATGCTGGAGAGGTTGATTAAGTCCCCTGAATTTTCTGTTCTTCCATTCCATCTACATTCATATTTCACTTCACCTTTCACTTGATTGGTTTAACTGTCGGCGTTACATAGCCGGGAAAAGTATGCTATATGTAACCCTTCATCCCCGGAATAGGGGCGGTCTCCGGGTCCCGGCCTTCCAAGGGATGTACAAGTCCGCAGGGGGTAGGAGAGCTCGTTGCATCAGCTGCCATCCGGGGAGTTTTAATCTGTAAAATTTAGTGATAGGGACCCTGCCCTGTGCTCTGTCGTGCCTCCTAGTTCGACCGCCGTCTGTCTCCTCTCACCTCACCCTAATCCTAGACCTAAACTCAAATATAAGAAAGTCCAACGTTCCCTGCTGTTGAGTTCTTAAGAAATGATATTGCAGAATAAAACTTGCTATCCATAAGATGATCGGATACATCTTAAAGACTTATAATATGTAAATATAGATTTAATCTCATTTTCAGAATTTGTATAAAACAAATATTCTCATTCTGTAGAAAATATGAGCCCCTTTTATTTATGTTCTTCTGTAACCTGTATTTAATGCACGCTGTGCCTGGTATTAGGTTTTTAAGCTTAATACGGGTTCTAAATTTAAATACAAGAAAATATAAGAAGTCTGCTGTTGAGTCCTTAATAAATGCAGTTTCAGAATAAAATTGACCATCTATAAGATGGTCGGTTACACTTTAAAGACTTGTAGCAATTTCAAAATAGATTTAAGCTAATTTTCGTTTATAAAACAAATATTCTCTCTCTCTAGAAAATATGAGCCTATTTTTCATACGTTTGTAACCTTTTACAACTTTCTACATTGAAAAGACACTAATCAAGGTATTATACTAGCAACCATAACAAAAAGCACAAAATAACTAACCAGTTTAAAGTTCAAGAGGTACGGCTTTTTCAAATTCAATGTGTTACAAAGGAACTCCCTTTTTAATACACTCTGTGTATGGTATTCAATTGTTTATGCTTAATACAAGTTCTAAACTGACAATATTTTTGCATTTTAATTCCACAAAACTGTTTATTGTGAGTTTGTGATGGTTTGTAAATGAAATCATGTACAGGTGTGGAGCGTAGAATTTATTTTGATATAAAGGGAGCTCCAGCTGCAAGTGGCGTTAACGATATTACATAACTGCTTTGATAAAAAAGTTTCAAATTAATTAAACAGCTTCTATCCTAAGAATCGTAAAAACGATCAGGCAAACATTTCATATGACACAAAGGTTATTTTTCTATGATTTTAAAAATTGCTAAAAATAAGATGCTAAGCATTTTAAAAGTAACTGTTGCCCTCAGTTATACATCTTCGTAAACTGAAATGTCATTGTCTTCAAGATTTTCATAACAAGTAGCAGCTGTAATCTTTAAGGGAGCAAATCCTTCTTTTCAGTTCTTTCATTTTCTTCTTGTGAAATTGTGGGCTTGCTTATTGTCTATAAAAGTCACTGACGCTTCCGCCTTGGGTGCTATAGTTGTGCCTTGCTGATTATATGAGCATGAAGGGAAGCGTTGTACAATTGCAGCTGACTGTGTTTCACTCAAATTACAGTATTAGCCATCATGTCAACTAGGTTTATCCTTACAGGAAGGGGAAGAATGCTAGCTTGTAATTAACTAGATTTTTTATGCAAGAGAGAAAGTATTGCAAAATATTGACTTTGTTAAGAATGTTCATATTTGAATGTCTGAACAAAGTATTTACTGTAACAGGAGCAAGAATGTGAACTTTGCATTGTAATAATAAGAATATATTGGAAGAGCTGCTAACAAATTCTGTGCCTCATGCACTTCTGTAAAATAGCAAACACTTTAAAAACAATTTCTTCACATTAAGTTTTCATTGTGAGCCACTTAAACTGATCACCAAATATATTTAAATTCCAAGTTAACCAAAAAACTTATAACTGCACCATGCCGTCTATGCAAACCTTTAAAGGCAATTTTATTGCTATGTTGCACTTTTATGACCAAGCTTTACATCAGTCACTAATAATACTGTTTACAAAGGAACCAATTGGCCAGCATTTTAAAGAGCTTTAAAATAGACAAATACTTATTGCCTCTTGTTTGAAAGTTCTCTTCTCTTTCGAACACGAGTTGTGTTGAAAACTGGAGAACCATTGTCGTGCTGGTAACTTGCCCTAGTAGTGTAATATGAGTAGATGATGAACGCTCTAGGCCCTGCCTAGATGACGTGCATAGCAAGGAGAAGTGGTGCCAACGTCGTTGATGTATTGACGATAAATATCCGCTGTCAAAGGCTCCTACTGCGTCTTGCTGCTGGCAGGCTGAGGTTCAGCTGAGTGAGGTTGCTGCAAGCTCACCCTCAATAGGGTTTTACCGCTAGGTATTTATATCGGGATGGGTGTTTAAGGATGGTTTTTTTTTCTATTTTAGGATGCAATAAAATAAATAGGAGGAAACGTGTTGCTCCTCGATGGCTGTCTGTTAGCATGCAGCGGCGCTTCTGCTCCAGGCAGGAGTGGTTTTAAAATCTGCAATTTTATTGGCTGATGGGTTGAATTTTGTAGCCAATCTTCTCTTGGCTGAATTAAAATTTTCCGTCTGAGATCTTGACTTTTATACTTTCCAGGCAAAGGAGGGGAGATAGGTAGGCACGCTCACTCAGCACACGGTCTTCACCATGGAAGCTGGTTCGATATTCCGTGGCGGCCATAGAGTATAGCAGGCCGCTCACTCGTCAACAGACAGCGCGCTTAGTTCCTCTGCCGGCCGCTGTTATGCTCGCGCAACCGTGGCATTCCTTATAATGCCACGTCGTGTATTTTGAAATACTTTCTTTGTTAGTCATTTTCGGCTGTCATGGTTCTCTGGTAATGAGTTGTTATTGTGTGACTCTTAGTAAGATTACACTGCTCCCACTTTATATCTAAACTAATCAACATGTTATCTGAAAAATGTAAAGCTTAGTACAACTAAAGGTGGTTCTCTACCATTAAAATTATGATACTCTCTGTAAGATGTTCACGTATGTACGTAGCTTATTTATAATAGTTGAATATTAGGGTAACTAAAAGTGGAAGCTATCGCCTAGTAGATGGATAGCTAGGAGGTGTGCATCGGACCCTACTTCGGAAATATATCAAGGAAATCGCAGACTTGCATAAAGACACAATATGTATGCTTTACACAAATTACGCCGATCTTGGAGGAATTATTTTGAAGTGTCTACAACCTTTGCTAAAAGAAATCCATGCGTTGCATTCTTATATTTTGAATATTTGCAAAATTTTAAGAATAAATAAATATATATACATAATTAACAATTAAATAAACTCTAATTTAAAAATGACCATTTCCCACATAACTTGCATATAAAATGTTCAATCAGTTTCTTTTCCCTCCTTGCTGCATTTATCTCTCCTTTGATCTGTAAAAATGCCCTCAAAAGTATTAAGAGTAATGGAAATGTATAATTTATAATAATTTACTCACCAAACATGGTGTCGTTCACTAATTTATAATAGGTTGAAATAAATCGTCACATTCTCCTATCCGACTTTGACTGGTGTAAAGCTGTATGTCCTCTTCTTTAAAGGAAGAAACGGGCCCCAGCAGTCCCACGAGAGTCCAGGGAGAAATCTTTGTATGGCGAAAATTCCATCGTCGTGCCGCGACATACCAACCACCGTCGCCTGGTCCTACAACCCCGAAACAGATGGGGTGAAACGAAAGATAAAGGATGAAAGAAAATGAAAAGAATTGATGAGTATAGGAAATGGGGGACAAAAGTCATGGTGGAACGGTAACCACCCCAGCATTCATCTAGCAACCCGGGAAAACCACAAGAAACCCATGTTCAGAGTGGCCGGCCCACGGAAATTCATCCCGGGCCTTTCCGAATGCAACCCTCATACGCTACCGCAAACCATCTCGCTCGATCCTACTGTTTTAGTGTCGATAAACAATATAGGGGAACGTTATTCAAATGTTTTAATAATTTTTATAAGCAAGTATAAGCAACTACTTCTGCGAAGCACACATTTTATCCACATATTTATTTGTTAATCTGCTGCAAGCAATCAGCCTGTGCACAGAATGTCAGATATACCAGCATGCACTTTAGTTGTAGAATTCTTTTTAGTTGATAAATATAATGTATTTCAGTTTAATGTGGGTTGCATATTGAATATATGCACTTTATTTTCGAATTTAGTTCCGAATGCACCCAAAGGGACTAATGGAGTGAAGCTGGGAAATTGGGAAAACGCAGAAAGATATGCCACTAATATAATAGAGGTAAGTAAATTCGCACATTGCTAGCTTATATTAATTTATCTCATGAATCCATATATAGTGAATTGTTTTACAAATAAGATTTGGTTTTAAATCTCGTTCTGAAGTTAAAAAAAGATGCTTTCTTTATCGTTTTCCCCGCTATCCTATTCCAGTCTCCCCATCATGATCTAATTAAATGCTCGGAATGGCAGAGTTGGTTGTTTGTCTTCGTTCAAATGCTGTTTTGGCACGCGTTGGAACTAGTTTTTCTGATATTCTGATTACCTTCATTAAACCAATTTTATACCACTTATTTCTTACCATTTATTCTGGTATGATCCGTTGAAGTTATTCTCAAAATTGATCTCGCGAATAAACAAAAAATCCTTTATATCAAACCTCGGAACATTTATTCGTATTTCCAAGTCACACTACATGATGTCTAACACAACAGTAGAAGACCACGAATTTATCTCAGACTATGGCAACTGTGATTCATTTGGGAGCAAAACAGCAACAAAGATTATACCTTCTATGTATAATGATTAAAGCATAATTTCACAAAAACAATTTATATTTCACTTCAAGAAAAAGGTTTACGTTTTACTTTATAAAGTTATTATTCTGTTCTGCTAATCATTATTCGGTGATCATGTTTGTGAATAGACAACTACATTACAAAGTAAATGCTAACATAATTACACTTCCCATTTAATCTAGATTAAAGTGAATGTAAAGAAATTGAACTTTGTTATTTATTGTGCATTCTAATGAAAACAAAAATCACAGCAGGAGTTTTTCAGTTTTGGACTACCTTAGAATGACTTATGTACTTACACACAGTATTTATTTTACCAAAATGTAATTGAATGTCGACGTCTCGAGGGAGAGGTGCTAGTTCCCTTGCAAACATCTTTTAAGGGAAATCTTTAAAATAAATCAGCGAGCCAAAATAAGATAAGAATGTTTACAAAACATGAGAAACTTGTAGTACAACACAATGACTTTCTTTTTAGTTTCTTTCTCTGAATTAGTAAAACTACAGTGTGGACTAATAAACATTTTTCGCGACAAAATTATTGGAATTTTGTCTCAATCAAATTTCATTATACATGTTGGCTTAAAATTCGACTTAATTAAATTCCAGGACAAATCTAAATAACCTTGCTTCTACTATCTTTCAGCATGAGATCACTCAGCTTTTGTTCAAGGAGAGGAGGTTATTGGGGCTTGTCTGAGTTATATCCGAGTTGAATGTTCTGTGATTGTTTCCTAACAAGGTTGAAATAAACATTTAACAGGACATGAACCACTGGGTGACTGGATGGGTGGACTGGAACATGGCGCTGGATATGGAAGGAGGTCCGAACTGGGTATCTAGCTTCGTGGATTCTCCGATCATTGTGAACGCCAAGAGAGATGAATTTTACAAGCAACCCATGTTCTACGCCCTGGCTCATTTCTCCAAGTTCGTGCCTCCGGGATCCAGACGCATAGAGCTTCGACTGGTTACACGTGTTGTGGAAACTGTGGGCTTTCTCACGCCTGACAATACCATTGCGATTGTTGTCCTCAACAGGTAATGTTATTCAGAGCATGTTTGTCTAGTTCTTTCACAATAATTTTCCCTTTTAATGATTAAAGTGTATAATAAAACTAGTGCACAAGCCCGGGATTCTATTCAGTGAAATATTTTCACAGCAGCTTCTGTATTTTTCTACTGTCACAAACTGCTACGCCCACCGTTTTGGGAATGCTATATTAATTACTAAAGTAAGTAATTGATGGGGAGAAATGTTTATAGCATAACAAACGTTTCCAGTCCGGTATTCCAAATAAACTAGAATGCATTTATTGCGGACCTTATACTCCATTATATGAGTCAAGAAACATTATCCATACAGTCATTACAGCAAATTTTCCCTCACATTTCACACAAAAATTAAAGCATTCAGAAGTACCAATATTCCAAGGTTTACATTTTACATAAGCTTTCGGTTGACATTTTATCATGCACGCCAGACACGGAAATAGCACGCCAGCAGTATTGGTTTAGATAGTTCAGAAATACAGCGGAAACGATACTAAAACAAGCCTGCCTCTGTGGTGAGGGGTAGCTCGTCTCCCTCACCCGTGTGTGAGGGAGACGTGCCCGTCGTCGATCTTGGTTAGGGCGAGTTACACGGATAAGGTGTTTTCCCTTATGCTTCCCTTTTAAGCTTCATTTGAGCATTTCACCCATTTCATTCATGCATCGATCGATATGATCTACTAGGTTAAAGGACAGTAAACTTAAAGAAAAAGTCTGATGTGTTACACTCACATGACTTTCTCTACTCTTGTACAAACTATTTTTACAAACGCTTATTCTCCATCTACTTCATGTTAATCGAGATAAACATTTGCAGACTCTATCTTATTGCTAATTTTCTTGTAGATGTAAGGGGAATATATATTTACAAGCGCAATTTGGAAAAACAGTAGCCTTTAAGCACATACATATCTCTTAATAGCTGATTGCTAGGTGCAGCACTATTCCCTTTGCCACAGATTAATACTCTTTGCATATCCAAGACAAAAAAATGAATAAAGTATTCCCATTTGAGAGAATAAGTATTGAAAAATTTAAGGGAATAACAAGCAATATCTCGAAAATGGTTCACTCAACAAAAAATGTACATAACATAAATTGTGTATTTTAACGCGATCTACATTTTGTGTGTAGTAAAATTTTGTCTATCTCTTATGGTTTACCAGTTATGCAAAAGTCGTTCACAATAAAGAATACTTTTGGAGACATTCCCAGAAAATTCAAGATATACATTTTATTTGTCATGAAAATATCTTAAACATATGATATTTTAATCAAAATCGTTAGCCATTTTTGAGAAAATTCAAATTTTCGAAAAATCTTCCATGTAAAGGGTACTCTGGGGTGGGGGATTTTCTTGAAGACCTTCGTGTCGCATCCTTGGAAGATACTGAACCTAAATACCAAGCTTGGTGTTTATCCGACTGTTCGTTTCTGAGTTATGCTGTTCACACATACACACACACGGACATGTTTCCAAAAATGCTTTTTTTTGGATTCAGGAGGTCTCAAAACATGTATTTCCGGTGAAATCTCGGTATCGAATTTTTGGGTGGAATACAGTTCTTCCCCTACTTACTATACGTAGTAGAGAAAGTAATATATTAAAGCAGAAAAGCCACGCGAGACTTACATTACCGCATGGCTTACCGAATATTGAGTTACGCTAGTATCAAAGTCGCATCACACGAGGAAACAGGCCTAACATTAGCTCTGCCCCCACCCTCTTGGTCCCTCACACTGCCCTGACAACCAGCCGAAACCCATGTAAATGGATGAATGAGTAAATTTATTTAAATAACAGTGCACATACACAGATCTTTAGCCAATCCCAAGGGTCCAAAGACTGTATGTGCTGTTGTAATACATAGAATAATAAGCAAGATTAAAAATGAATAAAACAACGACAAAAAATAAAACGAACCAAAACAAGAAAACACCATTGTATAAAAAATTAAAGCATATTAAAGTATAACCTTTTAAATACGAAAAGCCCACAAAACGACAAACCGAATTTCGAATGAATTATTATGTCTTATTACAGTAAACATAGGACAGTTAGGAGAATCAATAAACATAACACACTAACATAAGTGAAAAAATAATATAAAAATCTGATGTGTTACACTCACATGACTTTCTCTACTCTTATACAAATTATTTTTACAAACGCTTATTCTCCATCTACTTCATGTTAATCGAGATAAACATTTGCAGAGTCTATCTTATGCTAATTTTCTTGTAGATGTAAGGGGATAATATATTTACAAGGGCAATTTGGAAATACAGTAGCCTTTAAGCACATACCTATCTCTTAATAACTGGTTGCTAGGTGCAGCACCATTCCCTTTGCCACAGATTATAACTCTTTGCATATCCAGGACAAAAAAATGAATAACGAATTCGCATTTGAGAGAATAAGTATTGAAAAATTTAAGGGAATAACAAGCAATATCTCGAAAATGGTTCACTCAACAAAAATAATGTATGACATACGTTGTGTATTTTAACGCGATCTACAGTTTTTGTGTAGTAAAATTTTGTCTATCTCTTATGGTTTAGCAGTTATGGAAAAGTCGTTCACAATGAAGAATATTTTGGAGACATTCCCAAAAATTCAAGATATACATTTTACTTGTCATAAAAATATCTTAAACATATGATATTTTAATCAAAATCGTTAGAGCCATTTTTGAGAAAATTAAAATTTTCGAAAAATATTCCATGTAAAGGGTAATCTGGGGTGGGGGGATTTTCTCGAAAACCTTCGTGTCGCATCCTTGGAAGATACTGAACCTAAATACCAAGTTTGGTGTTTATCCGACTGTTCGTTTCTGAGTTATGCTGTTCACAGACAGATACACAGACACACACACGGACATGTTTCCAAAAATGATTTTTTTGGATTCAGGGGATCTCAAAACATGTATTTCCAGTGAAATCTCGGTATCGAAGTTTTGGGTGGAATACAATACTTCCCCTACTTACTATACGTAGTAGAGAAAGTAAAAATAAAACAAAGAACTAATATGACTTTACCTCTTATTACACCCCCGCTTCCCTACAATCAGTCTTCTGAAATCTCGGCTAACTCGCCTTAAGTGGAAATTTACATATCCCCTCCGTGTGTTCCCTGCCTGCCAGTAGCGTCCCGCATGCCCTTAACTGTCCATTCGAGGTGGTAAAGGATCGTGGTAAATATTTTTCCCTCCATTCAGCTTGCCAACGTATGCTCCCACAACTTTTCCTCCTCACAAATGGGGCAGATTTTTCTACCGCTTTCATCAACTCAACTATGTAACCGACTACCGATCACACGACCGGCAGGTGAGAGATCAGGAACCACATCTGCTCTGACGTGAGCCAGGCCAAACAGCAAGGCACTTAAATCTTGCTCTAATGAAACACGGACAAAGAGGTCCGAACCGGCCCAGAGCTCTGTTTGCATGAAAACTAAGCGAAAAGGCTTGTTATTTAGGTCAAAACCTACTAAGGAAAATGTGTTATTGACTGGGACGATACCTACGGTGACTATACTCCGGCTAGATTAGGTCTGTTCAGGTTCAATCCACCGATATTCGTAGCTGAGGTCGTGAAGGCACTCCGGAACGGCAGGTGTGTAGTTCAAATCCCACAAAAACCGTCCTCCCTGACTGAGGTTTCTTCAGGATTTCCTCAGTCCTTAATAACTAACAAATGCCGGGGAAGTACCCTAGATTTAGACCTGGAACGTTTCCTGTTTCCATTCCCAATTAACATTTAATTTCATGCATTATAAGCGTTCAGCGCCTGTGGTTCCAGATGCGGTAAGAATGGGCGTTAAACACTACTAGGTTTAATCCTTTCAGTGTCTATGTCCATAACAATGGAGATTTGTATACAGATAGTTTTTCTTAAGTATGGAATATGGTTGCAAGAAACCCTTAATTTTACTCCTACACATTTCGGTAATTTAGTTAGCCTAATTTAGTAAATAAAAACGCACGTACTTGTTTTCGTCGCTACCCTTTTTTAATTAAAATGTGAAGCAAATGCTTGACCATACCACCGAAACCCCGTCAACGTTCACGCTCGCCATTCACCATTCATTTTATGTGGGCTGACATCCTATTGCTGGTAGCACTGCAACAAGGATTACAACCTAGCTAACCCCCAACATTGTAATTCAATATATCCAAACTGAGCTATAAATTCAAGTACAAGGGTAACAGTTTTTAAGGGTAAAATCAACTATGATTACAGATAGGTAGAACAGGAAAAAGGTTGCCAAAATATGACATTTATTTTGCTATTATAAGAAAGCTTGAAGGAAAACCCCCAAAACTGAAATACCTGATGCCAAAATATCTTTGTCTATAAACTATTTAAGGCAAATTTATTCATCATGATAAAACGTTTATATTTAAGCTTTATGCACATTTAGTGTTAAGTGGCGAATCAGAGTGACCATTTTTATGCGGTTAACGTACCTTGTACTGTAGTCTATGTTGAAGGAGAGAGGGTGATTCCAGATGTAAATAACGGGTGATCTTGCAGTGCTCGTACAGATTGTATCAACAGAATACATATACTATGTCGCACATGACGGCTATTAATGTTGTTACTCATTAAATACTACGTGGGCTGAACAACAAAAACTGAAACTGATTTTTTTCGTAGATGTTTATTACTCCAATTCAATGTTTACATGATCTTTTTCAAAGTAGTCCCCTTCTACTTCAATGCACTTTTTATAGCGTCTCTGCCAGACGTGCTGCAGACCATTCTTTGTCAGGTCCTTGACGATCGCCTCACTTTTCTTGAGCACTACTTCAGAGTCCTCAAATCGAATACCCCTAAGCTTTGCCTTTAGTGATGGGTATAAAAAAGTTACAGGATGCAAGATCGGGCTATAAGGTGGATGTGGTACACAGGTAATGTTGAATCGAGCCAGAAACTGCATGACTTGATTTGCGACGTGAGGCCGTACATTGTCATGATGAAGTCGCAACCCAGTCCGAGAAAGCTCTGGTCGTTTCTTTGCAATGTGCTTCCTCAGTGTAGCCAATACTGACGTGTAATATGTTGCTGTAACAGTAGTGTGAGCGGGAACTGCATGCCGGTAAATCATTGCATTACAGTCAAAAAATGTGATCACCATCACTTTCCTTGCAGATGGAACAACTTTTGCCTTTTTTGGTGTAGGAGAACCTCCCGATTTCCACACTGTGCTGGTTTGTTTTCCTTCAGGATCATAGTGATGCAGCCATGACTCATCACCGGTGATAATCCATATAAAAGTGCTTCACCTCCATTGTCTGGTATGCGAAATGCACGTAAGGTCAACAAAATAGAGCATTACTACCAACCTACCAATACGAGAGTGCTGCCGCCTACCAACATTATACATAAAAACCCGCTCTTTTCAAATATTTGTTACAGATACGAAACTATCACGGAAGCTACAGGAAAAAATCAGTCTGTCTTTGTTGAGCAGCCCTCGTACATTTTACATATAAGCAAAGTACATACCACAGTGGACAATAATATATATGCGCAGAATGTCGAAAGTGAACGTTCTTCATCTCACTTAAATAAAACTATATCGTGAGAAATTCCTTTCGACACCGCCAGAGGTAGATAATAGGTGAATACGACACTTACATCACTATGTGATATACTTCTTACTCTGTTTGCTAAGAGGTATATCATGTCTACTACGGTATTTTCCTTTATCACCGTCTGTCCCCAGGGGACAAGTGCCAATACATTATGCTGTCTGCATCGTTAACTTGACAATCACGAACCAGGCACTCCAGTCCGCCCTCTGTAACAAGATACCACCTTATCTGTAACGTTTCTGTAGGTTTTTAATACCCTGAAACCCTTAAATTGAAGGGGTAAAAATCTTTGGATTTAATACTAGTTACATGTTTCAAGCAGGCCTTCAATGTTTGCATTCCTATCATATAACTAGTAGCTAGAGGAAACATTGCGTTCCATAAAAACGCTTGATGTCGGGTTTACGAGGATAATACATATTTAGATATTTTTGAGGCCCCCTGACTAAAAAAAAGGATTTTTAGAAAAAGGCCCGTGTATGTGTGGGTTTGTATGTATGTGGGTTTCTGACTCTGGACAACGTAACTCAAGAAACGAAATGTCCCAAAAATATAATTTAAGTTCATTATCTTCCAAACATGAGCACAAAGAGTTTCAGGAAAATCCTCTACACCAAATTAACCTTTATATGGATGTTTACTTATTAATTTTTACTTTTTCTACTACGTAGAGCAAGTAGGGGAAGTATTGTATTCCACCCAAAAATTCGATACCGAGATTTCACCGGAAATATATGTTTTGAGACCCCCTGAATCCAAAAAAAGCATTTTCGGAAACATGTCGTGTGTGTGTGTGTCTGTGTGTGTCTGTGAACAGCATAAATCGGAAACGAACAGTCGGATAAACACCAAATTTGGAATTTAGGTTCAGTATCTTCCAGAGATGCTACACGAAGGTTTTTAAGAAAATCCCTCTACCCCAGATTACCCTTTACATGGAACATTTTTCGAAAATTTTAATTTTCTCAAAAATGGCTATAACGAATGTGATTAAAATATCACATATTTTAGATATTTTCATGACAAATGAAGTGCATATCTCGAATTTTCTGGGAATATCTCCAAAAGTATTCATTGTGAACTACTTTTGCATAACTGGTAAACCATAAGAGATAGACAAAATTTTACTACACAAAAATGTAGATCGCGTTAAAATACACCATTTATGTCCTATACATTTTTCATTGAGTTAACCATTTTCGTGATATTGCTTGTTATTCCCTTAAATTTTCAATACTTATTTTCTCAAATGGGAATTCGTTATTCGTCTTTTTGTCTTGGATATGCAAAGAGCATTAATCTGCGGCAAAGAGGATGGTACTGCACCTAGCAACCAGCTATTAAGAGATATGTATATGCTTAAAGGCTACTGTATTTCTATATTGCCCTGGCAAATACAAAACAAGGGAATGTAGTACGCCTTAAGCGATAGTCAAATAGTTTTAGAACTGGTCGCTATGTGTAAAATGTAATTCTCTTTGTATGTCAAAAGATCGTTTCTGCAAAAGTTTATCTCGATTAATATGAAATAGATGGAGAATAAGAGTTTGTAAAAATAATTTGTGCAAGAGTAGAGGAAGTCATGTGAGCGTAACACATCAGATTTTTCCTTAAAAATTGCTATCTGTTTTAATTAAACAAAATTTGGTATAATTTTATATATTTGATTAAAAAAGAAAAGTATACAAATCTTACTACAAAGAATTTTATATCTTCTTAATACATACAATTCATTTTAAATAGGTTTTATTTGTGTCATCAGCGGTATCGAAGAAATCCGTTGTTTGTTAGAATTTTTCAATTACGTTTTCTTGAAGTGCTATCATATCGTGGAAAGTGTTGGAGTTTCCGCACCAGCATGCAGCGACTCTCTTGTAAACATCTGACTATCACTTGGGTTTCCTGTATGCCTCTCTACCTACAACTAAACGTATAATCAAACTATTCCTGCAAACGTTTATCTCGATTAACGATAAGTAGGTAGAATGCTCCCTGGGCGCATTTGCAACTAAGCATGCATTATAGTTGGCACTGCAAAGTCTAAGGGAGAAAATACGGAAAGAAAATCCTATGTACCCAGGCTCAATAGTCATAGTGAAGACAACCTGTTTAAGGAACGGTAACCTGAAAAATTACTCTGCTGGTCTGAAAGCAGAAAGATGGCAGCCCCATCATCAGACTTGCCCATCGAAAGGTCCTGTAACCTATCGGAAGGTAATGCATATAACTGAATGCTCCAGAAAAGCAATTCGACGAATCCTACCCAGGCAAAGTTCCAAGTAAACCTAGTAAAGGATGCAGAGATCGATTTCGATGTGGAGACGGTAGAACTGAACCTTGACATTAAAGAAGATGATTTTGTAAGAATAATTTGTAAAAGATATACACAATAAGCGATATTGTGCAGAGAAAGTCGTGTGAATGTGATATATAAGACATTTTGGTAAAAGGTTGCATCTTTTCTGAGATTGTTTTATACGATAAAGAAGAATGCTCCCCAGCACAGTTGTAATGGAGGAATGTTTAGTAGCTTAGTATTACACAGATTACATTCCTCTTAGTTCTAAGGATCTCACTGACTCGATGGAGGCTACAGTATTATAGAATCGTTTTCAGCAGTAAATCAAATTTGGTGAAAAGTTTTTTTTAAATGTGCCGGAAACTTCAACCGAACCTCATATCCTCAGCATGTTAACTTCCTATAAAGCTGTCTCTACACGTTTTAAAATTCCATTTTTTTATTGGGAGCATTAACGGAGGTGGTAGAAGTATGAAAATAATGTATTGTACTAATCTTAAAGTAATAGAAAAATTCTAGTGAAAAATATAGGATACATGACATTCAAGTTGAAACCTATACTATAAATCGTAAAAATACTTATTTCCATAATGCAGGTAGTCTTAGTTTAAATCATACAGTTTCACATTTTGCCCGTCGCTAGGTATGCTACGCTGTCAAATTTAAAAGGGTTTAGGCTCCCATATTCATATTTACAATTTTACACACCAATTTGAGAAGTGGACTGCAATTCCACCATGTCAAAGGGGAATTCCTGGGCATCAAGACCGAGTACAGCGTTGGATTAATTTTAAAATAAAAAATCTTCCGCAGTCCATGCACTCTAAAAGTACATGCAGTGTCCTTCAGAAATAAGCAAGCTGCTTATCACGATGATGATTTCATTGTTCCAGCTGTTGATTATTATCGCACTTTACGGCTATCAGTGACGGGGAAAGGGACGCGTTACTTCTGTCGAAATTTTCGTACTTTTGAGTTAATATACTTCCATATTTCTGCATTATTGTTAATGATAGTTTACGCGTGATTTTGGCGTTACAACTGACATTTTACATACGCTGATATTATGAAAGTAATTAATGCAAATTTTAATGTTTAGCTAGCTTGAACTGCATGTACAGTATAACTGAGCTTAATACAATAAAACTCGCGAGATTTCTGTAATTATAAACAATTTTGTCATATTCATGTGTTAACATACATCGTATATTTTGCAGGAAAGACAAGGCTGTGGATGTGTTTGTGAAGGTCACCGATGCAGCGTACATTATCATCAACTGCCCAGAGCATTCTATGCATACAGTGCTGTATAATGCCACCAGTCACAAAGATATGGTTAAGACAACGAGGACCAGCCCTCATTTCAAGCCTAGATATGGATATAACGGCCAGGAATATGGTCATAATGAACTGGGATTTGGAAATAACGTTCAGAGATCTGGACGTATTGAATATGGATTTGTATATGATGACCAGGGATCTGGGCATATTGGACAGGGATTTAGATATAACGGTCGGGGACCTGGACCTAATGGACAGGCATTTGGATATGACGGTCAGGGATCTGGACACATTGCACGGGGATTTGCATATAACAGTCAGGGATCTGGACATAATGCACAGGGATTTAGATATAACGGTCAGGGTTCTGGACAAAATGGACAGAGATTTGGATATGACGGTCAGGAATCTGGACATAATGGACAGGGATTTGGATATGACGGTCAGGAATCTGGACATAATGGACAGGGATTTGGATATGACGCTCAAGGATCTGGACACATTGCACAGGGATTTGGATATGACAGTCAGGAATCTGGATATACAGGACAGGGATTTGGATATGATACTCGGGCATCTGGACATAATGGACAGGGATTTGGAAAAAATGACCATGGATATGGATACTATGGGCCCGGAAATAGATATTTCATGCTACCTAGACGTTATCCGTTTCAGTAGACAGCAAATCGACACCAAGGATTGACCAAGAGCATTTACGAGAGTGCTACATGTCCATTCCCGTTATAATCAATACCAACAATGGCTCACTTTGTCAGATATGTAGTCAAACTTAGTAGCCTCAATGTTTACTATTGCACCACAGAATGATAATAAAGTACAAATAAATATATACTAATCTCAGTCCATTTATTTTCTGTGATAAATAACGTAAACAATGCTGCATATATATATATATATTTATTCAGTCAGTGTTACCATCCTCAGATACCATGTTGGCTACGCTCTGAGGCAGTGGTTCACTACAGACTAAGTAATCTAGTTTCTCAGGTCCATAACTGTGCTTGAGCAGGAAACTTTATGAAGAGGTTGAAGTTCAGTGAAAATATTCAAATTGGAGAGGGATCCGAAAACAACAGTTAAAATGATAGATATTGGATATTACCCTTGTTTGCTACCAGTCGGATATTTGGGACAGGCCAATACCTTGAAGCAATGCTGCGGGTGTTGCGAAATAAACCAAATAATTGATTTGGGTCATATTGTGGTATAAACTGTATATGTTTACCAGCAGAATAAATTCACTGGAAATAGATCCAGTCGCAAAATATAGGGTTACGTGTATGCTTAAAGGTTAAAGCATTAAACGAGGTGACTTTCATTTGGAAATGTTGAGAAATTACGCATTTTTAAATCGTAAATCTCGTGTTAAGATACTTCTCTTGTAGAGACAGAAGAGCTTCCGTTCTTTCAGAATCATTTAATATGCATTGGAGAAATGCACTTGTGTATCAAAGTTATCACATCGTTGTGGTTCTTCTTGTTTAATAGTAATGAAGCATGGTACAACTTGGCTGCATTTAACGTAGGGGTCTCTTTCACCATAAATAATCAAAATGTTCACGAGTGTACTGTACCAGCAGAAACAGTTACTTCTCTTTCGCTCGCCATAAATTAATTTACGGTATCTACTGATGGTAAACTGATTATCGAAACTGCCATTTGAAATTAATTACCTTATCATGGTGTCTCACTACAATTAAATGTTTCGAAGCGGATGATATTTTCGTAACCTCAGATGTTAATATCGCTTAAATTTAGATGGTAGAGCTGAAAGGTATCCGGAAACTTTACATTATTGTGCATTAAACATGAGGCCGACGGGGGCGAGCCTAAAAATGCATTAAAATATACTAAATAACACCTAAAATTACAAAAATTATGGGGTAAGGTTACCGGTTCAAATAATCAAACGATATTCAACTTTGGATGGCCACTATACTACACCAAAACACACAGATTACAGTTTCTATTTGTTTCCACGAGGACTTCTATGTCTATCACGTGTTATCCCTTCAGTTGCCTTGCAGAAAGAGAGAGAGAGGCACTTTCTGGCCTCGCCGCGATTAACCTGGCCTCCCTTACGGCACGTCACGTCCTGTCCGTGTTGCCAACACTAGCATCCCCAGTGCTACCAACACGTCACAGTATTTAATGCAATTTTTCAGGCACAGATACGTACTCATGCTTACCTTGATCTTTTCAGCCTGTGAAGAGATTCTACCACAACCTACATGCCCACGTTCTGGAAAATTGTGGCATATTTTATAAACCTCCCGAAACAGCAACCGCGCTCAAATACTGCCCATCAAAGTATTCTTGTTTTGTCCTGCCCAGTTGTAAATGAACAGACGTGGGGTTTCCACGCTTTAATTAATTCTGATAAGAATGTTTCTCCGAGTAGCTAGATTTGTTTAGTTCTATGAACCGTAATAGCTATTCCAATGAAAGTTTCGTACATACCGCCAATGAATGGTTGCGCTGGAAGTATGTACACATTATCCCAATATTCTGATATCGAGAATATCTGTCCATAAATGACTTCTCCACATTTCAATCCTATGTTCTATTAATAAAAATCGTAGAAATTGAAAAAATACTTCTAAGGAAAACGTATACATCGTTAAAACATGAGATTTTGGTAAAAACTGACCATTCCGAAACATTCACTGTTGTTCGGTTAACTGGTTTGATATCCCATCCTGCTTGCTGGCGTCTCTCACGTGCGGTAGATTTTTGCAGCCCCACGTATCACTGCTGTGGGTGTTACATGCCCCGTCGAGAGTTAAGACAGCTCCATTAGTCGAAATGCGATGATTTAAGAGCCACCGTTTTATCTGCTGTGTCACAACTAACAAGGCAGAAGTCCAAATGCCTAAGAGGATGAAACGTAGATATGGGTAGAAACGGACCGATATGGGTACATATGAACAAGTTCTGCTCAAGTGGGAGTGGAGAAGTGTCACCGCCCAGGGTGGCAAAATATTAAAACAGGAACAGGATATACAAATGAGAAATGAGGATATATGACGGAATTACAAATCATGATGCAAATTGAGTGACTTTCTGGAGGGTTATGTTGCGATACTGGAGACAAACGATGTCCAGATTAATTTAAATGCGACTCTCATTGATAACACTAGTCTGCATGATATCGGATAACTGAAAACTAATAGGTGATTCTGACTCACTTTTTATGCTAATTTCAGAACTGCTTTTAGTTTTTTTCTATAACGTACAGATGTTTCACAATTTCACTTGAAAATATAGAGATAAAGAGTTTGCTTCCACCACTATACATAAAATTGGGCTTGATGAAGCAATTTGTAAGGGATCTACCATAGGATGGACCCTGCTTCAAGTACCTTTCCAAGAAATTTCCCTTCATTATGCAAGACAAATTAAAGGCTGGAATTTTCGTTGGTCCTCAAAGAAATTGATGAAGGATGAAGATTTTGAGAAGACAATGAATGAGAGAGAAATAGAAGCATGGACCGCCATCCGATCAGTTACTGAAAACTTCTTAGACAGTAACAAAAAGGCAATTACAAGGCCATTGTCGAATCAATGTTGGAAAATTTCAAGATGATGGGTTGTAACATGAGTGTAAAGGTGCATTTTCTGCATTCACATATCGACTAATTTCCAGAAAATCTGGGACATTATAGTGAAAAGCAGGGTGAAAGTTTTCACCAAGATATTAAGGAAATGGAGAGGAGGTACCAGTGGAGATGGAATGAAACAATTATGGCCGACTACTGTTGGATGTTGAGGAGGGACAGTCATCTTCAAGGATCTGCAAGGAAGTCAAAGAAGAGAAAGTTTGTAAAAAACTTAAATGCAACACTTTGGCTTGTTGTTTTGTTAAAATGTAGTCATGAAATAAATTAGGGTAGTTCTTGAGAGTATTCTTAAAATGCTTCTTCAATAAAAACTTACCTTTGTGAAATGGTAATTGAATACTTTTCTATGCTTATTAGTAAAATTGTCAAAACATTACTTATTTTGTGTAAAAACCTGACGTGATAGAAAAAAAGGGAAGTTATTTCTGGAATCAGCATAAAACTTGATTCAAGAACACCTGCTTTTAAGAAATCATCTGAAGTTTGAAAATGCAGATTACTGTAATCTTCAAAATATCCCGTGAGCGGCATCACGTTTATTAGCAGGAGTGTTTCAAGCCATTGGCTTTAATTTGCTTACATTGGTGACTAGTGAACAGCGAATCGCGAGATGTTCTCTTAAGAGTTATGGTTGAAAGTCCATTTTACCCCACATACTATATTTGAAGAGATTCACAAGATAATACAATCAAGTTTCAGTCTCTTACAGTGCGATCGAAAATGAGAGGTAATGGAAACATCCTTCAACCCCTCCATCTGTGAGCTTTGGCATCCCTGCTCATGAACCTCTCAGGTCAGTTATAGCCCTAGTGGCATCCCGAAAGACGCTGTTTGTGCTTCAATTACTTATTGTGTTAGTCTAAATATTAGGAACTACCGCCGGAGAAACTCAATTTGACAACATTGAACTAAATGCAATAAGAAGATATATCTTCACCTACTACTCCCGAAATGAGCATCCTACCATACAAATGTATTTCTTCACTTAAGACTTGTCCTCCGTGGACTAGTGGTACCGTGCTAGCCTCTAGTTCCCGAGGTCGCGGGTTCAAACCTGACGGAGGGCGATGGATTTTTTGGGCGTAACAATCCTTAGCATGACCTTTGGAAGAGAAGTAAAGCCGGTGGTCCCGTGTCGTAGATTTACGGCACATGAAAGAACCTCAAGCCTGATAAGAGGTCCCTTAGCAAAATTTCCGGTCTTTCACGCCCAACATAGAATGGGATGCTAAGGGCCAGGGTGGTTAAAGAGCGTCCATAAATAAAACTCAATTTAATTTAATTTCACTTAAGGAGAGAGAGAGCTATTTCAGGGAAGCCTTAGCTCTTTGACGAAGTCCTCCTTGACCTCGTCTTTGAGTAAAAAAGAAAAAAATAATACTAGAAAGATCCAATACTGTAGGCCTAAGAGTACTATTTATAACGTAAATACAATATAAGAATTTGAGGGAAACAGTATGGTGTGCTGAAACATGGGTAAACGCGGCCGTGCCATATCAAAAACGGCTGGACTGATGATTAACCTATTGACGTAGCTTGCATTTGTTATTAGCATACTATGTTTTATTAATCTAAAGGGTCGTTAGCGACAACACAGATAAGCCCACAATTCTCAGCACATTATATTATGTGTTTATCTAATAGGGAAGCTAACCAGCACTAAGAGATAGAGAAGATAAGAGTTCTCACAAATAATTGTCTTTCATAAGAGTTGCTTTATGCATGCTTACCTGTGGCTACAGTCAAATACCAGAGCAACATAATACTAGTAGAGGCAAATACTAATAGTTCATATCATGCACAATGGTTTATTACATAATATAAGTCGAATATTTTACTCAACACCAGCTTGAAATTAAGGCTCTTGAACAGTACCATTTGACGGAACACTCCTGGACTCCAATGTTTGTCATTTCTTCAATTTGGGGAGCATACGTGCACATTTTGAAGCCAACCTTGCTGAATAACCGCGATCTATCTTCTCCACTAGAGGACATACGCTCTACGCCTTATAGGCGAATTCATAGAATAACCTAATGAAAATTGTAGAGCCAGACGAAGTTTGGTTTACTTCTTTTGCTTCTGGTAGGATGTGTTTATTGGAGGGGCACGCCTCACCGCTGCAACCACCTTCATTTATTGTGACTAACCCCCGGGAGGCAGGGAAGAAATGAAGGATCCATAGCAGGTTGTAAGTCCACGGAGACGCGCTGAGGTCCCTAAAATTTCCAGTTTGAACATCAGCGCACCAGTAGAGGCGAAGCATCCCGAGAGAGGGCTACGAAGTGAACCTAACGGGCCGAACAACGCACCCTGGCGTTCACGGGGAGAAATCTTCATAATGCGCAAGCAACTAGTGCTCAACCCCATCAGCACCTCAGGACCCGAAGATACACTTGAAACTTGAAAAGGAGAGATGGAATGAGAGGAAATGGAGGGAAAGTAGAAATTGTGGTGGAATATACCACTACGGCATTCGCTTAGGAGAGCAGGGGAAATCCACAAAAAACCTATGGTCAGAATGGGCGGTCGCCGGGAATCGAACCCGGAACCTCCAGAATGCGGGCCACAGACGTTGTTGGCTGTGCCATTCCGTTCAATTACGCCACTAGTAATCAAAGGTGAACGAAAATGCCGAAATGTAAAGAATAACTTGAGAATGTAAACAGAAGCCAGTGCTTTTATTTACGAGCAAAACTTGCATTTCTCAAGAGGCTTATTGCACCACTTTTTAGAACCGATTGCTGTTTTTAACTTGTAACTTTATGTAACCTATTCATTGTGGATGAACTATTAATTACCACTGATTGATGCAAAAGTGGCTAACTATTCAGCCTAGGCTTAAAGTACTTAAAAATTATAAGTCGGCATTGGGGTATGTTATATAAAATGAATTTGAGAACGCATTGTGCTTTACTGTGAAAAATATAAGTCGGAGTTTAAAGACGTGCCAGTATATTGACAAGTTAACGTTAGAGCAGCGACACAGTAAACCGAAGATCCGCGGTTCAAATCTCAGCATGGCATTGGATTTTTCAGTCTGAATGAACCATTCCAAGTTTAACCTATGTTGCACTCCAGTTTCAGCCTGTGTTTCACATATTCCAACGGAATACATGGAGAAGTAGTAATTAACTTCCTCAAAGCCTACGATTAAAACAAACGAGTTTCATTTATAGACGCTCTTTAACTACTGTAGCTCATATTATCCTATTCTATATTTGCCGTGAAAGACCGGAAATTTTTATCAGAGGCCTCTTATCAAGCTTGAGGTTCTTTTATATACCATAAACCTACGACAGGGAACCACTGGTTTTACTTACCTTCCGAAGAAGCCATGCTAAGGGTTTTATGCCAGAAAAAATGAATCATCCTCCGCCGGGTTCGAGCCCGCGACCTCGGAAACTAGAACTAGCATGGTACCTCTAGACCACATCCATCACAAGCACTGACAAAGGAAGTGTATGCAACTATTCTAGAAAATGTGCTTCGAAGGTAAATCACGCCTGAAAGGTTAAAGAAGAGTTTCAGAGCCTACGGAATAGCAATAGCCTTATAATTTTAGGGGCCAAAATGTCAAATGATACTACAGTTTACCTGTTTTGCATATTAATGGTGTGTGTGTTTCAAAATGGATATTACAATAAATAGTAGAAGTCTTTCTCGAAATCCATTGTATGCACCCTACAAGGATAGCGTAAAGCCGTCTTTAATCATTATATGTACACTTATTGCTTCTACTAATATTTGCCTCTTATCACATATATTATATTTGAAGAAATTGGAATTAGAACACACAAACTTAAAAAATAATTATAGCTTGACCAATAGAGACATGAAACTGTTATTTTGCGTTCTATTTCACGTACAAAAATCAACACCATAAACAGCCCCTATTATAGGAACAGATCAACAAGAAAATAAAATGAAGTAGAACTATGCTATTATAAACTAGTGTAAAATGTTCCCCGCTTGAGCACAAATGTAAAGGCTTTAAAGAAACGAAAAAACTTGCGATCAGAGTCACAAAATTGCACCGTAGCTACTCTTTACAAGGGATAAAACAGCCGAGCTTACCTAAATTAATCACCAGGCACTCGCAACCAACTGCCCTCTCCAAAATTACGCTAAATCCATCAAGCTACTCACCGAGCCACTACCACGCTAGCTCGCGCGATAATATAGTGGCCAGACAGCATGCCAGAAGGCCAGTTGTGGCTTAAGATACAAAACACAAAAACAGGTAAGGCGCGATACCCAAAATTTAAAAATTGTAAAATTAATAGCGAACGAATATTAGTGGTAACGATAAATGCTCAAGGACATTTGCAGAAAACTCCAGAATGCTATTACAGACGACGCCACCTGCGAAATTTTGTTTCATGGGATTTATATTACTGCCTCTGCTACTTAGAGGTATTCGCTCCACTCTTAGAACTCAACTTTATGTAAACACATGAAGGGAATATCTAGCCTACGATACGCGGACACAAAAGCATTTAATACCTTAAATATGCGAGATTCTCTGTGGTTTTTCCAGAAGTTTCAATCATAGTTGAAAGTTTTCGATTATGTGAATTAGTACCTAATAGAATAATAAAACAAAAGAAGGTTTAATTCCGTGTAGTGTCATTTCTCTCTTCTGCGTGCAGACGATAATGATGAGTATTTTCTCGCCACAGCTGATACGAACATGAGGATAACGTGAAGGATACGAAATGCTATGTTTCTACCAAGTCTGATTCTAAAGCTGGATCGACTATATAGTAAGCAGAGGATGCATTGGATTGCATCAAAAATTCGATACCGACATTTTAGAGACAAGTCTCCAAGCATGCGGGTATGTGTGTGTCCATGTGTAACTGCAAAACGAAAGGTTGGTTAAACACCAAACATGACATTCAAGATCAGGGTCTTTCAAGGATGCAGCACGAAGATTTTTAAGAACATACCCCAACTCAGGCAACCTTTTACATGGAAGATAGAATTTGCTATTTCATTTTCTCAAAAATGGTTCCAACTATTTTGATTAAAACACCACATGTTTAGGATATATGCCGGACAAAGGAAATGTATATCTTGAATTTTTAGGAATCACTTGTGAAATCCTCTTCATTCTGAATAACTTTTATATGCTGGTACAGTGTAAGAGACACCAAATCCTACTAAATAAGTAATGCAAAACTCGTTAAAGCACACAATTTATGCCAAGGTTTGTTTTATGGAGTTAAAGATTTCCGAGATATCCCATGTTGATACACGGATTGTGGGAGATCCTGGCCATAAGGGAACCAACATTTAATTGGTAATTAATTGATTTCATATGCAATGACATGCGTTTTGACACTCCCATGTGGGTCAATTGCCGCAAGAAGCCGACGTCTCTAAGTGCTTGGTACCTGTCAACCTGATCGACAGACAAGGAACTGACATGGGATCTAGCCCCTGCCAATCAATCTGACAGTGATCAGGTACATGTTAAACTATCGCGCATCATTGACTGCAAAGGGCCGAAGCCGGAGCCAAAGTATATGTTGCCTGTGTGACTGCAATTTGTCGTTTTCATTGCCCTAAATAGATGGCCGCGTGCCCCTTGATAGATTAACGTAATTCAGTGTTTATTAAATAATCTTATGCGCCCCTTGATCGATAACACAACTGTTTATTAATTTACTCCGGCAGCTTATAAGGCTTGTTACCGTACATATTAAGGAATGTGGACAGTATGATAGTATTCGTCACGGGTTCAAATATCACATATCATTGACTTTAAAGGGATGAAGCCGCGGGCAAAATAATCTACTGCCTCTATGACTAGGGGGTACAGTCATTGCAAAGACACATGCCGTTGAATCCAATACGATAATTCAGTCTTTATTGACTCCCGCACCTTCAAAGGTACGTTAACGTACACGTTAAAGAATACCCAGAGCATGATAACGCTTAGACATGTGTGGAATTATCACATTATCAAAGGGATGAAGCCGCGAGCAAAATAGCCTATCGCCTCTGAATGGTGCATTAGTCATTGAAGAGACGAATGCCTTTGAATTGATTAACATAATTAAGCGATTAATAATTGACTCAAAGTGTTGAAGCAGCTGACAAAGGGATAGATAGTGCCACCGAGAGTTGTTAACAATTAAATCGAGTCTTAATTATGGACGCTCTTTAACTGCTGTGGTCCTTAGCGTCTCGTTATATTTTGGGCGTGAAAGCCCAGCAAGTTAGCTCTGAGGCGTTTTTATCGGGCTTGAGGTTATTTTAGTGTCATAAATCTACGATACGGACCACCTGCTTTACTTCCCCTCCAAAGAAAGCCATGCTAATGATTTTACGCCTGAAAAAATCCATCGCGCTCCACCGGGTTTGATCCCGTGACCTTAGGAACCCTAGGCTAGCATGAAACCACTACACCACGGAGGACGACCGAGTGTCGTAGATAACCGGACATAAAGTTTTAGACTGATTCACGTGTAGATGTGTTTTATAATTATGTCTGATTGTCACTTCAATTAAAAAATTAATACATAACTTTAGCTTTTCAACATTCCCTAGCTAACATGCGGTTGCATTTCGAGAGATGGATACCGAAATACAATATTCAAATAAAAATTAATAAGCGAGCATTGAAAACTCTCAAATACAAAGGCTTGAAAAAATCGATAGCTGAAAACGCACATACACGCTGTGTACATAACATAAAAATGAGGTCAGAACGGTGATTGCAAGTCCACGAGAATCCCGCTGAGTATAAATTGCCCGTAGCAAAATTCGTAATCGAGTCATTCCAAAATGCTGAATTGTAGGCCAATATTGGATTTTGCGAGTACTTTTAATCCCGATAGTATTATAAGCTCGCGCGAATAAACGCTGGGGAATCCTCTTTCCTTAGATGAAATCTTAAAGCAGCAAAAATGTATTAGACGCAAACACAACAATAGTCTGGGTTCTATAGATTTATGCTAGAGAATATGTTTTAATATATTGTTTTACACCGGGGTTGAGGCCAAAAGTTTTGCAGCTAAAATATTAAATTTAGTTACTCCGGCATAAACATGGGGAACGTAGCTAGAGGCAACCAGAAAGTTACCAATAACTTGATGCACAAAACTAAAGCGGGCGTGGAATATTTTTAAATAGTTACATATGAATTCACATTTTGCTCAGCTTTATTATAAATCAAGGTGCTCTATGTGGTGCACAAAAAGGTTACACACAAAACACTGGGGGAGATGCCCCATGCGCACACATCCATCAAGCACACACGCAACCGTTCCCTCTGAAAACTTACAATGGACTGACGCTAATCTGGCTACAACTAGACCCACGCTATCACACACACAGAGCTATTACCTCAATTGCCTTCACCCCAACTAGGAAATGGAATTAACGCGCTGAACGAAGACTTAACATACAAACACAACAATTAGCTCGACAATAATATATAGAGCAATAATGTGTCCGACGCGACAATACACACACATGCACTATATCTCCCCCCACTCACAATATTGAGGTGCTCCCGCCGAAAAAAGAAAATATAGGCCTTTAATAATGAACAAAAAAAGAATACAAATATAAAGCCGTGGTGAATTCCTACATGAACAATGATTCTGTTTGACAGTAAAATAGTCCCACAGGAACCCCCCAGCTGGTAACTCCTCTTATGTATGTATACAGTGCATGGCAATATATTGTTTGAGAATGGAGCAAAAACTGCTTTGTCCGGTAACCTTTCTCAGCACTGAACCACACCCGCCGAAGAGAAGATGGAAAGAGTTATCATGCAGATAACTGTACCACTCAGTCACCACGGCACCACAGGTGAATTTGCTGGAACACTGTAGAAATAGGTCTGTGACCGACGGGCCCTGCCGGCACAGATTGTCCATTGGGGAAAACATCCCCGTAGACTGCCATGGTGAGAGTGTCGAAGATGGTGAAGCTGGAAACCTGTGCGGCTGCGGCCGGGGGAAGTACCACCATTCTCTGGACGATCTGGGGCTGTCCTCTTCAGTGGAGGCGAGTATTTTCTAGGGATACCGACAGACTGGAATAAGATTTATGGAAAGCATCAGGGCCACAACGTACAAAAAAAATTACACAAGATAAATATTAGAAAACAAAAACGCAGGGGACATACAAAACTAATAACACTTAAATCTAGAGCAAGGCCTTGCAAAAAGATACATTGATTGAGCGCTCAATTTTTGGATATGACTAACAACTACTCATGAATACATCTAAAGGACAGGCACCAAGTCAAAATTTAATGACAAAAATGTTTAATGTTTTAATAATACAATAAAGTTTAGAGCTTTCGATGCTTTACAATGACCTCTGACCATAGAAATGGTGTTACTGTGAGATGAATACAAGAACCAAAAAAACATTGAGACATAGCTACTAAGAATTTAAAAATAACATCCTCAGAGAGAAAAAATTGTTAGTTCAATCTACTAGCAAACAACCATTTAGCTACAGACATACTAACTACAGGATCAAATATAGGTAGAGGAACTATCACCAACTATGCTAAGGATCTACTCCCCAAGGAACGCAAGCGACTGGTTCGAACGTTTTTGTTTTCACAGATCATGTAGCCCTCTATATTTTATCCTGGTTGGAGTGTGGACCAAACCCCAGTCAAGAGATTCTGAAAAACATTCATAAAACAGACACAAAAATGAATATAGTTAGAGTTGACCAAAAGAAAGACATTGTTGTAAGTAAATATGACATAATAGATTTCTTGACCTGCAAAATTTTGGAAACATGTACTCAACCAGATAAATTGTAGTGAAGGGGCATAACATTGCTGCTGGACAGAAGGAGGATTCAACGATCATTTCCCTCATTCCTGGCAGGAATACGCAAAACATCTATAGCAAATGTAATCAAACTTAAACAGTGCATTAGACAGACAGACAGACAGACATTACTGTGGATATACAGCAACACAGCAACGAACACGTTTGTCTAAGTACACAACGCTTCCTCAGGAAGAACATAACCACAAAACAACAAAAAAGCACCACCTTACAATCATACAGCACTCAAAAGACCCTCACAAAGTTGCAAAGAATCATATTAAAGAATCTTGGTAAGTACATGTTAATTTATCACTCAAAACAAAATGTAGTGTTACAACAAAATACATAGAAAAATGAGCAACAAACAAAATTATCTGTAAGAGAGAGAGCAATTAAATTTTTTTGACTAGAGTACTTGCTGCAACCAAAATCTTGCTGTATGACCTGATTTACCACACCTTGTGTCTAACTTGAATTAACCTGATCACATAAAGACAGTACATCATAAACATAGTGCAAAACAGGTTCAGAATTTAATTGGATTCTATGCGGGAATTTGATTTATAGAAATTCATATTGGTAAGCAATCTGAAAAGCTCGATCATGAGAGGGATGGCTGTGACAATATGTTAGAAACCATTGCATAGTTGTATCTTTAAGGTAACGATGCAAATACTTCACTTTTTGTAAACCTGACCAGTTATTAGCAGAAGCTACTCTTTCAAAAGTATTAATAAAATCAAAAGAATTGTCTACTGCAGCATTAAAGGAAGGCGGTTCGACATAAGGTCACTAGCAGACACAGTATCCTGAACAGCTGCTTGTACAAGTGTAATTAAATCATTATTTGTGGCCACCAGGGTCGATGGCCCAGTGCCAGTAGAAGGCGTAGCAGAGTGTCTTCCACAGGCATGTCTGAGGGTTGTCTGTTATTTCTGTTTGGCATGGTCAAACTATGTAGCACGGTATTAACCCAAAGTTAGGCAAAAGAATTGATTAGACACAGGCATGCAATTAAACTGTAGCTGTAAGAAAAAGATGAGTGTACATATACCATGTAAAATACTATTGTATCTGTAACAAAAGTAGGTGTGAGCAAAATACATAAATAGTAATACTGTAAGAGCGGTTGAGTTTGCATTTATAACACAACACAGTTCAAAAAAAATTCCATAGACAATGCCAGAAATTAGCAATAAATCAAATACGCAAGTCAATGGTACACACCGATGAGAATTAGTCACTCAGTATAAAGCAGTATAGGCCAGTAACATTCACAGAAACAAATATAACAGTGGCAAAGAATTATAGTATCATATCACAGTGTAATGAAAGCAAACTAGTTATATTGTGAAGCCACTAGGCAAATAAGCTTAATGATACTAAATATGACGAAAATCGTTATATGACTGTACACAAAGTAACAAAGTATGCTAAAATGAGTAATGCGATGCTGAAAATTAGTACAAAAAGTGAAATGATCTGTCATGAGCCCAAATCTAGATAACAAGGTAAATAACAAAGAACTTTTCCTAGTATTTAGCATAAGCTAGCCATTCCTGTGTTAAAATCATACAAAATGAATGCTTACAGTATCTGAAATGTAAAACAGTAAGGACACTGACTTTAAAGAAAAGAAAATTCAACCTGAAATGTTAGGCTATACAACACATCTGTAATGCACTACAGTGATAATTTTGTCATAAGAAAGCAAGATTCATAACCCTAAATAATTTCACTAGGACAAATTATTAGCAGGGCATAAGATATAGTAGCACGGAGGTATTGCGCACATAAAATGTCAATATCAGGAGGCAATAGTCACATTTGAAAAATTAATGTAGTTGTAGCAGACATACAAAACCCAGAAATTTTACAGAAATACCTGAGACACTGCTCACATACAGAACATTATTCATCAAATTATAGGTCGTTAACTCACTGTCGTGGGCACTTGACACAGAGCTACAAAATGGAACTGAATTAAAAAAATAAAAACAAAACAATAAAAACTGAAAGGTACGGTGATTAAAACACAGTACCATACATGAAAAAAACTCGTACCCACTACGAGCGTGGTCCTCAAACCTAGAAAAAAATCAAGTATTTTGCAAAAACAGAAAAAAACAAAAAAAGAAAAGAAGAAGTATGCAATGAGTTTACATAGTTAACAAACAGTTGCATTATACACACAGCAAATAACCTGGGACCCGGGAATGGGATAAAAAGGAAGAGAAGAGAAAAAGATGAAAGGGAAACACTGAGGAGAGAAGGAAAAAGGATGAGGGAGTGATAATGTAGCGACACTTAAAAAAATAAATGTCCAACACATAAAAAAAAATTATGTGTACTAAATGTGAAAAATTTTCATGCCGAAATAGAGGAAAAAAATTACAATTTTGCTATGCCCAAGAAATTATCGCCGCGCCACACTTTGGAATAATTTTGAATTTCTTGTAATTCCAAAACGTGCTGCCTTACACGTAGTACGCTAACCTTAAAAAGAATCGTATCAAATCGCTGCGATCCTACATGAAAACAAAATTCACTAAACAAAATAAGATACACAAATGAACCGTTCACACTCACATATAGAAAAAAACCTTACCTTAAACCACAGATATGCCATCATATGCACACAAACATTTTTACACACGCGCTAGTACACGAAAATTGTCTTCTTCGCAGCGATGTGATCACAAATATTACATAGCCGGCGCCAAACACCAAAAATGTTATACACCGGGGTGAAGCCAAGAAGTTAGCAGCTAAAATATTAAATTTAGTTACCCCGGCATACACATTGGGGAACGTAGCTAGTGGCAACCAGAAAGGTACCAAGAACCTGCTGCGTAAAAATAAAGCGGGCGTGGAATATTTTTAAATAATTGCATTTGAATTCACATTTTGCTCAGGTTTATTATAAATCAAGGTGCTATACATGGTACAAAAAGGGGTTACACACAAAACACTGGGGGTGATGCCCCACTCACACACATCCATCAAGCTCACACGCAACCCGTTCCCTCTGAAAACTTACAATAGACTGACGCTACTCTGGCTACAACTAGACCCACGCTATCACACACACAGAGCTATTATCTCAATTGCCTTCACTCCCAACTAGGAAATGGAATTGCCGCGCCGAACGAAGACTTAACATACTAACACAACAATTAACTCGACAATATTATATACAGTAATAATGTGTCCGACGCGAAAAAACACACACATACACTACAATATGTTAAGGAAATCTCTTTGTTTAAATGAAATCCTAAAGTAGCAAAAATGCATTAGACCCGAAACACAATAATAGTCTGTATACTGATATATCAAAACCACCATCCTTTCACCTTCAACATAAGCGCTCCTATTTGGGTTCAAAAACTTCAAAACAATGTCTGAAAGAATGTTGGTATTTAAAAGCTATACAATGTTGTCAAATTTAAAATGAATTTGCTGGTTTATTTCCTGTAGGAACACAAGTACAGCATACATAGCCTCCTAGAATACTGAGAAATAAGGGCTGTTTACTTCTGACAAGGTAAATCTTCTGAAATTGGAATAAATACACAATTAGATATCAAAATAGGAATTAATCCATAGCCCAGGAGTGGGGTGAGGCTATCCCCTAAAACTCAGCAAACATATGTGGAAGGCAATTAAAAATGGAATTTCAGTAGCCAATACCCATATGTCTGCAAAAAACGGAATAGCCAATCAGATTGATGCATTTCGAAGTCAGTGCACATACGTTGGTGTAAATATTGCATTGAACCAGGCATGCACATGAATTTTTATACATGCATGGACCTGTAAAAAAAGACTGTGTTGCATTAAAAAAACTCACCGTGTTTCGCCAGAACCTGACCTGTGTGTTTGCGTTTATTACGCTCTTCAAAAAAGTTTCAAAATTTTTGCCTTACAATACTTCATTTCAGTGAGAATATCTGGCGAGGTTTTATTTAAAACATTCTTCTTGCCGTATGCACGGGAAGATATTTTATAAATATTTTAGATTTACAAGCTTATCACAAGTATCACCTCATCTTAGCGCATAAATTATGTGTATTTAAGAATCTTATATGCTGGCTTAAATTTCCTCGATGAAAAATAAGCTATCAGATAACTGAAATTCTTTTGTATACACATTTCACATTTCTAAAAAGTATTGCTTTGAGCAACATGTTTTTATCTAAAAGAGATGGAAGGCGTTCGGGAATGCCAGTTAATAATGTGTGTGTGTAGCTAAAGCAAAAATGGTAGTGAATCTACTTCTGTAATATTTTCATATCGTTATATAATAATATATCGCACATATCGTTGTGCTCGGTCCACTAGGGTTTTGATTATTCCTCTCTTTTGCAAAACGTATTTGTACAGGGCAATACTTAAGTGATGAGATACAGTATCTTAGGCTGGCTATGTTACAAAACGGATTTACAAACAAAGATTTTAACAGAGCAATTCACCCTAAAAAGGTATCACGTCAAGGCCACGAATTATCCAAATATAAGGGAAAAGCCTTCTTGTCTTATGTTAAAAACGTCACAGATCGCATTGGAAAATACTTAAAAAGCACAAAATAAATACAATATATAAACCAACCAGAAAAATTAAACAAATTTTAAAATCTCCCAAAGACAAAAGAGATCCCTTATGTGTTCCAGAGGTATATAGAATACCTTGCACATGCAGCTCTGTTTATATCGGAACAACAAAACGTAGTATAAATACCCGAATAACACAGCATAAACGACATTGTCGCCTTGCTCAAACAGATAAGTCTGCAGTCGCTGAACACTTTGTTACCATGGGCCATCGTATCCTATATGAAGACACGCAAGTACTATCTTCAACAAAATATTATCACGCTAGACTTCATAGAGAAGCTATTGAAATTTATAAACAGTCCAACAACTTTAATAAAAAAGGAAGAAAAGTGTAAGCTCAATCGTACGTGGATACCAGCGATGACACATCGCTGCAGACCCACTGCGGCAGTTTTGACCTTCACGTGAGTTACAAATTGCGGAACATCTCTTGCATGCAGTCCACATTTCAGGACTTCACCTCACGCCTCGCTGAGCTACGCTGTGCAACCAACACGCGCCTTGCGGCCGTGGAGGCCAAGCAGCGGACCTATGCGAGAGCAATTTTCGCCCTCGCATTGAAGATCACAGAACTACAAAGTGAAGATGGGATCCCTGCATCGGTCCAGCGCAAGCTCATCTTGTCGAACCAGAAGACGCTGAGGATGGATGCGACAACCGATCCACGCGACTGGGAGCCCTTCAGGCTTCAGTTGATGGACTTCGAGAGCTCCAGACCGAAGCCAACAGCCACATCTCCAAATCCAAAATAGAGCTACAAGGCATAGTGAAATACAACTAGTTCCAGAGTGACACCAACACACTCAGCTACACAATAAGAAGAATCTTCAAAGAAGAACTCCGCCTGCTTAGGCAGCTACAAGACACCGATTCAAAGGACTGGCGGGACGCTGCTCCTAGAGGCCGCGCTAGGCAACACAAGCACTACTGAACAATACCACACACCACTCACCGCGGGGGCATGCAGAGCTTTGCCCAGCTTGCTTGCTGCCACATTTTCCTTCTCACACACTTTTCCTTCTTAAGTCACCTTCGAATTCCCAAAGTGCGCAAGTAGGACCTCGGTCATGCTTGCGTCCTGGCACCTTCCTTCACCCGGCTTAGGCAATGCCTGCCGACCAATGTTATCACCTAGAATCCGCAGGTGCTTAATGCGGTACTGCCTCACCTTCACTCCTGACTTTCCCCTCTCCGGTGGAGGAGTTTTTAGTGGGTATGCTGATCACACTCTCAGTCTCGACTCCCATCGGGGCTGAGGTCAGTGATTAAATCACTTTCTCCTCCACGCGAACAAAAGCCTAGTTGGCAGTCGTTATCAAGCTGTCCTGGGTGTTACACTCTTGAAGATGGCAACCACAGAGTTGACCGAAACTTCGGGTGCTAGTAATTTTACGCTTAGACCACGGCCTTCCAGCCCGGAAGATTTTAATGTTTTATCGATTAACTCCGGCCGTGAAAGCTTATACAAACTGAAACGTTTGTACCACAGAATATAACTATCATACAACTAAGTGTTCTATATGTCTTCCGTCTTTGGCTATATCTTATACATGCTCTACCAGAACTGTGCAGAACTGTTTCGATGTTTTCATTGCACCACTGGGACTGCTGTACACTTGCAGCACTACTGTTTACCGTACTCAGAGGGAAAGTTACCGAGAAAAGGAACTATTGCTTAGGAGCTAGGAAGTAGCAAATATTCACCAAAACATAGATTAACAATTTATTTTAAAGTGATATATCCGTTCAGAATGCTTAGATCAGCTGTCTTTAACAGTTGTTTAACAAATTAATATGCTCAAATGGAATGTGATGTTTCTTTTCGCTTTCTACGCTTAAAGTTGTCATCTGCATTTAAAGATTTTGTGACAAAGCAACGAATACAATAAAGTTACATGAAATGCAAATGTCAATACTTCTCCCGTACAAGAATTTAGAAACCCACCAAGACTTAAAGATTGAATTTCCAAAAGCTTACCAGAGTTTTAAAGATAATTTGGAAAAGGCCAAAAGCAACCCTTGGTGAATTATGCCGAACACCTCGCTGTCACGATGGTTAGTTGTTCGCGCCTAGGTCCCTGGAGAAAGAGCGACTGCTCGTCTCTGCTAACCAGGAGTTGCTGGAGCCGTCGGAGAGCATGATGGCGCTGGCGTCAGTGGCGTGTCACAAACCAGCCAATGACGATTGTCCATGATGCATTACGTGATGAGATGATGTCTTACGTCACTCATGGCGACATGTTGTTCTAAGCTTTCGATGTTACTTTCTCTGGTTATGAATGACATCATCACTCTGAAGCATTGTGACGTGCTGATTGCATGAGCCATGACCATGGGGGAGGCGAAAACGGCACTCGTGTAGAGCGTGTAGAGTACATGGGACGAGTATAAAGAACTCTTCTTTCACTATTTCCCACAGAAACGCATCACATAAAGACAGATCAAGGCTTTTCCTTTTTCCTTTCCCAACTTTTCTTTGGAGAAGTGGGGTTTAGTCCACTACGCGTCCAATGTGGTCATTTGTTCTTGTGGTCTTTGGTCGTCCACTCTTCGGCAGTTATGATTGGTAACAGAGACCATCTTTCGAAGCATTTACAATCAATGCAGAATGTTTTTTTAGGTAGTGTTGGTTTATGAAGCACACTCTCAAAACTCTAAGACATGGTTTTTATTGATGGCCCATTAATACTTCCAGTACCATAGGAGCGACTAAAAATGTTCAATGACCCAGGGGCGCTCATGTGTGGTATACTGGGGTATTGTTAACTCTGTTGCTGCTTCTCCACTCTATTTATTGAAATAATAATTAAAAAAAAAAAGAAAAAAGATATCTTTCAAACGACATGTTACCTTTTTTGGGGGGACATCCTGTATTACTAGCAACATGGTTTCGACTCTTTGGTATCTTATATCATAGTTTTCTTGGTAGTACGACGTTACAGAATAACAAATAGCGCGTAGCAACTGGTTAGTGGCTTTAACAATTTGTTAAACATTAAGCAGATCTTATAGTTTAGGGTGACTATTGAAATGAGAATAACATAGATATTTTAGGTAATACTATTTAATTGAGTTTATTGCATACTAGCATTGTCACGTAGCACGAGCTTCTGTGGTGTCAGAGCTTTCTTCGTTACTTTTTCTTTCAAATCAGAAGCTTTGCGAATCAGCTGCGGCAATGTCTATCAATTGCGAATCAGGACCGACAATTCAGATTCAATTATATTTCGTAAAAATTACACACGATGCCTTATCCATCAATAAGAATCGAACTTGACCGATAGTTTTAAAGAATAATGCTCAGAAACCAATAATTGATATTGTGGCTTATTAATAATTTAGGGGTTTCATTGTGATTACCAGACATATTGTTATTTTGTATTGCCATTATCAGACATATGGTTGTTTTCGTCTCTCAGTCAGTTTCGGTCACAGACACCCTTTCCTCCTGCGCACTCATCCCGCCAGCCGAAAGTCACTTTGATTTTGATTGGGATGAGGTCACTCCTGGCTGGTATTTCAGACAGTATTTTTAACATTTAAATGATATCAGTCTGATTATATAATAATAACTGTAATAACAGCCCGGCTTAAAGCAATATGTGTATGTAATTATATATAAAATGTATGTAACAGTCATTGTATTATGTTTATATTATTATGTACATGTATAATAATGTTATGTGAATATATTAAGTAATTTAACAATGTAGGAGCTGTGAGAATAGAAGCCGAAAGTTGGTAACAATGAGGTAACAATGAGGTAACCTTGAGACAACAATAAATTAGAAAGTTTAATAATGCTACTAATAATTCTTGGAATAATAATGTAATTTTAAAAGTTTATAAATAGCCAATCAAAAACTAGAAAAGCTGTAAGTTAAACAAAAGTATTCTATTGGAGTAGGATTAGCCAATCAGAGACCTGAAATAGAGAAATTTAAAAATTAAGCGGTAAACGCCAGACACTATTTGACAGCGTTCCCGAGCACTTCGATGCGGTACAGGTTAAGTGCGAGACATAAAACTTCATTACGGCAAGAAAAAAAATAAGGTTTACGTATTATAAAGTGCAATTAATAAATAACCTCACAGCTGTACAGTATAATATATCAGTGAGATGTTAATCAATCGTATGAAGGATTAATAAAAAAGGAGTGAAGTAAAAATAATAATTTGTGTAAGCGTTCATTCTTTAGACACACCACCCCCTGCTAAGAGATACGTGTTTCTGCAAACTACTACTGACGCAGCCGAAGCAAACATTCATATGTAATATTTAAATAAACATTCAAATTATAAAGTTATTTTTTAAAAGTGGGTGAAATCCACCGGAAAGTGAACGTGGGGGAGAAGGTCACCGGGAAGTAAAAAGTGGGGCGAAAGCCACCGGAAACTTTGCATCGTACATGGGGCTGTAACTACCTCAAGTTTGATGCACAAAACGTGGTGGGAATAACGTAAAGATTTTCCTACTTCAGTTTTTGCTAGCCACGAGTGGTGGGGATGTAGTGCCTGTCTTGCTGAGTATTCCGTGAGAAGCGATAGTGCGAGTAAGCCGGCGTTCATATTTAATATTGTAGGAACCCCAAACATTTGGGAAATAAATCTAGGAATATGTAAGTATATTTGTGTTATGGATTTTGTACAGTGAAAAGCCCACGCCTTCCTCTAAACCTTCACACCACGTTTCGGTCCTCCGCAGCAAAACAATTATTCGTCCCCTCAATGTACGTACTGGGTACTAAAAATTAATTTAATTTTTCATGTGAACCTTTAGACCTCTACCGAGCATGTAACATTTTTGGTGGAGATCACCGTGTTTTTGGTGTTTGGGTGGTGTATGTGAAGTAATATTTGCGGATTAATTGTCCACGTGGCCTGTGAAACAATGTGTTCCATTTTGAGGTAAATTTGTGAGATGTGAATAAAAGTGGTATGTGTTGTGAGTTTCTTTTAAGATTTCAGTGATTTAAAATTTTGGGGGATTCTATACTAGCTTCTACAGAGTGTTTAGCTTTGTAACGTAACCGTTACGTAGAAATTCAGGATTGTTCCCCAGAGATCGGCGTGTTAGTTTTCTCTCTTTAGCATAGTAAAATATGCTTTTATTCACCATTTCGGCCCTGTAAATTCTTAATTTTCTTTCAGTATGTTCCCATCTTTTATGTGAGAGTCACGTAAGCCTTTGGCATTTCTGCATTATTTCCCTCCCCTCCCCTCTCCTCTCTGACTCTCACCCATCTTCCATTCCCCCTCGCTTACTCTCTCTGTTCTCTTCTCTTCTCCATTATCTTCTGTCACTTTGTTTTCTGCGCTTTTCCAGTGCAACATGTGTACCTTAATTGGATATTTTGGGTAATATTTCAATTACTGCTTTCATTTAGGTCTGAGGGCAATGCTCGCAGCCCAGTGCGAGTTGAATATTTAATGTTATGCGCTTCATTACAGTTATAGTTTCTTTCAGTCTTGCCTGCTTTATTTTTCATTTTTTTTAACAGTTCCATTTGGTAATGCAGCGTTAAGCTTTCGCAACAGCGAGTTAGTGGCATCTATCGTAATATGCTGGTTATAATGATAATACGTCTGTGCAGTGTCTCAGCATTTTCTGTGCAGTTTCTAGATTCTGTATGCCTGATACGACTACAGTAATCTTTTAGGGTTGTTCTCTGCTTTATAACAATGATATTATTATGCTTGATGTGTAATTCAGTTTGATGATATAAGTATTCTGCTCTTATTCAATTCTGATATAGTATAATTATTTGTCACCGCCATATACCGGGTGTTTCAGAAATACTTTTAGAAACTTCGGGTATGGGTTCCTCAAACCAAAAGAAGGAAAAAAGTTCACATGAACATATGTCCTATAATCCCTGGTTTTCGCGTTATTTCTGTCACAAATAAAGCGTGAGTTCAACGGCCTTCGGGGTTCAACGTCTAAACTTCATTTCTCTATGCATTCAAAGAAGGCGTTGACTCATTATACTACATACGGTAGAAGTGTTGCCATGGAGACTTATTTACGTTTGTCATTAGTCTGTCTTCAACATTTCAATTGTGTACATGCAGCGAGTTAACTGCACATGTTTCGTTCCACCATGGCTGGATATTCATTTAGTGAACAGGCAGACATGACTTTTATGTATGGTCGCGCGAATGGTAATGGACGCGAGGCTGCACGGCTCTATAAGATGGAGTTTCCAGACCGAAGACAACCGAGTCATCCAACCTTAGTCGCTGTTTATCGCCTCGTTGCTGAGACAGGAAGACCAAGAGTTGTTCGTACGCCGGAACGCGAATAACAGATGTTAAAGTCTGTCGAAGAGGATCCAGATATAAGTACAAGACAATTGGCTGTGGCATCTGGTACATCACACGTGATACCATGGAGGGTACTTCACGAGCACCTCCTGTATTCATATCATATTCAACGTGTGCAGGGCCTTTCGCCTGCCGATTATCCACCACGGGATAACTTTTGCCGATGGTTTGTAGCACAAACAAACAATCCATTGTTTGTCTCGTCAGTTTTGTTTACAGACGAGACAACGTTTGGAAGAGATGGAGTTACCAATTTCCACTACGTACACGTATGGGGAGATCGTAATCCTCATGCCGACTTCAGGCTAGACATCAGCAACAGTTTAGTCTGAATATTTTGGCTGGCATTATAGGTGAATGTCTGGTAGGTCCATACGTTTTACCAGCACGTCCTACTGGTGCTGTCTACAAGGACACTCTTCCCGACTTACTTCACGAAGATGTGCCCTTGAAAATAAGAAAAAAAACATGTGGTTTATGCATGATGGGGCTCCGGCAAATTTTAGTCACATTGTTTGAGATGCACTGACTGGTATCTACCATGACCGATGGATAGGCAGAGGAGGACCAGTTCCATGGCCTGCACGTTCTCCCGACCACAATCCTGTGAATTTTTACCTCTGGGGCATCTTAAATCATTGGTTTATGGAGCAGCCATCCCGGATGCAGAAACGCTTCATCGACGTGTCATGGAAGCCTGCGAAACCATTCGACACCTTCCCGGAGTTTTTGACAGGGTGCGACGAGTACAGGCATGCATACATGCATAAATGGAAGAGGACATTTCGAGCATTTATTATTAGTTTTGTGTGTTATAAGTGAACCACTGTGTTGAACACCACCTAACGAGAAAACGAAGGATTATGGGACATATGTTCATATGAACTTTATTCCTTCTTGTGGTGTAAGGAACCCATATCCGACATTTGTAAAAGTATTTCTGAAACACAATGTATATTTTTGTCAATACCAATGATACACAGTTTTGCCTATACTGCTTCATATTGGGTGATTAATCATTACCTGTGTGAACTGCTGAATTGTATACATGCTTTTCTGCTGTTTTCTGCATTGTTTATGGACATTCAATTTTGAAATGCGCTATTCTTATGAATGTAAACTGTGCATCTGCTTGTGTATTTTGCTTAATGCTGTATAATAAGCAGACTTATCTACTGTCTGTCATAACTGTCTATATCTATTACCTGATCTTATTGCAGAGTTATTAGGTTCTCTCTTGCACTATCAATTACCTGGTATTACGGATTTCATGTGCGATTGTGCTTCATCTTAAGTGGTAGTGAATTATGTTTCATCATCTCAATCTGTAACTTCCCGCTGTTTTTCTGCTTGCATTTCTGTGCTAGTATTATGATATATAGCTTCAACAAGCCAGCAATCTTCAGAGGCTCCCCCTCTTCTAGTGCTGGGTCAACCATCTCGTTGGTCAGTTGTGCAGCCAGCTGTTCAGAGCACTCTGGCATTATGCAACCACTTACTGCTCGACCTTCTATCGATTTTTTTAATGCTGCAGTAGATAAGCCTTCTGATTTTATGAATAAGTTGAACTGATAGCCTTTGCTAATAACTGGTCAGATTTACATAAGTTGAAGTATTTACCTTGCTAACTTAAGGATACTGTTATACAATGGTTTAGATATTCTGTCGTAGAAATCCTTCTCATGATTGACCATTCCTAAAAACTTATTTTCTTACAGCTTTTCAGGTTGCTCACCAGGATGGGTGACTAGAAATTAAACTCCAACAAAGGATATAATTTGATTCTGGACCTGTTTTGCACTACGTCTATGATGATCTTTCCTTGTGTGATCAATTTAATCGACATATGTCTCAAACTGAGCAGATAAGAAATTTATTGAAAGGTCTCAAACCTGAACATGTCAATATTATACTTCCAATTAATCCTGTAGCTGTTGATCTCTTACAGGCTCTTAACGCGGTAGCCAAGACTCACTTTTACATGATCCAAAGGGGACACTTCGCTTCAGCACAGTCCACTGCTCGTGTTTCGGCTTCTCCGTCTTTATCTTTACCAGCTGCGACTACTAATTCTTTTCTTTCAGGGCATTCACGTTTGCCTTCTCTTCCAGCTCCTCCTCACAGTGATTTCACTGAACTAGCTGATAAAGGGGACCGCTTGGCTAGCCAGTTACACTCATTGAAGGTAACCTCTACCTATGATGGGAACAGATGACCATATTCTAACCAGGGAGGGCATCGCGACCGCGGTCACCACCTCAATACTGGCGATAGTCTGTTTCAGCTGTGGCAAACCAAAACACACAGCGAGGTCTTGTTGGCAACAGGTTCCACAGCCAAGAAACGAGCAGCGCCCAGCCTCACCCCCATAGTTAGTCACACCTCGTCGCAGCGATGGGCACCAGCCTAGTGTTGCCACCGCTTCTCTTCCTCTGGACCCCCCAGGGGCTCACCTTATGTGAGTACGGGTTAGGCGCACCTGGGGTACCCGAGCCATTCATAGCCATTTTCACCCTTTCATCCCCGTCCGGTCGAGGTGGGTTCGTTTTCGTGACCGGGGAACTCGAGGTAGGCTCTCGTGCGTTCTGTGCATTTCATTGCATGTCGCCCCTCGCCATCGTTTCTTTCTTCTCTTCTACTTACGCACATTTTGCCCCACGCCCATTCATTTACACATCTCTTTTACTTCTTCGCCGGCCTACCTTACTTGCGAAACGCCCACGCACTTTTAGTTTCTTTTATCCTTTTATTTAAATCCTCCGTGGACACAGCCTGACGGATACCCGCGCACTGGGTGCGCAGCTGGGTGAGTGGGTAATGGCGTCATCCCTACCACCCGGGGTCGTCATGTAAAGTATGTGTTCGTATCCGCTGTTCAACTGCAGTCCCGCGGGGGGCCATTGCATGAGCTGCTGACTTCTGACGGCGATTGGGTCCCTCTGTCTATGTTCTGGATGGTGTGACCCTGGGGAGAGGCCACTCACCCAAGCCGGGGTAACGCCCGAGAAGTCAGAGCCCGAGGTCGGAGACGGTTGCAATGGTGGAGGATTTATTTCGCTATGGAGCACCCTTTCTCCATTATTACTAACAAGCGCCGAAAAGGTTTTGCAACAGAAGTAGCACCGCCAACATCTGGTTGTTACTTAGTTATTACACGAACAGAGGAAGGACAATCGTTTGAGAAGGTGAACCCTTTTATAGTACAGAAGGGCATTGACTCTATTGCTGGTTCGGTTCAGTCCTGCACTCGCCTTCGAAACGGGTCATTATTAGTACACAGCAAGTCCGATCAACAAACTAAGACCTTGTTGAGCGCTACGCTTCTCCACGGTTATCCCATCCGTGTTGAGAAGCACCGCACCTTGAATTCCTGTCGAGGCGACGTTACTACCCATAGCCTCGACGGTATATCGGACGAGGACCTAGTAAAATATCTATCAGATCAAAAGGTGACAGCATTGCATCGGATGCAGGCCAAACGCGACGGAGTATTGGTACCCACTCGTACCCTGTTTCTAACATTTGATGGCGTCGATCTGCCCACGGCATCTCCGCAGGGTACGAACGGATTTCTGTGAGGCCTTATATTCCTAGACCTCTGCGTTGTTTTAAATGCCAACGTTTTGGGCATACGCAAGTCTCATGTAAGAGTGCCGTTAACATCTGTGCAACATGTAGTCAGCCCTCACACGAAGGTGCCTGTTCAACAGCCCCCGTCTGCGTTAATTGCAAGGGGTCACATTCTGCTTCATTTAACGACTGTCCGCGGTATTTGGACGAGAAGGCGATCCAGGAGATCCGGGTAAAGGAGAAACTCCCCCTTCGCCGAAGCCCGGAGGCGTTACCATGCGCGCCAACCTTCGCTCCTGCGATCGGGAACATTCAGGTCTGTTGTTGCCTCGCCAGTACCCCGGAAGGATGCAGAGACTCAAACTTGGACCATGACAGCCTTGACCGTCACTACCATCCGGCCGTCCAAGTCTGCTACTGTTACCAAGCCCTATAAACCTGGTCCAAAGTCTATGAAGTCACAAGCCAATGAGAAAAAGCCGAAGCAGAAACTTCGAAGAGAAGACTTTTTAAAAGACCCTCCGCGTGTTCACAGCAAGCATACTTCATCTTCTCCTCCTCGGAGGTCGCAGTCCCAGGAAGGTCCTTGGACAAGCCGCGCTCAGCGGCACCCCTCACCCATCGCCACTCAGAACTGATTCACGGCGCTAGAATCGGTTTCTGGCTCTGAGCGCGTGGGCCTCCCTTCGAGGAGGCTATGGAGTCTGACCAACTCCATACCAAAAGCCCGAGCCCAGAGGTTAAACAAAAGGTAATTTTTAGCCGCCCTTCTAAATAGACAGTTTATCCCTTTTTTATGGCTATCCTGACCTGGAATGTACGTGGTGTACGATCGCATAGGGCGGAACTGCAGCTTTTATTGCGTTCCCATTCGCCTATGGTCGTGTGTTTGCAGGAGACTAAGCTTCGCCCTCACGATCCCTTTGATCTCCGAGGATATACTCCGGTTCGCTACGACCTTGAACCGGAGGAGTGTACTCCTGCTCATGGTGGTGTCATGATTTTGGTGCGTGACGTCGTTCATTTTCAAACTGTCACACTTACATCCGACTTGCAAGCTGTTGTCGTTCGCCTTCACACACCCGGCTTTTTGTTTTCTGTTTCCTCTGTGTATTCACCTCCATCGTCTCCCGTCGCTCCCGCGGACATTCGAGCTCTCCTATCCGCTCTCCCAACACCATTTGTTCTGTTGGGAGGTTTTAGTGCCCATCACCCACTGTGAGGTTCACCAAGGGCCTGTGCGAGGGGAACTCTTCTTTCCGACATTTTTTACCAGTTCAATCTTTCCATCCTCAATACAGGTGCACCTACTTTTATTTCTGATTCTTCTGGTACATTCTCTCACCTGGGCCTTGCCATTTGCTCACTCCAGCTTGCTAGTCGTCTACAGTGGAACGTCGTCGCTGACACCTACTCAAGCGACCATTACCCCTGCATCGTTTCTCTTCGGTCACACCACGTACAGTATTCAAAGGTACCTACCTGGATATTCACAAAAGCCGATTGGAGCTTGTATTCCAGCCTCGTGCATTTTTACGATCAGCCGTTCGCCGACATTAATCAACTAGTGCAGCACCTTACGTCTACGATTTTCTCTGCCGCCGAACGCGCAATTCCCGTTCATCCTCTCATCCTCGGCGACCGCCTGTTCCGTGGTGGAACGAGGATTGTCGGGACGCCGTTCGTGCCCGTAGGACTGCACTTAGGGTGTTTTGGCGACACCCTACACTTGATAATTTGGTGACTTTTAAACAATCGCGCGCCAGGGCTCGTCGCATTATTCAGGATAGCAAGAAGGCGTCGTGGACTCGTTTTGTCGAGTCTTTTAATCGCTTTACGCCTTCACCTGTTGTTTGGGAGAAACTTCGTCGCTTCTCAGGTAAAGTGTCGCATTGTACTGTTTCTGGCCTTCAGGTTTCCAATGTCCCTATAGTGGATCCGGCTGCCATCGCTAACACTCTGGGTGCTGCCTTTGAGGCGGTATGTAGTTCACACCATGATTCCGCCGGCTTTCGCTCTATCAAAGACCGGTTGGATTCCGACACCGTTAATTTTCGGTCTGCTAATAATGAGTGTTATAATGAACTTTTCACAATAAGGGAGATGGAGCACGCTCTTCATTGCTCCAGGCACTCCGCTCCTGGCCCGGACGGCATTCATGACCTGATGTTAAAGAACCTTTCAGCCGACAGTAAACTCTTTCTTTTACAGGTCTATAACCGTATTTGGCAAGACGGCTTTTTTCCTTCCGTTTGGCGCGAAGCCACCATTGTCCCTATACCTTCCAGCTACCGCCCTATCTCCCTCACCAGTTGCCTTTGCAAGGTGATGGAGCGCATGATCAACGGGCGGTGACATGGTGGCTTGAGTCTCAGAAACTTCTAGCGAACGCTCAGTGCGGATTTCGTCGATATCGCTCTACCGTCGGCCACCTGGTGTCCCTGTCGACGCATATTATGAATGGATTTCTGAGAAAGTGTCAAACCGTGGCTGTGTTTTTTGACCTGGAGAAAGCTTATGACACTTGTTGGAGGGGCGGCATTTTACGTACACTTCACGCATGGAATATGCGCGATCGTCTTCCCATATTTCTTCGTGAATTTATGACGGACCGCGTTTTTCGTGTACGTGTGGGCTCGGTTTTATCTAGTCGTTTTATTCAAGAGAACGGAGTACCGTAGGGCACTGTACTCAGTGTCACACTTTTTGCGATAGATATCAACCCCATTGTTGATTGTATTCCACCTGGCATTTCGTCGTCCCTTTTGTTGACGATTTTGCCATTTATTGCAGTTCACGTCGGACCTGTCTACTCGAACGCCGTCTCCAGAGCTGTATCGACCGTCTCTACGCCTGGAGTAACGCCAACGGCTTTAATTTCTCCGCCGAAAAATCCGTCTGTATCAATTTCTGGCGCCGGAAGGCTTTCCCTCCGCCCTCTCTCCATCTTGGGCCAGGGATACTTCCGTTTGCAGACGAGGCGAAATTTTTGGGGTTGATTTTTGACAGGAAGTTGTGTTGGACCTCGCACGTTTCCTTTTTAAAAGCAAAGTGTGACCGTTCTCTTAATCTTTTACGTGTTTTAAGTGGCACATCCTGCGAAGCTGATCGGACCGTCCTTCTTCGCCTTTATCGCTCTTTGGTCCGATCAAAGCTTGATTACGGGTGCATTGTTTATTCGTCGGCACGTCCATCTGTGTTACGTCGATTGAATGCCATTCACCATCGTGGCATAAGAGTCGCTACGGGGGCATTTCCAACCAGCCCTGTTCCCAGTCTGTATGCTGAAGCTGCAGACCCGGCGTGAGATGCTTTTGCGCAGCTATGCCTGTCGACTCTCAAGCTTGCCTGACCACCCGCCCTTCGCGATATTTTTTGAGGATTCACTTGATCGCCAATATGTACTTAGGTCCTCTGTATTGCTCCCTCCAGGGGTTCGATTTCGACTGCTACTTCGTCATTTGGACGTTACGCCAGCGCCGGCCCTTCCACGAGGGGAAACGCGTTTTCCTCCATGGTCGCACGCTGAGGCCCACATCCACCTTGGACTAACGTCGATGCCGAAAAATGCAACCCCTGCTTCCGTCCTTAGATCCGCCTTTTTAGAACTGCAGGCACAGTTCGGGGATTGTCATTTTATATATACTGATGGGTCTAAGACTGATGTTGGAGTAGGATGTGCCTTTGTTTTTGGTGCACAGAGTTTTACTTTTCGTTTACCTGGACAATGTTCGATTTATACCGCCGAACTTTTTAGTATATACCAATCTGTTTTATACATTCAGCGGCACGACTTACGGCACTGTGTTATTTGTACCGACTCTCTGAGTGCCCTTCAGGGTATTAACGCGCTGTACGGTTACCACCCTCTCGTACCTCGTATACATGACCTGCTCCACTCGCTTGGTGCCTCTGGCATCAGCGTCTCCTTGCTGTGGATTCCAGGTCATGTGGGCATCTCAGGCATAGAGTCTGACGACGCCGCTGCCAAAACGGCCATTTTATCACCCAGATGTTTTACCTGTGTTGTTCTTTCCTCAGATTTTTATGTTATTTTACGTTACAGTATCCTCTCGCGCTGGCGCGATGAGTGGGCGGCTCTTAGGGGGAACAAGTTGCGGGAGGTTAAACCTCTTCCGTTAGTCTGGGGTACCTCTTCTCGTTCTTCTCGTCCGGAAGAGGTAATTTTAGCTCGTTTACGAATCGGACATTGTCTTTTTAGCCATAGATACCTGCTCAGTGGTGACCCCGCACCGCTCTATGAGCAGTGTGATGCGCCCTAAACGGTGCGTCACATTTTAGTAGAGTGTCAAGTTTTAGCTCCGTTGCGCTTTCGTGTTGGTCTGCCTGTTGGCATAGCTAACGTTTTGGCAGACGACGCGCATGTTGTGGAATGTCTTTTACGATTTATCAATGACAGTGATTTTTATCGGCGCATTTGATGCGCTGAGCGCCTTTTTAACATTGTGATATTATATTGCTTTTTAATGGGGGCTCTACTCCCCAGTGGACATATGGCGCTCATGTCCCATACGTTCTGCAGCTCTTGACACGTTTTACGCTTTTATTGACCATGCTTTTAGTGTGTTCGTATTTGGTGTTTTGTTTTTTAGTTTTTGGACATCGCGGGTTTGTGTCCCTTTTTTTAATTATGCGGTTTTTTATCCGAATTTTATTTTTGCACTGTCACTTTTATACTTTGTAAGGGCGCTGATGACCTTAGCTGTTTAGCGCCCTTAAACCGCATCTCATCATCATCATCATCTTCCTCTGGACCATATCCTATAAGCTCCTGGAATTATTTTTAATTAACATTCTTTTAGATACAGGTAGTCTGTTAATGCTGTGCATGCCCTCCATGTCCCTGATATCACCATACTGGAGCCCTTAGATTTTCTACTTCGCACCGCTGGAAACAAGTTATTGGATGCTCCTTACCACACCGTTTTGTCATTCTACATTAATGGTTTTTCTTTTTAGGAGGATGTTCTGGTAGTTAAAGGTTTAGCACATGATTTTATTCTGGGTGATATTTTCTTAAGTGAACATAAAGTTGCGATTGATTATGCACATAACACAGTTGCTGTTGCAATAGCAGATGATATTTGTAATGTTGAACTTTTAGAAAAGAATGCTTTATCTTTGTCTGATATAGCTTTAATTCCACAATTGGATGAACATTATGAAAATCCTACAGCTAAGGCCTGTGTGAAAGGTGATGTCAGAATACCTTCTTTTCCAGTTTGTAATGTCTCGGTACAGATTTATGAGTCTCCCTTTCATACTGCTATGTTGTTACCTTCACAAAGCAGTATGCACAATAAGTGTATTACTATTCCGTCCATTGTTTGTGAACCTAAAGATGACCTTTTTCTTCCTGTGCAAAATACTTCAGCACAACCTCAAGCACTGTTTACCAATGCTGTTCTAGCTACGGTGCAGGATGTTTCGTTTGTATAAAGTAAATCCGTCTCTCCTGGGATGTCTACGTTGAAAGCTCCTAATTTCAGCTGTAGTGATAACAGTAAGTTGTCTAGTAGCCAGTCTGAAAGCTTCACCAGCTGTTGCTCAAGTATTCTCATGTCTTTGCTACCTCGTTGCAAGATTTAGGGGACGGGTGTGACCGAATTTTCCATAGAATTCCTCAATCAAGCAACGCCCCTATAGGGTTCCTCACAAGCAAAAATTAAACATCAGTCAGCAAGTTCAAGAAATGAGGGATGTCGGGATTATCATTGGGTGCTCATTAAGAAAAAGAATGAATCGATGAGGTTTTGTGTTGATTATAGAAAGCTGAAAAGTGTAACTATCACATCTCCTTTACCACTTATTGATGACTTGCTTAGTTATCCAAATGAAGCATGTTGGTTTTGTTCTCTTGATCTGTTGTCAACTTATTTTCAGGTACCCTTAGAGGAAAGTTCTAAACAGTTCAAGAGCTTTGTTACCCATCAGGGGTAGTATCATTTTGGGAGACTTAGTTTTGGTTTATCTAATGCTCTACGCTTTTTCAGTTACATTGCTGATAAATTATTGGGTGATTTAAACTTCAAGAAAACCTTAGCCCATCTTAACGGCTTTTTCGTTTTCGCCAAATCATTTCAGGAGCTGCTCGACAATCTTGAGGCTGTTCGTCAGAGACTGGAGCGACATAATTTTAAGCTCGAACCTGATTTGTTTTTGCAATTGTCGCGGTAACTTCGTGTTATCTTATTTGCTGAGCGCCTATTAATGTTTTACTAATTTGAATTTTGAGTTCTTTGTCCTCCGGTTAGCGATTATTACTCAGTCAAGCAAATCTCTTGAACAGGGTGTGTAAACGGAAATGAGTTGTTACTAAAGGGTGACACTGATAAAATAATTTGTTTTTACACTTTTATTGCCGGCACAATTAATTAATTTCACATAATTACTCTTAATACACGCCCGACTGAAACTGTTATATTTTGGAATGTAACTATAACCACTTATTTGCTGCACATTATTAATTCGCGTATTTCACATCTTTTTAACTAACTTTACGACGCGAGAGATTCTGTAGAACTGCGCGATGTGTAACCGGTGAATGATTCTGTTGAACTGGGCGACGTGTAACGCGTGAATGATTCTGTTGGACTGAACGTTACCCGTCTCTGGCTCGGAATTTATACTCCCTCTTCCCCGATATGCCTAAACATTATAACAGAGCTGCTATTGGTTAATAAAACGCGCCAACATTAGCGTGTATTTTTATATCCAATCAAAATTACGAACACATATGCTCTAGGGAAAATATTCCCTCCATTTCTACAGAAAAGCGTGCTACTCTGACGTCATTTGTTTGTCTCTTCAAATTGATAAACAACTCACCAACTCGCTTATTGTTACTTGCTCCTATTGTCAGTTTCAGTGAGACCGTGTAAACTTATTTCCTAACAATGCTTATAATTAACAAGCATCTCAAATCATTGTCATACAATAATGCTAATTTACACTACAATCACTCTGGTATTTACAATGTTGTGATATAAAATACTGCCTCATATGCCCCACTAGAAACATAATTAAAAATATTTACAACTTTTTTTGGAAATTTTATAATTGGGTTTTTAGTCTCCTGAATCTTGTAACACACGGTATTTATCACTTGCACGTAACACTGCACACGCATTTAACACACGTTATACATTTTGCCTTTTTCTCGCCACTATTCACTGGCTCGGGTCTAATTTGTTTATATACATACATCTGAGATTACAAGGTTTTTTATATACAGCAAATACTATACCCTGAGCTATTTAGGTCACTGTTGCAAAATGGTTATACTTTCTTAGATTATGACATAGAAATTTATACACTCAAGATTTTTAACCTGATTCATTTTGTAATTATTGAACACATTTACCAAAATATGCATCCTCTACACAAATATATTTACATCTCTTAATTCTAGACATAATTTCATATTATCTGTGTGCTACATAAGTGTTTTGCTTTAATTATCTTTACCCCTTTAAACATTTATTTTTGTCCTGAATTTATTTCTCCTTTCTTATGACATATATACTTCGTTAAACCTCTTACATTCCAATACTTTGTTCTGCAGTTCAGCTTTACTTATCCTAAATCTACTTTTTATCATCTTGGTCTTCTGTTTCATATTTTTTCTCAATGTTGTATGGTTTCAGCATTTCAATATGGAACTTTCCAATGACTTTTCGGTTTGCTGGGTTACATAATTCATATGTGTTTGTTCCATATATTTAAAATACTTCATATGGTCCATGATATTTTAGAAACATTCGCCAATAAAGCTTATTTGCCTTATCAGACAATTTCTTAGTTTTAACCAAAACTAAATCTCCTATTTTCATCTTCCATTCCTTTCTTTTCTTTTCTTCATGTTTACTTTTTCTTTTTATGGCTTTTTTCTTCATCCTTTCGAATGCTTGTCGGAACATCTCTTCTTCCGTTTGTGGTATTGAGTGCTCATCTGGAATGACTTCTGGAATTTTCTTACATATTGTATTTATCTTCTTTCCTAACTTAAGTTCACATGGTTTGTACCCTGTCACATTGTTTACTGTTTCATTGAGTAGATTCTGAACGAAATTCACGTATCCATACCATTGGGTTTGTTTTCGATGACACAGCACCCTTAGGTAATTTGACATTTCTTTAATTTCCCTCTCCACTGGGTTGGAGTTCTGTCTGTATCTTGACGAAAAATATTGTTTAATGCCATTTTCTTTTAGTCCCTCATAAATCGTTTTCCTGTGAAGAACGAAGCATTCTCGCTCAATACGGATTGGATTGGTCCATCCACTATCACATATGACTTGAGTAGCCTAATTCAAACATGCTGAACTTGTAGGTTTTCTCAAAGGGTAAATTCTTTCATGTTTGCTGAATATATCATAACGAACAAATATATATTTGTTTCCAAATTGACTTGGAGGCATAGGACCATGAATGTCAATACTAATTACGCACCTCGGCTTATCCTTTATAACCGAATTAGTCTAAAATGCATATGCTGCATTTATTTACTTTGCTTTCTGACATAGGTTGCAGCACGAGATAAATTTCCGATCTTTCTGACGCAATTTGGATATGCATAAATTTTCTAAAATCATAGAAGTTGTCTGGTCCGTCCTCGAGTGTGCTAACTCTTCGTGAAAATTCTTAATTAGCTCCTTTTCCATGCTTTTTGGAACCATTACCTTCCAACTAGGCATTTATTTTCCATGCTTCTTGTATAATGTTCCATTCCGAATTGCTACAATTTCTTTCTTTGCCTATTCAATTAATGGTGCATTTCCTTTGAGTTCAAATAATTTTGCGTCTTTGTTTTGAAGTTCCCCCATATTTTTCAATTTTCTTATCATTTCTTTGCTTAAAGTAATTTCAATTGTCAATATTTTGACTTTATTTCTAGGCCTTTCAATATTCTCGGGAATTTGTGGGTTGTAGTGTAATCTTGATAGCAAATCGCTGAAGGTATTATTCTTGCCAGGAATGTGTATAATTTCAATATCAAATGCAGATATTGCTTGAATGTATCTAGCAAGTTTTCCACTACATAATCTACACCGTTGGATGAAAGTTAGGCTGATGTGATCCGAATATACTTTCACCTTTTGCTGGTAAATATAGGTCTTGAAACGAATTAATGAGAAATAGAGTGCTCCAATTTCTAACTGAGTCACCGAAGAACTCCGCTCAATGTTTGTAAGTCCTCTAGAAGCTGTACTAATGACGTGAAACTCATTGTTGATGTCTCGCTGTCCTAAAATTCCGGCGAATCCTTGCATTGATGTGTCGACATAAATCTCGTATTTCAAATTTTCTCTGGGCCTCTCGAGCAATATTGACTTAGCAAACAGTTCTTTGACCCTCTCAAAATATTTTTGATGATCCTCTGTCCATCTCCACTTGATATTCTTTCGGAGTAGCTGCCGCAGTGGTTCTATTTCAGCTGAATACCTTGGTACGAACTTACTCTGAAAGTTCAATACACCTAAGAGACGTCTAATTTGCTTTACGTTTCTTGGTGGTGGAATTTTCATTATTGCTTCAATTCTGGTCAGATCTTATACCCCTTCATTCACTACATAACCGAGAAAATTTATTTCCTTGACACAAAATTTTGATTTTAGTATGTTTGCAGTCATACCATGTTGTTGCAGTTTATTTAACACGTAGTGTACATTATTCATATGTTCTTCAAATGTTTGACTAATGATGAGGAAGTCGTCAATATACTTTATTAAAAAGTCATCAACAGAATTTCCAAAAATACTGTGAATTGCTCTCAAAAATCCACTTCCTGAGTTTTTTAAACCAAAAGGATTTACACAAAAACGATACTGGATCCCCGAGTACTGAAATGAAGTGTAATCACGCACTTGTGGATCTAATTCCACTTGCCAATATGACGCAGTGAGGTCAATGGATGTCAAAAATCTCCCTCTTGAAAGTTTCGTGATTAGTTGTTCGATTCCTTTACTTTGAAAATGATCTGGCTTCATATATTGGTTGACATATCTACCATCTAATGTTAATCTTAAACTACCATCTCGTTTTATACTCCAACAAATCGAATTTATGTATTGAGAATTACTTTGCTCAATAATCCCATTTTCGAACATGCTATTTATCAGTTTTCTAGCTTTGTCCCGAAGACTTATAGGTAAATTATCATATTTATGCTTATATGGTGGCACAACTTTACCTGAAATGTATGTTGATATAAGTTACATCTGCCTGGGATATTACTAAATACTGAACTATTGTTCATTAAAACATCATGAAAGATTTCTTTTTGTGTTTTATGTTATAAGCTTCTTCACACTTGTACAGTATTTCCTAATTTCTCCTCTCTTCCCAGTTGTTGTCTGTCTCGCTCGCACGGTCGTCTTTTGTTCGGGTTGTAAATTTCCCTACTTTCTCTGGCATTTCTACTAGCTGTTGAAAATATGGCGTGGTGTTTCCTTCAAACCTTGTGACTACTTGTTTTATGTGATTGTTTCCATCGGTTAGTGTTATTTGCACAAAAAAGTGACTATGTTTTAAAGTAATATATATATATATATATATATATATATATATATATATTCGTGTATTATCTTTAGACGTAGTTCTGCTGTATTATGTGAGTAGCATGTCAGGGAACTTCCCAATAGTTTCATTGAGATAATTGCCATTGTCAATTTCTCTGTATGTTTTGAGCGTTTCCTCAGAAAACCCTTTGACATTGGGTATAAGGTTTATTAATCCGGCACCATTCTGGGTAGTGCGTGATCTTAAATTCATCACAGCCCACCATCCTACCCATAGCACATATATTTAAGCCCCTTATACAGGATCAAATTTTTGTCAAATTCAATAATTTACAAGACCTTTCAAGAGTTGTCACAACTTTTTTTGTCAAATAGATTCCAATACGTTTAAAATCCTTGAACGTCTTGAAAGCAAATAAGGACATGCCCTAAACGACCAAGTAATTGACAATGATCTGATGGCTTTAGCCAATGAAATGCGAGTATTTATAGTGCGTCACAAAATCTGCAACATGGCGAAAATCCAAAAGAAAACAAACATGGATACCCGGCTAAGGTATGTTGTATGCGAACTGATTAAGTTATACATAAGCTGGTCATGTCATATGTCTAGGACTCTGTGGGTTACCAGAAGATGAAGCAGATGAAGGCATATAAAGAAATAATTGCTAGGCAGATTTCCGAATAGAATATACATCAATGCAGTGTTATATAGAGTGGTTGACCTAGCAGTTGTTATTTCCATTGTGTTCCATAAATGTAATGAGATTTCATTGAATATGGTACGTGAAAGTGCTAGATAATATTGGTATAGAACAGCATTTCATTGCAAAACCTTATACTGTGACGCAAATAGTAAATTGCTTTGTGCGTGATAAATTATATATTAATGTGTTCTGAAAGGTTTCAGTTTGAAAAAGACAACTTGTAAATACACATTATGACATTGTCAAGTCTTGTCCAATTTTATCACATATTGGACAATGTTTGATAATTTTTCCTGTTAACCCTTGAATTCGAAAATAAGTTTGATCGTGTACAAGGGATTAAGATAAAGGATTGTGTTAAATAAGGAACTAATTTGTGCCACAAAAAATCTATTCCGCGGCAGCAGCCAATTAGAGGCGACTACCGCAAATGACCGTTAAGATATAGGGGGCGAAGTTATATAGAACATACTTCAGGTCATGGTGGCCCCTTTGTTCCTCTAACGTGATTTCTGGGATGAAGGGATGAATTTAGACTCGAGGAGCGACCAGATCTGGGCTACGATGTGTACTAGCAAGGATGGGGCCCCCTAACGATTCCAACACGGCACCAATCCTGACGGCAGCTAGCCCTGCCGGAGCAAACCGCAACCAGGGGATCCCGAGAATAAGCGATACAGTTCCCAGCGAGGTAGTGCCCCAGCGGTCGCACGAAACGCCAGGGAGAAGCCTCTTCGTATCAAAACTTCCATCACCCTGCCACGACACACAAACCGCTGTCGCCTTGTCCTACAACTCTGAATAGATGAGGTCAAACAAGTTAAAGGAAATTATAGGTGGTGAGCAGAAAATTCGTGGTAGAAGGGGAATCATCCCAGCATTCGCTTACCGACGCGAGAAAACCATATTCAGAGTGGCGGCCTGAAGGAAATCGAATTCAGGACCTCCTGAATGCAAACCTCACACGTTATCGAAACATCTCGCTCGATGGGGAACATCATTGACATGTTATAATAATTTGTTATAAGCGTGTATATACAATTACATCTGCGCAACACAAATTTTATTCCAGAAATTTATTTGTTAATCTGCCCAAAGTAACCAGCCTGTGCACAGAAGGGCAGATATACCTGCGTGCAGTTTAGCTATAGAATTCTTTTTGAGTTGCTAACTAAAACGTTTCTCAGTTTATTGTGGATTGCATATTGAATGTCTGCATTTTATTTGGAATTTAGTGTCTCTCGCACCCAGAGGGACTAATGGAGTGAAGCTGGGAAATTGGGAACGCGCCGAAAACTATTCCTATAATATCATAGAGGTAAGTAAATACACACATTAGTAGCTCGTATTAATTTATCTGATGAATCCATTTATAGTGAATTGTTTTGTGAATCAATATTTGGGTTTAAATCTCGTTTTGAATTTAAAATGAAGTACAGTCTTCATCGTATTTCCCGCTGGCCTAATCCAATATTTGCACTATGACATAATTAAATGCTCAGAAAGAGAGATCTCTGGTTTGACTTTGTTCAAATGCCCGTTTTGGTAAGCGTTGGGACTAATTTGCCTTACCTTCATTAAGCCAATGTTATGCCACTTATTTTTTACCATTAATTCTGTTGTGATCGTTTGAACTTATCCTCAAAATTGGCCTCAAGAATGAACACAAACTCCAACACGTTCAAGCTCGGAACATTTATTCATATTTTCAAGTCACATTACATGTCTAACACAACAGCAGAGGACTATGACATCGCAACTGAATTTATTTGGCAGCAAAACAGCAACGAAGATTATACCTTCTAAGTGTAATGTTAATGCATAATCTCACAGGTCCCTGGGACTGAACCTGGGCCGCCTCGTTGGGAGGTACATTATTGGTACATGATCCTTGAAATTGTCAATTTGGGAGTCCACAAAATGCTACTCTTGTACTTGTGTGAAAATAATCTTATAATTATTCACATTAGCCTTTCAAAGAGTTCTAGTAATTGGCTGTTGATATAAGAGTATGCCGTAGATATTTTTCATCACAAACGTGGCGACGACGACGACGACGAGCTGCTGGCAGGCTAAGTTTTAGGCCGAGTGAACTTTTGCTGCGTGCCCACCCTCAACAGGGTTTAACCGCAGGATGATTTATTTTCAATGGGAAATGATGGTTAAGGACGACGTTTTATTTTTAGGTAGCAATGAAAGAAGGGAGGAAGCATGTAGCTCCTCGACAGCTGCCTGTTAGGATCCAGTGGCCCTTCTGCTCCCTGGTGTGTATGTGCTTATCAATTGTTCTTTGGCTGGGATTGCATTTTAGGACCATTCACCTCTTGGGTAGGATTACTATGGAGTTCAGCTTTAGCTGCTGTTGGTGTAACTCCTTGGTTATCTGGTGTGCCAGCATGTCATGCGGGGAACCCGATGACGCCGAAGACGGCTAGTTCTAGGGTTGTAATCCCCAAGTGATCTTTCCAGGATACTCTGATGGTTTGGTAAACTGGCGTAAAATTTTGTACTCCGGCGCCTAATTTCATCTTCTACATATGAAAGAGATGAGGCTGCGTGTAGTAGTCTAACTGAGAAGGCGCTGCCGACTGAATAGATGGACCCAAATGTGGCGAGTAACTAATAGACAAATATATCTGCCGGATGGGTTTATCCTGAGAACTTGTTTTGGTTGGTCATACAGCCAAAAGCTTAATTGCCATGTTGTAGAAATGGACCATAAATGAAATAGTCTAAGGCCCGGCTTTATTGACAACCCATCAAATGTTTCTCTGAAGCAGTGCTGTTGCTACAATTATAATGATGAAAGATCTGGTCGAGTCCGTTTCTGTGTGTTAAAGACAAATAGTTGACTTTTTGGCTAGATACTTACACCACTCCACCACCATAATCACAATCATCATTATCATAGACGACATCAGCAACAACAACAATAAGGATGCAGGCCACAATAGCAAGGGCAAGAATATAGTTAAAAGGAAGATAAACGGGATGGTGCAGTGTGGTGTAACACCAGCCTCAGGGCTACATAATTATGCTTCGCAAATTCACAAAAATCTACATTGTCGCTTAAAAACCAACACCGCGTCGCAGCATAATTAAAACTTTGCATTAAAAGGGCGAAACCATATACAAAGAGCAAATAATGTTGAGCAATTCCTAAGAGTTGGTACGTTATAATAAAATGCCAGAGCTAATATATAACAGAATAAAACGATTATTTCTGTGCTATTTGGCTGAATTTTGATAACTACACTGTGTTGTTTCTTAAGTAAGAGTTTATCCAAAAGCCAGACCGATCCACTGGAATGCGGTAGAGTATAAGTTTTGCTTCAGATAGGATGATCGTTCAAATCTATTGGAATCTATATCACTTTCTAAGCCTACACTTACTTTGGGTATAGAAGGTATCTGCTGAAAGAGATGTGTTTCCTTCCGCCTTCTTCTCTTTATGCTCATAGTGATCCACAAGCGCACTGTGAAGTAATACAGAAATTCCAGGAAGCTCAAAATACTTGCTCCCATGAAAAGTCCAGCGGCTCCACCCATTGACACTGAAAAAAAATCTAATGTGTTACACTCACATGACTTTTTCTACCCTTGTACAAATTATTTTTACAAACGCTTACTCTCAATATGCTTCATGTTGATCGAGATGTTATTCTTATTGCTAATTTTCTTATAGATGCAAGGGGAATTGGTAGGCTTTAAACGATATTCAAGTATTTTAAGAGGTGGTTGCTATGTGGCGCATTCTATTCTTTTTGCAATACCAGGACAAAAAAATGAATAACGAATTTGCATTTGAGAAAGAGTATAAGTATTGGAAAATTTAAGGGAATAACAAGAAATTACTCAAAAATGGTTCACTCACGAAAAAAATGTATGTCATAAATTGTGTATTTTAACGCGATCTACATTTTTTGTGTAGTAAAGGCTTGTCTATCTCTTATGGTTTACCAGTTATGCAAAAGTCGTTCACAATGAAGAATACTTTGAGGAGACATTCCCAGAAAATTCGAGATATACATTTCATTTTTCATGAAAATATCTTAAACATATGATACTTTAATCAAACTCGTTAGAGCCAATTTTGAGTAAATTAAAATTTTCGAAAAATGTTCCATGTAAAGGGTAATTTGGGATGGGGGATTTTCTTGAAAACCTTGGTGTCGCATCTCTGGAAGATATGAACGTAAATACCAAGTTTGGTGTTTATCCGACTGTTCGTTTCTGAGTAATACTGTTCACAGTCAGTGACACACACACACACACACACACACACACACACACACAGATACACACACGGAAATGTTACCAAAAACTTTTTTTTGGATTCAGGGGGTCTCAAAGCATATATTTCCAGTGAAAACTCGGTATCGAATTTTTGGGTGGAATAAAATACTTCCCCTACTTAACTATACGTCGTAGAGAAAGTATAAAATGGTAACTCCTACACATTTGGACTAGAGAAGTACATTTAAGCTCATCTCTAAGGCTGAGGTATGGAAATTTCTGTATGTCCAATCAGTGTAGACCTTTTTTATTTGAAAATAAGTGTCAGATTTTCCCTCCATTTTTACTTTGAACATTTTGTATCTGTAAATGAGATTTTTATTGAATGTTTTAATTAATTTCAAGACAATAAAAGTAACACTTCAGCGTCAAGCACAAGGCTGCAATGAGTGAATTCTGTCGTAGTATAAGACAAGAAATATTTAATGCTGTAGTTGATCTATCTCGATGTTAATAATCTGGTTCGTTAGGTTTTAGAAAATAAATTGCCGATACGTTTTAATAAAAAAGATGCAATTCGAGAAATATATATGTTCCTCAATAAATCATATTATTGTTAAGTAGTAGGACAGCAAACGTAAAAGTCTGTACCTACATACTGTAAAACTTCAGTCTGATATCTGAGATATAGGTCTTGAAGTTGACACAATTTAACGTGGGCGGTTTTCCCCAATCATCGGAAAATTTAGCTTGAGTTATGTCAAACTAACTCTTCGTCAGTTTTTGACGTAGAGTCAACGATAATCACATCAAAATGACTTACATAGGCTGTGAAGTTAACAACAGTAATGTTTGCAACGTCTGTTTTCATTGGCTGAGATTGTGGCTTCAAAAACCAAACATAAGCTCAACGCGTATGTTTAAAACACGCTACGCCCTCGGTAACCACTGCCACCAAGTACAAAATGCCGTCTCCCTGTTTCAAACAGTATTCTCAACCGACTGTTGTCAAATGTATAGCTGTCATGTACATAACCTGGCCATCATGCCAAAATATTGGAAATTAGTAAACTTGCAATACAAACCGTCTGAATATACCATATACTTCAGCATTATACCCACCGGGTGAGAAAATGGGCACATGTGTATAGGTAATGGCGTATACCACAACAGGAAAATTTGCAATTGCATAAGGTTCTTGGATATTTGTGGCGATTACTTCCCTTGCTTTCCCCACGTCTCTGCACTCTGTGGATTTCGAAATCCCGTTTACAATACGGAACGATCCCGTGGAGAAATATCTGAGTGTTACGAATAACCGTTGAATCGGTAAAAGTGACCGAAACCTGTTCGTAGTGTATTTCAATCCCGGTTCAGTTTCTTCCAATATTTTCAACATTACCTTTTTGATAATCTGTAACGAGTCACAAATTTTACGCCATTCATTTCGTAGAAAAGGTTATTTTTATCTTGAATAAGACGTTCTGGACCCGTATTTTCAATAATGTTTTTATTTGTTATTTTTCAATTTATTTTCAATAAACATTTGTTCCCATTATGAACAAGGACACATTTTAAGTTGCGTTTGGAGCTATCAATAAATAACCGCCACTCCGTTGATGTGTATTTTCTTATACCCAGTTACATTAACATGCCTTCAACATTGATGAAAAAAGCAAATTGGTTTTCTGTTGTGAAGAACGGCAGAAATTTTGCTCTCTTTTGCGATAGACTGTCACTTTCGTTCCCGGTAACAGACATGGTTTCTCTGCCAGCATAGAAGCTAACAATTCTGACGACTTCTTTGCAAGACTAAGATCTCTAATGAGGTCATTCAATTCTGCTTGATCAAAATCAGATACAACTGATGAAATCACTGTCATTTTGCTGAGCATAGCTTTCAGCTGATTCATCCACTTCTTCTGATGACTCTGGAAGACTGATAAATACTGGAACAGGCATCTCTGAATGTGGAACGGGATGTCTTGCTGAGCGTAGATCGGGATATTTCCACGTATTCAGTTTTTGCTATTAATGTCCTTTACATTTACTAACAAAAGTAACAATCGTCACTGTGGTTTATTGGTTCTCGCCATATCATTGGTTCCCCAAATTTCAAGTTCTTCCGCTTCCCAGTTTTCCACTGTTGCAGATGCTCTGAGCATGTTTTACATACGATGTGAGAGGCCCAAGCCTTATCTTGGTCTCCAATTTTTACGTTGAAATAGGCCAAATAGGTTCTTTCCACAAAATCGGTTATGGGTTTTCTTTGCTGGATGAATGTGTATTCCCCAAAGATGAAACGAAACACATCAGAATTATTCACACATTTTCTGAATGCCATATTATGGAGCCATATCAATGCCTATTAAGATACGTCAGTGCTTATAAAAATGAGACATAAATGTCAGAAAAGTTAAGGTACATCTGCAACCAACATGCATAGACTTTGGATAAAATAAATTAGTATAATGCAAAAGTATAATCAAGTTAAAAATGGTGCTGTAAAACAAAGTACTCATAAGAGTAATTTATAAATATATCATCAGTATCTCATACACTAGAGCTGCTAGAATGAAATGGAACACATTTTCGTAATCAGCATCATCAAAATAGCCAGAAACAGGTGGAAAATTCAAGGTACCACGAAAAACAACTTTTCTTTGTTCCCCAGTGTTATTTGTCAGTCTAAAGGATGAGTTTATTCCCTCGAAAGTAAAGCTTGTGTAACTGAAGTGGAAGATATTATACGACCTTTTCGGTGCATTTTTGTCTATCATCACGGGCAGTAAACTCTATTGCAAGCCTGGAAACTGGCCCTTAATGAACACTATTTGCTCATCGTTTTTGCTAATAAGCAACAGAAGTACAACGAAGCTCATACCTGGCCCCGTACCTCAGTCGGTAGAGCACTTGCCTTCTGTGCGAGGGTTCTTGGGTTTGATTCTCAGCAGGAAGTTGTGAACTTATTTCTAGCTAACATTATCCCCTACCCTCCCCAGAGTCTGGAAGTATGAATGTGAGTATGAAAGTGTGTGTGATCTAATAATTTGAGTCCAGGGTTTACTAGAAACCAAACGACAAGCTAATACGAGTTAACACCATTTGCCTATAGGCGATATGTTCCAAAGGAAAGGCCACTGATAAGACCATTGTAGTTAAACGCTGGGTATAAATGGAACTTAAAGAAGAACCAAGCTCGCTCACGCTAATTCGCCAGTTCCCCACTGACCTGTGTTTACTTGGAATTGCTCCGATGTGTTTTGTAACTCTTTTAACGCAAGAAGGAATATCTGCACAGTTGAAATCCGGGCGGTTGGGTCATCTGGCACACTTGCATATGAAGGAAACAAAGAGACAAACAAATTGTTCACTACGGGAAATCGAAACCCATTTTCAGAATGACGAGCAAAGATGTTAATCATTGCAGTACAGTATAGTACTACGAGCACTATATATGTAATTTGTGATGTAGGCTATTACACCACATTACCAGCCACTCTGTGGAGTTACAACAGAACCCGAGCACTAGCTGTGTCCAGGGGCCGCTCTAGGGAACATGAAGTGGTTGAGATAATGATAATAATGATGTCGCCACAACGTCAAAATCGTTAAACTTTGTTGTGCTTGTGTTGCCACAATGTATATTAAGCCAAAACAAAGAAGATATGAAATAAGCGAACCATATCTTTGTTTAGTTGAGCAGATACACCTCCCAAAATATTCTTTTGTTGTATTATTCAATTTTAGAGCAAAGGTAGACCACCTTTGGTCTGAAGTTAAATACAAATAACTAAAAGCTCACACTGTACAGCATGTTTAAAAAACCAAAAGGAACTAGGGTATGCTCTAGTGAACATTTTGAGAAGAGAAGCTGGGATCTTTGAAGTCAAAATAAGGTGCATGAAATTAAGCATGTCTATCACGTTGTTTTTGGTTTTTGGTAAGCTAAATTTACAAGTATTTTATTTACATTTATTTTTTCAAATTATTTACAGCCAGCTTATAAACCACTTACTTTAATTGTATTTTATTAATTGTATATTCGCAGTTCCTACCCTTCAGTCAGAATTATACACATAAGCCCACTATCCACGCTAGAAAATATGTGCCATCTGAGACAGCATGTGAAAGAAGTAGAACATACGGCAAAAGCTCAGTAGAAAAATCAAATAAAACAATGTCTAGTGACAGGCTCTTCTGTCCAAACTCAATAGCAGCTTGTGCTGTCAACAACTCTTGTAAGGCAACTGAGAATTCGGTTTTTAGACGTTACAACAGCAAAAAAAAAACTGTAAACAGCATATCTCCGGAGGAAAATTATTACTTATCCACGTAGAGTCACTCAGCAGCATCAAAATGTTTATACTTAACTCCAAACTCTACAGCTATTTGAATTAAGGAAGTCAAATATGGCCTGCGAAACATTTAAATGGTCATATGTCGACTGCATGTGTTTCAGCGCACTCATCTCGAAAGGTCTGCTTTATTTCATAAGTTACGTGAGATTTACCGGTGCGAGAACTAGTCCAGAAACTTTTGTTATTGGCAGAGCTGAGCGCCCAGCGTACTTTTTTCTGTTCTTTTTTATTTTAATATTCACGGCTTTGTGAGAAGCACTAAAATTAATTTCATTAGGATTCCAGGTTGCATACAGGTTGTAACAAAAATGTACGGCACAAATTACAGGACACATTCCTCACACTTAGACGAAGACATTATGTTATATGAACATGGGTCTGGAAACACTTTGTTACCATGTTACAACTCATTTTCTCCAACTCATTAATCATGGGAAACACACAAGAATAGAAAGTACCAGTATATCACATGCAACTCTTTCTCACAGCAGATGTTGAATATGCCCTCCGTGAGCATTGACATGCATCAACCCGCCTACGTAGTGAATTCCGGATGCGCTGATGTATCCCTGGAGTATGGTTATGGTTTCGCAGCCTACCATAATACGGGCATGGTGACTCTGAACATCTGGTACTGGGATTCGATACACAAGAGCTTTCAAATGACCCACATATAATAGTCCAGCGGGTTTAGGTCCGGGGAGCGTGGAGGACAGGCAATTGGTCCACCTTTACCTATTCATCTTTCACCGAATCTGTTATTTAGAATCAGACGGACATTAACACTAAAATGAAGAGGTGCTCCATCTTGCATGTAGTACATGCTTTGTTGCACAGCTAAAGGCACTGCTAACAGATCAGGTAGAACATTCTCTACGAAATTATGGTAACTTTGTCCGTTGAGACTGGGTGGAAGAACGTGAGGACCTACTAAACATTTAGCAACAATGCCGGCCCAAAAATTGTCAGAAAATCTTTTTTGATGACTTGCTTCAACAGTTGCGTGAGGATAGACGTCAGCACATACATGCCGATTGTGATAATTTACAATCTAATCTGGTTGAATCGGCGCCTCTTCTATGAACAGCACCGTTGGACTAAAATAAGGGTTGACGCTTTGTTGCATAAACCATTCCCAGAAGCGTACCCGTGCAGGAAAATCAGCTGCTGATAATGCCCGCACACGCTGTAAATGGTATGGATGCAGCCGGAATTGGTGTAACACTCCCCAGACAGTGATATGGTCAACATTCATTGTTGCAGCTACTTGTCCTGTAGTGGCACTAGGGTCTTCACTGCCTGAAGAATTGCCGCCTCCGGTTGCGTGTCCTCATCCTTCTAGGTCTCCCTCGGTCGCGAGTATCAAGCTGAAATGCCCCATGTTCCCTAAGACGACTATCAGTGACTTCAAATGTTTTCCTGTCGGGGCACCTTCGTCCTGGAAATCTTTCTCGGTACAAACGTTGCGCGCAAGCGCCTTTGCCGTCTGCTAATCCATACATCAAATGGGCATCTGCCATCTCTGCATTTGTGTACATTGCCATTGCACGAGCCAAGTCTGTGATCAACTCTACTAGTACGTAGTAATCCGTGTGCTTGCCAAGGTCGTACTGCTCACTGGAACAGTTGATGTTACCTGTAAACAAGCAAAGACGTAAGTCGCATGGCAACAGGGAAATGTAAAACAAAACACTGGCACCTACGATAATGACAACGTAACCAGACGTAACCAAAAGTGCATGTTCCCTATGACTCTAACGTTCGTGTGTGTTTCCCATTATTAATGAGTTGGAGAAAATGAGCTGTAACATGGAAACAAAGCGTTTCCAGACCCATGTTCAGATAAGATAATTAATTGGTCTACGTGTGAGGAATGTGTCCTGAAATTTGTGCCGTGGATTTTTGTTACATTCGTGTCGTATGATATGCAAAATTTTCAAGTGTAACATGGACCCAGCGAGCTTACAGATGTCAGTATTTTTCTTTGTGTGCCCCATTATATCGAAACATTAACTGGTACACGTGATTGGTGAATAGTCTCTAAATGTCTTGCACAGAGGAAGGATGTGTGATAGAAACAAGGTTTGCTGTCATGATGTGTGAGAGGCCGGAAGCGGACGTTCAATGGTAAATAAATGGATGTTCATCGACAAAGCCACATTTCATGTGAGTGACCGAGTTAACAAGCAAAACTGCATTATTTGGATAACCGAAAACCACATGTCTCATATGACACATTTCACATGCCATACAACACACTGAGTGCGCTATTGTCATGAATACCATTTTGTCTCCTATGCGCAATAGCCCTATCATTGAAGGCTGAAACATACTCATTGTTAAGCTCCATCTGTTCTGCTTATCCTCTTTTGGCTCACCCTGTACTATACATACAGTGTTAGATTATAGGGACAGGAAAAGCATGTATGGCAATGAGGCCCATGCGATTGTTGTATTGTACAAGAGTAGACTGAAACTGTTCACAATAAAAGTCCTCCTCCTCCTACTACTACTACTACTACTACTACTACTACTACTACTACTACTACTACTACTACTACTACTTTTCTTACATCTCAAACGAATCACCTGTCGTAGTAGTGGTGGTGGTGGTGGTGGTAGTGGTGGTGGTAGTAGTAGTAGTAGTAGACGGAGTTTTATTGTGAACAGTTTCAGTCTACTCTTGTACAATACAACAATCTCATGGGCCTCATTGTCATACATGCTTTACCTGTACCTATAATCTAACACTGTATGTATAATACAGGGTGAGACAAAAGACTCCGAACCGCCTGCGCGGTGTCTTTCATGTCCGCGTTATCGGCACTCGTTGCCACCTGCTGCTACATAGAAAGGCGCGGATGAAATCATGCAACATTTTTAAAACTACTTTTAAAGGCTTTACTTACCAACTTTATGGAAGGAAATGCTGAAACTGGCCACCGTCGTTGTCTATAGGTACATTTTTGATACCTCTTTAGGAAACTATCCATCATGAGGGATTTTTGGGGGGAATTTTCCAAACGATGACCGATGTCATCTAATGTTTCTTCGGTAAGAACCGAACGCCGTCTTTTAGATTTCTTAACCTGAACACTTCCTGTGGCTTGAAACTTACTGTAAAGTTCATGGATTTTTGAACGGCCTGGAACTTTTAGACCTGGAAATCTTTCTGCAAATCGTACCTTCACTTCGCGAGCTTACCGAGTTAACACATACGAATTAAAAATAAATACACGCGGTGAAGTAGAAAATATATGCTGAGCCAAAATATACAAAGATATTATGGACAAAATGATAAATAACTCGTAATAACTGAACTACATCACATCACCGTCAATTCAATACTGCACTTCACGCTGCAAAGCTAAACCACAGCGTGACTTTCTTTATAACAGCAGTACGTTATCATGTTTTTATCATATTTCCACACGCCCAGTGGAAACACCGCGCAGCCGGCAATATTCTTCAGAACATACCCACGGGATAAAATAAAACACAAAGTGTACAAGACAAACCCACACACCCTAGGAGAATTAAACCAAAATATCCGCCAGGAAATTTCTCAGCGTGAACTCCCGCGAGTGATGGATAGTCTCCTAAAGAGGTGGCAAAAATCTATGGACAACGACGTTGGCCAGTTTCAGCATCTCCTTTCGTAAAATTGGTTAGTAAGGCCTTTAAAAGTACTTTTAAAAATGTTGTATGGTTTCACGCGAGCCTTTCTATGATAGCGGCAGACGGTTACGAGCGCCGAGAACGCGGATAGGAAAAACACCGCGCAACCGGTTTGGAGGCTTTTGACTCATTCTGTACTTTAACATTCTCCAATGTCTGTCCTGGGTATGTGCACATCTCCTTGCTGCTATATACCGCTCCATTCTTGAATTTGCTTCTCCTGATCAGCATTATAACTGTCTAGAACCAAACTTTCACTAAATACCCACTACTAAATGGAGCCTAGCTTATCAGAAAATCAGTGAGGAATAAAAATGTTCCAATTCAACAGTATGTATAATAATATTACGCAATGTCTTTTGAGAGAGAGAAAGAGAGTGATAAATCACTGCAGCTATTATTTCAGAGCTTACGGTTTACCACTGTGTTGCTGCTATTAGCGCCTCATGTGCTTTATGACACAGCTGTTTGCTTTGCTAGCATCATGAATTATAAATGATTGCGTGACAATTCCTGCTCTGCACAATCTGTGCTAGTTCTGATACATCGTTACACACCTACTATACAGTCTTTTTATTTTCAGCTGGTTTCTTGATAAAATAAACACTAAAGCTTCAGCTTAAGAATGGAATTTTTCTCTCCGAAACTGTAAAGGAATTACGCTTTACTATACCCTCCTGTATACGTATAGCCACTGCGACCTACATAGACCTATTGTGGCTACCATCCCGCAGGAGGAAGGGATGAAGTGAGGGAACTATAGAGGGCTATAGGCCGCAGGCAGAACACAGAGACGCTCGGAAGCCCCTAACAGTTCCTGGCTCAAAAACTCGTCCCACTCCTGGAGCTGCCTAGAGAGGGCGTCGACCCAGCAGCTCTGTCTCCTTTAATGCATCCGAGCCATCTTTCCGGCAAAGTCAGTAGGTTATTTAGAAGAGAGCGAGGCCACTTTTTTGGGCATGTATGGGAAAGGATAGGGAAAACGAGGCTAGATGGGGCGGTTCAAGGAGGAAAATGGGTTTATATGGGAGAGATAGGGAATACGACGACCAATACTATGCTAGACAGGGTTGAAGGAGGTAAATACGTTTATATGGAAGAGATAGTAGAGAGCTGTCAGGCTAGACAGAGGCTGAGGAGTATGGTTTATATGAAAGGTATAGGAAAAACGAGGAGAGGTATTACACTAGACAGAGTTGAAGGGTAGAGTATGTCTTTTATATGAGAGAGGTAGGGAACAGGAGGAGGGGTGTTAGGCTAGACAGAGGTTGAAGGGTAGAGTATGTCTTTTATATGAGAGAGGTAGGGAACAGGAGGAGAGGTGTTAGGCTAGACAGAGTTGAAGGGTAGAGCTTGTCTTTATATATGAGACAGTTAAGGAACAGTAGGGATGATAGGCTAGACAGAGGTCAAGAAGTAGAGTATGGTTTATATGAGATATAGGAAAACCAGGAGAGGTATTAGGCTAAGGAGGTTGAGTATGCGTTTATAAGGAGAGACGAGAAAACGGAGATATCCTATGCTAGGATAGACAGCTGTTAAAGATAGAATGTGTTTTCTATAGGTTAGATAGGAACCCAAGGAGAGATACTCAGCTAGACAGGAGCAGGCGGGAAATGCGCTTTATGAGAGGCAAGGGATACGGGGAGAGATGCTAGACTAGACAGAGGTTTAGAGTATGCATTTATATGTATGAGGGATATAGGAACAGGAGGACAGATATTAGGCTAAGGAGGTTGAGTAGCCGTTTATAAGGAGAGATGAGTAAACGAAGAGATCCAATGCTAGGATAGGCAGGTGCTAAAGGTAGAATGTGTTTTATATATGCTAGATAGGAACCCAAGGAGAGATAGACGGGGGGGGGGCAGGAGGGGAATGCGCTTATGAGAGGTAGGGGATACGGGGAGTGGTGTTAGGCTAGACAGAGGTAGAGGAGTAGAGTATGGTTTATATGAGAGGTATAGGGAAACGAGGAGAGTCGGTAGGCTAGACAGATAGTGAAGCAGTAGGAATATGGACTTATATACAGGAGATATAGGGAATAGGAAATGCTAGACCTTGAAAGCGACTTTAGGCGAGAACTTCATGGAAATATGTTTCATGTCAATGATAGAGCGCCAATTCTAGACATGCTCATCGCGTAACCTATTCAGGGAAAAGGTGACTCGCTCAGGAGAAAAAGGTGACCAGAAGAGGGGAAAAGGTGACCAGCAAAGGGAAAAAGCTGACCAGAAGAGAGAAAAAGGTGACCAGAAGAGGAAAAAGGTGACCAGCAAAGGGAAAAAGGTGACCAGCAAAGGGAAAAAGGTGACCAGCAAAGGGAAAAACGTGACCAGCAAAGGGAAAAAGGTGACCAGCAAAGGGAAAAAGGTGACCAGCAAAGGGAAAAGGGTGACCAGCAAAGGGAAAAAGGTGACCAGAAAAGGAAAAAGGTGACCAGTTAAGGGAAAAAGGCGACCAGCAAAGGGAAAAAGGTGACCAGCAGAGGGAAAAAGGTGACCAGCAAAGGGAATAAGGTGACCAGGAAAGGGAAAAAGGTGACCAGCAAAGGGAAAAAGGTGACCAGGAAAGGGAAAAACGTGACCAGCAAAGGGAAAAAGGTGACCAGCAAAGGGAGAAACGTGACCAGCAAAGGGAAAAAGGTGACCAGGAAAGGGAAAAAGGTGACCGGCAACGGGAAAAAGGTGACCAGCAAAGGGAAAAAGGTGACCAGCAAAGGGAAAAAAGTGACCAGCAAAGGGAAAAAGGTGACCAGCAAAAGGGAAAAAGGTGACCAGCAATGGGTAAAAGGTGACCAGCAAAGGGAAAAAAGGTGACCTGCAAAGGGAAAAAGGTGACCAGCAAAGGGAAAAAGTTGACCAGCAAAGGGAAAAAGGTGACCAGCAAAAGGAAAAAGGTGACCAGCAAAGGGAAAAACGTGACCAGCAAAGGGAAAAAGCTGACCAGCAAAGGGAAAAAGCTGACCAGCAATGGGAAAAAGGTGACCAGCAAAGGGAAAAAGGTGACCAGCATAGGGAAAAAGGTGACCAGCATAGGGAAATAGGTGACCAGCATAGGGAAAAACGTGACCAGTAAAGGGAAAAAGGTGACCAGTAAAGGGTAAAAGGTGAGCAGTAAAGGGAAAAAAGATGACTAGTAAAGGGAAAAAGGTGACCAGCAAAGGGAAAAACGTGACCAGCAACGGGAAAAAGGTGAGCAGTAAAGGGAAAAAGGTGAGCAGTAAAGGGAAAAAGGTGACCAGCAAAGGGAAAAAGGTGACCAGCAAAGGGAAAAAGGTGACCAGCAACGGGAAAAGCTAACCCACTCACACTAACAGGTAACTAATTCAGCTAGTATTGCAAGAGGCTGACTGCATCATAGCAGTGTATGATTTCACAGGTAATTCAGTTAGTATCGTAGGTATTTAGGCTAATTCATCTAGTATCACAGGAGGATAGATTCCAGGGGTTGGGTATAGCATAGTTTCGTATTTCACAGGTAACTCAGCTAGTATCGTAGGTATTTAGCATAATTCAAGTGTGATAGGTGTATAGAGTAATTAAGCTAGCATTACAGGAGGGCAGGTTCCAGGAGTCGGTTATAATGTAGTTTCGTATTTCACAGATAGTTCAGGTAAGTATTTGGGTAATCAGTATAGTTTCACAGATACTCGTGATAATTTCGATCAGAGATTTGTATCACAGCTATTTAAGGTAAATGCAGGTGATTCAGGTTGTATCAATGGTATTTGAGTCATTTTAACAGGTAATTCATCTAGTATCATTGATATTTGGGGCAAACCAGATAGTATCACAGGTGATCGTGCTAATTTAGAACAGGAATTCGTATCAGAGCTAGTTAAGGTAATTTCACATGATTCGACTAGTATCACAGGTATTTAAGTCATTTTAGCAGGTAATTCAACTAGTATCACAGGTACTCATGGTAATATAGAGAGTAATTAGATTATAAACATTTCTCATCCAACGTTACAACAATTTATATAATTTTTTCTAAATCTTACAAACTTATTATATGTTAAACAGTTATAAACTGCAGAGATAAACTGCATATGGTTCACAAATTAAAAAGCTTTGCGTCAACATACCTTTATTTAAGTTCGTTGTAGGTGCCTCTCCCCTTTATCTAGGCTTCAGACTAACACTAGTATTTGCTCCTAATGGCAGGGTTACCACCTTCCCCTCCATCTTCCCCTTTCTTCACCATTTGTCTGCTAGTTGCATACACAGCACATGAGTAAACTTTAATTATTTAAATTGTAGACTCGCTGAGAAAATCTTCATCTTCGGGTTACATTCTGTTAAGTACTGTTTGTAATACTGTAATGTCCATACGCATAGGTAGTTATTCCATCCTCAGCAATAATTCTTTTATCATCAAAGGGATTCAATGTAATTTTATTCACTTGCACAGTAGTATCAGCGTGCTTTCATGATAAGATTCATAGCTGTTCTCATGATTTCACAGGTTTTAGGACAATCAGTATAACTCTCAAATGTAATGTAATGCTTAATAGCACTACGTTTTTTACCCTTAATCTTTTTTACCATTGAGCCGTGGATATCTAAGGCATACATCTTAGCTCGTAGTCCGACAAAGCGCTGGATGATTTTATCATTAGCCTCATCTTTAGATTTCCCAAGCAATTTGTTTAGAGCTGAATAGCATATATAGTTGACAGGGTAATCAGCAGTATCCAGATGCTCAAGTAAACGTAACTTGTCATGGGACACATCTCCAGTTGTTACACGATGAATGAATGAATAAGTATCCATATACATAAGCTCCATAATATGATAACAGCACATCGTAATGATGGTGATACATTGTCTAGGAGATGTCCAACACACTCATACCAATGTACACAGGCTTGTCGAGAGGTCATAAATACAACAGCTAGAACAGCAGCATATATCGACCTATCAATAAACGTAGGCTTGGCGATCAGCTTCTCTAGACTCTTCTCATTTATCACCAGTCGTATATCCATACGATCAGGCAGATTCTCCATAGTTTTTCCAGACATGACGTTGTTAAAGAGCTGTAGACGTCCTTCTCGAAATCATTTGCAGCTTATTGTAGTAGCCTGTTGTTAAATTCCGCATATGGTTTTAACCACTGTGACTGTTGGAATTGCAGCACACGATGGATTTTTTAGTCGTAACCCATGATTAAGAGCTTGATTCAAAGCTATGTAATGTACTACATACTTCTTTCGAGGTCCAAGACGAGGTATCAGTTTCTTTGTATATGATTTCAATGGTTTCATACACTCAGGCAGGAAAGGTAGATCGTTAAGTTCTATAGGATGCTCGATGTCTGTGACGTCACACCCAGAGACAGGATGTCTGCCAGTATCAAACACGTTTAAACTCGTCTCGTAACTACCTGTATATCCTGTCACATCAACAAGAGAAGCATTCCCACACGCTCATTCAGTCAGATGTTACATTCAAAGCCTACCACCACCCATTACACCGAAGCTAGCACAATCTCAAAGGCTTAAAAGGTAACGTAGAAGATTTTCTCCCTTGTTCAGTTAAATGTGTGTATATACTACATTATTTCATGTTTTCATTCCCTTTTCAATTCTTTCTTTCCATCTTCTTCTAGAAAGACCATTACATTTCACTACAATCACGAGCAAAGCATTTTTTCCAGAGTTTCACAGATTTAAAGCTCCTAGAATTGAACCCGGTAACAGTTTTAATAAATGTATTTTTAGTAATTTAGCTCCCTCGCATCAGCATCTACCATTTAATCTTTACTCGAACCTGATAGGATTCATAGGCTTGAAGATATATGAAATCACCCCTTCGGGATTCGATCTGAGTACTTTAAAGTACTTTATGTCATGATAACGATATTTAGGAACTAGGTACTCTGTTTACGGTTTACTTGACGTGTCTATATAAATTAGATTACGAGTTATTAAATTTGCAAGTAAATTTCATTAAATCGGTATTCGAACCCAGAACACCAGGAACAAAATAATTTATAATATTAGCTTGACATGTTAAACAAAGCTGTGTGCAGTTACGCTATCAATCCAAGTGATATATTCTAGTGTACAGAGGAAAATTAAGGAACTCATTAAAAGATGGGAATCGAACCAAGCACAACTGATTAACAATTATGTACAGCATTAATTACCCAGTACAGAGCCTATCAAACATGCTTTGGCCCACTCCTCTACCTCATTTAGGTCCAGAGATAATGAAGATTTAAAATTAAGAATCGAACTCAGGACACCAGATCTCCAAATATAGATTCGCAAGAAACTACCTATTGATATAAATGTAATAAAGTTTATTTGACGTCTTTATCTTAAGTAGTTTAGGAGTTATTAAATTTATAAGTAAATTACATTTTATCGGTATTCGAACCCAGAACACCAGAAACAAAATTATTTATAAAATTAGTTTTATATGTTACGAAGAGCTGTATGCAATTACAGCATCAATCTAAGTGATATATTCTAGAGTATAGAGAAAAATTAAGGAAGTCATTAAAAATCGGGATTCGAACTAGGGACAACTGTTTAAAAATTATATACAGTATTAATTACACATTATAACAGCTATCAAACATGCTTTGGTACATCCCTCTACCTTTCTTAGTTTCCGAGATAATGGCGATATACTCTAGAATATATCACTTAGATTGATGCTGTAATTGCATACAGCTCTTCTTAACATATAAAACTAATTTTATAAATAATTTTGTTTCTGGTGTTCTGGGTTCGAATACCGATAAAATGTAATTTACTTATAAATTTAATAACTCCTAAACTACTTAAGATAAAGACGTCAAATAAACTTTATTACATTTATATCAATAGGTAGTTTCTCGCGAATCTATATTTGGAGATCTGGTGTCCTGAGTTCGATTCTTAATTTTAAATCTTCATTATCTCTGGACCTAAATGAGGTAGAGGAGTGGGCCAAAGCATGTTTGATAGGCTCTGTACTGGGTAATTAATGCTGTACATAATTGTTAATCAGTTGTGCTTGGTTCGATTCCCATCTTTTAATGAGTTCCTTAATTTTCCTCTGTACACTAGAATATATCACTTGGATTGATAGCGTAACTGCACACAGCTTTGTTTAACATGTCAAGCTAATATTATAAATTATTTTGTTCCTGGTGTTCTGGGTTCGAATACCGATTTAATGAAATTTACTTGCAAATTTAATAACTCGTAATCTAATTTATATAGACACGTCAAGTAAACCGTAAACAGAGTACCTAGTTCCTAAATATCGTAATCATGACAAAAAGTACTTTAAAGTACTCAGATCGAATCCCGAAGGGGTGATTTCATATATCTTCAAGCCTATGAATCCTATCAGGTTCGAGTAAAGATTAAATGGTAGATGCTGATGCGAGGGAGCTAAATTACTAATAATACATTTATTAAAACTATTACCGGGTTCGATTCTAGAAGCTTTGAATCTTGAAACTCTGGAAAAAATGCTTTGCTCGTGATTGTAGTGAAATGTAATGGTCTTTCTAGAAGAAGATGGAAAGGAAGAATTGAAAAGGGAATGAAAACATGAAATAATGTAGCATATACACACATTTAACTAAACAAGGGAGAAAATCTTCTACGTTACCTTTTAAGCCTTTGAGATTGTGCTAGCTTCGGTGTAATGGGTGGTGGTAGGCATTGAATGTAACATCTGACTGAATGAGCGTGTGGGAATGCTACTCTTGTTGATGTGACAGCATATACAGGTAGTTACGAGATGAGTTTAAACGTGTTTGATACTGGCAGACATCCTGTCTCTGGGTGTGACGTCACAGACATCGAGCATCCTATAGAACTTAACGATCTACCTTTCCTGCCTGAGTGTATGAAACCATTGAAATCATATACAAAGAAACTGATACCTCGTCTTGGACCTCGAAAGAAGTATGTAGTACATTACATAGCTTTGAATCAAGCTCTTAATCATGGGTTACAACTAAAAAATCCATCGTGTGCTGCAATTCCAACAGTCACAGTGGTTAAAACCTTATGCGGAATTTAACAACAGGCTACTACAATAAGCTGCAAATGATTTCGAGAAGGACGTCTACAGCTCTTTAACAACGTCATGTCTGGAAAAACTATGGAGAATCTGCCTGATCGTATGGATATACGACTGGTGATAAATGAGAAGACTCTAGAGAAGCTGATCGCCAAGCCTACGTTTATTGATAGGTCGATATATGCTCCTGTTCTAGCTGTTGTATTTATGGCCTCTCGACAAGCCTGTATACATTGGTATGAGTGTGTTGGACATCTCCGAGACAATGTATCACCATCATTACGATGTGCTGTTATCATATTATGGAGCTTATGTATATGGATACTTATTCATTCATTCATCGTGTAACAACTGGAGATGTGTCCCATGACAAGTTACGTTTACTTGAGCATCTGGATACTGCTGATTACCCTGTCAACTATATATGCTATTCAGCTCTAAACAAATTGCTTGGGAAATCTAAAGATGAGGCTAATGATAAAATCATCCAGCGCTTTGTCGGACTACGAGCTAAGATGTATGCCTTAGATATCCACGGCTCAATGGTAAAAAGATTAAGGGTAAAAAACGTAGTGCTATTAAGCATTACATTACATTTGAGAGTTATACTGATTGTCCTAAAACCTGTGAAATCATGAGAACAGCTATGAATCTTATCATGAAAGCACGCTGATACTACTGTGCAAGTGAATAAAATTACATTACATCCCTTTGATGATCTCCGCGAATCTACAATGTTAAAAAATTAATGTTTACTCATGTGCTGTGTATGCACATAGCAGACAAATGGTGAAGAAAGGAGAAGATGGAAGGGGAGGCGGTAACCATTGTCATTAGGAGCAAATACTAGTGTTAGTCTCAGGCCTATATAAAGGGAAGAGACGTCTACCCTTGCAATCCTTGTTTAATGAAGCAATGATTTAACTGATAAATCTGTTACATTTGAACAAAAAATGGATTAGCTGCTGCTACATCTGTAATGTAACCGGTTGTTGTCTCTGCTATTATTGTATCAGATGTTGCTACAGTACTTATACCCATGTGAAGGCAGCTGCTGTATCTGCTACGATAGTAATTGTATTTGCTTTTGCTACAGCTATTGTGCTGATTGTGTCTAATGCTGCTACAGCTGCAGGATCTATTGCTGCTATCGTTGTAGCTGCTGTTGCTATAGATGCTGTATCTGATACCACATCTGTCGTATTTACTGTTGATGTTGTGATGACTGCTTTTGCTGCGGTAGGGGAATCTACAGCTGGAATATCATTGCTGTGATGCTTGCTATTGCTTAACACTGCTAAATCTCTAGCTGCTGCTGCAGTTGTTATGTAATGCGACGGCTACTGCTATTGTTATAGCAGATGCTGCTACAGCTGTGGGGTCTGTTACAGCTATTGTTGTACAGTCTCTGTATCTGCTACGATAGCTGCTGTATTTGCTTCTGCTATAGGTATTGTGCTGACTATGTCTAATGCTGTTACAGCTACCTGATCTGATACTGTTATTGCTGTAGCTGATGTTACAGTGTTGTATCTACTACTTCAGCTCCGTATTTGATGTTACAGCTGGAGTGATGACTGCTGTTGCTGTGGTGGGTGAAGCTATAGCTGGAATATCTTTGCTGTGATGCTTGCTATTGCTAAGAGTGCTAAATCTTTCCTGCTGCTGCTCCTACAGCTGTTATGTAACTGGTGTTTGTCGCTGCTGTTATTGTAGCAGATGTTGCTACATCTGTAAGATCTGTTACATCTATTGTCAGCTGCTGTATCTGCTACGGTAGCTATTGTATTTGCTTCTGTTACAGCTATTGTCCAGGCGGCGGGTGATGTTTCTGTAGCTGCAGGATCTATTGCTGCTATCATTGTAGCTGCTGTACATATGGCCTCTCGTCAGATTGTATTCACAAGTCTATATTCATTGGTATGAGTGTGTTGGACATCTCCTAGACATTAATGTATCACTATCATTACGACGTGTTGTTGCCTTATTATGGAGCTGAAAACCTGAAGCTTATGTATATGGACACTGATTCATTCATTCATCGTGTAACAACTGAAGATGTGTACCAGGACAAGCTACGTTTTCTTGAGCATCTCGATACAGCTGATTACCCTGTCAACCATATATGTTACTCTACTCAGAACAAGAAGGTATTGGGAAAATTTAAAGATGAGGCTAATAGCAAAATCATCCTACGCTTTGTTGGACTACGTCCTAAGATGTATGCCTTAGATATTCAAGGGTCAATGATAAAAAAGATTAAAGGTATAAAACGTAGCGCTATTAAGCAGTACATTTCGTTTGACAGCTATACAGACTGTCTTAAAACCAGTGAAATCATCAGAACGCCCATGAATCTAATCCTATCACGAAAGCATGCTGTTACCACAGTGCAAGTGAATAAAATTACATTGAATCCCTTTGATGATAAAAGAATAATTGCTGAGGATGGAATAACTACCTATGCGTATGGACATTACAGTATTACAAACAGTACTTAAGAGAATGTAACCCGAAGATGAAGATTTTCTCAGCGAGTCTACAATTTAAATAATTAAAGTTTACTCATGTGCTGTGTATGCAACTAGCAGACAAATGGTGAAGAAAGGGGAAGATGGAAGGGAAGGTGGTAACCCTGCCATTAGGAGCAAATACTAGTGTTAGTCTGAAGCCTAGATAAAGGGGAGAGGCACCTACAACGAACTTAAATAAAGGTATGTTGACGCAAAGCTTTTTAATTTGTGAACCATATGCAGTTTATCTCTGCAGTTTATAACTGTTTAACATATAATAAGTTTGTAAGATTTAGAAAAAAGTATATAAATTGTTGTAACGTTGGATGAGAAATGTTTATAATCTAATTACTCTCTATATTACCATGAGTACCTGTGACACTAGTTGAATTACCTGCTAAAATGACTTAAATACCTGTGATACTAGTCGAATCATGTGAAATTACCTTAACTAGCTCTGATACGAATTCCTGTTCTAAATTAGCACGATCACCTGTGATACTATCTGGTTTGCCCCAAATATCAATGATACTAGATGAATTACCTGTTAAAATGACTCAAATACCATTGATACAACCTGAATCACCTGCATTTACCTTAAATAGCTGTGATACAAATCTCTGATCGAAATTATCACGAGTATCTGTGAAACTATACTGATTACCCAAATACTTACCTGAACTATCTGTGAAATACGAAACTACATTATAACCGACTCCTGGAACCTGCCCTCCTGTAATGCTAGCTTAATTACTCTATACACCTATCACACTTGAATTATGCTAAATACCTACGATACTAGCTGAGTTACCTGTGAAATACGAAACTATGCTATACCCAACCCCTGGAATCTATCCTCCTGTGATACTAGATGAATTAGCCTAAATACCTACGATACTAACTGAATTACCTGTGAAATCATACACTGCTATGATGCAGTCAGCCTCTTGCAATACTAGCTGAATTAGTTACCTGTTAGTGTGAGTGGGTTAGCTTTTCCCGTTGCTGGTCACCTTTTTCCCTTTGCTGGTCACCTTTTTCCCTTTGCTGGTCACCTTTTTCCCTTTACTGCTCACCTTTTTCCCTTTACTGCTCACCTTTTTCCCGTTGCTGGTCACGTTTTTCCCTTTGCTGGTCACCTTTTTCCCTTTACTAGTCATCTTTTTTCCCTTTACTGCTCACCTTTTACCCTTTACTGGTCACCTTTTTCCCTTTACTGGTCACGTTTTTCCCTATGCTGGTCACCTTTTTCCCATTGCTGGTCACCTTTTTCCCATTGCTGGTCACCTTTTCCCATTGCTGGTCACCTTTTTCCCTTTGCTGGTCACGTTTTTCCCTTTGCTGGTCACCTTTTTCCTTTTGCTGGTCACCTTTTTCCCTTTGCTGGTCACCTTTTTCCCTTTGCTGGTCACCTTTTTCCCTTTGCTGGTCACCTTTTTTCCCTTTGCTGGTCACCTTTTTCCCTTTGCAGGTCACCTTTTTTCCTTTTGCTGGTCACCTTTTTCCCATTGCTGGTCACCTTTTTCCCTTTTGCTGGTCACCTTTTTCCCTTTGCTGGTCACGTTTTTCCCTTTGCTGGTCACCTTTTTCCCTATGCTTGTCACCTTTTTCCCGTTGCCGGTCACCTTTTTCCCTTTCCTGGTCACCTTTTTCCCTTTGCTGATCACGTTTTTCCCTTTGCTGGTCACCTTTTTCCCTTTGCTGGTCACATTTTTCCCTTTGCTGGTCACCTTTTTCCCTTTGCTGGTCACCTTTTTCCCTTTGCTTGTCACCTTTTTCCCTTTGCTGGTCACCTTTTTCCCTTTGCTGGTCACCTTTTTCCCTTTGCTGGTCACCTTTTTCCCTTTCATGGTCACCTTTTACCCTTTGCTGGTCGCCTTTTTCCCTTAACTGGTCACCTTTTTCCCTTTGCTGGTCACCTTTTTCCCTTTGCTGGTAACCGTTTTCTTTGCTGGTCACGTTTTTCCCTTTGCTGGTCACCTTTTTCCCTTTTGTGGTCACCTTTTTCCCTTTGCTGGAAACGTTTTTCCCGTTGCTGGTCACCTTTTTCCCTTTGCTGGTAACGTTTTTCCCGTTGCTGGTCACCTTTTTTCCCATTGCTGGTCACCTTTATCCCTTTGCTGGTCACATTTTTCCCTTTGCTGGTCACCTTTTTCCCTTTGCTGGTCACGTTTTTCCCTTTGCTGGTCACCTTTTTCCCTTTGCTGGTCACCTTTTTCCCTTTGCTGGTCACCTTTTTCCCATTGCAGATCACCTTTTTTCCCTTTGCTGGTCACCTTTTTTCCCTTTGCTGGTCACCTTTTTCCCATTGCTGGTCACCTTTTTCCCTTTGCTGGTCACGTTTTTCCCTTTTCTGGTCACCTTTTTCCCTTTGCTGGTCACCTTTTTCCCGTTGCTGGTCACCTTTTTCCCTTTCCTGGTCACCTTTTTCCCTTTCCTGGTCACGTTTTTCCCTTTGCTGGTCACCTTTTTCCCTTTGCTGGTCACCTTTTTCCCTTTGCTGGTCACCTTTTTCCCTTTGCTGGTCACCTTTTTCCCTCTTCTGGTCACCTTTTTCCCTTTGCTGGTCACCTTTTTCCCTCTTCTGGTCACCTTTTTCCCTCTTCTGGTCACCTTTTTCCCCTGAGCGAGTCACCTTTTCCCTGAATAGGTTACGTGATGAGCATGTCTAGAATTAGCGCTCTAACATTGACATGAAACATATTTCCATGAAGTTCTCGCCTAAAGTCGCTTTCAAGGTCTAGCATCTCCTATTCCCTATATCTCCTGTATATAGGACCATATTCCTACTGCTTCACTATCTGTCTAGCCTACCGACTCTCCTCGTTTCCCTATACCTCTCATATAAACCATACTCTACTCCTCTACCTCTGTCTAGCCTAACACCACTCCCCGTATCCCCTACCTCTCATAAGCGCATTCCCCTCCTGCCCCCCCGTCTATCTCTCCTTGGGTTCCTATCTAGCATATATAAAACACATTCTACCTTTAGCACCTGCCTATCCTAGCATTGGATCTCTTCGTTTACTCATCTCTCCTTATAAACGGCTACTCAACCTCCTTAGCCTAATATCTCTCCTCCTGTTCCTATATCCCTCATACATATAAATGCATACTCTAAACCTCTGTCTAGTCTAGCATCTCTCCCCGTATCCCTTGCCTCTCATAAAGCGCATTTCCCGCCTGCTCCTGTCTAGCTGAGTATCTCTCCTTGGGTTCCTATCTAACCTATAGAAAACACATTCTACCTTTAACAGCTGTCTATCCTAGCATAGGATATCTCCGTTTTCTCGTCTCTCCTTATAAACGCATACTCAAACTCCTTAGCCTAATACCTCTCCTGGTTATCCTATATCTCATATAAACCATACTCTACTTCTTGACCTCTGTCTAGCCTATCATCCCTACCCCCTGTTCCTTAACTGTCTCATATATAAAGACAAGCTCTACCCTTCAACTCTGTCTAGCCTAACACCTCTCCTCCTGTTCCCTACCTCTCTCATATAAAAGACATACTCTACCCTTCAACCTCTGTCTAGCCTAACACCCCTCCTCCTGTTCCCTACCTCTCTCATATAAAAGACATACTCTACCCTTCAACTCTGTCTAGTGTAATACCTCTCCTCGTTTTTTCCTATACCTTTCATATAAACCATACTCCTCAGCCTCTGTCTAGCCTAACACCCCTCCTGCTGTTCTATACTTCTCATACATATAAACGCCTACTCTACTCTCAACCTCTGTCTAGCCTAACACTACTCCCCGTATCCCCTACCTCTCATAAAGCGCATTCCTCCTGCCCCCCCTCCAGCTGAGTAACACTCCTTGGTTTCCTATCTAACCTAACTTTAACACCTGTCTATCCTAGCATAGGATCTCTCTCCGTTTTCTCGTCTCTCCTTATAAACACATACTCAATTCTCCTAACCTAACACCCCTCCTCCTGTTCCCTACCTCTCTCATATAAAAGACATACTCTACCCTTCAACTCTGTCTAGTGTAATACCTCTCCTCGTTTTTCCTATACCTTTCATATAAACCATACTCCTCAGCCTCTGTCTAGCCTAACAGCTCTCTACTATCTCTTCCATATAAACGTATTTCCCTCCTTCAACCCTGTCTAGCATAGTATTGGTCGTCGTATTCCCTATCTCTCCCATATAAACCCATTTTCCTCCTTGAGCCGCCCCATCTAGCCTCGTTTTCCCTATCCTTTCCCATACATGCCCAAAAAAGTGGCCTCGCTCTCTTCTAAATAACCTACTAATGTCATACGCCACCATACGATTCGTCCTCTGTGCTGTAGTGGTCACCTCTTCTTCCCGAGATCGCGGGTTCAAACCCGGCGGAGGGCGATGGACTTTTTCGGGCGTAAAAATCCTTAGCATGGCTTCCTTCGGAAGGGAAGTAAAGCCGGTGGTTCCGTGTTGTAGATTTGCGGCACATAAAAGAAACTCAAGCCTGATAAAGAGCCCTCTGAGCACAATTATCGGTCTTTCACGTTCAATATGGAATGGGACGCTAACGACCACAGCGGTTAAAGAGCGTCCATAAATAGAACTCGGTTTAATTTATTTTGCCACCATACGAAACCTATAAGCACACCTGAAAATTCGCCTGTCGAGTAGGGGAAACCACGAAAAACCCAAAGCCAGAGTGGGAGTTGAGAATCGTTACCGCGGAGCCATCTCGCCTGGTATACCTTCCTGTCCTTTGGAAACATGTCCGTATGTGTGTATGTGTGTGTGTGTGTGTGTGGTGTGTGTGTGTGTGTCTGTGTGTCTGTGAACAGCATAATTCAGAAACAAACAATCAGATAAACACCAAACTTGGTATTTAGGTTCAGTATCCTCCTGAGATGCGACACGAAGGTTTTCAAGAAAATCTCCGCAACCCAGATTACCCTTTACATGGAAACTTTTCCGAAAATTTTAATTTTCTCAAAGATGGCTCTAACGATTTTGATTAAAATATCGCATGTTTAAGATATTTTCATGACAAATAAAATGTATATCATGAATTTTCTGGCAATGTCTCCAAAAGATTCTTTATTGTGAATGACTTTTGCATAACTGGTAAACCATAAGAGATAGACAAAATTTTACTACACCAAAATTGTAGATCGCGTTAAAATACACAATTTATGTCATATACATTTTTGTTGTTGAGCGAACCATTTTCGAGATATAGCTTGTTATTCCCTTAAATTTTCCAATACTTATACTTTTTCTCAAATGGGAATTCCTTATTCATTTTACTTTCTCTACTATGTTTAGTAAGTAGAGAAAGTATTGTATTCCACCCAAAAATTCAATACCCAGATTTCACCGGAAATATGTTTTGAGGCCCCCTGAATCCAAAAAAATCATTTTTGGAAACATGTTCTAGTGTGTGTGTCTGTCTGTGAACAGCATAACTGAGAAACGAACAGTCGGATAAACACCAAACTTGGTATTTAGGTTCAGTATCTTCCAGAGATGTGACACAAATGTTTCAAGAAAATCCCCCCACCTTAGAATTTTTATAAAGTTTAATTTTCTCAAAAATGGCTCTAACGATTTTGATTAAAATATCATATGTTCAAGATATTTTCATGACAAATAAAATGTATATATTGAATTTTCTAGGAATGTCTCCAAAAGTATTCTTCATTGTGATCTACTTTTGCATAACTGGTAAACCATAAGAGATAGACAAAATTTAACTACACAAAAAATGTAGATCGCGTTAAAATGCACAATTTATATCATATACATTCTTTTTGTTGAGTGAACCATTTTCCAGATATTGCTTGTTATTTCCTTAAAATTTTCAATATTTTCTCAAATGGGAATTCGTTATTCATTTTTTTGTCTTGGATATGCAAAGTGTATTAATCTGTCGCAAAGAGAATGGTGCTACACATAGCAACCAGCTATTAAGAATAATGTCTATGCATAAAGGCTACTGTATTTCTATATTGCCGTTGTAAATATATACAAGAAAATTAGCAATAAGATAGAGTCTGCAAATGTTTATCTCGATTAAAATGAAGTAAATGGAGAATAAGCGTTTGTAAAAATAGTTTGTACAAGAGTAGAGAAAGTCATGTGAATCTAACACATCAGATTTTTTTTATGCCCTGGATATGCAAAGAGAATGTAATGCGCCACTTATCAACCAGCTCTTAAAATATTTGACTATCGCTTAAAGCCTACCATACTCACCTTGCAAATACAAGAAAATTAGCAATAAGATTAACATCTCGATTAACATGAAGCATATGGAGAATAAGCGTTTGTAAAAATAGTTTGTACAAGAGTAGGAGTAAGTTATGTGAGTGTAACACATCAGATTGTTTATTTTTGCCAAAGAACGTATTGTAAAACTGCCGCGATATGGTTTATAAATTACAATAACAAAATACACATAATAAATAAGAAGAAGTAAATTATAATATACCGACCCATATATAACTATACTTCATTAATATACACTGTGACTTTCATTAAACTTGGTACTTAGTTTGAGTGATCAGGCTTTTAGTATATAATTGCTATAAATGAGCAAAACTAGAATAAGAATACCATAAAAGGTTTAACCTTAAACAAGGTTTATGTTCATCAGAAAACAATAAATAACGTCCATTTGTCATTGGTTATCTATCCGACGAGAGGTTTCGAATTTATCAGATAAAATTCGTGTTTTTGAATTATATTTATTAAAACTACTCGATGAATTAAATGAAAAATAATATATAAATAATAATGACTTTCTTATTAGTGTTCAAAATAAAATCACCATTGCATCAGTTGTCAGATCACGGCCTATTAATGTATGAATTATCAAATATGTTGCGAAATACTAACCAAAGCTACCAAGAGCGGAAATGAGAAAATAGTTTACCTGAAATTTAAAGTAAGGTAAAATCAGAAAACAAAAACGCATATGTTTTATTAACCAGAATTTTTTAACTGTGCTGTTGATTTATCTGCAGATAAAGTAAAGACGCGTTGATGTGACTGTTATTTTGTATTAATTCTTGCTCCTGTATTTCAGGCTGAATCATGTTTGATGCTATTATCGAGATGGATGACGTAACCTAATATTCACTGCATACTTTTATGGTTCAGTAACGAGTTGGTAATTTATCCAAAGAAATAGCACCCTTGCAAGCATATTATAAGATAAAAGATCGGTCGATATCCGAAGAATAGCTAAACGCTATTCTATTGGATATGAAATGCATGACGCTTGAATGGAACAGTCAGTATAAACACAACAAACATTTTCTTTACTTTCTTGCAAAACCAATTACGTAAAAGTTATTTTAAAAGCCCTGCAGCCAGTATTACTGGGTAATATCATAAATATGATATTTTCCAGCGCTTTGGCTATTAAAGGATCATCAATCCGTACCAATTCAAATGCAAAGATCAGATGAAGAATGCTGGACAGGTATCCTCAGAGATCTCTGTCACATATTGAGATAGGAAAGGCCGACCCTTCCATTTATTTAAAGTTCCCTTGTGCTACCCATTTTATGATACTGTGTTTCTACTATTTTTTACATACACACATAAACACCCATGCCCATGGCGGGACTGGCGGAGCGCCGGAGCTATACACTCCAGCGACCACGCCTACGAGGGCCGGCAATTGCATTGGCGTATTCCGATATACGAGTGGTCAATCTGAATCCTTGAGTGAAACTTCTAACGCAAGCTTTTAAAGGGGGAAAATAAAACGTTGCGGATAGTCTAATTTTAGAGAAACGGGGCTAGTTTATTTCGTCCTTTCAATGAGGTCTCGATGAGGAGATTTATGAGAAGGGCATATAATACCATGGCAGCATGCCCACTTCTGTTTTTCCCGGTAAACCACAGGGAGATCTGAAATTCATTGTATTACCATTGACTGACCTAATAGCTGGTTAAAATTTGAATCCTGGGACTTAAAGTACTTACCTACGGTATTGTAAGTCACCGTTGATGTATGGTATTTCCAAATGAAGTTGAGATATCCTTGTGGTTTACAGGAAAAAACACGATCAATTGGAGGATTTAATGGCAGCTGGCATGTTGCCCTGGTAGCTCAGCTGATCAGAGCAGCCTCCAGAAAGCAGAAGATCCTGGTTCAAATGCCGACTATGGCATTTAATTTTTCAGTCTGATTCTACGTTTCCAATTTATGAACATCTTTCTGCTATAAAAGGAGTGAAGTAAAATTTAAAAAAAAATTGAGGCAGTGTTTTTAACAGTTAAATAATTTAGTCTAATTATATAATATATAATTCCATAACAGCCCGCGTTGAAGCAAAATGTGTATGTAACTATATATAAAAATCTGATGTGTTACACTCACATGAATTTCTCTACTCTTGTACAATCTATTTTTACAAACGCCTATTCTCCATATGCTTCATGTTAATGGAGATATCCAGATGTCAATCTTATTGATAATTTTCTTGTAGATGCAAGGGGAATATGGTAGGTTTTAAGCGATAGTCAAATATTTTAACGCTGGTTGCTATGTGGCGCATTCCATTCTCTTTGCATGTCCAGGACATAAAAAAATGAATAACGAATTTGAGAAAAAGTATAAGTATTGGAAAATTTAAGGGAATAACAAGCAATATCTCGCAAACGGTTCACTCAGCAAAAGAAATGTATATGACATAAATTGTGTATTTTAACGCGATCTACATTTTTCGTGTAGTAAAATGTTGTCTATCTCTTATGGTTTACCAGTTATGAAAAATTCGTTCATAATGAAGAATACTTTTGGAGACATTCCCAGAAAATTCGAGATACACATTTTATTTGTCATGACAATATCTTAAACATATGATATTTTAATCAAAATCGTTAGAGCCGTTTTTGAGAAAATTAAAATTTTCGAAAAATGTTCCATGTAAAGGGTAGTCTGGGGTGGGGGGATTTTCTTGAAAACCTTCGTGTCGCATCTCTGGAAGATACTGAATCTAAATACCAAGTTTGGTGTTTATCCGACTCTTCGTTTTTGAGTTATGCTGTTCACAGACACACAGACACACACACACAGACTAACACACACACAGACACACACACGGACATGTTTCCAAAAATGCTTTTTTTGGATTCAGGGAGTCTCAAAACATGTATTTCCGGTGAAATCTCGGTATCGAATTTTTGGGTCGAATGCAATACTTCCCCTACTTACTATACGTAGTAGAGAAAGTAAAAAGTGTGTATTACAGTCATTGTAAATGTTTACATTGTTGTATGAATGTTTAATAATGTTATGTAAATGTATTACGTAATTTAATAATGTAGGAGCTGTGAGAATAATAAGTTAAACGTTGCTAACAATGAGGTAACAATGAGGTAACCTTGAGGTAATAATGAGTAAGAATGTTTAATAATGCTACTAGTTATTATTGGAGCATCAATAATGTCATTTTAGTGACAGTTTATAAAATAGCCAATCAACAACCAGTAAAAGCTTTAGTTAAATGAAGGTATTCTATTGGCTCAGGAATAGCCAAACAGAGACTTGAAATACAGAATTTTACAAGTTTAGACGGTTGAAATCAATTCAGTTGCATACAAACAGTGTTCCTAACCGGACGCAAAAAGTGTCCTCGAGAAGTATAATACGTATTCGTGTTAGTCGAAAATAGTTTACGTATTAAAAAATGCAAGTATTTAATAAAAAAAATCTCACATCTCTCCCTCTCTGTATCAGTGAAGTATTATAGAAATCGTATCAAGCATTAATAAAAGGAGTGAAGTAAAATTATAATCTGTGTAAGCCTACATTCTTAGTTGCACCACAACCCTGCCAAGAGAAACGTGTCTCTAACAGTAATACTGACGCAGCCGAGGCAAACATAAATATTTAGTACTTAAAGAAACAGTCAAATTAAAAAGTTAATATTTTTAAATTTTGGGGCGAAGGCTACCGGAAACTGTTTACTATACGTGTGGTTACAACTACTTCAAGTGTTCGAACTATAACACACATGTACTGGATTCCAGGTGGTGTCCTTCTCTCAGATCATTCCGTTTGGTGTACCGAACGGGTATAAAACTCATTACCTGTGACCAGACCCAATGGCAAGGCTCAGTTTGATTACTTCATTTGCATTGTTTCCTTCAAGTTCGCGTGATAATGGAGTTATGATACAAGTGAAATACAAGTGCGATCAATGGTCACATCTGATATGTGATCGTATGCAATAACATAAATTACTAACAATAATAATCTTAGTCGGCTGTTTTACAATTAGTTTATTATTCGGTTATTATATGTAGATTATGAGATATATTCTTGCTTTGAAGCTATGGCAAAATTTCAGCTTTCCTTTGAATTTGTAAGGTAGAGGAATGCCCCTCCCCCAAAATGTATAAAAAAACATGCAAATCAACATGACTTCTTTTAATTTCAATACACTATGTGATCAAAAGTATCCGAACACCCCACAAACATACGTTTTTCATCCTCGGTGCATTGTACTGCCACCTACTTCCTGGTACTCATTATCCGCGACCTCAGTAGTCATTAGACATCGTGAAACAGCAGAATGGCACGCTCCGTGGAACTCAGGGACTTCGAACGTGGTCAGGGGATTGGGTGTCACTTGTGTCAGAAGTCTGTACGCGAGATCTCCACACTCCTAAACATCCCTAGGTCCACTGTTTCTGATGTGATAGTGAAGGGACATGTACAGCACAAATGCGTATAGGCCGACCTCGTCTGTTGACTGGCAGAGCCCGCCGACATTTGAAGAGGGTCGTAAAGAGTAATAGGCAAACATCTATCCAGACCATCACACAGCAATTCCAAACTGCATCACTATCCGCCCCAAGTACTATGACAGTTAGGCTTGAGATAAGAAACCTTGGATTCCATTGTCGAGCGGCTGCTCATAAGCAAAACATAACTCTGGAAAATGTCAAATGACGCCTCGTTTAGTGTAAGGAGCGCCAACATTACACGATTGAACAGTGGGAAAACGTTGTATGGAATGACGAATCACGGTAATCAATGTGGTGATCCGATGTCATGGTGTGGGTATGGTGAATGCGCGGTGAACGTCATCTGCCAGCGTGTGTAGTGCCAACAGTGAAATTCGGAGGTGGTGGTGTTATGGTGTCGTCGTGTTTTTTCTGGAGGGGGCTTGCTCCCCTTGTTGTTTTGCGAGGCACGATCACAGCGCAGACCTACATTCATATTTTAAGCACCTTCTTGCTTCCCACTGCTGAATAGCAATTCGAGGATGGCGATTGCATCTTTCAACACGATCGAGTAGGTGTTCATACTGCACGGGTTGTGGCGGAGTGGTTATATGACAATAACATCCCTGTGATGGACTGGCCTGTACAGAGTCCTGACTTGAATCCTATAGAACACCTTTGGGATGTTTTGGAACGCCGACTTCGTGCCAGGCCTCACCGACCTACATCGATACCTCTCCTCAGTTCCGCACTCCATGAAGAATAGGCTGCCATTCCCCAAGAAACCTTCCAGCACCTGATTGAAAGTATGCCTGCGGGAGTTAACGCTGTCATCAAGACTAAGCGTGGGCCAACACCATATTGACTTACAGCATTACGGATGGAGGGCGCCACGAACTTGTACGTAATTTTCAGCCAGATGTCCGGTACTTTTGATCGTGTAGTGTATGTGAACACTAGTTTCATCCTACATTACTTCATCCAAAGAAAAGCGAATAGAGATTGCAAGTGTTACGTAATTCGCAAAACAGTATTCTAGAGAGTTATATATTTTAGTATCTTTACATTGCTCGAATATAAACTTTATAACAAACACTCAGAGAAAGAAACAAATGCTTTGGAGAAATCTGCAATATGCAAATTTAGTGTGACGCGTGCCTCAGCGACAATCCGTTCCACCTGGACCTCCACATGACACACTCAGCATTACGTAAACACCCAAATTAAAGAATGCGGACAAATACTTTTACATTCAAATGGAATATAACCGCAGCTTTGTAATGAATCCTGATTATTAACAACTAAGATAAGGTTGGTACATTAGCAAATGTAAATCAACTCTGTAACAAATGGGATAAACTCTATATATTGAACCAGTTACGTATAAGCTAAATATATAACAATTTACATAAACTACTGAATATTGAACAATAAGAATAAAAGAACGCACACTAAGAGAATATCAAAATTTACTGCTCCAAAAGAAATAAAAATATGGCTCGTTTACCGTGTGTGGCTTCGAGTACCCATTCTTTTACATTCAATAATCACAAAACGCAACGCAAACAAGTAAACATAGTCAGACCACCCTCGGGTTAGAAATTGAATGCAGCAGATAAGCCATTACAGAAAACTCACCCGAGATCCAAAAACATCGCGGTGGAGAAAGAAGACAAGCTGAAGACTCGACCATGCAACGAGTGAGAAAGCTAACATAGTAAAACTACAGCTACACCACTCACGCAGAAAATGTAAATTACTAATTATTTGCCCAATCGTCACAAATTAACGTTAAATGAATAAAAACTATTCTACAGAATGAATGTAGCACAACTCTAATAATTATGTGATCAGAATTAGTATTGATTTTAACCCCTTAATCTCGAGCGAAAAAGTATTAATAGTGAATAAATAAATAAGTCTCATGGATACATTAACATGGCTTTCTCTACCCTCTATCATCTATTAGTGGGTATACAAATTATATACTCAAACTTGTTTTTCCATCTACATTTTAATCCAAATGAACCTTTGTAAAAACAGCTACATTGCACATTTCGTTATAGATACATAAAGAACAACGATAGTCAAATATTTATGAACTGGACGCTATACGCTAGCCTTAAAATTCTATACCGTTTCCATGAAATCGTGAGAAACACTAAATGTGGACAGGACTTAAGAGAATGACCAAGAAACGAACAATTTTAACTTCTAATAGCGTATATCTCAGAAACGGTTTATATCACAAAATAATTTATTTTAGCTAAATTGTACACTATGTGATCAAAAGTATCCGGACGCTCCACAAACATACGTTTTTCATCTTAGGTGCATTGTGCTGCCACATACTGCCTGGTACTCATTATCCGCGGCCAGTAGTCATTAGACATCGTGAAACAGCAGAATGGAACGCTCCGTGGAACTCAGGAACTTCGAACGTGGTCAGGTGATTGGATGTCACTTGTGTCAGAGGTCTTTACGCGAGATTCCCACACTCCTAAACATCCCTAGGTCCACTGTTTCTGATGTGATCGTGAAATGTAAACGTGAAGACACATGTACAGCACAAAAGCGTTCAGGCCGACCTCGTCTGTTGAGTGACAAGACCGTCAATATTTGAAGAGGGTCGTAAAGAGTAATAGGCAGACATCTATCCAGACCATCACACAGGAATTCTAAATGCATCAGGATCCACTCCAAGCACAATGAGAGTTAGGCTTGAGGTGAAAAACCTTGTATTCCATTGTCATAAGCCACATATCACGCAGGAAAATTCCAAACGAGCCTCACGTGGTGTAAGGAGCGTCAACATTACACAATTGAACAGTGGCAAAACGTTGTGTGCAGTGACGAATCACGTTACGCAATGAGGCGATCCGATGGCAGGGTGTGGGTATGACGAATGCCCGGGAAACGGCAGCTGCCAGCGTGTGTAGTGCCAGCAGTGAAATTCGGAGGTGGTGGTGTTATGGTGTGGTCGTGTTTTTCCTGGAGGAAGCTTGAACCCCTTGTTGTTTTGCGCGGCATGATCACAGCGTAGACCTACATTGATATTTTAAGCACCTTCTTGCTTCTCACTGTTGAAGAGCAATTCGGGGATGGCGATTACATCTTTCAACACGATCGAGCACCTGTTCATACTGCACGGGCTGTGCCGGAGTGATTACACGACGATAACATCCCTGTAATGGACTGACCTGCATAGAGACCTGACTTGAATCCTATAGAACACCTTTGGTATGCTTTGGAACGCCGACTTCGTGCCAGGCCTCACCTACATCGATACCTCTCCTCAGTTCCGCACTCCGTGAAGAATGGGCTGCAATTCTCCAAGAATCCTTCCAGCACCTGATTGAAATATGCCTGTGACAGTGAACACTGTCATCAAGCTAAGGGTGGGCCACGCCATATTGACTTCCATCAATACCGATGGAGGGCGCCACAAATTTGTACGTCATTTTCAGCCAGGTGTCCGGATACCTCTGATCACGTAGTGTATTTTTTAAAGAGATATACATTTTTCGTGTAGTACGTTTTCGTCTGTCGCTTAACGTTTGCCGGTTATACAAAATTGTATATTTCTTCCGAATGAAGTGGACTTCACAGGCTTAACAGAAAACTCAAGATATACATTTTATTTGTCATGTAAATATCTTAAATACATGGTATGTTAATCAAAATAGTTAACAGGCACTTTTTAGAAAATAAAAATGCAGGCCAGTCCATTACAGGGATGTTATCGTCGTGTATCCACTCCGACACAACCCGTGCAGTATGGACAGGTGCTCGATCGTGTTGAAAGGTGCAATCGCCATCCCCGAATTGCTCTTCAACAGTGGGAAGCAAGAAGGTGCTTAAAATATCAATGTAGGTCTGCGCTGTGATCGTGCCACGCAAAACAACAAGGGGTGCAGGCTTCCTCCAGGAAAAACCCGACCACACCATAACACCACCACCTTCGAATTTCACTGTTGGCACTACACACGCTGGCAGATGACGTTCACCCCGCATTCACCATACCCACACCATGACATCGGATCACCTCATTGTTTACCGTGATTCGTCATTCCACACAACGTTCTGTCACTGTTCAATCGTGTACTGTTGGCGCTCCTTACACCAAACGAGGCGACATTTGACATTTTCCAGAGTTATGTTTTGCTTATGAGCAGCCGCTCGACAATGGAATCCACGGTTTCTTATCTCAAGCCTAACTGTCATAGTACTTGGGGCGGATAGTGATGCAGTTTGGAATTCCTGTGTGATGGTCTGGATAGATGTCTGCCTATTACTCTTTACGACCCTCTTCCAATGTCGGTGGTCTCTGTCAGTCAACAGACGAGTTCGGCCTTTACGCTTTTGTGCTGTACATGTCCCTTCACGTATACATTTCACGATCACATCAGAAACAGTGGACCTAGGGATGTTTAGGAGTGTGAGAATCTCGTGTACAGACTTCTGACACAAGTGACACCCAATCACCTGACCACGTTCGAAGTCCATGAGTTTCCACGGAGCGTCCCATTCTGCTGTTTCACGATGTCTAATGACTAGTGAAGTCGCGGATAATGAGTACCAGTTAGTAGGTAGCAGCACAATGCATCTAAGATGTTTGTGGGGGTGTCCAGATACTTTTGATCACACAGTGTAGCTTAATTCTCTCACTTCACCTTCTTTGTGAAGTAGTCTTTTCACTCTGGACGGTTCGCTTCACTCAAGAGTCGAACACAAGACCTCTACAAACAGTCGCTTGTCCGTAACACTTGCTCTACATCGCCACAGTCGTCACCAACTCTGTCAGACAATCGCTCTTGATATCGCATCAGAGACGCAGTACTTTGCTAAGTCGCTCGCACATTCACTGACTCAGCTCCAGTCCGTCGCACTCGACTCGCAAGTCGATACGTACTGATCGACGCGATCTTTGGTGGGTCCAGCCGACTCAAGGTATAATATCTGGAAACGTAACGCACCCCGTCCCGTTTCTGGTTGTCGGCAAGCGGAGGAGGATTTCGGACGCCAATCACCCTGTCACCACTCCTCACCTCGCGCTGACTCCACTCTGTCACACTCGACTTGCTTTGAGGCAGTATTTTATATCACAGCACTGTGAATGCCAGAGTGATTGTAGTGTAAATTAACATTATTGTATGACAATGGTTTTAGATGTTTGTTAGCTATAAGCATTGTAAGGAAATAGGTTTGCACGGCCTCACTGAAACTGACAATAGAGTGGGTAACAATGACCGAAAGGGTGAGTTGTTTATCACTAAGAAGTGAAAAACAGATGACGTCAGGGTAGCGTGCCTTTCTTCACAAATGGAGGGAGTATCATCCCTAGAGCATATGTGTTTGTAATTGTGATTGGCTGACAAAATATACGCTAATGTTGGCGTGATTTGGTAACCAATAGTAGCTCTATTATAAAGTTTAGGCATTTCGGGGAGAAGGACTATATATTCTCGAGCCATAAGCATGTTCCACGCAGTTCTACAGAATCACTCGCGAGGTACACGTCATACAGTTTGGAAGAATCTCTCGCGTCGTAAAGTTAGTTACAAAATGTGAAGTACACGGCAACTAATACGACAGTAATTACATTCGGAAATATAACAGTTTTAGTTAGGCGTGTATCAAGATTAAAGATGTGAAATTAATTAATTGCGACGGCAATAAAAGTGTAAAAACAAATACTTTCATCAGTGTTATCTATTAGTAACAACTGCTTTCCGTTTACAGGCCCTGCTCAAAGATATTTGCTCGACTGAGTAATAATAGCTAGCCGTAGGACAAAGAACCCAAATCTTAAAATAATAAAACAATAATAGGCGCCCAGCAAATAAGATAACACGAGAGATTACTGCGACAAATGGCTCCCAGAACTTGGGGCGAATGGAGCAGTGCAATTAACTACAAGACGCAGAACCCAGAAGCAACCAACAGAACGACCGACGACGGATGAGAGTACATCAACAACTACGAGAACAGAAGACAACAGGGGAATTCGACTACAGGAAACCAAGACATCGAGACGACGTAGATCCATGATAGTACGACGCAGAGGCGACATATACATCTAGGAGAGAGGGGCATGAATCTGGACATCTAAACAAGGTCATCACTAATCAAATAGCATCATAAAAGGTTATAAAACTGTAAATGTTATGTGTATCCTGAAACAAACAAAAAGGATTGTGAGATATTAAATGTTGCTGAGAAGCGGACGGATTAAGAAAACAATGTCTACTAATAATACTGAAGAAATAATTATGCAGGGGGATAATGTAAACAGTTCGCCGTGATCCAATGCAGGTCATGCAAAAATAGCTCAAACAATGTAGAATTTGAGGGAGGAAATATTAGTGAAGAAAGTCAGAATAAAATGGCCGTTCAGTCAACTCATACATCTGGGATTGTTGTAAACATTTCAGGGCAGGTAGTCGACGACAGAGATAGAGATATTAGGCATGTGGGTCAGAGTATTGTATCAAACAGAGGTGAAGTAACTGTAACGGATGATGGAAATGAAGGTTGACAAAGGGATGTAAATGCAGTAGGAATGTTAATTGTGATGCTGGTATGATGATGGAAATGATGAGAATTTTGGTGAAACGTTAAATAAGAGTATTACAGCCCAATTAGAAAGTAATAGGAAATTAAATAAAAACATGGAAGATATTGGTAAGAGTAATAGGAAATTAAGGAAAGATATTGATAGGAGTTTCGAACAAAAACTAACTCAGAGTAATGAGAAATTAGAGCAAAAATTAAATCAAAACATGGAAGATATTTGCAGGAGCTTAGAACAGACACTAACTCAGAGTAATGAGAAATTACAGCAAAACTTAAATCAAAATATGGAAGATATTGGTAAGAGTAATGAGAAATTAGAGCAAAAATTATATAAAAACAGGAAAGAAATTGAAAAGAAATTTATAGAGCTAGATAGCAGTATGACATGAATGAGAAATGAAAATCAGGAAATAATAGTAAGTGAGATAGGAAAACTTTCAAAGAAAATGTCAGACATGAGCAGGAAAATATCTAACCAAAAAGGTGAGGTTGATACTAAGTTTGATCATGTTAGTGTAAAATGTACAGAGTTAGGAAGTCGAATGAGTAGCATTTCAAGTGAGCTAAGAGAGATGAATGCAGATTTAATTCAGGTGCAAGTTAATTTCAGAGGGGAGATATCTGAAATACAGAAGGAGTCGGAAACACAAAGGAATAAATTGTCCGAAGAAGTTAAAGTTTTTTCCATAGATTTGAATCAAAAACTAACTTCTGAAATTAACAAGCACCAAGCTGTTCAAAATGAAAACAATAAAAAATTGGAACAGACCATAAAAGTCTGCAAGGTACTGTAAATACGTTAGAATTGAATTCAAGGGTCAATATTTGTGATGGTAATGTATCTGATTTACAGAATAATGATAGAGGTAGTTCCTCAGGTATGGCTAATAATGTGAGTGACGCGGCGGTTTCATCCATAGCCCACGCCGAAACTCAGAGTGCGCAAGTAACAGTAGATAATTTAAATACGGGAATAAGGGACATGTAAAACTATAATTATATCTTAAGTGATTTGTCACTTCCAAAATTTAATGAAAACTCCAATCCCGTACAGTTTATTGCAGACTTATCAGAGTACTTTCAAATTAAAAAGATACCGAAAGCATTGAAAATGATATTTGTTAAAGGATGTTTGGAACAGAAAACTTTAGATTGGTTACAAATGGTATCAGGGGGAAATTTCATATGAATCTTTTAAGAGGCTATTTATGAACAGATTTTGGAACGTTACGATGCAGCACAGAATACGAGCAATGCTTATCCATGGACAATTTGATCAACGAGAGGGAATATCAATGACTGGTTAATTACTAAAACATGCAACTCAGGTTAGGAACTTGTCACCTTCGATCAATGAGGAAGATTTTGTGAGTTTGCTCACAAGGCATTATCCTTTAAGGATACAAAATTATTTATTAATTGCTAAACCACATAGTATCTTTGAGATGACAGAATTAATGTCAGCTTTGGAGAAAAAGGAAGAAGATATATCTCGAGAGTGGGAGCATAGATTTTTAGACGTGCCAGATAGAGAAATTACCAAGTTGGTCATTATCACCAAAGCAGAGGACAAGACAGACGTCATGAAAATAATACCAGGCAACGGTACCAATCATACGTTCCAAATTTTGAAAGACCGAGGATAGATGGGAGACCAGGTCAGCAGCAACAAATAAATTACGCCAGGACAGAAAGATTGCCGGAAAGAGGGCAAGATCAAGGAAGGCGTTACGTCATGCAAAGCGGAAATTTGACTCACTGGAGGGAAAACACTAACCGGGAAAGATCCGAGGAACAGCAAGAAAATTACGTGCCAAGAGGACATAATTTCAGAAATCGTGGATTTCGGACTCGAGGTGGGGGAACTCAAAACAGTGGGAGCGAAAACGAGATAAATTCAGCACCGGTTAGGAACGGCTGTGCTATACATGAACAGGAAAGTAACCAGGAAAGCTGTCAATGGACTCCTGTGCAGTAGGTTCTCAGGACGTCTTTAATAATTCAATATCCGTTACCAAAATAAACAATATGCCTACACACAATCTGTAAGAAGATTGCAGCAAAGAAAAATAAGGAGGAAAATTTCGAGTCACCCCATGTTGATAGAAATCGCGAAGAAAGAGATTATTGCGACTATAGATTCCGGTTCATCAGCTTCCATTTGTTCGCAGAAATTTTATATAAATTTGATAATTGAAGGTAACAAAATTATGGCTCTCCCCACCAGTAATTTAGTTTGTCATGTTGCAATCGGAAGAAAGACACAGGTCATAAAATCACAAGCTCTACTTAACATACTTATCGGCGGAGAAAATTTCGAGGTTATGTTTCTAATTGTAAACCTTTTGATTTGTGACATAATTTTAGGATGTGACTTCTTACATGAATATGAATCACGTATAGATTTTAAACATGAGTTAAAAATGACAATAGAGAAATAATGGTACCATTTATAAAAGAGAAAGTGTTCGTGATTGAGAAGACAAAGGAAGAGGAAGATCTTTGTGATCAAGAATTTTTGTGAAAATAATGCAAACAGATGGAAACGTGCAAATAAAGCAAGCAGTCACAAGATATGATGGGAACACCACGCCATATTTTCGACAGCTAGTAGAAAGGCCAGATGAAGTAGAGAAATTTACGACCCGAACAAAAGACGACCGTGCGAGCGAGACAGACAATAACTGGGAAGAGTGGAGAATTGAAGAAATATTACACAAGTGTGAAGAGGCTTATAACATTACGAATACACAAAAACAGATCCTTCATGATGTTTTGATGAACAATAGTTCAGTATTTAGTAATATCCCAGGCAGATGTAACATACATCGGCATACATTTCAGGTAAAAGATGTGCCACCATACGGACATAAGTATGATAATTTGCCTATAAGTCTTCGGGACAAAAATAGTAAATTAATAAATAGCATGTTAGAAAATGGGATTATTGAGCAAAGTAATTCTCAGTATATAAACTCGATTTGTTGGAGTATTAAACGAGATGGTAATTTGAGACTAACATTTGATGGTAGATATGTTAACCAATATATGAAGTCAAACCATTTTCAAAGTGAAGGAATCGAACAACTCTTCATGAAACTTTCAAGAAGGAGATTTTTGACATCCATTGACCTCACTGCGTCATATTGGCAAGTGGAATTAGATCCACAAATGCGTGATTACACTTCATTTCAATACTCGGGGATCCAGTATCGTTTTTGTGTAAATCCCTTTGGTTTAAAAAACTCAGGAAGTGGATTTTTGAGAGCAATCCACAGTATTTTTGGAAATTCTGTAGATGACGTTTTAAAAAAGTATATTGACGACTTCCTCAACATTAATCAAACATTTGAGGAACATATGAATAATATGCATTACGTATTAAATAAACTGGTGTAAGACTGTAAACATACTAAAATAAAAATTTTGTGTCAAGGAAATAAATTTTCTGGGTTACGTAGTGGATAATCGGGGTATAAGACCTAACCAGAAGGGAAGAGAAGCAATAATGAAAATTCCACCACCAAGGAACGTAAAGTAAATTAGACGTCTCTTAGGGGTACTGAACTTTCAGAGTAAGTTCGTACCAAGGTATTCGGCGAAATAGAACCACTGCGGCAGCTACTCAGAAAGAATATCAAGTGGAGATGGGCGGAGGATCATCAAAAATGTTTTGAGGGGTCTACTGTCGCCACTCCTCACATCGCACTGACTTCACTCTGTAACACTCGACTTGCTTTCAATTCGTGACTGACTCTTGCGAGAGCGCTCGCTTATATAGACAGTAGAATCTTCCACAGAAACGAAGCATGATTTCTAAAGGAACAGATACCAGTAAAACTACAAATCACACAACGCTTCCCGTTATGTTCTATCATTCCCTTTCCTTATGCTTCAAGGTCGAAGGATGTTTTGCGGTCAGTAAGAGCATTGGCCACGCTAAGCGAGAGAGAACTTTATAACCCACAAAACTCTTTTTCTCTGAAAAATAGAAGCATCCTGATGGAATACTAAAACTGATTTCTGCTCCAGTGCCAGAAGTTTTGAGCTAATTTTGTATTTGTGATACAAGCAGGGAGAGCACAATCGATATGAGACCACGGTACGAATGGTAGCTGCCGCTCAGGTAAATATATATTGGTGTAGCATAATTTTAAGGAGGTTAGTTGCTTCATTTAAATTTGAGCAAGGCATGAGTTGAACATCATAGACTCGGTATAGTTCTGCAACGCGTAAATACCTTTTAAATACAGCGAGTTGCTCCTCGCTAACGCAAAACGCTCGCACTTGGGAGTTTCGGGTTCGATTTCCGTCCGCCACACACAATGATCTTTGTTTATTCGTGGTTTTCCCTTATCGGTAGGGAATGTAGGAGTGGTTTCTCATCTACCACAACTCCTTTCCTTCATTTCCCTTTCATTTCGTCTCCTCATTGTGTATGGCAATGCCGGATAGATGGAGCGGTTGCTTGCTCCAAGGAAAGAGTATCACCTGTGTACATTAGAGGGCTGCCTGGTTGGACAGGTTTTCATCGTCCTATCCAGGCAGCTCCAGTAATGGAATGGGTTTTCGAGCCAGGAGCTGTTAGGACCTCCGCGCGCTCCTTTGGCCTATTTGCCTGCAGCCTGTAGTCTCCTGTGGATCCTTCACTTCATCCCTTCCCTCAGGAGGCTGGTAGGTGCAATAGATCTCATGAGGTCGCAGTGTGTGAGGTTCCTTATCTGTTATAGCCCCTATCCCCTAAATATCTTTCAAAGGATACATTCTATTTACCTAAAAGTGAAGAGAACAAAATAGCTTCATCATTGTTACACTGTCTTTTGTTTTATTGCAGAATACCCTATTCCCTTATTTGAAATATAAACCTCTTTTTGCGTTTAAATAGCTTTTTAAAATTAGGAAATGCATTAACAAAAGAGCTTCGCCTCTATTTTGAAGCAATGGTTTACTTGACAACTGATAAGTCGAGTACCTAAATATTTGAGAGGGTGAGAAAAAAAGGGAAAATATGGTCACTTTTACAGTGTTATTCACCCAATCGCCATTTCGTTTTGAATGGAATGTATGCTTCAAAAATTTTTTAGATCATGTCATACTCTTGAGAAACGCTCTGTTTTTGTTGTTTAACTATTTAAACGTACTACTTAATTGTGTAAAGGTAAACTTAGTGTGTAGTTTAAAATAAGAGAGTTGGAGTGATTTACGATGGGAACAAACACTGCATAAAATAGAGGATGCCATATTTTTATTTCTCTTATTTATTTGACCTTATATTTAAATTTTCAAATACTTTAAATATACTACAGGTAGAACAGGCTTTTACCACTCCCAGATAAAGGTTATTGCTTGTTTCTGCTGGCTTTGAAGATACCTAAAGTATTGCTTTCCTTAAAAATAAATTCCCCAGTTTCGAATCGAATGGTATTCCAAAATAATTTAATTTATCGAAATGAGGTTGTTAAATGCTTGTGAACTTAATCTGGCTTGGCAGTATCTCAATAAGGCCAGTAATCTCTTAAAAGCAAGGAACTTAATAAGCTTTACCGTACCATTTAAAACAAAAGCAATTTTCTGGCTCTGGATTGGTTTCCAAAGATAAGCAAGGACGATTGAAGTTAATTAAAGTGTGCTTCTTATTTAACATTTTAATGATATTATTCCTATTATCATAATTAGCTGTTATTTCTCAAAAACGGAAAGTGGGATAAATTTCAAACCTGATATTTGGGCTTAGTGCCTTCCAAAAATGTGACAGGAAGGTTCTCAAGAACATCCCCTACCACAAACTACCCTTTACATGCTACATTTTTCGAAACTGTTGATTTTCAAAAAAATACGTCTAACGATTTTGATTAAAATACCACATATTAAAGATATTTAAATGGCCAATAATATGCATATCTAGAATTTTCTGAATAGCTTTTGTGTGTCCACTTGTTTTGGAAGAAATTTCGTATAATCTTGTATAACTGGTAAACGATAAACGATAGACAAAAACGTACTATACAGAAAAATCAGATATCTTTAAAACACACAATATATTTCGAATAACTCTTTTTGTTGCATCAGTCATTTCCGAATTATCTGTTATTAATAGTTCCAATTGTTCAATACTTTGTCATTGTTTTCGAGTCAGTCGTTTTTGATGATAGCACGCGAAGAGCATGGAATTTTAAGGCCAGTATAGAGCGTCCAGTTCTTAAACATTTAACTATCGCTATTCCCTTTGTATCTGTAACGAAATGTGTAACGAAGCTGTTTCTGGAAGGTCTTATCTCGATTAAAATGGATAAAACAGACCTTTATAAGAATAATTTGTATGCTCATTAATAAGCGCTAAAGAGTAAAGCAAGTCATGTGAATGTAACACATTTTATCCGCCATGTACACACTAGTTAGAAAAGGATATTGCAGTCCACAAAAATTCCATACCAAGATTTCACGAAATACATGTTTTGAGGTCCCTGAATCCAAAAAGCAAGTTTAGATAACGTTCGGTGTATGTCGATTATTCATATTGCATAAAATTGTCAATTGTTGTACTGTAGCTCGATATAACTTTAACAGAAAGTTACATTAACACACAACGGAAATATCGCATTTGATTCAAACGGGAGACGGGCCTCTTATCTGCGCCACCCTTTATAATATCTATCGCTTTGTATCTGTACAGTAGGGTAAGACTCAAACACAGTTTTATTCTCTACCTCCTTTCTAGAGTAGGTACAAAAAGTATTGTATCCCACCTAAAAGTTTAATTCCGAGACTTCTCCGGAAATACAATTTTCTTTACCCTGCTTTCTCTACTCTTGTACAAACTATTTTTACAAAACCTTATTCTCCATATGCTTCATATTAATCGAGATATCGAGATGTTAATCTTATTGCTAATTTTATTGTAGTTGCAAGGTTAACTGGTAGGCTTTAAGCGATAGTAAAATATTTTAAGAGCTGGTTGTGCAGTATTCCATTTTCTTTGTATGCCCAGGACGTCAAAAAAAAATGAAGAAAAACAAAGAGTAAAAAATAACGTATTCGCATTTGAGAAAAAGCTTAAGTATTGGAAAATTTCAAACAAATAACAAGGAATATCTCGGAAAGGGCTCACTCGACCAAAAAAAAAACCTATATGACATAAAGTGTGTGTTTTAATCAGATCTACATTTTTTTGCGTTACGAAAATTTTATCTATTGCTTACGTTTACCAGTTACAAAAGTCATTCACAATGAAGAGCACTTTTGAGTACATTCCTAGAAAATTCAAGATATACATTTCATTTGTCATGAAAATATCTTAAACATATGATATTTGAATCAAACTCGTCAGTCATTTTTGAGAAAATCAAACTTTTCGAAAAATGTTCCATGTAAAGGGTAGTGTGGGATAGGGGGATTTTCTTGAAAATCTTCGTGTAGCATCTTTTAAAGATACTGAAACTAAATAGTAAGTTGGTATTTATCCAACTTTTTGTTTTTGAGTTATGCTATTCACAGACGCACACACGGTCCTTTTTCTAAAAATGCTTTTTTTGAATTCAGGGGTTTCAAAACACGCATTTCCAGTGAAATCTCGTTAACAAATTTTTGGGTGAAATGCAATACTTCCGCTAGTTACTATACGTAGTCGAGAAATTAAAACGTCCTTAGTGTATATGTTCGCACGCGCGCTACTGTCTGATTATGGACAGTGTAACTCAAAAATAAAATGTCCGATTAATATCAAATTTCATAACTGAGTCAGATACTGCTTAAGCACACGAGACGAGGATTTTCAAGAAAATTAGTAACCCCAAACTAATTTTTACACATAAAAAATTAAATTTTTAATTTTCTCAAAAATTTAGCTAGCAATATTGGAATAAACTATAATTTATTTTAAAAATTGATGTAACAAATGAAATTCATAATCTGAATTTTCTCTGAATAACTCGTAAAATCGTAATCATACTAATGCAACAACTCAACATTTAAATGCACTTTCCGCGTTTTATGCAGCTAAGTACTTAATGCTTAGTTTGAACCCATTTATGGGTAAAAATAACCTGGATAGAAGAATTGCGTTTTATAGGAGAATATTACAATACATAACAGGCACATGTGAATGTTTAATGGATAAAAATGTTATGTTCACAACAGATTTAATCTCATAAAATTTTTGAATTTTCCCGACAACCTTCTTGAAAGTAAAATATTGCAGTCTTCGCCGTTTCCTCCAAGTGACCACTGTGCCCATTTATGAGATGGAGGCGCCCAGCAGGCGGAATCCATTGCCTCCGGAAGGCGGTGGAAGAAAGGACGTGCATGAGTAAGTCAGCGGTGAAGGCGTGGATAGGGCCGACTTAAAATCGCCACCCCAGCGGTAGGAAACGAACCCCTGACCCTCAGTAGGAGAGTCGGTAACGAAACCACTACGCTACACCGGTACCCTGAAACTAAAATGTTATTAAGTAGGTACTTTGTGCTTGCAACGTGTAATCTATTCATGACTATTTCTGTAAACGTGACATAGTTGTACTGCTGACTGCACTTTTATAAGTGTGGATTAAAATGTCCAGCCTAAACAAATCTCTAGGCATCTGTGGCGAATGTGGAAAGACGCAGCCCTTTGCCACATTTTTAAGAGTCCTTTGTTCGAATACCACTCGAGTGAGTAGCATCCTCTTGGGAATTGCCTTATTATTACAATTTCGTTGAATTAACAAATCAGGAAGGTATAAATGCGGTAATTATTCATAATTTCACCCATTTCACTCACCCACGTCCGATATGGCTTATGTGTTAAATCGTAATACATTGGTGGATTGATAAGTCCATGAATTTGACGAGAGATACTGTTCTAATCACAGGTTTCTTGTTGGAACCAAGTCTCACAACCATTCCGGGTGAAATCACAGAAATTCTTCGTCATTTGTTTCATAGAACATTGTTGAGAGCGTGTAAAATAAGCAGATGTGTGTTGCTTCGTGAAAAATGGAGAAAAGTGAATTTCGTGATCTGATAAAACAGTACTGTTTGCGTGGTGATGGAAACGAAAGAAAAGCTGAACAAGTATTATGGGGACTCTGCTCCGTCACATGGCATGGTTCACAAGTGGTTCACAGAATTTCGATGTGGCCGTTCGAGCACAAGAGATGCCGTGTGCACAGTAGACGGCCTGTTGAAGTCACATCAGAAGAAATGGTCAACAAATTTCAGATATTGGAAGGCCACCGAGTTAAAATCTGTGAGATAGCCAAGACCGGAAACATCTCGAGTGAACGGGTGTATAACATTTTGCACGAATTTTTGGATATGAGAAAGCTGTCGGCAAGATGGGTGCCGCGACTGCTCACAGTTGAGAACAAGCGGAATCGTGTGACCATTTCACAGGGATGTTTGAACATGTTACAGCGCAACCCAAATAAGTTTTTGCAACGTTATGTCACGGCTGATGAAACTTGGATCCATTACTATACACCTGAAACCAAACAACAATCAAAGCAGTGGATTTCCTTCGGCAAACCTGTTCCAAAGAAAGCGAAAACCATTCCGTCGGCAGGAAAAATCATGGCAGCTGTCTTTTGGGATTCACAAGGGGTGATAGATATCCCACTACCTGGAAAAGGGTAACACGACATAGTTTCATATTATGCCGCAATGCTGAATCTGTATCACAAGGTTCTCTTTCACCAGGATAATGCATCCGCACACAAGTGTCCATTGCCATCGCAAAAGCTTAGAATTATGCTATGAACTGCTACCTCACCCACCATATTCTCCAGATTTGGCTCCGAGCGTCTTCTTCCTCTTCGCAAACCTGAAAAATTGGCCCGCTGGGAAGAAATGAAGGTCCATCATGGCAGAAACAACCTCGTATTTTGCAGACTCCGAAAAATCATATTTTTGGCAGGGTTAAAAGAATTGGATAAACGTTGGACGTGTATTGAATTGAAAGGTGACCATGTTGAGAAATAAAATTTATTTTATGGAAAAAATTATTATTTTCTTTAAAAATTCATCGACTTATCAATCTGCCCTCGTATATGAAATAAATAAAAAAAGGCCTTTTTACATTTCAAAAACATATTCGACACGTTTGTTGTTTACTTCCGAATATACTCTTAGCTTTATAAGGGTTTTATTTTAGGGGCCGGATGCATCAACTTCCTTTAATATCTACCGTCAGCAAACGGCTATAAAGTGTTCATGCTTGTTAATTCAAAATACTGGTGCACCAAAGTTTAAGACTACTTACTGATTTTGATTAGCTAACATGGGCTCACTACGATGCGAACCCGCTCAGGAGCTGAAAAAAACGCACTTTCATCTTGTTTCGATCGTTGAATTGTTTTGTGATTCCACGGACTATTCGCCGCCTAACCTGAAGGTATTTAATCGTCGTTATGGAATTAGTAATGCAGCCTGTGTAAAATAGGTAAAGTGCCCCAAATTTTACAGCATACGTACAAGAATTGCTTATTGAACTTGATTAAAATACGAGAACTTATATAATATAAAAGAACTTGCAGGTAGACTCCATTCTTCAAGCCAAGCCAAAAACCACGCCCACTGTTCACGGAGTAACAAACGCACCGGAGCGGCAATAAGTCGAACATGGAGATACAAAGCGGGGAAGTAAATAACTGTCTGTACAACCAAGAGAATAAAATGTACGCATTAAAAGTATTGGAAATGTACGTATTTGTGTATGTATGTATGTATGCAGGTATGTATTACGCATGTATGCATGTATGTATGCATGCATGTATGTGTGTGTACACACATGTGTGTATGTATGTAAGTATGTCTGTATATTTGCATGCATGTAGGTATGCACGTGTGTATGTATCTACATGCATACATGCATGCTTGTACACTGTGTTGTACATCCCCCAGACATACGTTTTTCATCTTAGGTGCACTGTGCTGCCACCTGCTGCCTGGTACTCATTATCCGAGACCTTAGTAGCAATCAGACATCGTGAAACAGCAGAATGGGACGCCCCGTAGAGCGCACGGACTTCGAATGTGGTCAGGTGATTGGGTGTCACTTGTGTCAGAAGTCTGTACGCGAGATTTCCACATACCTAAACACCCCTAGGTCCATTGTTTCTGATGTGATAGTGCAGTGGAAACGTTAAGGGAGATGTACAGCACAAAAACGTACAGGCCGACCTTGTCTGTTGACTGACAGACATTTCAAGAGGGTCGTAAAGAGTAATAGGCAGACATCTATCCAGACCATCACACAGGAATTCCAAACTGCATCAGGATCCACCCCAAGTACTATGCAGTTAGACGTGAGGTGAGACACCTTAGATTCCACGGTCGAGCGGCTGCTCATAAGCCACACATCACGCAGAAAAATGTCATAAGACGCCTGTTTGGTGTAAACAGTGTCAACATTACACGATTGAACAGTAGGAAAACGTTGTGTGGAGTGACGAATCACGTTATACAATGTGGCGATCCGATGGCAGGGTGTGGGTATGGCGAATGCACAGTGAACGTCACCTGCCAGCGTGTGTAGTGCCAATAGGGAATCGGAGGTGTGGTGTTATGTTGTGGTCGTGTTTTTCCTGAAGGGGGCTCGTACCCGTTGTTGTTTTGCGTGGCACGGTAACAGCGCAAACCTACATTGATATTTAAATCACATTCTTGCTTCCCACTGCTGAAGAGCAATTCTTTCAAAACGATCGAGCACCTGTTTATACTGCACGGGCTGTGGCCGAGTGGTTACACGACAATAAGATCCCTGTAATGGACTGGCCTGCACAGAGTCGTAACTTGAATCCTATAGCACAGCTTTGGGATGTTTTGGAAAGCCGACTTCGTGCCAGGCCTCACCGACCTACATCGATACGTCTCCTCAGTTCCGCACTCCGCGAAGAATGGGCTCCCATTCCCCAAGAATCCTTCCAGCACTTGATTGAAAGTCTGCCTGCGAGAGTGAACGCTGTCATCAAGGCTAATGCTGGGTCAACACCCTATTGTCTTCCAGCATTACCGATGGAGGGCGCCACGAACTTGTACGTCATTTTCAGCCAGGTATCCGGATACTTTTGATCACGCAATGTATGTATTAATAAAAGATGCTATTGCAGCAGAAACCTATGAATAAATAGCAGGGCGGTTGATCTCACTTTTTTATCATCACCCTTTACAATATCAAGTGCAGCACAATTGTTTCTATTGTATGTATGGCCTCGTTAAATAGTGTTTAAAGGCTTAAAATAATTAGTATAATTACGTTAGAGATGTGTTTTGCAGTAGATGTTGATGCTTTCTGAGCCTGTGACTCACCCACCACTCACTGTTTAAGGTTCCTTTCTTTTGTAGTAACATTCTTGGTTAACCACAACAAACAGCAATTTTCGATAGTGCGCAAGTGCGCATGGAATTGCCAACCTATCGTAGTTAGGTAAATTCCTAGATTGGTGATGTTTTGAGTTTATATTTTTTCTTATTGTTGGCTTCCCGCTCAAAGAAAATTCCTAATGGACTTAAGGAATTTATATAAATATATGTATATGAATCGTAAACATTATTAAAGAATGCACGCTCGTTTCTCTAGCGTACCTACTCTCGTTTGTAATTTTTAAGTTGTGTGGCGCACATGAACGCGCTGGCATTAGAAAGATTTAGTGGCTATTGAGAGAGATCTTTCCGAGTAACATTTAAGCGACTTGCGGCACCAGATGCTTCCTTTAAGTTTTGCTCAGTCAATAATTAATTCATAAAAATCAAATCTCGGTGACTCTTCTCAAATTTAACATTTTAGTGAACATTAAAATTTATCAGCTAACTAAAGGGTTATCCTTTACAAGACACTCACGCATATCCTCAGATACAGAATTCATAGCTATACCACTGAAGTAGCTGGCGGACTAGACAACGCAGAACGAGCTACGAGATGACATATTAGAACTTTTCAAAAGAGCAGATACCGCTGAATGTTACCTAAGTTGATGCAAGCACGAGATAGTAGCATCAAAATTTGAAGCAAAGAGATCGGCTTCAAAAAAGGCGCACCATTGCGGGACTTTGAAGTGAGGACCATCAGTAGCGCAGGGGGCCACACGAACACAAATTCAGTAAACAAGCAGCTCGAGGAGGAAGGAATACGATCTACTACAGCGATAGCTCAGGCTATACGGGGTAGCTCTTCTAACACTTCAAGAGCAAACAAGATACATGGTGTACAGTATTTATTAGAGTTGATTAATGTAGATGTGCCTATGCAGTGGAAGTATGTTGGGTAAAAATAATTTAGTAGAAACAGTGGAAGTTCAAGAAGGAGAAAGTGGTAGTAGACAAGACATTGTACAGTTTAGGGTAACAGAAACAGGAAAAATGTCTAAGAAATGCAGAATAGCTCAGGGACAGAAAACAATAGAAGTCAGGGAGAAACAATAGTATTCAGGAACGGGGGGAAGTGATTTTAGAGCGATAATGGATATGTTAACGGTTATTAGGAAGAGGAAAGTCGGCAAAGTTAGCACGAGCTAGAAAATAAAATAAAAAAGTGGCAACAGAGAATAAAAAAAGGTCTAGAAGAGAATATATAAAGCAGCAAAAGAGCTATAAAACAGGCAACGGAAGCTAGAAAAGGGGCCATAGAAGCTATAAAGCGGGCAACGGGAGCTAGAAGGTGGCAACAGGTACTAGGAAAGAAGTTATAAAATCAAGGAGGAAATTAAAGGGAAAATAAGTAATGTTAGAAATGAAGCGAAAGAAATAAGGAACAAAGTTTTCGTTTCTTCAGGAAGGGGACAGCCATTCCTAAGGCAATCTAAACAAACCCATCCTTCATAACTTAGACAATACGTACGAGAGCTTAGCCTAGATTAACCTGACCAATCCCAAACGTTCCTCTCATCATCTATTCTACTCAGTCATCGTCTAACCTAATCTGGATAATCAGAGATAAACTCGAATTTTCTTTTAATGAAATTACAATGTTTTATTCAGGATATATTATTTGAGAGTTTTAACTGAAACGTTTACGTCAACATAGCTCAATATTACTTCGTTTTAGGTGTCTCTCCCCGTTTTATCTAGGCTTGAGACTAGCACTAGCATTGCTGCTAATGGCAGGGTTACCACCTTCCCTTCCATCTTCTTCTTTCTTCATCAGGCGTCAGCTAGTTGCATACACAGCACACGGATAATCTTCATTTTTCTAAGATTGTAGACTCACGATAAAATCTTCATCTTCGACTTACATTCTTTTAAACGCTGGTTGTAATGCTGTAATGTCCATAAGAATATGTCGTCATTCCATCCTCAGCAATAATTGTTTTATCATCAAACGGAATCAATGTGATTTTATTCACTTGAACTGTAGCAAGAACATGCTGTCGTGACAGGATCAGATTCATGGTCGTTCTGATGATTTCTCCGATTTTAAGACAGTCAGTATAACTCTAAAATGTAATGTACTGATTAATAGCACTATGGTTTATGCCTATAACCTTTTTGTCTTTGAGCCATGAATATCTAGAGCATAAATCTTATGTCGTGGCCCGACAAAGCGCTGGATGATTTTGCCATTAGCCTCATCTTTAAATTTCCCCAACACCTTCTTGTTTAGAGCTGAATAGCATATATGTTTGACAGGGTAATCAGCTGTATCTAGATGTTCGAGAAAACGTAGTTTGTCCTGGTACACATCTTCAGTCGTCACACGATGAACGAACGAATCAGTATCCATATACATAAGGTTCAGGTTTTCAGATCCATAATATGGCAGCAACATATCATAATGGTAGTGGTACATTAATATCTTGGAGATGTCCAGCACACTCATACCAATGTATATAGGCTTGTTGAATACGATCTGACGAGAGGTCATATGTACAGCGGCTAGATTAGCGGCAGATATTGTTCGATGGATAAACGTAGGCTTGGCAATTAACTTTTCCAGAGTCTTCTCGTTTGTCACCTGTCGTATATCCATACGGTTACGAAGGTTTTCCATTGTTTTTCCAAATATGGCGTTGTTGAACAGTTTGTAGAGATCCTTCTCAAAATCATTTACAGCTTGTTGTTGTAGTATGTTGTTAAATTCCTCATACGGTTTTAACCACTTCGACTGGCGGAATTGCAGCACACGAGGAATTTTTGTAAACCGTAGTCGATGATTAAATGCTTGCTTCAAAGCCATGTAATATCCTACATACTTCTTTCGAGGTCCAACATGAGGTATCAGTTTCCTAGTACTCGAGTCCTTAGGCTTCATATACTCAGGCAGGAATGGTAAATTATTATGCAGATCATGCAGTTCAGCAGGATCGATATCGACTTCTAATATATATCCATGAGGATCATCTTCTTGTAGTCCCTCTAAGTCGATTTTTTAGCTGAGACCCACTCAAATCCACCATAAGGGAGGGTTTGACACATGGCCCAACCATATTGGTTATTAGCGTCCTCATATGTAATAAATTGGGTTGGTCCAGTCGGATCATACTTCTCCATGTAGGCGTTGTTTGCTTCGGCATAACGGTGTGAAACTTGATATAAACCTTCTCTTATGCCGGATTCCACCATGAGTAATTGCTCATAATCCTGTAATAATTCCAGCTGAATTCCTGTATACAGCAACATGCCGTCCCATGTAAGTCCTGGAGAGGTAAAATAATGAGCAGGGTCGACTCTATGTGTTTTGAGGGTTTGATCTCTAAATGTCTCAAAGACATCAGCTAGAAGTACATCAGAGATTAAGTAGAGGTCGCTGTACTCACCCAGGTTTCTTGCATTAAATAGTTCCCATACATTTCTTGTCTAATCGTAGTCAGCACCACTAATTTCTTTTTCATTCAATTTATTGTAGAAGTGCTGTTTAGGAGGCAGGCAGGTTTCGTTCAAGACATCCTATGAAGTGACGTAATCATAGGGAAATACACCCTTGTGTGTTATCAACTTCATCTTGTCTTCTCCGAAGTGTTTCAGTGTTTCAGGGTGCGATGTTAGATTCTTCACCAGATTATCCCAGCTTGTACTGAGAAACCAAACACTAACTACAAACCGAAGCTTTATATCTCCTACATACTTGGAGAATGATATATAGCTTTCTTCGGAGCTAGAAATTACTTCCACCCTCTTACTTGTACATCCTAGCTCCTTAACAATGAATTGTGAGTCATGCCCAATGAGGTGGTGCATGAAGACTGGAATATATTTAGGTGTTTTGCAGGCTAAATTACATTCATTATGTAGACTTACACGATATTCACCACTGATGTGATTATGGTCGCGTATTTTATAGTTCTCTTCAGTAAAGGTATTTCCGCACAAGTAGCATACTGTAGAGGAGTTGAAATCCATCTGCTGTTGATGTGTATGTTTCAGACGTATGGCAGATTTGTATATATTTTTAATTTCCCTTGCAAGGAATGTCAGGTATTCCATAAACGTCTGAGCAGCATCAACACCACGATATACATAGGGATGCTTAGGAAGTTCAGTTTCGAGATGTTCAACTTCGGACGATGGTTTAACGTAAACGCAGAAACTCATGGGAACATGCTGCTGATAAGTGGATGTATATGAAGTTTCAGGATTGGGTATGCATGTATGACATGGGTCGAAAATGCTTTCAACGTCTGCGTAGATGACGTAAGATAGTTACAACATCCTTTCAAAATTGTTAAACTGTGCAATTGATTTCTCCTTTGTGCGCATAACTCCCCTTGCAACACCATGCCGATTACAGATATAGACATGTTCTTGTAGTTTTTCCAGTCCACTTCGACCACACTGATCATCAAAATGTTTAAAACAACGCTTACAGGTATAAACACGTTCTTTATGCTTAGTTCTCTGACGTCAAATAAGTTTTTCAAAATTCTTTATATAGACGCAGTAATGTCTCCCACTACTGTCACTAAATAGTAGGATGTCACGGTGGTCAGGTAGTTCAGTCTCAGCAACCATTATCGGATACACTTCATGCTTCTCATCCAGTCCGAAGATGTTGATAGACAACCTGTTAAGCTTCTCAAACTTAGGTATTTGAGAAAGTGGCATAGGGTAGGAAACGCAGCTGAAGTTATATTTATTTTGAGGTTGCTTGTATTTGTGCATCCTTCTCAACGAATTTGACTAATGCAGAATACATGAAGATAGCTGATCAGTTAAATACTGGATGTTAATGCAGGCTTCTCTTGCTTCAACAGATGGCAATAGGGGTATGTAGCTACTTCCTCGTAACGGATTGTACTTGTTAATACGAAGGCGAATTCCTTCTACAGCAAGCAGATCCCAGTTGCTGCCCATAAGTTGTGATTCCTACATTTTAGTAACACACTTCTTCATTTTCGTTTCCAGCATAGAGTCCAGGTCCATTTCTAGGAAAACAGCTTGATTCTGGTTTTAAATGTTTTGTCGCAGGTTTCTCCGACACTATTAACAAATCTACACAGCTAGCAGATTAATTTTCACGCTTTTGTGAATACCAAACTCTTTATGCACAGCCTGGATTATCCGCTGTTTCGCCCCATGCAGGTACATATTCAGGTCCTTAGTTGAAACACAACGTATAAAATATGATTTCAAGCGTCCTTTGAATAAGGTTTCATATTCTATCATGTCACAGTCATTCATGGTAGAAAATAATTCATGCTCAGTAGGTTATGATCTACGTTTCTTTTCAGGTCTGTTTATTTCACACGCATCTTCGTGTCGGCGACCCTTTTAACTGTTTTGAAGGCTACATTACAATATTTACATTTGAAGAGCTTTTTACAACGTAGCTCATGTCGTCTTTTATCATATCCACGGAGGAACTTCTTACAGCATTTACCACAAGAATATCCTGAGGCACTAGGAATGATATCCATATATGAGGACTTATTTCATTTTTCTTCTTGATATAATAACGTATTAACCTTTCTTAAAGGAAATTTACGCCTCTTCACCTTGATAACACTTTAGAAGGTTGATTATTTTTCTGAGAGAACAGCGACGTTAACACCTCAGAGATGATTAACAGAATGAAGTTTAATGCTCGAGATCGCTCTATTTATAGAGGAAGCATGAACCTTTTTGGATCAATTATATAACGTATTAACCCTTCTTCAAGGAAATGTTCGCCTTTTCACATTGATAACACTTTAGAAAGCCGATTATTCTCTGAGAGTACAACGTTGTTGTCACCTCAGAGTTATTTAGCAGAATGAAGTCCAATGCTCGAGATCACACTGTTTACAGAGGAGGCACGAAACACTTTTAGATCGATTATATCCTGAATTTCAATACTAAAAACGGTGATGAAGCGTATAAGCTCTTATATTAAAATTCATGTTACACTGATGTTCGCGCGTCTCCGTACAGGTTCGGATACTTATAGTAAGTGTAAAGTATTGCGAGGATGATGTATCGTTAGAGTATAATCGTACAGATTCGGGTGCTTGACTCGTGAGGGTGATGAACGATCCGTCGACCGAGCAAGAGGCAAGCATTCCCCCTGCGCAACGAAACCTAGAAGCACAAAGATGCGAATGAAAGTAAATCTTGGTAGCATACAGCACTCGAGCATTCGCGTGCAGACCAGGGAAAACCATAAATATCCGTGACCAGAGTGAGCGACAGACGGGACTCGAACCAGGGACTCTAGAATCACACGTGAGAGATATAAATGAAAAATATTTAAAGGGAAAGGAAATCGGAATCGAGAGAAACCACCCAGGCAGTCTCCTGCAGACCAAGGAAAACCATAAAATATATGATGTCAGAGTGAGCAACCAATGGGAATCCAACTCCTGAACCCTAAAGGCACACGTAAAAGATGCAAATTATATGGACTGAAATAAAATCGCAATAGATGGAAAACCACTCAGGCATTCGCCTGCAGACCAAGGAAAATCGTGAAACATCTGATGTCAGAGTGAGCAACCAATGGAAACCGAACCAAGGAGACATTCAGATTGTACACGTGAAAGATGTAAATGAAATAAAATGAAAGCAAATCGTGATAGATTGGAAACCACCCAAACATTCACCTGCAGACAAGGGAATATCTTGAAACATCTAATGTCAAAGTGAGCAAGAAACGGGAATCGAACCATGGAAACATTTATATTGTACACGTGAAAGATGTAAATGAAATAAAATGAAAGAAATTCGTTATAGATGGAAAATCACTCAGACATTCCCCTACAGACTAGGGAAGATCAGGAAAAATTTGATGTCAGAGTGAACAACCAACGGGATTCGAACCAGGAAGACCTTCAGATTGTACCCGTGAAAGATGTAAATGAAAGGGAAAGTAAATTCTGATAGATGAGAAACCACCCAGGCATTCGACTGCAGACCAGGGAAAACCGCGAGAAACCTAAGCTTAGGGTGACCGTCCCTACGGAAATCGAACCAGCGACCTCCGAATGCAAACCACAGACGTTCTCGTCTGAACCAGACCGTAAAAACAGGTTTATACCATACAACTCAATAATAGACTACCATGCCAGATGACTCCATACCTGTAGACAGACTGTCTGGGATCAGACCGACATGTTGAAATGCGCACGATCATTCAGACAGATGTTTACATTAAATACCTACAATACCAACAGCCGCAATACATTACACAGCAAAATTAACATAATTTCTATTATGATACTTTAGAAAAATCGTAGAAGTTTTTCTCTCCTTATTTAATTAAATTCATGCATATACCCTATTATTTAGTTTTTTCAATATTTTCTCTCCCTCATCCCCCTCATTCACCCCAAAGAATGCGTACACAATATCACATTTTTATGCGCTTAATACCCATTTATCACAGAAAACCGCGCTTAACACACAGTTATCACAGAAAACCGCTACATTTGACTGTAATCACGAGCAAAGTAATTTTTTCCAGAGTTACTCCGATTTTAAGCTTGAAGAATCGTATTAGAAAATGTAACATATTTGTCAGTTCAAAGTAAACATTTCAAAGTCGCCGATTCCAGGTATTTGCATTTAGCGCAAACATTATCATATGTCATTTTTAACCTTGTCTGTGTTAAATATGATGTCTCGCAATGCATTTTTAAAATTAACTCAAGCGCACGTCTAACTCATATAATGGGTGTCTTCATATACCCCAATATGGCTGCCATGCGCGTTAAACCCTCCAATAAGGCGACTTCGGCATCTTCCCCACAGACCGGAAATCGAGCCTTCACGGCGGCCGTCAAATAGAGCGCGCAAAGGAGGTGGGGAACGTAGTAACAGGCATGGAAAGGGAAGTAGGGGGTAGTATCACCGCCGAGAGTGCGGTGGGTATAACAAGGTCTAGCTACGGAAGCGGGATCGAGAACACTTCATTGTGCCCGAGGGGATCGTCCAGGGAGGAAGTATAGCTCTCGCATTCACTTTAAGACGCGCCAGCTCCCGTGTGTTCTTTACCTTTTTTAGTCATGCATTCATCCAAGAGATGTAATATCGAGGGCGACAGATCAAATATGCATTACAAAGAAACTATCTTATGATATAGACGTTTATTCTATATATTTATTATAATTACTTTTTAATGTTATTCGAAGATGAATTTGTATTCATGCCACGGGGTTGAGCCCAAGAACAGCAGGTAAACTTGGAACAGCAGAAAATGATACTCACAATTTAAGGATATACTCACCCTTTACCGCATATCGCTATCTCTTCCCATTCAGGAGATATAAGCATTTAACGGTAATAATAGACTTTTGTGTGACGCACTGCCAACTAAAATAGCCTGTAATCGAATTAATTACCTCACAGTAGTAAAAGAAGGAAAGAAGGAGGTGGAGGCCGGCATAAGAGGAGGTTTATGTCAATTTTCCCACCGTTATGCAGAAGCAAACAGCGCCCACATATAGAAGTATCATCCATCGAGACCAACACAATTTATTACATATGTGGACGCTAATAAAAAAAATATGGTTGGGCCATGTGTCACGCCCTCCCTTATGGTGGATTTGAATGGGTCTCAGCTGAAAAAATGGACTTAGAACGACTACAAGAAGATGATCCTCATGGATATATATTAGAAGTCGATATCGAGCATCCTGCTGAACTCCATGATCTGCATAATGATTTACCATTCCTGCCTTAGTGTAAGAAGCCTAAGGACTCGAGTACGGGGAAACTGATACCTCATCTTGGACCTCGAAAGTAGTATGTAGTACATTAAATGGCTTTGAAGCAAGCACTTAATCATGGACTACGGTTAACAAACTTTCGTGTGCTACAATTCCGCCAGTCGCAGTCGTTAAAACCGTATGTGGAATTTAACAACAGACTACAACAAGAAGCTGCAAATGATTTTGAGAAGGATCTCTACAAACTGCTCAACAACGCCATGTTTGGAAAAACAATGGAAAACCTTCGTAACCGTATGGATATACGACAGGTGACAAACGAGAAGACTCTGGAAAAGTTAATTGCCAAGCCTACGTTTATCCATCAAACAATATGTGCTGCTAATTTAGCCGCAGTACATATGGCCTCTCGTCAGATCGTATTCAACAAGCCTATATACATTGGTATGAGTGTGCTGGACATCTCCAAGATATTAATGTACCACTACCATTATGATATGTTGCTGCCATATTATGGATCTGAAAACCTGAACCTTATGTATATGGATACTGATTCGTTCGTTCATCGTGTGACGACTGAAGATGTGTACCAGGACAAACTACGTTTTCTCGAACATCTAGATACAGCTGATTACCCTGTCAACCATATATGCTATTCAGCTCTAGACAAGAAGGTGTTGGGGAAATTTAAAGATGAGGCTAATGGCAAAATCATCCAGCGCTTTGTCGGACCACGACATAAGATTTATGCTCTAGATATCCATGGCTCAATGACAAAAAAGGTTATAGGCATAAACCATAGTGCTATTAATCAGTACATTACCTTTGAGAGTTATACTGTCATAAACCGGAGAAATCATCAGAATGCCCATGAATCTGATTCTGTCACGACAGCATGCTCTTGCTACAGTTCAAGTGAATAAAATCACATTGATTCCGTTTGATAATAAAAGAGTTATTGGTGAGGATGGAATAACGACATATTCTTATGGACATTACAGCATTACAACCAGCGTTTAAAAGAATGTAAGTCGAAGATGAAGATTTTATCGTGAGTCTACAATCTTAAAAAAATGAAGATTATCCGTGTGCTGTGTATGCAACTAGTTGACGCCTGATGAAGAAAGAAGAAGATGGAAGGGAAGGTGGTAACCCTGCCATTAGCAGCGATGCTAGTGCTAGTCTCAAGCCTAGATAAAACGGGGAGAGACACCTAAAACGAAGTAAAATTAAGGTATGTTGACGTAAACGTTTCAATTAAAACTCTCGAATAATAAAACCTGAATAAAACATTGTAATTTCATTAAAAGAAAATTCGAGGTTATCTCTGATTATCCAGATTAAGTTAGACGATGACTGAGTAGAACAGATGATGAGAGGAACGTTTGGGATTGGTCAGGTTAATCTAGGCTAAGCTCTCGTACGTATTGTCTAAGTTATGAAGGATGGGTTAGTTTAGATTGCCTTAGCAATGGGCTGGTTACCTGTTGTTCTTACGTTTTGTTACGTGGTTACATGGTTGCTACGTGTTGCTAGCTCGTGTGACGTTTCTGGTTACGAGATGTCACGTGATGTTACGAGGATACGTGCTTATGTTACTTAGTGCGGCGTCTTGTTACGTGGTGTTACGTTCTAGAAACGTGGTTACGTGCTTATGTTACGTAGTGTAAGGTCTTGTCATGCTGTTATGTTACGTTGTGTTACGTCTTGTTACGTGTTTACTTTTGTTGGTTACGTCTTGTTACGTGATTATGTTAGATGATGATAGGAATGAATAAACAATGAGAAGATCCAGAGCATATAAGGTGGGGATAGGTTAGGACGTATACTTCACTGTAAACCGATATACGGTTTGTCCCTCTCGTCTCGCGCACTACTGTTTAACATATAAAAGGTTTGTAAGGGTTAGAAAAAAGTATATAAAAGTGTTGTAACGTTGGATTGGAAATGTTTTATAATCGAATTACTCTATATATTACTGTATAAACCTACATTCCTTCTTCAACCCCTGTCTATTCTTGTATCTCTCCCGTTTTCCATATTTCTCCCATATAAACGCATACTCTACTCCTCAACCCCTGTCTAGTCTAGCAACTCTCCTCGTATTTCCTACCACTCTTATAGAAATGCATTTTTCTCCTTGAAGACTCCCTCAACCTAGCACCTACCTTCGTTTTCCTCGTCTCTCCATATAAACGCATACTCTGTCATTCAAACCTTCCTCTCCTCGGTTTTCTAGCTCTCCCATATAAAACGCCATATTCTACCCTTCAGGTCTGTATGGTCTAGCACCTCTACTCGTATTCCCTTTCTCTCCCGTATAAGCCTATATTCCCCTCCTTCAGCATCTGTCTAGCCTATTATATGTTCACGTATTTCCCATAAAAGCCATTCTCCACACCTCAAACCCTGCCTAGCCTAGCACTTCTCCTCATATTCTCCTACCTCTCTCATATAAGCGCATTCCCTTACTTCAGCCCTGTCTAGCCTAGCATCGACCTCGTATTTCCTATCTCTCGCATATAAACGCCTATTCTGTCATTCAATCCTCCTAGCCTAATACCTCTCCTAGGTTCGCTCTCTCTCCCATATAAAACGCCATATTATACCCTTCAAGTCCTGTTTAGTATAGCATCTCTTTTTGTATTCCCTATATCTCTCGTATAAAGCGTATCTTTCCTGTAATGTGTTCACGTTTTCCTATCTTTCACATATAAACGCATATTCCACATTTCAAACTCTAACTAGTCTAGAACTTCTCCTCGTATTCCCCCGCATCTCTCATATAAAGCGCATTCCCACTCCCTCAACCTCTATCTAGCTTAGCATCCTTCCTCGTAGTCCCTATCTTCCCCATATAAATGCATTTTTCCCCGTGAACCTTCGCATCAAGCATCGTTTTACCTATCCTTTCCCATATAAACGCAAGAAACTGTTCAGGCTTCCCCTATAATATGCTACTTAAATGATTATAATAAATATGTATAACGGAATGCAGATTCTAAAAATTATGCCTAGATAATAAGTACAAAATTGTAAAAAAAAATTCTTAAACAGAACATAGTGAAAGTGAATTGAGAGAAATATACCAAACATTAAAAACAGTGCTTCAAGGAAATACCAAATAATGACTCGTGGAAATGTATACACATTTGAAAGAAGAGAAATAAAAAAAATGTGAAATCCTAATAGTATTCCAATAATTTTAAAATCACCACAAATAGACCAGCTACACTTGTCATACTAGAATTTTTGGCATATATTTTTATTTGTGCTGGATGACCAATGGGTACAGTTGGTTGTGTATTACCGTTGTGTAACATCGCCGCACTCAAACTTAATTTTGAAGCATCTATAAAAATTTCCATTTATCTGGGTTGCATTTTACCAAAAGCATTCATCACACCACCAGAGTCACACCAATAACTCAAATTCTCTTCCATACTGAAAATTTAACTAGGTGTTCTTGTGGTTTTCGAAATACTGTTATAATTGTATTTGTGTAAGATATTCTATCCCTTTAGCCTAGATCCTAAAAGTTCTGCTTGTGCTTTAGTAAGATTTAAATCTCTCGCCAAATAATTTAACCCTCCATGAGTTACATCTTTAAGCATGTTGGGATAGGGGACTTCAAATTCTGATCCTGAGCTTGATTGAACTATGGTTTATCACTTCCTCCGGACTCGCCTTCTAATGTCCAAGATTCACGAGGTTCAGGAATAGGTATCCCATCACTTGAAGAACGGGCCTGATGACTAAAGGCGTGTTTGGCTATTGAGTTATCTTTTTTCCCTTAAGTACTGTTATTTTAGTCATACAAAATTATTGTAATTGTAAGTGTAACTATGAAGATGTGCGGCGGTTGCGTGAATAAACTGTTTCGGCGGAAGTCCGAGCTGTAGCAGCCGGCGCTTGAGCCGCAGTGCGATGGCCACAGCGTTAAAGAAGAGCGCTCTAAAACCTGCGGCTCTGTTCGCGTGTTAAATATGGAGAGCTTTCGCTGTCTCTTCCCTTCACAGATTCATTCTGTGTGTATATTGTTCATAGATAACAAACAAAACAAAAGTGATTCATAAAGCGCTTTTTGGTTTCAGGTTAGTTTATTGCGTATACTGTAATCAGTCACAATCGAAATTTACCAAAGAAAGTAGTTACAATTCTATTATAAGTAAGAGTAGTTACAGGTGATTTAATGACAAAACAGATAAAGACTTCTAAATTTTGTAAATACTGCACAGAAGAAGACCTCTACCTTGGAAAGTTTAAACATACCACACCAAAAATACTTGGAATGGTCAATGTACCGTGTACTCACTTTGTGTGGCCTCCAGTTGTTCTTCAACAACAATGAATGGAACTTCACAGGCATTTTACACAATTTATTCACGGCACTAACTTCTCCATCTGAGTGTATTTTAATCAAAATCACGAGGAAGTTTCAAAAATAAGAATATATATGCCTCTATAGGTAAAACGTAATGAGGGTCGGAAGCATGAAAAATCTTCTTCTTGTATTTTTGGCGAATTCCTGACCTAATGTCGAAATTGGTGTTTAAATGACTTTTAGTTTTTCAATTATTCTTTTCACTCACACACCTCGTATGCATACACACACCCTAGGAAGGCTACAAGCAAGAATCAATCGCAGTAAACAATTATATATTTGTGTCATCTGTTTGCTGTCGATGAATCTTGCAAAATTCGTATTAATAGTTTGCCTTCAATGAAGAGACAATCCCCGTCAGCTGGCCTTTGGAAGAGCAATTTAATTCAATTTGTTAGTTTAGTAATAATCTTGTTAATAAATAGTAGACACAAAAGGAGATAGCATTTTAAATATCTGGGCAAGATGCATCCGTATTCTGAATGTTATAAAACATTAGCGCTTTATCCGGTAATGTTGCTCACATTAACATCAATTTATCATGTGATCTATACAAGAACACTATTGTTCCTAAGAGGAATTATTTTAGGTCCTTTCACACTAAGTAATAGTGAAGCATTCTGGCTAGTCTTTGTAGGTGCAATGTTGCTTTTGAGCAAAATACTACATTTTCTATAAACAATAATTAAAATATTCGAAAACCATATATAAGTGTTCAGGAGACCTTAATTACTTCGTTCTCTATCCCAAAAAATGTTTTGCTTCATTTATTTCATGAATGTGAAATAAAAGGTTAATATTTGCGGTGAAATCGCAAGCATATTTCGATCGAATGCAATTCTCCTTTCATTTTATATAAGGAATAGAGGGAGTAAAATTACCTAACTTAATCTTAGATTTTAATTAAAATTTCTAAAATATAATTATTTCAATCAAGTGGATCCGCCAATAAATTGACTCCATGAAGTTGTGAAGTGAAACTGTTATCTTTTAATTACCAGTGACAATGTTTAATACGTTATCTATGCGAACTCCGAGGAACCTCTCTTTTTGGGGGGGGGCTTTTCTGCTCCTTTAAATTGCTATCCGTGGGTCTCTTGCTCCAGTCTGAGGAAGATGCAGTCGACAGCGATAATATGGTGCCGACTTCTAATCTCGCTACTGGCTTTGCCGTTTATTTGCGGTATGTACAATTATAGTATTAATGAGAAGTATTCAGGTCTAAACCAAACGTTTGAGTAATCAAAGTGTTTGAAAATTTAAACAAATTCAGTTACGTGACACAACTTAAAATGCTTCTGAAACCTTTGGAATTTGGATTAATTACATATTAATATTTCTAATTTCTAATATAATATTTTTCTTTTTACACGTCTGGTGAATTCTTCCACAAACTGCCCTAAATCTGCTACATTACTTTATGTATATGGTCACGGGGGATTAAGGGATGTTTGGAGTGCAAACAGTGGGGAACTCAAAGTGGCGCCTTCACCAAATGTCACTGTGGCAAATACAGAGGGTTGGAAGGGGTGAGAGGAGGGGGTGACGATTAAGACTCACGCAACTACAACATATGTCATGGACAAAAGAGGGGTAGCTCACAGGGATCTCAAAGGGGGTGACTAATTCACAGGTGTCAGGAGACCCGCGCGTCTCAAACCACTGTGTAGTGCAACTACAGCACATGTTATGGACAAAAGAGGGGTAGCTCACAGGGATCTCAAAGGGGGTGACTAATTCACAGGTGTCAAAGAGACCCGCGCGTCTCAAACCACTGTGTAGTGCGACTCACATGCGAAGGAAGTCCCGGACTAAGGAAAGCTGCCTAAGGGTGTCTATCATCTAAAGTACATGACCAGTATGGTCCTAAACATTTACATAGTAACCGCACAAGTGTATAAAAATACGTATTTTTCACTACATGGCTCGAGGCCACCTACGGGGATACAAATAGTTTAGCCAGACGGCATGCTTGCCTGAGACAAAGCTAGTCCTGCTCGATGCATGGTGTTGTCTTGCCAAATTGTGATTTACTTTTCGTAATGATTTTCAAGAATCAAGTTGACGCAGGTTCCTGAAGCAATCCCTCTGGAGTCCCTCTTATCCTAAAAGCCAGCTTTTAAAGGTAGACCACCACAACCTCAGCAGTCCTTCACCTCTTGGGCGAATTTTCTAACCCGAACCAGCAGAATTCGCGCAACGTTTCTAAGATGAATAAACCCTGACTCTGCGTCTAGCAACGATAGAGTCCTTGCACATACGTTCTGCATGTTAGCCTTTTTAACTTTAATGGCGGAATAATTTTCAACACGGAAGTGGAAGAACAATGCTACAAAATTAATAAAGTAAATCCAGTAAATTTAGAAGTTTGATTTTTCTACTGACGCTTTACATACCTTGTCGATTAAACAGTTTTACCGTTGGAATTAAATTGATCCAGTTATGTGATGATTTAAACAGTCCTTACCTATTGGGGTGGCAGCGTATTTTTAAGCTTTCCTGAGATTTTACACATTATAAAAAAGAAAAAGTGTATACAGAACTATTGTTATAAAGTTAGTGTATATATTTGAAGAATTTTCTAAATTGTGCACTTTCAGTAAAAATTTACGAGTATGCTGTTTATGAAAAGCACGCACCTAAGCAAAACTTAAGGTAAGTTATTATGCGAGGGTTTTCATGTGTGTTTTTCTCGGTTCTAATATTTTAGACATTGTTTAACATTTAAAATGTGCCTTGCGATGCAATTTTTAAGTTATCAGGGGAATAAATTTCCCAAATACACGCTCACTAAAACTTGCTGAGGAGTTATTAGCCTAAGATTGATCATAACACCAAGCTCATCGGTGTTTTATAAATGTATATTATTATAAATAACATTAGTAATAATTTTTTTATAACAAATACTGTCTTCATGTTCCACTACTTGTGTAGTATTTTAAGTACTTCGTTTCCTTATAGAACATTAATTACTTCTGGATAATACATATTTGCTGATGGCTTATGGCGTTTAATCCCTTACACTTAAAAGTACTTATTATTATTATTATTATTATTATTATTATTATTATTATTATTTTACGACAATTAAAACACACAATTAAATGAAATTTATTTATAAGCATGTCATTAATTTTATAATTTTATTTCTTAGAAGACTCAGTCAGAAACATAAATCAAATGTTGTTTAAAAAGTTTCAAACCGCATGTTAAGCAGGCTTTCTAATGAATTAGCTTAAGTTTATTTTTAAAAATGCATAATTCAGAAAAGGCCAAACATATACACATCAAACTTGGCAAAAACGTTTCTTATGCATCCTTTATGATGAGCTTAAATTTTCAAAAGACTCAGTATAGTACTTTAGATTTTGGAAAACTAACAGGTCGGTGCCATTAAATGTTCCGTTAGTAAACTTCAATATAATGAAAATCATGTTATATCAATGCTTCATGTAAATAAACGAGTTAATACTTAGTGCGTTCTTCAAATGCCTAAAAGGCCCTGGTTTATATCTTGGCTAGCTGAAGATGTCTGTTTTAGGTATTTCTTCGGGATTTTGCTCAGTCCTTTAAATGAATATTGGCTAACTCTGGATCTGTAGATGTCCAAGATGCACACTAGTTTCTCTTTCTTCCGTCATTTGTTCCAAACAGTCTGCTAGAAGAGGTCAAACTTACCTACCACAGAAAAAATCTTATTATTTAAAAGAATATGTTTTTCTATCTACTTGCTGTTAGCGAAATCAAGGTATGATGAGAAACATACGAATGGTGAATAAACACCTTAAAATGTATGATTTAAAATATTGGAGAATTCAAAATAAAAATGGGGAATAAGTCTGATTTTTACTTTCTCTGCTACGTAACTGGTAGGTAGGGAAATTATTGCATTACAACAAAAAACTTGATATAAATATTTCACCAGAAATTCATGTTTTGAGGCCCATGAATCCGAAAAGGATTTTAGAAAAGGTCCGTGTGTATGGGTCTGTGAACAGTATAGGTAACTCAAAAACGAAATTCCGGATAAATATAAAACATTTTCTTAACGTTCAAGAAAAGCCCTACTCCACGCTATGCTTTACATGGAACATTTTTCGAAATCCTTGATTTTCTAAAAAATTTGCCCTAAGGTTTTTGTATAAAATACCACATTAATTTGATTTTTAATTGAAAAACTAAATTATATATTTAATTTTCAAGAAGTAGCCTGTGAAGTTCTCCTCATTAGGAAGGGGTTTTACATAACCGCGTATAGCTTGTAAATATTAAGCTATAGAGGAAAATGTACTAAACCAGAAACGAGTTATTTACTTTTGTAAGAATAGTTTGTGTACCCACTGATAAACGTTAGAGGGTAGAGAAGAAATCATGTGAGTGTTACAATTCTTATTTTTATTGCAAATTGCACAGGCTTTGCATTACAATTTTACGTGATATGATTGTATATTTCATTGAGATGTAAATTTTAGTAAATTTTGCCTATATCTTAATTTTCTAGTTATACAAAGCAGTTAGATATTCAATTACACTGAAGAGGACTTCATAGACTTTTACAAAAATGTCAACCTATGCCTTTTATTTTTCATGTCTTTAGTATGTATTTTCTTAAATACGAAGTAAGATATTCGTGCAAGTTGACTTTGTTGAGTTATGCTGTTCTCTCTCTCTTGTCTTTGGTGTTGCCCTAAGTTGTCTATATTTGCCTAGCTATTCTTGTCTCAGCTCTGGTAATGAGAGGTGAATAAAATAACGTGTTACTGCTTGTCTGGGTTTATTCCAGTTAAATAAATAACAGAAATGAATTTGGTAGCCAGTTATATATTATACACAATCCGGACCACTTTTTAATTCACCGAATTGTATATTACTCCCCTTTAACTCCAACTACTTTGTTGCGATATAAGTTGAATATACATCGGAGTTCAGGCGCTTCTCTCCGCCGACATCGACATGAAGTGGACCTCTTGAAGATCAGAATTGGAAGAAAGCTTCTCGGAATCGCCCACCTACTATACTATGCCGGCAGACGACTATTTTCCCGCTGTAACACATAACGTGTTTTCTCGTTGATTAGAGCATTTGGCGACGTATGAAAATAAAGTCTTTCAATGGCAAAAGTTGACTACTTCGGGAATTCCGAGTTCTCCGTCTCTATCTAATCTTACTTATCACATCACTGCAGTCGCTATTCCTCCGCACCCTGTGTTCTTCGGTCACTTATTTAGCTTGCACTCTAATCACGTTTTTCCAACTACTTGTGTCGTTTGGTAGTTACCGTTCACTGTAAGCCAGCCTCCTGTACATATATTCATTTCTGTATGTATACATAGTATTCATATATTATATCAATTATTTACATAAATATTTACTATTCCAGTCTGTTCTCTCATTCTCTGTTCTTTTTTAATTAGCATCGCGAGGCGTGTTTTTAAAGTAAGTACCGTGTTAATGTTTTGACGCTACTGCGTTGCAGTCGCGATTTTGAACATGCGCAATCACTTGCTCTATTCATTAGAAAGCCAGACGCAGATGTGAGCGATCGTTACTTTGTGTTTCCTGTTATTAGAGCGTTTAGAAATGTTCAAAGTAATTAAACGTCTCGCCGAATTTGAAGTCAGATTAGTGATTCATTTTTTTAATGCGAGAAGTGCTACCCCAGCAAACATTTATCGCCAATTGTGTGAGGTTTATGGAGAAACAATAATGAGCGACAATGTACACCAAACAGACAAGCAAACTCAAGATCTGATCGCATAATTTGGTTGAAACAATTTGTCCTCCCTTCCTACAGTTCATACTTGGCACCATTTGGCACTGTTTCTTTAACTAAGAAATTCCCTGGTGAGGAACTTTTCAACGCCGATGATGTCGTGAAACAAGAAATGCAGGCTTGGATCTCCTCAGAGGTTGCATCATTCTTTGACGAAGGCATACAAAACTGGTTTCACGTCACGACAAGTGTTTGTTTCCTGACATTTTTACTTTCTGTACTATTTCTGAGATATCCGTTATTAATGGTTCGAATTGTTCAATATTTAGCCACTCCTTTAAAGTCCTGTCAATTTTCAGTTGTTTCTCGCGAAGGCAAACAATTGACCAGTAGTATATAAAAAGCAATGGAACTTTCACTGAGAACATCTAGTACTGAGGATAGGAAATGTGGAATATGGAATGATGAATTCTAGAAAATGAGGAACAGAATCAGAAAAGCCAGAAGAGCTTCTCAAAAGAGTCTTACCGTACAGGAAAAGGAAGTCAATCCAAAGATATTTAGAACGTTCAAAGAGCAATGTAGAATTCGGTTTGAAGAAACACGCCAGGAGTCGAATAGTTTTACTGAAGAAAGGTTACAGAAAGATACTTAAGGAGTCCCCTATAAGACTATTATGGGAAAAATTATAGCAGCTGGAATAATTTCGACCATTAAAAAGGAGGATGGTTCCCTAACAAAACCCGTACTGAGTCGATATATCATCTAATGAATAAATTATTACCTTCAGGTAATGCTGAACATGATGAAGAACATCAGCATAAAATCAATATTTGTGGCAGGACTATAACAACCCAAAATGTGATTAATCCTTTTGATATTTCAGAAGTTAAAGTTGGATTAAGGCGGCTAAAACAACTCCAGGACCAGTTACTATTAGTGTAGAAGCAATACAAAGTTTAGAGAAACCTATCGCACCGTATCTTTCTGCTATGATAAATGAATAAAAGACCTATATTATTGGAAGGAAGCCAATGTAGTAATTCTAAAGAAGGATAAAGAAAGAGACCCCACTTACTCCGAAACATGTTGACCAATTTGTCTTTGAAATCACTTGGGAAAAATTCAAGAGAAATCGCTATGTTAGGTGTGACGGATAGACAATTCGGTTTTAAAAAAGGAAACTTGACAGAGGATGCAATAAATGAGGCGTTAGTGACAGTGAATAATAGTTATATTTAATTTTTTAGGTATGCTTGTGGATATATAACCGGAGCCTTTGTCAGTTTATATTGGTTCCAAATGTTTAAAACCACGAGGGAAAGAAATTATCTAAAATGTATAATACACTGAAATATTATTGAAAGGATAGGCGAGTATACATCCATGACGAGGATAGAACCACAATTAGGGAGATAACTAAAGGGTGTCCACAGGGCTCAATTATGGGATCCCTATTCTGGGACATGAGGATTAAACCTATTTTGGTGGAACTGGTTAAGTTACAATACACATTGAGTATTATGTATGATGATATATTAATACTTGTGGCAGCAAATAGTAGAACTGAACTGGAAGCAAGAGCTAACGAAACACTAGAATGTTTAGATAAATGGTGTAAAGAACCAAAAGTACAAATTTCTCCGTAAAGATTAGCCTGCATGGTGTTAACGGAAATTTAAAAGAGATCCAGCCATAAAATTTAACAATGTAAACGTTAAAAGAGGAAGTAGTTAAAATCTTAGGGATTTATTTGGATGAAAAGCGGAACTTTAAGAACCATTTAGAACCTACAAAAACTAAAGCCATCGGTGTCATAATGAAGTTATCGACGCTACGAAAACTGAGTTTGTTACCTTTATCTATCATTAGGACGTATCATATGAGCTTCTTTGTGGGTATAACAGCATATAGAGTGGCAACCTGGGTACATGGGGTGCGCTTTTGAAAATACTACAGTGTCCAGGAGGGCACAGTGACAAGCTTTGTTAAATTTAACTAGAGCAATTACAACAACTTCGACAACGGCTCTCTTAGTGACCATAGGTATATGCCAGATGGATATATTAATAAGGCAACGAGGGGCATAGTTTCGGCTGAAAAGAAACGCATACGGGAGAGCAGAATAAATTATAGGGACACCGTGTACAACCATGTGGGAAGTGCTCAGGAATATGAATAAGTATGACAGCAGGGGTGAGACAGTATTAATGAAGGTAGAAGAACCCACAAAATATTCCTGCATATACAGGAAGGACTAAATTTGAAGGACATTTAACCTAGGAAGGGCGGAATGCAATACCTAACATGGCATAGACTGTACAATACTTATCCAAAGATGACAAAGAAAAACAAAGCGATAGATGCGACCAATGTAACGTAGTAGATTCACCTGAACACGTACTGTTTGAATGCGTCAAATATGCGGAATATCTACAAGAGGAAAGTTGGAGCTCAGCCGGGACAAGGGTTTGGAATATTGAAAGGAACAAGGAAGATTATCAAGTTTTGGAAATAATGGATATCTAAACAGATTATGAAGAATATATCCAGTAACTAAACCAAGGCACAGCAAACCAAGTAAGAAGACAGGAAGTTTGGAATATAGTAAGAAACAAGGAAGATTATCAAGTTTTGGAAATAATGGATATCTGAACAGATTATGAAGAATATATCCAGTAACGAAACCAAGGCACAGCAAACCAAGTAAGAAGACAGAAAGTTTGGAATATAGTAAGAAACAAGGAAGATCATCAAGTTTTGGAAATAATGGATATCTGAACAAATTATGAAGAATATATCCTGTAACGAAACCAAGGCACAGCAAACCATGTAAGAAGACAGGAAGTTTGGAATATAGTAAGAAACAAGGAAGATTATCAAGCTTTGGAAATAATGGATATCTGAACAGATTATGAAAAATATATCCAGTAACGAAACCAAGGCACAGTAAACCAAGTAAGAAGACAGGAAGTTTGGAATATAGTAAGAATCAAGGAAGATTATCAAATTTTGGAAATAATGGATATCTGAACAGACTATGAAGAATATATCCAGTAACGAAACCAAGGCACCGCAAACCAAGTAAGAAGAAGGAAGTTTTGGAAATAATACCTAGGAGATCCATAAGATTGCAAAGGGCAAACGAGGAATTGATACAACCAGAACAATCTATTGTGATGGAGAATGAACTCTTGCAGGAAGAAAATTAACAGTATGCATCAGAAAGAGTTAACATATGACGGTAATTCTGGATCTCAACAGGACGTATTGAGGCAGGTGAAACAGGAAGAAAATTAACAGTATGCATCAGAAAGAGTTAACAGATGACGGTAATTCTGGATCTCAACAGGACGTATTGAGGCAGGTGACACAGGAAGAAAATTAACAATATGCATCAGAAAGAGTTAATAGATGACGGTAATTCTGGATCTCAACAGGACGTATTGAGGCAGCTGAAACAGGAAGAAAATTAACAGTATGCATCAGAAAGAGTTAATAGATGACGGTAATTCTGGATCTCAACAGGACGTATTGAGGCAGGTGAAACAGGAAGAAAATTAACAGTATGCTTTAGAAAGAGTTAATAGATGAAGGCAATTCTAGATCTCAACAGTACGTATTGAGCCAGCTGAAACAGGAAGAAAATTAACAGTATGCATCAGAAAGGGTTAATAGATGACGCTAATTCTGGATCTCAACAGGACGTATTGAGGCAGGTGAAACAGGAAGAAAATTAACAGTATGCATCATAAAGAGTTAACAGATGACGGTAATTCTGGATCTCAACAGGACGTATTGAGGCAGGTGAAACAGGAAGAAAATTAACAGTATGCATCAGAAAGAGTTAATAGATGACGGTAATTCTGGATCTCAACAGGATGTATTGAGGCAGGTGAAACAGGAAGAAAGTTAACAGTATGCATCAGAAAGAGTTAATAGATGAAGGCAATTCTGGATCTAAACAGGACGTATTGAGCAGGTGAAACAGGAAGAAAATTAACAGTATGCATCAGAAAGAGGTAATAGATGACGGCAATTTTGGATCTCAACAGGACGTATTGAGGCAGGTGAAACAGGAAGAAGAAGATAATTACACCCGGATGAAGACATTAAATTACATATAGATCATGTAGTATAAACAATAGGGTTAAGAAAGAACCTAGATTGTTGTATCAAGCTCTTTTTCTAATGGAAATGTTAGTAGTTGAGTAGTAATGTAGCATAGCATTAGCTTGTAGTGAATGTATATGAAGAGATCATTGTAGTTAATGTTGTTACAAATTAATTAGAGAATGAGGATGAAATGGAATCTAAATTAGCATAAGTCTGTCTTGGCATGCCTCTAGAAGCCAAAACAACAGATGAGCAAAATTTATAGTTTTATTTGTTTTTATATTACATTTTAATTTTATTATTACATGATTCTCGCAATATCATGAAAACGGTACGGAATTTTAAGTCCAGGGTATAGCGTCCATTTCTAAGACGTTTGACTACCGCTTTCCCTTTTTATCTGCAGTGAAACGTGTAATGTGGCTACTTCCGGATAGTTTTCTCAAATAAATGAAGTAGGTAGGAAAATAAGCTTTCTTAAGAATAATTTGTATACCTAGTAATAAACGATAAAGGGTATTAATAATCATGTGAATGCAAAAAATCAGTCTTTTCTTTTATATAATTTCTTTACATTCAACACAAGGTAGGTATTCCTCCTACAGAGCATTGAATTGCACTTTAACGGTCCCCAAAATTAATGGTCAACTATATGAAACCATTATTCTTTACAGTCCCAGCTGAAACTTACTGCAACGGTAGGGAGTACGATCAAGACAGCTTCGTGTGTGTTTGTAACTCCCAAATGTGTGATTATGTTGAGCCGCCTGGACCTATTGCACAAGGTCGTTTCTTTCATTATAGAACCTCAAGGCTCGGAAGCAGGCTTTATAGGCAATATGAAAGAATTATTCCCTCCGGTCCAGACTTTCAAGGTGAGTATAGCATTTTCATTTAGTAGATAAATAGATGGATAAGGTATCTTTGTTGGTTTCAAATCATTGAAGTTATTACACAAGTATTTAGTGCATGGGTCATTTATAATGCATGTGTATTTAAGATTAAAATGGGGTACAAAATAAACAATAGCAAAGAAAACAAAACAAAAAGGAACAAGAAAAAGGAAAATAGAGATAAATTATCTTCGTCTAACTGAACAAATTTGAGTTAGCTTCGCGCGCTTTAGCCAACAAATTGCCCATGTTTTGCCAGTTCCTCTGGTCAGCCACTAGCTCCCAACATGCCAATATCTTTTTTGAGGGACCTAAGAACGTTTCTTTGAGTTTAATCGTTCGCTGGTTCTCCCATTGTGCACATTCCACCAAAATATGTACCCAGTCCTCATCGAAATCGCAGAATGGGCAGATTCCCCCACCAGAGTCGTCAGTCATTTTCTCTGCCCACTTGTAGTGCAGTTCCTTTCCCTTTAGATTACAGGGTGTGTGTAGTTATGAGGACTGAGGAAAGCCTGGAAAAAACCTCAGTCAGGGAGGACGGTCCTGTCAGGATTAGAATCATAGATCTCACGTTCACCAGTCTGTGTTTCAACAACCTCGGGTACCCATGTTGGTGCTCTCGTTAAAGTCTGCAGTTTATATAACATAAGCTTTCTTACATATAGCATTAGGCTTGAAATGTTAAGTATCTATTCCTTTGTTGCTTATGAGCTCATGACTGATACACCGACCTCTATTATTTGTGGCTCCTCATTGCCTTAGCTGTCTATGTACAACAAAACGTATCATGTAAGCATGTTTAAACGCTTACGATCAACTCAAATACCACAATGGATATTTTTATGTAAATTTTCCCCACTGATATGTTTACAGTGTTAGATCATATTCAAATGCTAGGGGATGCTATAATTTTCTTTGTTAGGAATTGAAAATATGACCATACATTCTAAACACTAAGGCTAAGAACTACATTGTTATGTTTTGGATAAAATAAATATGTTCTTGATTTAAAAAATACGATGTGTTACACTCACATGACTTTCTCTACTCTTGTACAAACTATTTTAACAAAGCTTATTCTCCATATGCTTCATGTTAATCGAGATATCGAGATGTTAATCTTATTCCTAATTTTCTTACAGATGCAAGGGGAATTGGTACGGTTTAAGCTATAGTCAAATATTTTAAGAGCTGGTTTCTACGTGGAGTATTCTATTCTCTTTGCATTAAAAGGAAAAAAAGGGTGAAGAACGAATTCCCATTTGAGAAAAAGTATAAGTATTGCAAAATTTAAGGAAATAACAAGCAATATCTCGTAAATGGTTCACTCAGCAGAAAATGTATATGACATAAATTGTGTATTTTAACGCGATCTACTTTTTTGTGCAGTAAAATTTTGTCTATCTCTTATGGTTTACCAATTATGCAAAATTTGTTCGCAATGAAGAATGCTTTTGGAGACATTCCCAGAAAATTCGAGATATACATTGCATTTGTCATAAAAATATCTTAAACGTATGATATTTTAATAAAAATCGTTAGAGCCATTTTTGATAAAATTAAAGTTTTCGAAAAATGTTCCATGTAAAGAGTAATCTGGGGTTTGGGAGATTATCCTGAAAACTTTCGTGTCGCATCTTTGGAAGATACTGAACCTAAATACCAAGTTTGGTGTTTATCCGACTGTTCGTTTCTGAGTTATGTTGTTCACAGACAGACACACACACACGGACGTATTCCCCAAAATACTTTTTTTGGATTCAGGAGGCCTGAAAACATGTATTTCCGGTGAAATCTTGGTATCGAATTTTTGGGTGGAATGCAATACTTCTCCTACTTACTATACGTAGTAGAGAATGTAAAAATGAACATTTACTATTTTATGTGTTTAATAATTAAAGTACTATTAAACCGTCACCGAAGAAGCAAGTATTACTCAAAATAGCAAAAGGTTACTGTACACAAAAAATAAAGCCTCTAGTATATAAATGTCGCATTATAGCGCTCGAGAGAGCAAACCATCCAAAGGTTCGAAGGCCTTAATTCTTCCAGCTCCAAGGGAAACGAAGAACGAAAAAGCTGTTCCACAAGATTCTTGTTCCTGAAGATGCGTATGGGTGAAGCGAAAAATAGGTTCCATGAAAAGTGCAATTAAAGAAGTTTAAAGAGTTATTAGTACCCGAATAGCTTAGATTATATCAGATGTTTGAGTTTTATTGAGCTCCTGCATGTCAGCTTAAAGCACTTATTGTGCAACACCATTGGAAAGAATGCTTTCATTGTTTCCCAAAATCTGTTCCCTGAAAGAGTTGCAGTATCTTGGTTCCAATGTCGGGATCCTCTCCCAGATCTCTCTGGTTATGAAAACAGTAACTCTCTTTCTTATCAAGAATGGGCAGTAAAATTGGATGTGCGAGGCAGTTTCCTCATCCTCTTTGCACATTCTACGGATGGGTTCATCCTTGTACGGTCCTGTTTTACATAGATGTTTCCTGAAGTGGTCATGTTCAGAAATTAATGCAACTACTTTCCTTATTGCTGTTCTATCCAATCTCAGGAGAGAAGAGTAAAGAGTGATACAGGCACCTAGGGCCAGTTTCCTGGCTTGTCTTTATTTAGGATAGATTTTCCATCTGTGTTAGTTTTCCATAATACATACTTTTGCTTAAGTTTGACATTGCATGTAGTGATTTCACCCAGGTGTTACCCCACACGGGGTATATCATTACACTTTTTGCCAGATTATCAACGTTTTCATTTTCATAGATGCCCAGATGCCCCGGCACCCACCGCATTTGAATTCTGTTGCGAGATGATAGGGAAATCAGGGTATTTTGGCATTCCTATACCAGTTTTGCTTTTACCTGGTCTGAAAAGAGTAGTTATAAAGCACTTTATCTGTTTGAGAGGATGAGAATTCGTTTACAATGGCAGCCTTTCTCAGGTCTTCTTAAAGCATCGCTCAGGATAGAAAATACTTCTGCCTGAAAAACTGTGCAACGTTTCCCAAGGCTTATACTAATATTTATGCCCTTGTATATAGGCCACATATGCCTGCGCGCTGTTTTGTCCCTATACGGAATCCGGGTGCAAACCACACAGGTTGGTCATATTCTTTATCGGAGGCGTAACCCGAATAACTTACTAATAGCTATGAACATTAAAAAATATTAAGAATCTAATGTCTAATGAAACAACCCGAAATTATAGTGTTTTTCTTTTTAAATAGCCTTGAAAGGCCAGCTCAGAGGTGCTGATTATGGCTTCTGAATGACGTGTTAGCAATAGTTTCGATATTTTAATAGTGGCATAACCCAGTGACTTACATTAGTAATATCACTGATCGGTGTACTTTTTGATGGTATCGTAACACTTGCTGTTACGTTTTACTGTTTTGATATTTAAGCGTGTATTCCATTTGTAACCTACAAAAACACCGGTGTTTAATTCAGGTTCTTTTAGGGTTGTACAACATTTGCCAATATGCCAATTCTGAAGATCATTAGGCTTTTAGGGCGCCGCTTCATTATTCGGTGTGTTTACCTGGAATTGGAGGCCATTATGATAAAAGATATCACCTTTAGAGGTATAAAATTATTAGGTCATAGAGGATATTAGTAGGGAACACGATAATTTGGACTATTTTAATTGTTTCTGAAGAACTATCATCCCAGACTTGGAATTTAAACCTTTGAATCTAAAACGCAGTAACCATACAATGCACCAGTCCTTTCACGCACACATGATTGCACTAAGTTCATCATTTACTCAAGGCTAATTGTAAACAACAACTATACTTGGCTCTCAGATTGGTTAATACTTGTGAACTTTTTATAGGAGCGTAAGTGGGACATTTTTGTCATAACCAGAGACCGGAACTTAGGCAGAATGTCTTTTTAAATGTGCCAAATCCATCTTCATGTTGAAAGGGAATCTGTATGAGTTATCTTTGTGATTGAAATGCCCGAGTTTTATGTTGCCGTTTTCTGCCCTTTTAAATATAAAGGCATATTTCACGAAATAAATGCTTTTTGTTGCCTTTATTTCATCATTTATCTATTATTTACAAATTATTAAACGTTTCCTTCAGCTACATTTTATTTCAGTAACCGTTAGTCCGTGACAATGATAATTCGCCAAATGTATATTATTGTCTTTAGGTTGTAGACAACTTAAGCATCCTTCATTCAGTTCATTATTTCCTTCACCTCAATGAGTGCTGCCGCGCAAATAAATGTATAGCTAACAGAAAGCGTTTGAATTACCGCTTCTGTTTATTTTAAAAAGCCAATAATGAGTGCGTGTCTAACTTTGTTTTTCTTTCAGATTACATTGCGACGTTGTTGTAGCTAACAGCAAGATGCCGCAATTCAGTGTTTCTTTACGCAGTAAGTTACCAGCTACGTTAATAACTTTTGGATCCGACGTATTTTGTACCGGCGACAAAGTACTCACATGCAAAATATGCGAGCAGTCGGTGAACTACGAAAAGAAGTAGTATTTTATAACTCAGCATATGGACACAAAAATGCACTTTCCGAGGCTACTGAGAAGAAGATTTCTTTGCTTCCAACAGTAATTGCAACATCGAGTCGAAAATCCCAGTTTGCATTCGACTTACGTAAAGCTTTCCTCAGAGCCTTTTGGAAATTATAGAATCCTACATTATCACAGTTTTTGGATAAGTATACTTACCAAACCGTACCTGGGAGTCAAGTTTACGAAAATGTTACTTAACCGAGCGAAGTTGTCTGGCCTTTTTCGGGCGTGGAGATGAAGGACTCTTCCATTGTGAAGATTGTTGCTTCGTTTCTGGATTGTCCCCATAAATCCATGTTTCATCACCAGTAATAATTTTCTCCATAAACTGTGGGTCATTTTGTAGCTGTTCTTTAAGATCTGTGCAGGCAATCACACGGCTTTCCTTTTGGTCATTTGAAAGCAGGTGGGGCACGAACTTGGCGGCAATTCTTCTCGTGTCCAAATTGTCTTTCAAAATGCTTTGAACACTTCCAAAGGAGAGTCCTAATAAGTCAAAAAGTTATATTATTGTAACGCGCCTATCATTTAAGAGCATTTCCCTCACCTGATTGATATTTTCATCAGTTTTGCTGGAACAGGGTTGCCCCGAACCATCTGCATCTTTAACTGATGTCACACCATTTTTACTTCGAAAACCACTCAAATGCTTGAGTTTTGCCGATAACTTCCTCTCCATAAGCTGTTCTTAATATTGCATAGGTTTTTGTGGCGGTTTTACCGAGTTTGAAGCAAAATTTAATGTTCGTTCTTTGTTCTTCGTAATCTGACATTTTTGCTACGCGGAAAAATCGCAGCACATGCAAAATACATGTTCACTTTAGAGCGTATACCTTCGCACCACAGGGTCACAGGAGGTCACGTGACCTCATTTTTATTGGGAAGGAACGCTGCATGAACAGGCTGCGCAAGAATTAAAGAAATCTCCGCGCTAGCATTGTTGCGAAGCCATTCCGGAAACCTTTTACCTCACTCGTATGTCGTGGTACCAACATGAACTAAGCAGAACTTTGCGGGTTATGAGGCAAACTATAACGGTGTGCATTTACGTGTACTTCCGGTATTTTAAAGTTATTTACTATCTGTTTATTAAACGTTTTAAAAAAGTTGTGTATAAGTGCAGTTTTATATTTATTGGAAAATTACAATCACGTGGGGTATAATTACGCTTATATCTCATAGTTGCAGTAATTTTAGGGTTTTCTGTATCTTACTTAACATGTTTTAAATTTGTCTTATACAGTGCGTAGATATTGCTTTGTATTTATAGTCATTTGTAACTGTGGTGATATAGTTCACTTTTCACTGTCACTTCACATTCCTTTTCTTGAGCGTAACGTTGTAACAAAACAGACGCGAAGTATTCTCTTACCTCTTCCAGTTCCTCTCTAACTGTCCAACACAGGACTCTTCTCTCCTATAGGATGTTGAAGCTCACAGACCACCACTGTACTTCATATCACAACAAAACACATTCATTCAATAACTATCGCTCGCTCGCTCGCCGATATATAGAGGCAGAAACTTCGAGAGGGCTCTAGGGAAGGGGTTAATGATACATCCAGAAATATCTGATAGCACTTCTGGAATTTACCGCGTACGAGAGAGCGCTTCTTTTACCTACCCAGTTATTTGTAAGTATAGAGTTTTTTCCTGTAATTACCTCGGTCTGTGCCGGTAACCTCAGCGGTCCATAATATACACCCTGTTAACTGCACTATGGTAACGTAGAAGAAAACTCTAGTATACATGGAGAGGTAAAGTTTAAAAAAGCTCCTCAATCGTAAAATAAATATGTACAAAATAATGTGTGACATGTGTTTACAGATAAATTTCCACCTAATGCCGAAATTATCACAACTGATTCTACTAGAACTTACCAAGAGGTGCTTGGCTTTGGAGGAGCTATGACGGATGCTGCAGGTATCAACATCGCTTCGCTTTCATGGGAGACTCAGACACAGCTTGTAAGGTATTAAAATTGATGCTTTTGGGTAATACAGTTCTATCTAAATAGTTTATATGATTCTTCGCCAAAATCAAAGCATCAGGCCAAGATGTTTATTAAACAGAAGGTGTGGACAACAAAAATCCACAGCAAGTACATACACTATATGATCAAAAGTATCCGGATAACAACACAAACATACGTTTTTCATCTTAGGTGCATTGTGCAGTCACCTACTGCCTGGTGCTCATTATCCGCGACCTCAGTATTCATTAGACATCGTGAAACAGCAGAATGGGACGCTCTGTGGAACTCACGAACTTCGAACGTGGTCAGGTGATTGGGTGTCACTTGTGTCAGAAGCCTGTACGCGAGATTTCCACACTCCTAAACATCCCTAGGTCCACGGTTTCTGATGTGATAGTGAAGTGGAAACATAAAGGGACATGCACAGAACAGAAGTGTATAGGCCGACCTCTTCTGTTGACTGACAGACACCGCCGACATTTAAAGAGATTCGTAAAGAGTAATAGACAGACGTCTTTTCCAGACTATCACACAGGAATTCCAAACTGCATCAGGATCTACTCCAAGTACTGTAACAGTTAGGCGTGAGGTGAGAAATCTTGGATTCCATGGTCGAGCGGCTGCTCATAAGCCAAACATCGCGCAGGAAAATGCCAAACAACACCTCGCTTGGTGTAAGGAGAGTCAACATTACACGATTGAACAGTGGCAAAACGTTGTGTGGAGTGACGAATCACGGTACACAATGTGTCGATCCGATGGCAGGGTGTGGGTATGGCTAATGCCCGGTGAACGTCATCTGCCAGCGTTTGTAGTGCCAACAGTGAAATTCGGAGGTGGTGGTGTTATGGTGTGGTCGTGTTTTTCCTGGAGGGGGCTTGCACCCCTTGTTTTTTTGTGCCACGATCACAGTGCCGACCTACATTGATATTTTAAGAACCTCTTTGCTTCCCACTGTTGAAGAGCAATTCGGGGATGGCGATTGCATTTTTCAACACGATCGAGCACCTGTTCATACTGCATGGGCTGTGGCGGAGTGGTTGCACGACAATAGCATCCCTGTAATGGACTGGCCTGCACAGAGTCCTGACTTGAATTCTATAGAACACCTTTTGGATCGCCAACTTCGTGCCAGGCCTCATCGACCTACATCGTTACCTCTCCTCAGTTCGACACTCCGAGAAGAATGGGCTGCCATTCCCCAAGAAACCTTCCAGCAGCTGATTAAAAGTATGCCTGCAAGAGTGAACGCTGTCATCAAAACTAAGGGTGCGCCAACACCATATTGACTTCCAGCATTACTGATGGAGGGCGCCACGAACTTTTACGTGATTTTCAGCCAGGTGTCCGGATACTTTTGATCACCTAGAGTATTTGTTGGAATATTCAGTAATAGAAAAACATGTTTAAATAACCTTTCGCTTAGAATATTTAAACACATTCACCCATTGATATATGTTAGAACAGTAAGCATCCATTTGTTAGCATTATTCTGCAAGTGCACAAGTTCTGAGAAGTAGACGATGGTGCTTTTATCCACATTTTTACTTTCTCTATCCAAGAAAATTAATATCGAGATTCATCAGAAATATACGTTTCAAGATTCCTTAAATCCAAAAGAGCATTTTTGGAAAAAGTTTCATGTGCGCGCGCGCCTGTTTGTGTGCCTTCAGGTGTCTAATTCAAAACATAACTAGCCATAATACAAACACAAAACAGCTACTTAAGTACAGCTACTTCCAATACATCAAGATTGTCGCAGGGGCGAAGTGTTCCTCTCCAAAACACGTCCTACATTGTATATCCTAATTTATTCCAAGGACAGACACGTATATAATCGAAAAAATTCTCCCGTAAATTACTTTTTGCATGGAAATATTTTCGATATCTTTTATTTTCTCAAAAATTCCCTTACCTTTCGATAAAGGTGTTTAAGATATTTGTATGAAGAACAAATCGTCTATATTGAATTTTCCGCGAATAGGCTGCAATGTCCTGTTCGTTCTGAATGGCTTTTTATTTAGGTTTGAATAACTCATAAACCATAAGCAGTAGACAGCAACTTATACAAAAAATGTAGATCTCGTTAAAAAAGTTTATGTAGAACACTTTTTTGTGCTATTTAACACTGTTGAGATATTTCTTGTCACTGCTTTGATTTATTGGATACTGTGTGTATGTATGTATCTATTGAGCCACTGGGTTACCCACGAGGCTTTTGCAACTCGGGAAAGGATTCTAAGCAACTCAAAATCCTGTCTTAACAACAGCTTTATTTGATCAATTAATTCCACAAAGTGTAACTTACAATAAAGTAAATAATGAAGAAAGCTCCATCTATGAGATCACCATAACACATGCTAGAGGACCTAAGCCTCTAAAAGTCAACAACTCAAACATATCAATGAGAGTATGTTGCCTTAGCAGAGTTTACAAAGATTACAAAATTATTATTGGGTGCCACCGCAAGCTTGAGCACTATTGGAATTTGAAGTTAAGTTTTATTCATGGACACTCCATAACAACTACGGTCCTTGCTTGAGACTATTTTACGTGCCGTAAATCTACGATACGTGACCAACGGCTTTACTTCTCCTCCGGAGGATGTAATGCTAGGGATTTTTAAGCCCGAAGAAATGCATCAGCTTCCACTGGGTTTGAACCCGCGACCTTGGATGAAAGCACTATGACTGAGACTATTAAGCAAAGAGTGAAGGTTAATAAGGGTAAAGCATTTAACCTGCAAAATACAAAATACGCTATAGGCTTGTTAACTAAACGATTAGTTAGATTTATTACAAAGCTCTTTTGTTTAGACAAGCCGATCAACTCTGCAGCACAGTAACTGTGGCTACAATTGTTAAGAACATTTGGTAAGTTAAAGCAGTGTCGCCAATACCTTAATCTACAAAATGAAATGAAATATAAGCTTTCTGCACCAAAAGATCAATTTAGTTTACTGCTAAGCACCCTGCAAAATTAGTTAACCATGCAGTAAAAATCTGTGGCTAAGACTGTCAAGTATATATTGTAAATTGAACCAATGCCACAAAATACTTTAATCTGCAATTATGAAATGGCATATAAACTTGTTGCCTCAAAAGATCGGGGAACTTACTGCAAAACACTACAGAGGTAATTAACCCTAAATCCTGGTGAGTGAAGGCTGAAAGCCTAACTATTTTGTATGTATTGTAAATTGAATACATGCCACTAAATACTTAAATCTGCAAATTTGAAATGACATATAAACGTGCTGCATCAAAGGATCAAGGAACGTGCTGCAAATCACTGTATAGCTAATTAACACTGGAGCATGAAAACTCTTCCTAAGGCCGTTAAGCATATATCGAAGCTCAAATGGAAGACAGTAACAAGATGTACGCGACACTCGTTACAACGGTTGCATAACTTTATTACTTGCGAAGAGCTAAAGTGCATACCCAATACCTGAAAACTAGATCCGCTTTTCACCAATATGGCTATTCCCACCTATGTCGTCAGCAAAATATAATTTGGCCCCTTTAACAACAATAAAAGTTCCTTGGGGTAGCCAACGGAAGAAGTCTCCGACTTAAAACTGCAGAAATAACAAGAAACTTTTAAACTACTAAAAACCAATCGCAGCGTCTTACATACTCCCTTGGCAGAACCACCATCTTGAAGCCAAGTACCACAACAGAACTCAGTCACCCGAGCAGCGAAGACACGGCTTATGTAGCGCCAAAAAGGGCACAGGCGCATTGGACTTGAAAAAACAAATAAGCTCGGTGCGGTAAACAAGATCGAGACTACATTTATAAAGCAAAAATAAGCACAGAGAGGCTCATCGGCACAGCTTAAAATATACAAGGAACACCGGAAATGAGCAACAAATATGTATATAAAACCCCAGGAATCATGACCAACATAGTGTTGAATCAGTTGCTCAAGCCAACGCTGACGAACGTGGACACACAGCAAAGATAAAATCAATAACAAAAGTAATCATCGTTAACGGCCGTCGGCAAGGGCTTGAATTGGGGGACATATATCTGCCGCAGCTCCTGGATGTGAGCATGCCTAACCTTACATACAACTCCTATGAATATGTCTGGGATCATATAAGAACCTACGTAACATGTTGCCCACTTCCGCAAAAATGCGCCACGTTTAGAACCTTGGGAGTAATTCCTGTATATAACCAGTTCACCTACAATATAAAAGTGCGAAGACTTCCTGTTTTCATCATATAGCCTCTTCAGTGTTTCGTGAGATCGTTTAATTTCTCAAGGCGCTACTCCAATTTTTTTATCTTCTCAGGGGCTCCTTCATCGGTGAATTCATTAATAGACAATAAATTTGAGAGCATAGGCAATGGATCATAGGAGCTCAATGTAGCATGGAATATGGGGCATAGGCAAACATCGGTGAACAAAGGTTGGCCGCATGGGATTCATATCTGACCCTTTTGAAGGCGAACTGCAGATGTTGGAGATTGGTATCCCAGGCATTATGCCGCTCGCGATTACAAGCAATTAACACAAATTTAATATTGCTATTAGCTCCTTCGAATGGGATGGCTTGGGATAGCAAGGGTTAGTCGTTACGTGTTTGATCCTCCAATTAAATCAGAAAACAACGAAACGCGTTAGCAGTAAACTGGGAGACATCTGAAATAAGTATATTCGAAGGGCACCAAGAAGCAAACTCGCTACTCAAAAGTTTACTCACGGTGCCGCCGTAGCTCAGGAGACCGTGGAAATGCGAAAAACTTCGTGAAAGTATCCGTAACAACAACAGGGTAAGTATTTCTCAAAACAGGCCGAGAGATCAGAAGAACAAAATCAACAAAGACCTCCTGCAATGTCCACATAGAGCACTCAAACGTCAGCCCGCCCCATGCAGCACGCTGCGCAGGTTTAGACAAACCACACAGGAGACACGGTATAACTTGGCCGGCGATGTCCTTATCCACGCCTTTCTAAATGACTTTCTCCCGGGTCTTAAAGATCCCCAAATGCCCCTACGGAGGAAATACGAAAACTGTGAAAATCATGCGTACTGATAGCGCAACAACAGTAACGTAAATATGACGTCATAGATAGCCCGGAAATTCAGAACCTTACCGCGTGAACAGTATGGCGAAATCTCATCCCCTCCCCTGTTGAAGCCTCTCAATTAAATCAGTCAAACCTCATCCTGGCTCTGATAGCGGCGCATATCGGTAAACAACTGAGGTACGACGTCAGAGAGCAAGGTTGACGACTCAGATTACCAGGATGCTCGACTGGATAATTCGCATCAATCATCCGATTTAGGGAATCAGCGACAATATTATCGGTACCATTGATGTGAACCAAAGTAAACTTAAAAGAGGAAATTCGAACTTCCAACAGGGTAGTCTCCCCGTCTTCCTCGGAGTGGCGAGAGTCTAAGTTGACGCCTGGTTGTTGCAATCCACGGAGCATGTTCAAGATACATGCAAAATTTCTCGAAGTGGAACAATACGCCAAAGTCTACAGTTCGTATACAGGAAACTTCTTTTCGACGTCCAACAGGGAACGGGGGGCTAATAAACTGGGCGATGTTCTTGTGGAAATTCCTGAAGAAGGGCCGTCGCAACCGAATTTGCCGAAGTGTACTCTGAAAAATAGGGCTTCCCGATTAATCTGGTAAGGCTAAGCCCGGAGGGTTGAAAACTGAGAGTTTAAGTTCCTCGAAAGCACTTTGTTGGTCCGGGCCCCATTTAAACTTAACTCGTCTGAGCCGGAGACGATTAACGGCTTCGACTCCCTTGGCTAATTTGGAAAAAGATTTAGAAAATGATTTATCATGCCCAAAAACCGGACCAGCTCCTTCAAATTACGAGGAGCACGAAAATTTTGCAAAGTTCCCATGCGATTCGAATCGATGATAATCCCAACTGAAGAAACCAAGTGACCTAAGGTGATCTGTCGGGTGGTGAGTTTCACCTTATGGATTTCACAATAAGACCAGCCCAGACCAAACCGGAAAACGCTTCGAGAAAGTGCAACAAGTGGGTATCAAATTTCGGAGAATAACTCAAGGATCATCTAAATAAAGATAAAAACAATTGAACTTAAGGTCAGAAAACAGATCATCTAAAAGGTGAGACAGCAGGAGTACCGTGCTAGTCTCCACCACCCGCAGTCGCGGGTTTAAACTCCGCGGAGGGCAATTACTTTTTTTTCGGGCGTAAATATGCCTAGTATGGCTTCCTTCAGAAGGGAAGCAAAGCCGGTGGTCCCGTGTCGTAGATTTACAGTACGTAAATAAACCTCAAGTCTGATAAAGAGGACTCTGAGCAAAAGTTCCGGTCTTCCACGCCCAATATAGCATGTGACGCTAAGAACTATAGCACTTAAAAAGCGTCCATAAATAAAAATCAATTTAATTGTTTACACTGGTAGCAGTGACAAATGTGCCCTGTTAAATTCATAAAGTCTCCAAGGCGTGGCAAACGCAATGACATATTAGCTGCTTTCAACTAAGGGGATCTGATAATCAACATTATTGAGATCTTAGGATGTACCCACCTTTGCCCGGGTAAAATGGTGGCTGCGGTATGCAAAACTAGTAAAGGGGTGTATCCGCGGGTTCAAAGCACGATAATTCATCCCAGGCCAAAAATTATCGAAACCCTTGGGAACAAAAAACATGGGACTACTTATGTCCTCTGCGACGGTCTATAATCCTTTCTTAACAATGTAGTACCAAAACGATTTGATCTCTTCAAAACACCTCATTTATTCGTGGCATCAGCCATTTCCGAAAAATATGTTGCTATTGGTTTAAATTTTTCAATACTTCCAAATTTTATTAAGTGCTGTTAGCATTCAGCTGTTTCTCGTGATATTAAGGAAAAAGAATGTAATTTCAAGGCCTGTATAGGGTGACCCGCTTTTAAACACTTGACTATCGCTGTCCCGTTTGTACCTACATAAGTGTGTAATGAATACAGTTCTGTTCATCTCGATTAACTAAGTAGTTAGAGAATAAACTTAAGCAATAATATCTATAGAGTGTTTATAAAAATAAACGATAGTGGGTAGAGAACAGTGATGGAAGGTAGCATCAAATTTTTTCTCTATGTATGCAAAGGGTGAGATTTCAAAGCCATCACATAGCGACCCGCCTTCTAAGGATTTGACTGTAGCTTAATCTTGCTGTATTCCCCTATACTTACAGCAAAATGTGCAATGTTTGAATAAAAGCACGTCCGCAAACTTTTATCTCGATTAATAAAAAGCAGATAGAGATAATAAGCGTACATGAATTACAATTTTCCTGGATCAGCAAGCGAAAGCTGTGGTAGTTTATCTTCTACCACGACCATCCTGCCCCTCATTTCATGTACCCACTGTTTTCCGTATCACCTTTTTCAGGATAGTAGGGCAGCGGTTTTCGGTGGGTTATGCCTGGATGCCATGTATAGTTTCTTCCCTGGAGTCGCTGCGGGGACTGTATAGTTAGATTTGTCCCTTGGGGTGGCTCCACACAGTTAGGGACTTCCTGGACTTCGGAAGTTGGCGGGTGGGACCGAACATCGCCGGATGAATTTAATCCGGAAACATTATAGACCCCGTCCACGTTTGCACCCGTCTGCATCAGATCGAGCCGCCCGCAGGCCTCTGCTCTCATCCCTCCCTCGCAAGAGTCATGTTGGAAGAAAACGGGGCCTACCTGCGGTGTTCTGCCCCGGTTCCGGGCCCCTTCATGATATGTGTCTTTGCCTTTACCTTGCAGTAGAAGTGGATAGAGAAAGTAATGTGAATGTAACGCATTCGAACTTTCTCAAAGAAAGAAGGAGAATGAGCCAAATAGCGCAAACTCAAAAGGAAACCAGAAGAATGCCAGCAGTGTTAGAAAAATAATTGATTGACTAGTGTACCTTTAATGACAACAAGAAACGTTTTCCTCGAAACGAATAACATCATTAAAATGCTGAAATAACGCCCTAAATACGTTTTATCCTCTCCCCCACTTTAACATAACATTTATGAAACATAGCAATTGTCAGGACTGTGGGGTTTTATACTGCATAAGACAATTTCGGTCATTTTTACTACATTTTGGAGATGTAGCAAGATATAAAATAAATTATTGTGAATATATGTTTTAAAAGTATCTGTTATCCAACGTACATACTTGTGTACAATTTACAGACTACAAGATTTACATAACCTTCTTCCATATATCTCGCTCCAACATTTACCATGTACCCTGAAAAGCTTTTAAATATAGTATCTTGTCATTATACATTTAACTGGATAACACAGAACTAGAGCTTAAACTGAGATTTATTTATAAAACAGATAAACCGCCTAGCTTTAATTAAATTTTTCTCTGGGACCGAGAATTAGTTAAACATAAGAAAAACTGGTTAGTAACCTTATGATTACAAAATGTTGTCATGTTATATATTTCACTAAGCTCAATGCCAATAAAAATATTTAGATTGTTTACTTATACTAGAAATCTCCTTTTAAGGTTAGTAATTAAGATGCTAGAAATCCTATTTATTTTCCCCACTCTCGCTATTTTTATTAGTTTAACGTCCTTTAACCGGACTGGGCATATGAAACGATGAATGAATGAAATATGTGGAAATATGCTCAAATGATCCGGTCTATAGAAATTAGTATTATCAGAGATTCATAATCTAAGAATAAGATAAAGCTCCAGAAACAAAGAATCAGACAGTTCGAACTCGAGTTTATTTAATGTGAGGCATACACGCAAACCGTATACCACGAATTCTATGACATCTTAAATACGCTATATTCCTTGTTTTGTTGCAATCCATTCGAAATTCCTGAGTTAAATGGTAAGATACGTGTAAGCAAGGAAAATATAAACAATATATAGGATTTATTTTACATCGGGTTATTGTACGCATCAGCAACAATTATTCATCCAAAATGCAAAATTACCAAAAAAGCATATTTCGTTAAATTATAGTTGTTTATGCAAGTTGCAGCTGAACTGGAACTTCTTTATATAGAAAAGCTCGTGATGAAAATTTCACGAAATAATACCGTTATTATTGGCAGGAATATATTAATAATTAAATAAAGAAGTAATTGCAATAGATAATTCCTTGTTTTAAATCAATGTATAATGTAATAAGCTTGAGTTGAAAAGATTTGCCCAAGCAAAAGGTCATTAGCGTGTCATGTTTGGTAAAGTCGTTAACAACAGCCAAAGTAGCGCACGCGTTAGTGCAAAAGATTTTGAAATGCAGTTAAGTAGGGAGCCATACGTTTGAACCGTCACGTAGACCAGAATTCTGCAAAGTAAAAGGGAATGAAATTCTAAGGTATCGCAAAGCAATAAGATAGCAGACGCATACGTAAGAATTGTAATATTGGCTCGGGTAAGAAGGAGACATGGTGGGGTAGGTCTTATACATTTAACAGGAGAATAAGTAGGCGGAATTTAATTTGATATAAGTGCACGCACTCAAAATCAGATACACTCTTCGTGCACATACTCGTCACTCTGGATACTTGTGATGTCTCGTGTGTTACTTTAAGCGCCGAGTGACGCACTTAGGGGATATTGTAAGAGATTTGGCCGGCAGGCATTTTACCGACTCACGGCAATTTACTCCTCTAGCTTATTTTATTGCAGGAACGTTATTTCAGACTACAAAATCCATACTGCAGAAGTTAGTAGGTATAACAACTCTATTGTAATAGCTTCGAGTGTTATGATTTATAATCAGTTTTGTTCTTTATCCTCAACCGGTCGACAACTCGCTTCATTAATTCCAGCATTAGATTACATTAACCTTCTCATTTTAGACTGGTGTTATCGTTCCCACCCGCCAACGCATAACCACAGAGAAAGACCTCATTTTAAACCACTCTAGCTGCCGGAAACAGAATCAATGGCAGATATTGAAGCAAAGGGTTCCGCTTCAAAATGTGAGCACCATTGGCCGGCTTCAGGATATAAAAAAATCCTACGTCTCACATGATCCTATTTACAAACATATATTCACAATAAATAGTGTGGCAACTTCAAAACGAAAATATATTGCAAGATTTAGCTTTAGGTTCGTATTGAGATAAAACATATGAATGGCATATACAGCGTTTCTTAAAGACATGACTTTCTTTACTCTTGTACAAACTATTTTTACAAACGCTTATTCTCCATATGCTTCATGTTAATCGAGATATCGAGATGCTATTCTTATTGCTAATTTTCTTGTAGATGCAAGGGGAATTAGTAGGTTTTAAGCGATAGTCAAATATTTTAAGAGCTGGTTGCTATGTGAAGTATTCCACTCTCTTTGCATTACCAGGACAAAAAAATTCTGATGTGTTACACTCACATGACTTTCTCTACTCTTATACAAACTATTTTTACAAACGCATATTCTCCATATGCTTCACGTTAATCGAGATATCGATATGTTAATCTCATTGCTAATTTTCTGGAGATGCAAGGGGAATTGATAGTCTTTAAGCTATAGTCAAATATTTTAAGTGCTGGTTGCTATGTGGAGTATTCCATTCTCTTTGCATTACCAGGACAAAACAATTCTGATGTGTTACACTCACATGACTTTCTCTACTCTTGTACAAACTATTTTTACAAACGCTTATTCTCCATATGCATCATGTTTATCGAGATATCCAGATGTTAATCTAATTGCTAATTTTCTTGTAGATGCAAGGGGAATTGGTAGGCTTTAAGCGATAGACAAATATTTTAAGAGGTGCGTGCTATGCGGAGTATTCCATTTTCTTTGCACTACCAGGACAAAAAAAATGAATAACGAATTTGAGAAGTGTAAGTATTAGAAAACTTAAGGGAATAACAAGCAATGTCTCGAAAACGGTCCACTCAACAACAAAAATATATATGACATAAATTGTGTATTTTAATGATATCTACATTTTTTCTGTAGTAAAGTTTTGTCTATTTCTTAGGGTTTACCAGTTAAGCAAAAGTCGTTCACAATGAAGAATACTTCTGGAGACTCTCCCAGAAAATTCTAGATATACATTTCATTTGTCATGAAAATATCTTAAACATATGATATTTCAATCAAAATCGTTACAGCCATTTTTTAGAAAATTAAAATTTTCGAAAAATGTTCCATGTAAAGGGTAATCTGGGATTAGGGGATTCTCTTGTAAACCTTCGTGTCGTATCTCTGGAAGATACTGAACCTAAATATCAGGTTTGGTGTTTATCCGACTGTTCGTTTCTGAGTTATGCTGTTCACAGACACACACGGACATGTTTCCAAAAATGCTTTTTTTGGATTCAGGGGGTCTCAAAACATGTATTTCCGGTGAAATCTCGGTATCGAATTTTTGGGTGGAATGCAATACTTCCCTACATACTATACGTAGTAGAGAAAGTAGTTAATAACGAATTTGAGAAAAAGTATAAGTATTGGAAAATTTAAGGGAATAACAAGCAATATCTCGAAAGTGATTCACTCAACATAGAAATTATATGACATAAATTGTGTATTTTAACGCGATTTACATTTTTGTGTAGTAAAATTTTGTCCATCTCTTATGGTTTATCGGTTATGCAAAAGTCATTCACAATGAAGAATACTTTTAGGCATTCCCAAAAAATTAGAGATATACATTTCATTTGTCATGAAAATATCTTAAACACATGATATTGTAATTAAAGTCGTTAGAGCCATTTTTGAGAAAGTTAAAATTTTGAAAAAAATATTCCATGTATAGGGTAATCTGGCGTGGGGGGATTTTCTTGAAAACCTTCGTGTCGCATCTCTGGAAGATACTGAACCTAAATACCAAGTTTGGTGTTTATCCGACTGTTCGTTTCTGAGTTATGCTGTTCACAGTCGGACACACGGACATGTTTTCAAAAATGCTTTTTTTTTTTATTCAAGAGTCCTCAAAGCAAGTATTTCCGGTGAAATCTCTGTATCGAAGTTTTGAGTGGAATGCAATACTTCCCCTACTTACTCTACGTGGTAGAGCAAGTAAGAAAAAACATTTAATTATGGCTTTGACATTAAGCGGTCTCCGCTGAAAACTTTACATAAAATTAAATAAAAATATTTGTTTCAGGCAGTACTTTGGAGATGGTGGCATAGATTACACCTTTATACGTGTCCCAATAGGTGGCACTGATTTTTCCACATACAACTATACTTATCTTGATGCAGTGGATGAAAAGTTGCAGAGTTTTCAACTCAGCACTGAGGATTATGATTTTAAGGTATAGTATACTGGAATATTTACTAACATTTCTTACTACTTGAGTCCTCTATGTTAAAAGCTGTTGGTGAAATAAAGTGTTTTTAGTGTAAATGATAGTGATTTGGTGAAAGCATACTGATCTGTTGCATAAACTATTTTTCTGATTACATGTTGTGAAATCTTGTTGTGCATGAGAATCAAACAAATGTATGAAACGTTAAAGTGCTATAAAGATATAAACGAGAGTACCAAGTCATTTATTTATGATAACACAGAGATTTTCTTGTAGCTTTAATACAGCTAAATGAGTGTTTACTCCAAAATATTTTATTTAATGATCCTGGGATTAAATAATATTATTGCCTTCAGTTATTTTCATATAAGTATCTATCATAATTCGTTCAGTTTCATTGCAGAGGACAGAGAACTGCAGTAATACTTCCATAACTTCAATCTTTTAAATACTGGAGGTTGTATTTTAGTTGCCTTAGTTACTCTTCCCATCCAGTACATGACTCTTTTAGTAATAGTATTATTAAACCACGTCAGCTTAAATATGTTGTGCCTAAATACTAAAGACGTTTGCAAAGGAAACTGTGATACTCTAAGAAGCGTTTTGTTGCTTTCCCTGACTATTTTAGTAATAGTATTATTAAACCACGTCAGCTTAAATATGTTGTGCCTAAATACTAAAGACGTTTGCAAAGGAAACTGTGATACTCTAAGAAGCGTTTTGTTGCTTTCCCTGACTATTTTATTCCAAACATCTGTAACTGCATTTTTCGTTTTCTTTTATTGTGTCGTTTATCGTGATTCCGAAAATACATAGCCTTCCTTTACAGCTACATGAAATGCAGCTAGGAATGCGAAGAATGTTGGCTGCAAATCGCAAGGCATAAAGAATAACCGTGCAATTCGATTTCGTTGTTTGTTAACCAGATATAAAATATATCTTGACATCACTGTTAAATAGAGAAAAACGTCTTGAATTTATGCTAGTCATGATTGTCTGAGAATTAAACCCATTATTTTAAAATAATAACTCTTTTAAAGTAAATGATGAACTCAATCTCTTTTGGTTGTTCCGATCAGTGTTGTCGTACTTCTCTCGGGGTAGTTTCTGGATGTGGTGAACTACATCATTAATGCTTTTCGCCACAAGGTACAACTATTACCAGGAGGAGCGTTATTCTGGGTGGACGCTACAACCATTTCAGGCCAACTTGCTGGAAACCTTGGCTGTTGGCTTGCGGTAGTAATGGGTCTTCTTGTGGTCCCTTGTCAGCTGCCTATGCTTATCGATGTCTGATGGAGTCAGATTAGGAGTCGTATGAACATTTGCGCTCTGCACGGTGGCAACAACCTAGTGACACATAGTCCATGCAAGGGTGTTTCCGGTCCTGAACAAGTTTCCTCCACCACTGGCCAAAAAGTTGCAACATCACCACCACCTCGCTTCTTGCAGGCAAACCCGCCTCCTCCTTCCGGACCACTCTGCAGATTTTTGGATACTCACCGGGACTCCGGAGCGCAACCTCGTCTCGCCGAGTCACAGGATATTCCGGCCACGTGGAATACCTTCTCGTGCTTCTTGATGGAATCTAATACCAGTGTCACATCCTCAATCACCCTTTTGACGAACACTCATAGACTGACAATGCTCCGCCCCAGGCTCAACTTCAGCAGGGTCTCTACACAGACAAGGGTCGTCCGATGCCATAATAGCTAGTAGGGCGATTTGGTTTTCTTGACGGCAAGCCATTCACCATTTAGTGTTTCAGGAAAGCTACTGCTGCTCCTGTGTGTAATAGTACGCGGCTCACCTTCCCTGGCACCTAGCCGTCCGCAACGAGTCTGTCATCGGTTTCTTTTTGCCAGCACGCAGTGACACTCGAGGGGTTGAGAGTGACTGCGGCAACACCAGTCCATATTCATTTCGCGCTTGCTCGTCGCTGCAGTTTGATCAGTCCTTCACCCGATGTCCCGCTGGCCGCACCCCTAACATACACTGCTTGGAAATCTCCTTCGCCTTCCCTAAAGTTAATCTTTCATTTCCATCGTAGTGGATATTTCTTGTCTTCGAAATGGTAGTAGCTGTTACCCTACCAGCTTCTATCCTCAGCGCGACGGATAGCGCCTCATGGATGGTGTTGTTCTCGCCGAGCATCAAGCGCTGTAGTTCCTCAGCGTTGCGCAAGCCTCTACAAAGGAGCAAGTGGTCATTTTTTTGTTATTTATTTACTTTATTTTGGGATAGGTTTAGGATAATATGATAACTACTACACAAGAAGGATAAATCTCTTTTATTTCTTCTTGTCCCTATTCTTATCATATGCCCTCCTGTAGCGGGCACTTTGAACCTCCTTAAATGCGGGAGATCCAAGGCCAAAGTGGTCCTTTGATCCAACTCCCAGCGTTCCTTCCGGATAAATATCTCACTGCGTCCCCAACTTTTAATACCCAAAATTGGTGGCAAAAATGAGCCAAGTAAGGACATCTGTCAGTTTCTTGTCACGGTGCTTGAATTCGAGACCTCCCGTGGAAACATCTGCACGCCACTACAAATCACACCTATGCGTCCATATACCGAGTCCCATATTGGGCGTACAATCCACCAACTTGTGACTCAAGGTCTCTACCGCAGACCACCTGAGGCAGAGATTTCATGTTGCTCTGCCATGCCGCCACAATTTGTCAGCTGTCGGAACAACCTCATTGACAGCCGAGTAAACCGCAACTTTGCAGTCAGTGGGGATCTTTGGATTCTTAAATTTATTCCAAACTGTGCTTCATCGCCTAAGCGAATAGTTTTGTTGTACCCGCGGTAGAACACTGGTGGTAGACATCAGATTTTTGTAAAGGAAGGCTGACCGCGTAAAGGCCAACTTCTGCGTAGTAATGGTGGGTAGGTTCGCCAATGTCTTCCACCACCGCCGAAATTCGGGTTGCCGCTTATCTGGAAGACAAAGTTGAGTTGCCCAAAGAGATTGCTGTAACGGAAGGCCCTTACCGTCCAGAACACGCAGTGTAGTTTTCCCAAGAAGTACCAGAAATTTCACATCCATTGCGATCAATCCACAACCACCTTTATTAACTGGTAGCAGTAGTTGCTCCCTGGAAACCCGATAAACAGACCCGGACCAGAGAAAATAACCAATAAGGCATTCGATACTCTAGAAAATTGCTTGGTAACAGGCAACACTTGAGCAATGTACCAAATCCTACTGAGTAAGTATGCACATACCACACTCGTTGGAAAAGTTTGAGTGACCGAGTCCGCTGCTCTACTAAGAGCAGCCGTAATTTCGTCAGTTAGTCAGCCAAATTAAGCGCCACACTCTCGTGAAAACAGTGCATAAACACAACGTCCAAGATATTCGTGAGGCTTACTGTCTGCATACCATGAAGTTTCAGGGGTTCTGGCCAATGACAAAACTGTAACACCTCCCACTTGGTAAAATTTAGTTAGGCAGCAGAAACGGAACATTAGTCTCGTAGACACTCATGTAAGGTAACCATGTCCGCGTTGTTTTTCAGGAAGACAGTCACATCATCCGCATAGGCGGTAAGTTGGAATCGCTGACCGTGCAGTTCTACGCCGCCGGGGGATGACTGTAGTTTTCTCAAAAGGGGATCGAGGCTCAACGTAAATAAACCCATAGACAGTCGGCAACCCTGTCGGACTGATCTCTCTATGCGGGGAATCGGAGAAAGATATCCGTTGCAGAGTACCCTGGACGTCACAGCAGCATAAGGGTTTTGTAATAATGAAATAAACTGTCCTGGGATCCCCAAGTGCCGCATAAGCGACCAAAGGTAGGAATGACTAAGGCTATCAAAGGCCTTTTCAAAGTCAAGGTTAACCAATTCCACTGGAAGCTTTTTGATTTCAACATGACAAATAACATCCCTGAATAAGCCAATATTTTGAGTGATGTTCTGCCACTCGGAATCACAGTCTGGAAGTTGCAGAGAAATGCTCCTTAAACGAGATTCAGCCTTGAAGAAAACACTTTCGCCAGTAACTTGTAGTCGCAATTCAGCAAGGTAATCGGCCTAAACTCTGCAACGGTCCTCGCACATCGATGCTTCGGAAGCAGTAGTATTACGCCTTCTACAAACTTCTCGGTAACCTCAGAGGAGCGCTGAATTTCTGCAAAACTGCTGCGAGTTCGGTAGCAATGACGTTTCAAAACGTGGAATAGAAGGCGTGCGGAATACCATCCGGACCACGAGCAGTGTTCTGCTTCACACTGTGCAAACCTGCCGCTAGTTCTGCAGAAGTAATAGGTCGCAGAAGAGAGGAGGCGCTCTGCGAAGGCAGATGATAATGCAGCGGGAACGAGGCGGCACCGCTATCGGAAACTTTGGAAAACATAGCACTGAAATAGTCATGAAAGCAGCGGATGATAGCAGAGGATCCAGAAATTATCCGCCCAACGCGACAAATTTCTGGTATAAAACGCTGCCTGCCCTGCTGGCGCTCTCCGGCAAGATGAAAAAGAGAGAAGGTTTCTTCTGCAGCCATATGTCGACGATGGGAGACGTCTCGAAGGCGGAGCATTTCCAATTACTTTAACGAAATTTGTTCCTTAATGCCATGCAGCCGTTGGGACACATCATGACCGGCTCTTTGTAGTTCAGCGAGATCCTGTAAAGCAGCATAATAGAAATCCAGTTCCCTGGCTCGGTGGAGAATTGCCCGTTTAAAAAGGGAAATAATTGCTGCTTTAGCCTTATAAAGCCACCAGGAAAGTTTGCTGCGTAAATTGAGGAACGAGGGACGCAACTTCCCCCACAGTAAGCGGAAGTCTCTATGTAATCTTCTTCCGCGAAAACGGATATAGGAATCCTCCAGTAACCTCTCCCAGGCAAGGGAACAGGTGCAATCTGCGTAATCCGACAGACGACTGAATGGTGATGACTGAACGCAAGGGGATCCACTCTAAGATCATGGACCGTAAGAACCAAGGTGCGAGAGAAATAAAATCTCTCAATTCTAGAAGCCGACAACCCACGGACAAAGGTGAAGTCCACACGAGAACCATACTTGGACTCCCAGGCATCTACAAGGTCAAAATGCGTCACGATTTGCTTGAGCATAGGACTAAGGTTGGGCAACCCACGCTGATCTTTGGCGGCAACAGTACAGTTAAAATCACCACCAATGAGATATGTAGAACCCTTAGAAAGGGCATTGAGAAGAGCTGTTTTGAAGAACGGTTCCCGTTCAGACCTACGTTGAGGTGCATAAAAATTGATCAAGACTATGTCAGTGTACAGGTCGGAAATGAGGCGTCAAGAGGGATGAAGGTTGACGTTGGTAAGACGCATTCCTTTGCGGTCAAGCAACGCCGTTCCTCGGCCGTCCGGTTCAAGATTGACGATGTTCTCATAATGACACACACAATCAAGATTGGGCACATTGTTTTCCTGTAAAAATCCAACATCCACATCATATAAGTGTAGAAATGCAGCGGTTAATCTAGTGATGCTGAGCTCAAACCCCGGCCAAGCAGTTAAATATTCTTTCAACACAGTCGTTTTCTGGCCCTTGGCCGATGCACATCGCGAGTTGGAGAGCGCCTGGTTGTTGCCCCGCCTCTTGTTTTCGTGTGGGTGGTGTATTAAGTGTCGGCAGTGAAATTGGAACACCAGAAGGCAGTACGTAAACATACTATAAAAGTTGCGTTTAATAAGAGTATGCAACGGCCCACGGCTTTTGAAATTCACGAATGGCACCACACTTTGGAACTGTTTCCAGCGCAGGTACATAGAATTCAGTTGGAGGGAATAAAAAACGCTGTTTATATAAAGTTTCAACACTGCAGTGTTTATGAAGAAGTACTACGTAAATACGAGGGGGCATTTCAATTTGCTTTAATGTCCGGTGAAGTGACGAATGGTCAACTTACGTCGGCAGATAGAGAATATACTTTGGTTCGCGTCTACAATGTGCCACCTGAAATCAGTAACGACAGGGTAGTTTACGAGCTTCAACATTACGGCAAGACACTGTACATCACTACTGTCGGTTGGTCTGACCGTTATAGATTTCCACTTAACACTGGTATACGTTTAGTGCAAATTCAACGTCCTCCACGCTGGTTACGGACATCTGTTCCTCCTCAATCCTGGCTACGGCATCAGCTGAGATGAGTGAGTTGTTTAAACCAATCTCCGAGAAAGACGTTGTTTCACCTGATGCTGTGCCTCCAGCGGACGTGACAATGGTTACGGCTGCCGCAGTGCCAAACTCGGCGACTTCAGTGTCTCCTGCTAATGACCAGAGGGTTGCACCTTGCATCATAACTGACAATGCTGTTACGGACTCTTTGCAACGCAGTCATCCGGAAGGCGAACCTGATTCCAAGAAGCTGAAAGGTGAGGCAGTAACCTCTCAAGCACCGAGAGTTGTGACTGTAAACCGGCAAGTGCTACCTGAGAAAGAGAAGCAGTCACGGGATCCACGGCTTCGCAAAACAGAACCTCCACCTCAGGACGGCGACACAATGCCTCAACCCTGGTCAGAGGACGTGGACCGCGCCTTACCGTTGGTGGCAAACGAATTGGATACTTCCGGGTTGCCTGGCCTGCCCGCCGTGACTCCGGATGGTGATTATGAGAAAGCTCATACACTAAAGACAAATGTTCGCAGAAACATAGAGTGCATCCGTATGTCTTACCTACGGTGCCGCGAGACAAACCACGCGAGAAAGGTGGCGGATCAGTTTAAATCTCCCGTTCTTGGTGTTCGGTCCCCCAGTAGTGCTGTATTTCCTAGTCTGTGCTTTTCTTTCTGGATACCCTTTCATTCGTGGGTTTTCTTATATGACACTTCTTCACGTCTTTGTTTCTATAAATGTTAATGGTCTTCGTAATCCGGTGTGCTTTCCACATTGGAGTAGTTCCTCAGTTTAGTGTGCCTATATCCGTAGTGGACAAAGTAAAAAGAAATATTTGCATTACCTGCAGCATAAAGATGTCGATCAATTGATCATTTTAAACAGCATTAATGACTTGTTTTATTTGTCACTGCTGAGCTTGACGACCTTAAAGTTTTCTTTGGCATTGTGGAGTTGTAGCTAACTTCTCAAGGCACAGCTATATTACCCTGTTAGAAATGAGGGATATGAGGCGTACAGTAATGATGGTAAAGGGGAAGCCTTAAGTATAAAGGGACTTAACATATCAAGGCAACGGTCACCATAGAAACTGTCCGCGTCAATGTCATATTCCCATGATATATATCTTCGGCAACAGAAAACAGGACTAACAAAATGAAAGCCAGACAGGTATCAGCGCGTTCTCATAAGTTTCTTGAGGGAAAACAATTGATCATTACTCAAATATATGCCAAAACTGCAATATAAAAATTGCTTACAGATTCCGTACATCAAAATGGCACGGTCTTTGAGCCGATCTCCCCTCAAACTCATTGCTTCCGCATGGTCTTGTCCAGAATGGATGAAAGAGCTACGAAATGGCACCATTGGCTTCACTGGTTTGAAAAAGCAGTACTACCAGCTCTGGGCGGATTATTACATCAAGTAAGTCTACCATAGTTTCTTCCCTTAGTTTACTATATGACATACAGCTCATTACAAGCAAAACTTTATTTTATTGCTTACTTTGCTTCACATTTAATTTCTTTTATTTTTGTAAGGGATGGTGCACAAAGTCATATTACTTTGAATTAAATAAATTGTATAAGTTGGTTTCTTTAAATTAAAAGACAGTAAGATTCATAAAACATGCCACTGAAACAACATGAAAATAACCGATCTTCTTTACCTTTTTCTTTTCCTGTGCAGGCTTTGGCCGAGTGTTTTCACAAATTTATTTAGGGAAGAGAGATACCCATCTCTCCAAATTCTGTTCCTTTAGCTGATCAGCGATTGCAACTAAGAGACGATGAGTTAGAATGTGCTTTAACTGTTTATCTGTGAATGTCCACAATTTACTTGTAACACCCCATCGCTGTCACAGCAGACTAGGATCCTGCGCGCTGGATTTAATGCTATATGCTGTATCACTTCCTCTACAGTAGGATTTAAACAAGAAGCGATTAGCGACAATTCGCTCATAGCAAGGAAGTGGGAGAAAAATGTTACCGAGTTCTATTAAAAAGCTAGTAAGCAGTACGAAAATGCGTAGTACCATGTGGTATAATATGGCATCATGCTACCCTCATAGCAGGTGAAGAAAAAGGAGGCGGTTGGAACTTTACTGGCTAGACTAGAGGAATAACGGAGGGGAAGTTGCCATGCCTCTCCAGTAGTTGCCACAAGTCGCTTTTGATTTAACATAAACTGTAACAACGGTGATGATTTGATTTAGCGTTTTCTTCCATGGAAATGAAGAAAGCATTACTCCGGTACTTTTCTGCTGCTAGTACTCTTTAGTACTTATACAATAGTATCATTACTATGGGCCACTTCAGTTTATCTTGTCTGCACGATGTTCATTCTTTCATAAATTTCCTCGTGTTTGTATATTTCATTGTGTCCAATCGTCTAGTTTCTCACTATATCTATAATGTTCTTACTACTTATAGAATAGTACATTACTTTGGGCCACTTCAGTTTATCTTGTCTGCACGATGTTCATTCTTTCATAAATTTCCTTGTGTTTATATATTTCATTGTGTCTAATCGTCTAGTTTCTCACTATATCTATAATGTTCTTACTACTTATAGAATAGTACATTACTTTGGGCCACTTCAGTTTATCTTGTCTGCACGATGTTCATTCTTTCATAAATTTCCTCGTGTTTATATATTTCATTGTGTCTAATCGTCTAGTTTCTCACTATATCTATAATGTTCTTACTACTTATACAATAGTATTATAATTATGGGCCACTTCAGTTTATCTTGTCTGTACGATGTTCATTCTTTCATAAATCTCCTCGTGTTTATATATTTCATTATGTCTAATCGTCTAGTTTCTCACTATATCTATAATGTTCTTACTACTATAGTATATAAAATGCTAATTTCTACCTTTTCATTACTTGTTTGCGTTTGCTAGTTGTGCTCGAACTCTTGCATCACACACCATTATTAAACCCAACCATTATTTCATACTCTTTTACTACGTCTATCGTGTATCTACTAGGTAGGGGAAGATGTATTCTAAACAAAAATGGGATATCGGTATTTTACCAGAAACACATGTTTTGAGGCCCCGAACCCAAAGATTCACATTTGGAAAACGGTTCGTGTGTGCATGTGTGTTTGTCTGTGTCCGAGAACAGCATACCTCGAAAACGAAATGATCGATAAATATCGAACTTAGTATTTAGGAGTACAGGTTCTACCAAAGATGCAACACGAAGATTTTCAAGAAAATACTTCCCATCTCGGACTACTCATTACAGGAACGTTTATTTGAAATTGTCTATTATCTCAAAAATTATTAACTGTTTAACTGTCTAATAAATATATGTATTATATTTAAAGTATTTCATGTAAAACCAAATAAATTGTAATGGAGTTTCTGGGAAAAACCTTTGAGTTCCTCTTCTTTCGGAAGAACTTTTGTATAACTTTGTTTAACTGGCAATTCATAAGACATAGACAAACGTACTATACAAAAAATGTAAATGTCTTCAAAGATATAATGATTTGAAATAAATGTTTGTGGCATCAGTGATTTAGAGATATCTGCTATTATTGATTTTACCTTTTAATAAATTTTTACTTTCTCTACTACGTATAGTAAGCAGCTGAAGTATTGTATTCCACCCAAAAATTCGATACCGAGATTTTACCGGAAATACATGTTTTGAGGCCTCCTGATTCCAAAAAAAAGCATTTTTGGAAATATGTCCGTGTGCCTGTCTGTCTGTGAACAGCATAATTCAGAAGCAAACAGTCGGATAACACCAAACTTGGTATTTAGGTTCAGTATCTTCCAAAGATGCGATACAAAGGTTTTCAAGAAAATCCCGCACCCCAGATAACCCATTACATCGAGCATTTTTCTAAAATTTTAATGTTCTCAAAAAGGGCTCTAACGATTCTGATTAAAATATCATATGTTTAAGAAATTTTCATGACAAATAAATGTATATCTCGAATTTTCTGGGAATGTCTCCAAAAGTATTCTTCATTGTGAACGACTTTTGTATAACTACTAAACCATAAGAGATAGACAAAAGTTTTTCTGCACAAAAAATGTAGTTCACAATTTATGTAATATACATTTTTTTGGTTGAGTGAACCATTTTCGAGATATTGCTTGTTATTCCCTTAAATTTTCCAATACTTATACTATTTTTCAAATGCGAATTCGATATTCATTTTTTTGTCCTGGTATCGCAAAGAGAATAGAACACTCAACATAGCAACCAGCTCTTAAAATATTTGACTATCGCTTAAAGTCTACCAATTCCCCTTGCATCTACAAGAAAATTATCAATAGGACTAACATCTCGATATCTCGATTAACATGAAGCTAATGGAGAATAAGCGTTTGTAAATATAGTTTATACAAGAGTAGAGAAAGTCATGTGAGTGTAACACATTAGATTTTTAACTGCTGTTGCTCGCAGTTGTTTCTTCTGGTATATGGAAAGACTTTGGCATTTCAAGACCACCATATAGCTACTCATTTTTACCTTCTCCACCACGTACATAGTAAGTAGAGAAGAAATTCCATTCCAGCCAAAAGTTTCATACCGAGGTTTCACCGGAAATACAGGCCTTGAAGTTCCCTGAATCAAAAAAAAATCTTTTAGAAAAGGGTCCGTGTTTATGTGTGTCTGTGAACAGCGTAACTTAAAAACGAAAAGTCGGATAAATACCACACTTGATGTTGGTTCAGTACCTTCCAAAATGCACCACGAGGATTTTAATTTAACCCCTCACCACACCAACTAGCTTTTACATGGAATACTTTTCGCAAATTTTGCTTCTTCAAGAAATCGCCCTAACAATGTTTATTAACATATCATATATTAAAGATATTTAAAGACAAATAAAATATATGTCTTGCATTTTCTGGTAATACGTAGCTTAGGAAGGCCTGTTCATTCGGAAGTAATTTTGTATAATCTTGTATAACTGGTAAACGTTAAGCGATAGACGAAAACGTACAATACAAAAAATGTGGAGCTCTTTAAAATGCACAATTTACTTAGAACATGTTTTTCTGTGGCATAAGGGGTTTCTGAGATATCCGTTATTAAAGAATGGAATTGTTCAACATTTGTCATAGTTTTAGTCTCATCGATTTTCAGCTGTTTCCCGCGATCCATGGGAACAGTATGAAATTTTAAGGCTAGCATTTGGCATCCAGTTTTTAGCATTTGACTATCGTGTTCTCTTCGTATCTATAATGAAATATGTAATGTAACTAAATTTGCAAAGGTTTGTTTGGATTAAAATGTAGTAGATAAAAGAAAAGCTTTAATAAGAACCAATAAAGATAAAGGGCCGTTGAATGCATCATATCAGATTCTTAAATATTTGACCATCGATTCGGTTTAATATGCTCCCCTTGTATTTACAATGAATTCGTTATATTACTATTTCTGCAAATGCACATCGTGATTAACATGAAGTAAATAGAAAAAAGAATCTGATGTGTTACACTCACATGACTCTCTCTACTCCTGTACAAACGCTTATTCTCCATATGCTTCATGTTAATCGAGATGTTAATCTTATTGCTAATTTTCTTGTAGATGCAAGGGGAATTGATGGGCTTTAAGCGATAGTCAAATATTTTAAGAGCTGGTTGCTATGTGGAGTATTCCATTCTCTTTGCATTACCAGGACAAAAAAAGAAATGAATAACGAATTCCCATTTGAAAAAAAGTATTGGAAAATTTAAGTGAATAACAAGCAATATCTCGAAAGTGGTTCAATCAACAAAAAAAAAGTATATTACATAAATTGTGTATGTTATCGCGATCTACAGTTTTTGTGTAGTAAAATTTTGTCTATCTCTTATGGTTTACCAGTTATGCAAAAGTCCTTCGCAATGAAGAATACTTTTGGAGTCATTCCCAGAAAATTCGACATATGCATTTTATTTGTCATGAAAGTATCTTAAATACATGATATTTTAATCAACATTGTTGGAGCCATTTTTGAGAAAATTAAAATTTTCGAAAAATGCTCCACGTAAACGGCAATCTGGGGTGGGAGGATGTTCTTGAAAACCTTCATATCACATCTCTGGAAGATACTGAACCTAAATACCAAGTTTTGAGTTTATCCGACTGTTAGATTCTGACTTATGCTGTTCACAGACAAACACACACACCGACATGTTTCAAAAAATTTGATGTGTTACATTCACATTACTTTCTCTACTCTTGTACAAACTATTTCTACAAACTTTACATTTGGTGGGATATCCTTCAATATTCTCACTGATTTCGTGTCTTTTCGTTAATTTCCGATAGACGCCAGCATAATGGCGTCTCTAACTGAGGCATGTACTAAACAAAGAACAGTGATTGAATTCCTTTTGGCAGAAAACGAGAGCATCACAAATATTCAGAGGGAACTTCAGAATGTCTAAATGCGTACCTGACAGTGGATTAAAGTAAAGTAAGCGGTTGGGCTCAGCATTGTGGCTGTGTCTCACATACGAGGAAATCCACGAGTATGCCACTTATATATGCAATGATGAGTTTATCCTCTGTGGCTTTGTATGGGAATTGTTTTCCGTCTGTGCAAGAGACGTGCTGGAAGTACACTCTTAGGGTGGGTAATGTGTTTAATTGTAGAGTATTCTGCACAGTAACCAATTCTTTGATGTTTTTGTTTATCACGTATATATTTTTTACCTTTAAATAAAACAGTTTATTTATTGTAAACTGAAAATCAACATTAATTGCGTTGATTTATAGTAATAAAACTGCTACAAGCAGCTGCTTTATAACTGATTCTACTTTCCCTGGTTATCTACGACGTGATGTATTCCGTGATTAAGATGCAGACTATACGCCACCAGAAAGTAAATATTCAGACAATACTAAATCTTTACGATGTGGAAGGAGAACTAGAAGGATGCAAATGTTAGCCTCTCAACAATAAAATTCTAAGCCAGAATCTCCAGTGTTTAACAACTGTCAACATCCCTTCCTTTTTGAGGAAAACATACAAAAGTTTGGCTTAAGCAATATAAGAGTGAAAACTAATGAACAAACAAGATTTAACTACATTTTTGGTAATCTTGATAATAATGTGGCGGAACTTCTTTCTTATTTTCTAGAGAAACCTTTTAGTTCCACACCATATAAGTAATGCGCCAGACTTTGGAGAGCCTGAGGACTGCAAAATTAGTAAGCTAATGGATGAACTGGAACTCGGTTAAAAAAATCGTCTCACTTGCTGCATGAAAGCTTTCAAGACAGTCAGGTACAAGGTCCTTAACAAAATTTTATATTATGTTTGCCACTCCATGTACGAACAATATTAGCTCCTAGTGCAGACACTTGATTTTTTGGCTGCAATTATAGATAAGATTCTGAGTATTCACAGTGCAGTCGTATGTGTGTTCTTTCAACAACAATCAGGCATCAACCAGTAAGACTGAACCTGGCCGACTATCGCGTATAGAAGCCCAAATTTCGGAACTAGTTTCAGAATTAGCTAACCTGAGATCCAATCCAGACCTCAGTCTAGATCATATAGAACTCTCTCTACATATAGAAAAACTGAAAATCTAAGTTGGTACTGTGGCAGATACGGTAAGAAAGCAAATAAAAGTGTCCAGCCTTGCAACAACAATACCAATTATCAATCTAGGAGCCACAGTCAAACAAAATCGGCACTATCTTGATGTGGCGGAAGATAGTGTAAACGCACAATCTCACCCAGTATTTTCATGGCAGAAACTACAACTTGAAGTTCCTTATGGACTCTGGGCTGACATTACAGTAATTCCACCAAGACATCAAGTCGTCCTCCGTGGTCAAGGGTTACCATGATAGCCTCTAGTTCTTGAGGGCACAGATCAAACCCAGATGAGCGCGATAGATCTTTTTCGGGCGTAAAAATCTTTAGTGTGGCTTCCTTCAGAAGGCAAACAAAGTCGATGATCCTGTGTCGTATATTTAGGCATGTAAATTAACCTCAAGCGTGATAAAGAGACCTCAGAGCAAAATTTCCGAATTTTCATGCACAATATAAAATGGGACGCTAAGAACCATAGCACTTAAGGAGCGTCAATAAATATGACTCATTTCATTTAATTTCAACAATACATTAAAGCTGCAATCATCTGCAGGAGTACTTATGCTGTGAATGGAGCTAGTATTGAAATATAAGGTGAAAGGTAATGAGCCGCATGCATAAAAGGTCGTATTACGTTTTGTTTTACCTGTAGGGGAACTTTGAAGGAATAGCATATACTCGTCATGTATGGTAATCAGTTATCTAATGCTAAAAAGCTTATATTTCCATGCTATATTTTTACTTTTCGATAATAAACGAATGTCCTATTAATCAGGCGCTTCCGCTTCTATTCGGTGATTTTTGTCACGCTCAATCTCATTTAAAACTTAACGTGACAGATTGTAGAAGGCGGCAATCTCCAACAATTGGAAAATCTAGTATAAACATAACCTATGTATGTAAAACATCCAAAATGTCTGAGGAATGTGCGGAACGAAAAGAAATAGTGTTAGCAAATTTGCTGAAACAATATCCAGTGCTACTGTATAGATCACAAAGCCCTGGAGTGAGAAATAAGAAAGCTTCAGGTAAGCAGGAATTAAAAACGATGATGCTACCAATGAAATAATCATGTAACCACTCCACATTCTGTTTATTGAATCAATACAATTTCTTGAAGTAGAATCTTTAGGCTGTTTTCTTTCCTTAAAATTCTTTCTAGAACATACTTGAAGAAATACAGCCATTTTACGTCATTGTGCACATTTGCTAAATAAGCGTAAAGCATGGTTTGGTTTTTCTTAGTATGACCTAAGAAGTAAACTATCCCCACGTTTTATGCATGTCAATCATGGTATATTCTAAAGATAGGTATAACCTACTACATCTATAATGTGTTAAACGTAAAAGCATATACTAAACCTTTTATGCATTCTGATTCTAGTATTTCCTTCCAAAACTGTAGGAAAAGAATTTAATATATTTTATGCATACAACTTAATGAGCTTGATCTTCGCAAAGACTACTTTTGGCCGTTTATTGTTGTTGATGCTAAACACCCAATTATTGGAGCAGACCTCTTAGCTGAATTTGGATTGCTAGTGGGCAAGCAAAATAAACGCCTGTTGAATAATGTAACTAGGTTGTCATACCGGGTGCTGCACTGTGGCCAAATATCACTTCCGAAACACTCCTAATTGATCTAAATAACAAATATGGGCACATACTTCAGAAATTTCTGCATGGCAATACCATATTTTCTAAAACGGATCTGGTCAAATCATTTCTTCACATTCGTGTTCATCCTGATGGCATTCAGGAAACAGATACAATAACGCCAGTTTGTTCATTTAGTTTGTAATAATACCTTTTGTCTTAAAAGCGCTAGCCTATTCTTTCAGCAATACATCCAATGTATTCCATTTGCTTTTTGCATATCCTTGTTGCATTAAAGCCTGAGGAAGACAATACTAAACACCTTGGCCTTCTATTTGAATATCTCTGTCAATATGGCTTAAGCACTAGTCTCTCCGGGTGTGAGTTTGGCTTCCAGAAGTTTCCTTCCTTGGATATCGTGTTAATAAGTTTGGTGTTTTTAACCGCTGAGCGGGTGCAGACAATTCTTTACCAACCACTTCCAGAAACGATGGAACAAATTCGACGATTTTGGGGATTTATTCATTTTAAAGACAAAACTTCCACATTCGGCAACTAATCAACAAATGGCTCGTTGCTTTAGTCCTGCACTGAAATGGGAGGCTAAAAGAAAATTTGATTGGTCAATTACTGCAATAGAAACATTCCGTTGTGTGAAATATTAATTAGCTAATGCGACACTTCTAGCGCACCCATCTAGCAGCATTCCACTGGTACTTCACGTAGAGGTATGCGATTTTGTCATTTCTGCTTCACTTCAGCAAATCCGGGACAATAAACCGGAATATTTAGGGTCTTTTATCAAGAAGGCTGAGTAAAGGATATAGCGCGATGATCGTGAACTCCTGGCGGACTATGAATCAGTGAAATACATTAAACATGTGTTGAAAGGTAGGCCGTTCCATATACTGCTCGCATACCTTTAACGGATGCATTTGAACAGCGACCTGATAAAGCTTCACTTCGCCAACTACGTCTCCTGGACTATATTGGACGATTCACAACCGACCTTCAATGCTTACCAGGTAAAACATACATTAGTGTCGATGTATGCACACGCATTTCAGAAATATGAGTTTCTTCAGTTGCATCACTCATCGATATCGCAAAATATCGAATGCATTGTGAAGAATAACAGAAGCTATTCGAGTATCAAATATTTTTCATTTACATTCCATACTATCAAGCTTGATAACTGTCTAGAACTGGTCTGCAATGCGTCCAAAAACAAATTACGAACTTTCATACCACATCCTTATCGAAGAACCCTATTTGAGTCATTACATAAGATGTCTCATCCAGGAATCGCCGGCTCCATTTAACTAGTGCGGATAGATTGTGTTGGCCTTAAGAAAAATGTGACGTTATCTTATGGGTAGAGAACCGCATTCCCTGTCGACGCTGCTAGATATGGCATCACACCTTCAGCGTTATCTGCAGTTATTCGTCGGTGGATAAAAAAAGCATCATCTGAAAGATATCAGTATATATAAGACAAAAGTAAATAGTTTCTCGACGGACGGAAGCAACTACATCAGTAATATAACTGCAAACACTATTAGTTCTACTCTCCTTCCAACATGGTTGAAATACATAGGTACATCACCACGGATACGCGAAACAATTCGACAGTGAACTTTTCTACCATCTGACTTCAATACTCGCTATTCAATACATCCAAACTACTTCACACCATCCAGCCACTAATGGTTCAGTTAAAAGATGACATCACTGTCCTAATCCGCCCTCAGAGCAAAGCTTACTGCGGATTCGTTTCCCAAAATACCCATTATTTTACATGGTTTTCACACAATAATTTTTCTGAGAACAATGTCACTCATCAAAACTGAACTATTGTGAACCTATCAATTTACCAAACGATTTCCTCGATAGTTCTGCATTTTCCATAGATAATACATCGCTGTTTAGTAGATTACAGAACCATGCGAAATCTACCCGTCCTCCTACTTTCAGCATCATAATAGAAAGTCTATTTTTGCCCTCCAGATATGATGACAGCGAATCTTACCTTCTGTATTTCAATTATGGGAGCTTTCAAAACTACTCCAACTGCGACAATGGAAATGCTGATTGGTTTAATACCTTTCCACATGTGGATGAAGTCAGAAACCATGATCGCTTATCACCGTATTTGTCGCCAAACCAAAGTTTCTAGTACTGGATATATTAATCATCTCAAGCTTCCTTGGGATAAGAATGTACAATAAATACTCAATATGAAGACTGACACTATTGAACCAAGATTCAAGTCTGAATTGAAATTTTTGGTCTCCTATCCACAGTGGGGTGAATGGCAAAGACTGGTAAAACCTCATAATAACAAAGGCCCAATCTGGTTTACTGATGCTTCTAGAACCAAATCAGGAACGGGGGCTGGGCTTTACGGTAATGGCATCAAGATTTCTTATAGTTTGGGTACCTTAGCTACAGTTTTCTAGGCTGAGGTTTATGCAATCCTAGCCAGTGTCATGGACAGCATTATAAGGACTATAAGAATAGAAGTGTCCTTATCCTCTCAGACACTCAAGCTGATCTTAAAGCACATGAATCACCATCAATAAAATCAAAGATCGTCTCAGAATACCGGGAATCCTTAATGACACTTGCTGAACACAATAAGGTTCAACTTATGTGGGTGCCAGGACACATATGTATACCAGGCAACGAGAAAGCAGATGAAGCAGCCAAGACTGACAGCGAAATCCCATTTTGTGTTATACTGGGGGTGTCCTACAAACTAGTGAAACAGGTATTAAGTGCTTTGCTCAAGCAGAACACAAGAACTACTGGAACTCCATAGAGGGTTGCAGACATTCCAAGTTGTTTATTACAGACCTGGATAACAGCCGGGTAAAGTACTTGTGCGGTCGTAGTAGAAGAAGGCTTGCATGGGCAACAGGATTCATTACAGGACACTGTGCCCTAAACATTAATCTATACAGAATGGGATTGTGTAACAACTCTATCTGTAGTAGATGTCTTGAAGGAGATGAGACTGTTACTCATCTGCTATGTGATTGCCCTGCTCTTATGAATCAAAAAGCAAGTATTTTAGGCAATCACTTTCCAAAGATAGATGAACTATCGAAAGCCTCAGTTAGCAGTCTGTTTAAATTCATAACGAGCAACAGACTACTCAACTGATGAAAGGGGGGATGCGCAATAGATCTTAAAGGTCGCAGAGCTTGTGCATAAAACCCACCCCTTTTCAAACTACAACTACAACTACAATTTTACATTACATCATAATTTTCACGCAAATTTCAACAGGATATTCAACGAAATGTGCCCATGGGGTTACTCGAAGCCCAATGTAAAACCATAAAGCGCAAAGAAGGGCCATCTGTACAGGATTACTTGGTTATTATGAGGCTAATGGTGACGATTTTGCTTTAAATCACGGATTATCACAGGCGATGAAACATAGATGCAGAAGCAAGAGGAAATCCGTGAATGGTGCCACACAACATCTTTTCGGAAGAATTTCCCAAGCGCAACCTCAGCTAGTAAAGTAATGGCTACAGCATTCTGGGACACTGAAGGCCATATTTTGATGGACGTTCTCCATCATGGCCAAAGCTTATTATGCAACGCTTAGTTATGAAGGAATAACATCTGTGGGTTCGTCTTCACAGAATAGTGAACGAACTTCCACTTCTCAGTGAAAACGCGAAGCCAGAGGAGATGCAGAACTGTGGTAGACTGTTTTTGTTCATAATCCTTACAGACCAGATCTTTTAGCTTCTGACTTCCATGTGTTTTGACCACTAAAGGAATACCTCTGCGAAAAGCGCTACATCAATGACGAGGACATTTTTGATGCAGAAATAAGTTGACTAAGCCACAGACCAGCGAAGGAATACAGACTCTTCCATTAAGGTAGCATAAGGCCACAGAATGACACTGTGATTAAGATGAAAAAAAGAGGTTGTAGCCAAAGAATTGGAAAACAACGTGGTGTAAAGAAACCCAGTTGAATTTGCTTGATTTCGAATTTTATAATCAATTGCTTTCACCGTGAACGAAGCTAGGCTCTGGAATTCGTTGCCACAGCATGTCAGAGGCTGTCAAACTTTAAATGCATTACAAAAATTTAAAACATTAATTTGAACTGGAATAGGTCTTTGGAATTGAACACCTCCGCTATTTCCTACATAATCAAAACACTGATTCTAACATGTCCGATTGGTTTCATTTTAGGCAATTGTGCACCGGTGATTTGACTTTCTCATGTGGCAAATATATCCGAAACATATCGGTGTTTATATAACTGACTTACCAAAGGAAATAATTCTAATTATCTGCTCTACCTTTTTAGTTTCAAAATGCATTTGAATAGGTTGCACATTGTAGTTAAAATAACTTTTAATTGAGAGATATTATTTTCACGTTAACTATACAGACAGTTGTATACAAGTAGTTTTAGGATATGTACCTTTTTTAACTTAGCTTCGGTATGTTTTCAATTAACTTAAGTTTATTCTTCTACTAATACTTGTCTCATTTCAGTTTTGTATTACTTTGGATATAATTTACCTGCATTATCATTGTATTCAGGATTTTTCTATTGAGTGGAAGAGAAGTCTATATAGCGTTAGCTCTGTTCAAATGAATAAATAAATAACTTCTAAAGAGTTCGCTGGTGTATCCTGGAGTAAAAAGAAATAAAACAAAATCTTTTACATATCCTTTCAGATTCTTTGATGCATATAATAAGCAAGAAGTGCAGTTTTGGGGTCTCACAGGTCACAACGAACCCTCCCATGGTAGAGATTTCTACTTCGGCTTCAACAATTTAGGCTGGACACCTGAAGAAATGCGTGATTGGATAGCGGACTATTTGGGTCCCACATTAGAGCGCAGCGGATACGGTGATCTTAAACTCATCATGCTGGATGATGTGCGAACTTATCTGCCAGTATGGCCGAAAGTTGTGAGTAATGGTATCTTTTGCACAAATATTGTATGTAATGGGCTGTTTTGTTTCTTGTATCCATCTTAGAGAAAACAAATTTGCAAATCGCTTGAGTGAATTTCACAGTGTGCATGTAGATCAAAGAATACTACGTAAATGATACTGAAATCTTGAAAACTAACGTGGGATAGTATTGAAACAGATTTTAAAAAAGTTGAGTAGTGGAAAGGAGACTCCGGCTACTTAAGAAAGTTTATGTTTTACCTTCACCTACACATTATTAAGTGTAGCTGTGCAAAAAGTGCAACAAATCCTTCTTATGTGTGTATGAAGCTATATGTGTCCTCGAAAGCTTTAGTAAATATATATATCATTAACCAAGAACTACTTATAAACTGCATATATATTTACTCGGTGAAAATTCGCGTTTATTATAATATATGAGTACTTGATAGATGCTTTTGTTACTTCTGAAGAGAAATAGAAAAAAAATAGCTTCAATTGTTGAATACAGAATTCATGCTAGTTTTTCAATTGCACATAATTTGTAATAAAGCGAAGAAAAGATCAATGCATTTAGGCGGATCGCTTCTTCGAATTAAAATCAGTATAAAACGTTTACCTGCGCCTTAGGAGGGTATAAGAGGAGAACTGTACATGTGAAGGCGTTTAATTGTTGCAGCGGTTGCAACACTATGGGTGTCAATTTGAAGCTGTTTTAGACCACGCACGTAATGGATGCCAATTTGCGGGAAATTGTTTCTAGGAGTGTTCGCCCCATGTACGGTACAAAGTTTGCGATGACCCTCGCCCCACGTTTACTTTTCCGGTGGCCTTCACCCCACGTTTACTTTATGTGTAATAACTGTTTAATATTATTTATTTAAATATTATGTATGTATTCTTCGGCTGCGTCAGTAGTAATTTGCAGAACACGTATCTCTTAACAGGGCTGGCACGGTAAAAATGAAGGCTTACACAAATTATAATTGCACTTCACTCCCTTTATTAATCCTTCACACGATTAAATAACACTTCACTGATATATCCTACTACAGAACTGTTAGATTTTAACTGGTAAACTTAATATTGTTCTCGCCGTAATGAATTTTCATGTCATATATTGAACCCGTAACAAACCGAACTGCTAAGGTACGCATTCTTGTAGCGTCTACTGCTTGAATTTGTACATTTGGTCTATTTATAGTCTCTGATTGGCTAATCCTACTCAATAGAATACCTTTATTTAACTTTTAGCTTTTATAGTTATTGATTGGCTATTTATAGCCTGTTTTAAATATTACATTGTTATTGTTCCAAGAATTATTACTGGCCCTTTTAAACTTTCTAATTTATTGTAGTCTCCATGTTACCTTATTGTTAGCAACTTTTCGGCTTCTAATTTATAATTCTGTTTGCAATGTAAGGCAGCTTGCTTCTATTCTCACAGTTCCTACATTGTTAAACTACGTAATACATTCACATAACATGTACATGATAAAATAAGCTTAATACAATGACTGTAAAATACATTATACATACTATATTATACACACATTGCTTTATATTGGGCTGTTATTAAACTTTATATTATTATAATTAGACTGATATTATTTAAGTGATACAAATCTGCCTCAAATGAAATATAAAAGCACTGACTAAAAATAAACATGTACACATGAAACTATCAGTAAAAAATTCAGTGTATCTCTGTTGTAAACTGCCAAGTGCAAAGGATTTTTAATTCTTTAAACTTGAATAAAAGGTAAAGCCTAAATTATAAAGTCAATAATTATCATAATAATCTGGGAAGAATGGCGAAATAAAATAAATAATAAAGTATTTAAAATCAGTACATGTATTAAAAGGAGAAGCATTGGGAGAATTGTTGACTGTTAAAAGCGACAGAAAGGCCAGACAGGCACAGTTTAGCTAATTAGGGACCAGCCCCAGGTATAAAGGGTAAAATAGCTGAAGCCAGTTTCCCTTGAAGTTAATGGATGCAGTTGCACTGGCCAGGATGTGAAGGTCACTAGAAGGTTCATGACGCTCAGCTTTGGTGCGAAATGTTTAAGGGGAGAGAGAAGTTAGCAGGTTTTTCCTTGTATCGCGCGTGAGGTGAGGAGATTCCCGCTGGGACGCTCGTGTGGTGAGCACACACTCTCGTTGGGGCCCTCTTGGGGTGCGGAACAATATTCTCTGGGTGTGAACTTGCAAGAGATTCGAACGTTCAGCTGTAATTGATAATCTTCGGTCTTGCAAAAGATACAGTAACATCGTAAGAATTTAAAAGTGATCTTATTTTAATGGTGAATAAAAGTGTTCCAAGAAAGCCTCTGTGTTTCTATGTACATACACTCACACATACCCTGTGATTAAGATCTCATGCTCGAGCAGCCGTGGCAAAGGATAAAAAAACATCTAGGAGGAGAAACGCAGCAATCGTGAGGCAAAGGTATTGCTTCATTGTTTGAGGACGTAGCGTGGCTGCGTCATATGTCGCCCAACGCGGGGCTTGAATAACGTGGAAGCTGAACAACGTGGTTGCCTAACAACGGAAACTGAACGACGGAGAAACCGAGGAGACCGGGACAACGCGGAGGACAACAGGGGCAGCATCAAAGCAGCAGTTGCAGGCAGCAGATATAAGGTATTGAGTGCAAAACTTATTTATGTGCTCCAGTGGTCAATGCAGTTAAGGAAAGGTAAAATGTTCGAGCAATCAGATGCAAACATGGAAATTTAGGACGGTGATAGTAGAACTGTGAAGGATGAAAATAGTAGTGTAAATAAGGTAGTAGAAACAGTAGATGTTAGGAATGTACAAAACATGTAGAACAGCCAGGGGAAAGTACGGAAACTAACGAGGTGTTAAAGTCAATTATGTCAATGATACAAAATGATAATCAAAGTTTAAGAGAAGATTTAACAGGAAAGATGATACAGAGTCAGAAAGAATTAACAGGAAAAATAGAACAGGGTCAGAAAGAATTAAGGGATGTAACAGAAAACTTGAGAGAAGAATTAACAGGAAAGATGATACAGGGTCAGAAAGAATTAAGGGATGAGATGAAAGCTAAACGGGTGTACCGGAAAACTTGAGAGAAGATTTAACAGGAAAGATTATACAGGGTTAGAAAGAATTAACAGGGAAAATAGAACAGAGTCAGAAAGAATTAAGGGATGAGATGAAAGCTAATAATCAAAGTTTAAGGGAGGATTTAACAAGCAACTTAACTGAAATTGGGAAGAAAATTGAGAACCGTCAGAAAGTCTTGGAAAATTTCCAGGAGCAGGCTAGAAATGAAATAGAAAACGTGAGAATTGAGGTTAGGGAAAATCAAGAACAGGTTAGAGATGAAGTCAAAATTGTAAGACAAGAGATTAGTGAAAGTGTAGAAAAAGAACACAGAAAATTGAGGGAAGAATTAAGTCAGGAATTAGTTAGAGAAAGGGAAGCTACTAGCAAAGAACTAGAAATATACAGAAACAGGTTAGAACAGTTTGAAAAAGAATGTAGGAGACTTGCGTAGGGGTAGATGATATAAATGATAGACTTAAGGAAGGATTAGGAAAAGTGTGCATATCAGACAATATTGGTAGTTCAGCATATAGCAATGTAAGCAGTGCAACAGTAAGGAATGATGCAGTGCAGAATGCGACAGCTGACCTTCCGATGCTGAATTTAGGTCCGAGTATCTCCAGTAACAGTACTAGTACAAATGTAATTAAAAATGGCGGTCCAACTTTTCAATGGCCTAACCATGTTCTCAGCAAAATTTCACCACCGATTTTTGAAGACGAGGAATCGGATAATCCGAAAGCATTTATTAATACCATGCAGGAATATTTCAATGTTAAGGGTATACCAGAGGAATGCAAGATGACCGTAGTACGGAAATGTTTCATAGTTAATACTTCCAGTTGGCTGGAATTGTCTGTAGGGCTAGATAACTATTACGGGGCTTTTAAAGAGCTGTTTCTGAATAGATATAGGGGTGCAAGCAGGCAAGGGAATATACGTTTAGAACTGAGTAATCGCAAGTACGATTCCCGTAAGGACCACTCTATGGTGAATTACTTTATGGTAGTGGTAAGAAAATCTAAGATGCTAGACCCACCGATGGGAGAAAATGAACTAATAAATCTAGTAACCGCGCACTTGCCGGAAACAATACAAAACTATATAATTATTGCAAAACCAGTTACAATAGCAGGCATGATAGATTTGTTGATCGCTGTGGAGAGGAAGAGAAATCAACATGGCGTGATTAAGGATAGGAATTTCACACAGAAAGAAAGAAGTCCTACAAAATTTTTCGGGCAGGGGGCATATCCAGGAAATGACTGAAATTTTGATGTGAAGGATAGATACTATGGGCCTGTTCCGAAAAATAATTACAACGATAAAAGAAGGAGAAATAACTTTGAAAACAATTATAGGGGAAGAGGTGAAAACTACGAAGAGAACGGAACGCACAAGTAAATTAGGTCCACACACATAGATATGATAATGATAGAAGAGTAACGTATCCTAGAAACAGATGCTATTCTGGAGATAATTATAGCAATAACTATGGCAATAGGTATAGATCAAGTTCCCCAAGACAGGATACGAGATTTAGAAGTGGTAGGAATTCACCAGTTCAAGAAGATTGGGTTGACGCGATAAACTCTCTAGACAAATAATGGGAAACAATTACAGTCATGAAACGAAACCGGGACATTCGCGTAACGATATTGGGACAGGAGTAATTAGCAAAGTGTCGGAAAACTCCAAACCCAATCAACTTCACCTTCAGTAAAGATTGGGAATAATTCATATAATGAGAAGTACAGGAAAAGTAGGAATAATGGAAGGCAACTAATGATAGAGAAACATAAGGAAGGAAGGGATAGGCCAGGAGAAAGCGAAATTTTAACTGATCCACCAAGTATAAATATTGGCATTAATGTTAAACAATTTCATGCAATATTATATACCGGCGCTAACACGAACGTTTGTTCACAAACCTTTTACGAAGAATTAATAAACAGTGGTTTAAAATTGATGTCTTTACCAGTACATGGGATATATTGTTCAGTAACAGTGTATAAAAGAAAATAAAGAGTGAAGTTTCAGGCTATGATGAATATTGAAATCGGAAAGAAAATTATTGAGATGTTATGTTTAGTGATACCTAGGCTTGTAACAGACACAATAATAGGTTGCGATAGCCTATACGCATGGAACTCCATTATAGACTTTGAAAATAACATTTTGAAACTCGAAACAGAACAAGACACCATAGTCGTACCATTGTTGGAGGACAGTAGTTCAGGAATAATTGCCAGGGATCCGGTTGAGGAAGAAATAAAAGGAAGTTCATTCTTTGTTGAAGTTATAAACATTGGAGGTATGAAATTAGCGGAAGTAAGGTTAGAGAATTGCCATGAAATTAATGAGGAATATACAGTATACGGAGAACATGAGAAGTTTTGTATTAATAACGGCGAAGAGAAACCCCGAGGAAATCCCAGATTAGGCTTGAACAATAAGAATGCAACTAAGTACGATAGGGTGAATGACTGTATCGAAATAGAAAAATTGTTGAAAAATAAGGCGGATCAAGCTAGTAGACTGAATGAGAAACAAAAGAAGGAATAATGGGAAATTTTAATGGATAATAAGGAAGTTTTTTTCAGAAAAGCCAGCAAGGTGCATAAATTACACCCATTCATTTGAAATGGCTAATATAAAACCATATTCTCTTAAGGCTAGGCCAATCCCATGTGCTATTAGGGAGGAAGTAGGCAAAGTTATACAGTCGATGTTAGAAGACGGCGTGATTGAAATTTCAACTTCTGTATATATAAATCCACTGTGTATAGTTCACAAAAATAATGGAAAAGTGAGAGTAACGTTAGATGCGAGAAAATTAAATGCACATTGTCAACCGGATCGCTTTAGACCCGAAAGTGTAGACGTTATCTTGGATAAATTACGTAAAGGAAAATTCTTCTCAGGTTTAGACCTAACTTCAAATACCGTTGAGAGAGGATTTGAGAAAGTATTCTGCATTTTTGCATGCTGGTGTCTTACACCAATTCAAAGTTTGTGCGTTTGGCATGAATACGAGTGGTAGTTCATTGTTAAGGGCATTGTATGAAATTTTTGGGGAAACCTTAAAGGAATTTGTGGCACAATATGTCGATGACTTCCTGGTATTTTCTAGTAGCATTGGAGATCATCTTGAGGAATTAAAGTATGTATTAAATAAATTAAAGGAAGCAAACATGACAGTGAAACCCAAAGTGCTTACTTTGTCCATCAGACGGAATTTTTAGGATATATTATTTCCGAAGAAGGCATTAAACCAAATCCTGTCAGAGTAGAGAGTATAAATAAAATTCCCGCGCCAAGAAACACAAAGCATGTTAGACGATTTTTAGTCATCCTAAATTATGAGTCGAGATTCATCATAGATTTTGCTTCGGTGGTCGCTCCTTTAAGAGAACTGTTAAAGAAAGATACCAAATTGGAGATGGGGGACTATAGAAGACGAAGCGGTTGAGCAGGTTAAGAGATTATTCTCGGCGTCCATTTTGTTAGAAAAACTACGGGAAGGTCTTCCATATATCATCTTTACAGAAGCATCAGGCAAAGGATATGGAGCCATTTTAACACAGAAAGATGAAAATAAAAATAATCATTTAATTGCAGTAGCATTACGAAGTATTTCCGGAATTGAATCTCAAGCGTGCACAACGGAAAAGGAGATATCCGCTATTCACTTCGCTTTGATCAAATTTAGAGAATATGTTTTCAATCATCCTATAATTGTATATACGGATCACGTGAGCTTAGCTTTTATGCATTCATGTAAGTTGACCAATATACGTATTTCCAGATATATTCATAAAATAACATCCCATAGAATAGAGATAAAACATGTACCAGGTAAACAAAATATTTTCAGCGATTTATTGTCAAGAATGAAATGGAACCAATCAATACCTGATACTCTTAACGACAACAAGTATGACATCCAATTTTATACTTAGATACATTAGAAGGACAGAGCTTATCGAGACACTTAAGAAACCTAGCCGAATTACAGAGAGCCGACGAGGAACTTAATTAATGGATAATGCAAAGCCGATTACCAAGTGTATGTCAGATAATATGGGAAAGTATGAGGGTAAACTGTATCAATTACAATGGCAGGTTAGAGCCCAAATGGAAAGTTATTGTGCCTAAGTCCTTACAGAACTCTTTAATTATAGCGTACCATAAATCATTAGCACATACGGGGAGTGACAGATTAATATTGGCGATAGGCGGGAACTTTTACATTAAGAGACTGGCCAGGAAAGTAAGGCAGGTATGCTCAACATGTGAACTTTGTCAAAAAGCTAAAGCAAAAAGCTGCGTGGGCAAAATTGTTAATGATTATGTTCCAAAATATGGAAAATAGAAGCGGTTTTGGCCGATATTGCTACTGCACATCGTAGTAAGATCCTCAGGGGAACCTTAAAGAACCATAATATAAAACTCTATCATTGTTCCTCTTATTTTCCATCTCGTAATCCAACAGAACGCGTATTGAAGGACATTGGAATCTATTTTCGTGTACTGACACATAGTAATCACAAAAATTGTGTAAGGTATTGTAATGCAATAACAAGATAATATATAACACCATCAATACGACAAAAGGATTCGCACCGATACAGTTAATGCAAGGAATTCAACCTGAGGCTATTTTTAAAGGGATAACCAAAACAATTGAAGGAAACCAACCACCATTATCCGAAGAACAAAGGGCTAAAATTGTTGTGACAGGTTGAAAGAAAAAGCAGAAAAAAGGAAATCTAAAGTAAAGAAGCGAAAGCATAAAGGGGAACCGAGAATAGGAAACCTTGTGCTTGCCAGGGACCACAAATTATCCAGAGCATTAAAAGGGAGAAATCATAGGTTAGAGCTCTTATATAAAGGCCCAGTAATTATTACTGCTAAATTTTGGGAATATACTTTTGAGTTAGTAGATATAAAAACTAATAAATCTATTGGTAAATGGTACAAACAACTTATGAGACCTTATCGCAAATCATTGAATGTTCCTGATACGATGCAAACGGTGTGAATTTTCTGAGAAACATTAGCGCATGGATATAGAAACATCATTAGGTTATGAAAACTGTAAAATAAAAATAAGAGAAACTGTGAAGTAAAAGTGATCAGTGCACAATGTGAAAGTGAAGTGAGAAAGAGAATAATATTCTCCAAGAAAGAAAGAAAGAAAAACAAAAACACGTACTCCAATCCTAATAACAGAAAACAAAATATAATAATTGTTTAATTTGAATACTATTCGTTAGTGTAAATTTCGTATAATAATGGTTTGAATTTCAATGATGATGTTAGTGAATGTAAATTTTGGATAATAATGGTTAAAGTGAATAATTTGAAGGGTAAGTCATAAGTATGACCAACATATTTGTAGAAGAAACATGATTGTAAACAGTGTAAAGAAACTTATACGTTGACTGATTGTAAAAGAATCATGTAACCAATTCAAGGTTTGCCGATCAATCGCGAAATTGCTGAGAGGGAATTGTTTCGGGCAGGACATACACATTGTAGTATTATTGTATAATATGTCAATGTATATGGGGGCATTTGAAGGCGAAATTATAAAGATCATAATAATCTGGGAAGGATGGCGAAATAAAATAAATAATAAAATATTTAAAATCAGTACATGTATTAAAAGGAGAAGCTTTGGGAGAATTGTTGACTGTTAAAAGCGACAGAAAGGCCAGACAGGCACAGTTTAGGTGATTAGGGACCAGCCCCAGGTATAAAGGGTAAATCCGCTGAAGCCAGTTTCTCTTGGAATTAATGGGTGCAGTTGTACTGGCCAGGATATGAAGGTCGCTAGAAGGTTCATGACGCTCAGCTTTGTTGCGAAATGTTTAAGGGGAGAGAGGAGAAGTTAGCAGGTTTTTCCTTGTATCGCGCGTGAGGTGAGGAGATTCTCGCTGGGACGCTCGTGTGGTGAGGACACACTCTCGTTGGGACCCTCTTGGGGTGCGGAACAATATTCTCTGGGTGTGAACTTGCAAGAGAATCGAACGTTCAGCTGTAATTGATAATCTTCGGTCTTGCAAAAGATACAGTAACATCGTAAGAATTTAAAAGTGATCTTGTTTTAATGGTGAATAAAAGTGTTCCAAGAAAGCCTCCGTGTTTCTATGTACATACACTCACGCATACCCAGTGATTAAGATCTCATGCTCGAGCAGCCGTGGCAAACTATAAAAAAACAACTAGGAGGAGAAACGCAGCAATCGTGAGGCAAAGGTATTGTTTCATTGTTGGAGGACGTAGCGTGGCTGCGTCAAAGGAAAGAAAAAAGGAAGAAAGGTGTATTATTTGACGCATATGAGTTTTCTGAAGTCGAAGTGCTTTGTTGCAGGTGCTGGCACACAGAGAGGCATGGAAGTACATCTCTGGTATCGGAGTACACTGGTACGCTGACTTCGACAATAATCCTCGCTCTTATGCAGAGCTTACTCTTACCGAGACACATAATCTGTTCCCAGAGAAGTTTTTACTTTACACGGAGGCTGATAGCAGTAAGTACCGTTTACATATTTGACGTAACATTAACATTTGTACACTGGTGATAAAGTGCTGCTGAAAAAAATACAATTCTCGTGTTTGGATAGGTGTTTTATATACAATAAATGTGTTATTTGGAAATTAATTTTACTTCCTCTAGCACATATACAATAGAAACAGAAGGTTTTGTATTCCACCCAAAAATTCGATATTGACTTTTCACCGGAAATACATATTTTGAGGACCTCTAAGTAAAAACAAGTAACTTTTAAATACAGTCCGTGTGTGTCTGTGAACAGCATAACTCAAAACCCTAATGTGATATATATATATATATATATATGTATGAAACTTGGTATTTAAGTTCAGTACCTTCCAAAAATGAGACACGAAGATTCTCAATAACAAACCCCATCCCAAACTACCCTTCACATGGAAAACTCTTCGAATTCTTTTGATCTTCTGAAAAATGCCCCCATTGATTTTGATTAACACACCACACACTAAAGATGTTTATATGACAAACAAAATTTATATATTGAATTTTCTGGGTTTATCTTATGAAGTCTTTTTATTCGGAAGGAAAATTATACAACCTTACATAGCAGTTAAACATTTAGTGATAGACGAAAGCAGACTATACCAAAAATGTATATCACTTTAAAACAGAGAATTTATTTCCTATAACTTTGGCACCAACTATTTTTGAGGTATCAGTTATTAATGGTTCGCATTGTTCAATACTTCCTATGGCATTAAAGTCCTATGAATCTTCAGCTGTTTCTCGCGATGTCATATGGCATTTTAAGGCCGGTGTATAGCGTCCTGTTCTAAAACATTTTACTATCGCATTTCCCTTTATGCCTATAACTAAATGTGTAATGCAGCTATTCTTGGAAAGTTTATATAGATTGAAACAAGCCTTCCTAAGAAGAATTTTTATACCCGCTAATAAGTTGCAGAGGGTAGAGAGAGTCATGTGAATGTAATACATCAGATTTTTATATCCATTTTTTACTTTCTCTACTACGTATAGTAAGTAGAGGAAGTATTGTATTCCACCCAAAAATTCCATACCGATATTTCACCGGAAATACATTTTTTGAGACCCCTGTAACCAAAAAAAGCATTTTTGGAAACATGTACGTGTGTGTATGTCTGTGTGTGTGTCTGTCAGTGAACAACATACCTCAGAAACGAACTGACAGATAAACACAAAACTTGGTGTTTATGTTCAGTATCTTCCAGGGATGCGACACGAAGGTTTTCAAGAAAATACCCCCAACCCAGATTACCCTTTATATGGAACATTTTCGAAAATTTTAATTTTCTCAGAAATGACTAACGATTTTGAATAAAATATTATATGTTTAACATATTTCCATGATAAATGAAATGTATATCTTGAATTTTCTGGGAATGTCTCCAAAAGTATTCTTCACTGTGAACGACTTTTGCATAACTGGTAAACCATAAGATATAGACAAAATTTTAGTAAACAAATAATGTAGATCTCCTTAAATACACAATTTATGTGATATACATTGTTTTTGTTGAGTGAACCATTTTCGAGATATTGCTTGTTATTCCTTTAAATTTTTCAATAATTTTCTTAAATCGGAATTCGTCATTCATTTTTTTTGTCTTGGATATGCAAAGAGTATTAATCTGTGGCAAAGATAATGGTGCTGCACATAGCAACCAGCTATTAAGAGATATGTCTATGCTTAAAGGCTACTGTATTTCTATATTCCCCTTGTGTATACAAATCAAGGGGAACATAGTATACCTTAAGCGATAGTCAAATATTTCTAGAACTCGTCGCTATGTGTAAAATGCAATTCTCTTTGCATGCCAAAAGATCGTTTCTGCAAATGTTTATCTCGATTAATTTGAAATAGATGGAGAATAAGAGTTTGTAAAAAATAGTTTCTACAAGAGTAGAGAAACTCATGTGAGTGTAACACATCAGATTATTTTTCTCTTATTTTTTGCTGTAACAGAATTTCCACATACTAAACCTTTAGACGTTTTCAATTTGCACAAAAATACACTGCTCTTCCCATTAGTATTCTTGTTACACGTTATTTGCACCAGAATCTGGTCTTTTCCCCCCCGATACCATATTTATGGCACCGGCCGTCACTGCAGCTAGACAATAGCTTTGTGCACACAGCCAAGACTGACAACATGCAACTAACCTGCCGGCCCGATTACTGTACCGGGGCCCACTAGGCGAAATGTCCGGTGTGAGCAAGCTTGCAAGCTTGCACGTTATTTGCACCAGAATCTGGTCTTTCCCCCCCCCCCCCCGATACCATATTTATGGCACCGGCCGTCACTGCAGCTAGACAATAGGTTTGTGCACACAGCCAAGACTGGCAACATGCAACTAACTGCCGGCCCGATTACTGTACCGGGACCCACTAGGCGAAATGTCCGGTGTGAGCAAGCTTGGCCATGAGAGATCATCTACCAGGGCAACATTACCAGAACGAAAGTGGTTCTCTAGTTTTCAACACAACTCATGATCGAAAGAGAACTTTTAACAAGAGGTAACAAGAAGTTTTTTGCCTTAACAGTTTTTAAAAAGTTGGTCAATTAGTTCTTCGAAAAAAGCATTAGTAAAGCATTAGACCGATGTAAAGTTTAAAGTCATAAAAGTGTAGCACAGTAATAAAATTGCCCAGGTTTAAAGGATTGCATAGTAGATAAACGAACTGTGAGATAATTATTACATTCTCTACTACGTAGAGTCATTCATTCAGTCTCTCGATAATCTAAATGTAACATTCGCGAAAACATTCGAAGATGTGGGATCATTTAAGCCGGATTTTGATACCCTCATATCACAATATTCGGTTGATGTCAGAATGTAGCAGCAGAGGTGTAATTAGTATTAATAAATCTTAAATGTGACAGTTTGTTTAAGGAGAAGTTTAGAATGGCGTATGACTCTCCACAGCATGCGATAGTGACAGCTATAACGTGTATGTTTGTGTCTATATATTTTTGTGAACAAACTTTCTAAGCCTTGAAACTTTGCAAATCTAGACATCATTCACAAATGATAGATAGTCATCTAAGGGCCTTCTTCGAATACACACCACTAGCAGTATTTGTCCAGACATCCCCTCACTTACCGCAAAACATACGAAATAGACATTACAATATACAGAAATGAAAAATAACAACGCCTTCATTTTTATATGTAATTAAATGAATTGCAAATAATAAAAAAGTGTTAGACTTAACTTTCCGCCACTGAATTCCTATCACCTGAGATTGCAATACAACGCTGGCGGTACGTGTCCGGCTCAAACCATGCACGCCCGATTTCCTGCCGGCTGAGCGCGCCTGTTCTAGGCCCTGCCTAGATGACGGGCATAACTAGGAGAAGCGGTAGCTCGGCTTTTATACTCTCCAAGAAAAAGAGGTGAAACAGGGGAGGCAGCCCAATCAAAACACAGGCTTCATCAATGGAAACTGGTTCTATATTCGGTGGCAGCCACAGAGTATAACTGGCCTCTTACTCTTCAACAGACAGCGAGGCTTAGTTCCTCTGCCGGTCGCTGATATACTCACACAACCGTGGCATTTCTTATAATGTCACATCGTACATTTGTAATTGCTTCCTTTGTTACTTGCTCATGGCTAATTCATTGTTCTGGGGAACTGAACATTTATTGTCATAAATAAACCAGATCTAAAGATAGCAACTTTCGCCACTCTGATTTAGGTATTTCAAATTATTATTTATTTGTACATAGAGACTTCTCAGAAGTATGTTTGAAGTAAAAATAGTATTGGCTTACATGCCGTTCTTGACACAACTTACATATTAAGAGCACTTGCTAGTCTATTTACCATACCGTGACAAAATGTTTCCTTCTTCTCGGAGCAAAACAGCTATCTCAGTATGGAACGGATGTGAAGCATACAGCTTTTAAAATAGGTATTTGGGAGACTGGGTACTTAGACCGTAATAGTATTATGATATGCTGAAATACTGGTACATCCCTCTATGAGTTAGAAGTAGGCAAACGGAGAGACCTCCGGTAGTCTGAGCACAGCACCACACGTAAAGCTTGTTTCTTATAACGTTGTCTCGCTGACATATATCCTTCCGCCATCATCCCTTCCCCTTTTACCTGATTGACTAGTGCTTTTGGCGCCATAGGTACACCTTGTGAAAACCTGCAGTAAACGTCGTAATTGCCAGGGAAAAAATAAAGTAAATATAGATGTGAAGGGATCCAGAAATAAAAGTTTATAATGAAATTCAATTGACACATTTGTGGAGGATCTTTCTTCCAATTCACATCGCGATGCACCTACGGATCGAAACTCACACTGTAAGTTCAGAACAGAGCTACACAACTTCTTCTCTACGAGTACATTAAATACACGTGCCACAATTCTTTTTTCGCCTCTTCGTGAAGGTTTACCCTCTAGATGTTTTAGCGAAAAGCCTGCGGTATATTCTGTCATACAGCAATAACAAGCACAATAAAAGATCACTAATTAACTCTCGTACTAACTACAGTACACCCTTGAATGACAATATGACAAGTCCTGTGCACTGCAGAATGAAACTATAAAAGCGAAATATCGCTCGAAAATCAGCCGCAATTTTTGTTCAAATGTCAACGGCAAAACCTCGATCTGGATGCCTTGGCTTTTTACATACCATTTCTGTTAAAATCTGTGCTTAAATGTGAAGCAAACTATCCTCCTATCGATTTCATAGTAATTATAATTTACATGCATTCCAGATGCACTAAATCAAGTCACGTAATATACTTTATTCATATGGTTATGAAAATGTAAATTAGACAATTATCTTCAAATATGTGCACCATTTGTTGGCGCTAGACACTGTTAAGATGCTTGGCTGCTCGTTATACGAAGGGCACTAACTCAAGTCACGTAATATACCTTATTCATATGGTTATGAAAATGTAAATTTGACAATTCTCTCCAAATATGTGCACCATATGTTGGCGCTAGACACAGTTAAGATGCTTGGCTGCTCGTTATACGAGGGGCACTAACTCAAGTAACGTAATATATTTTATTCATATGGTTATGAAAATGTAAATAAGACATTTATCTACAAATATGTGCACCATTTGTTGGCGCTAGACACAGTTAAGATGCTTGGCTGCTCGTTATACGAGGGGCACTAACTCAAGTCACGTAATATACTTTATTCATATGGTTATGAAAATGTAAATTAGACAATTATCTACAAATATGTGCACCATTTGTTGGCGCTAGACACAGTTAAGATGCTTGGCTGCTCGTTATACGAGGGGCACTAACTCAAGTCACGTAATACACTTTATTCATATGGTTATGAAAATGTAAATTAGACAATTATCTACAAATATGTGCACCATTTGTTGGCGCTAGACACAGTTAAGATGCTTGGCTGCTCGTTATACGAGGGGCACTAACTCAAGTCACGTAATATACTTTATTATTCATAAGGTTATGAAAATGTAAATTTGACAATTATCTTCAAATATGTGCACCATTTGTTGACGCTAGACACAGTTAAGGTGCTTGGCTGCTCGTTATACGAGGGGCACTAACTCAAGTCACGTAATATACTTTATTCATAAGGTTATGAAAATGTAAATTAGACAATTATCTACAAATATGTGCACCATTAGTTGGCGCTAGACACAGTTAAGTTGCTTGACTGCTCGTTATAGTATGCAAAAGTTCCTCTTGGAGCTTGCTTACCCTCTTTCCGCATGAGATGACGTTGGCCGAACTATGCGCATTCCTTGTGTCTCTTGTTTGGCGTGACGTGCTATGCCGTGGTTGAGCAAGGTGGTCTTCAGCCTATCGCCGGCTAGTGACAGACAGTAAGGTAGTTAGTGCGACGGGATGGCTAAGGTCTGCCTTTTGCTAGGAGATGTGCGCCATGTCGGTCGATGAAAGCAGGTAGGACGGATCCTTTCGTGTTAGAAGTTGTGCTTTTTCTTGGGTCTGTTGAAGTATGGACATATGCCTTGGCAGTGTAATATTTCTACGTATGTATTCGCCATCGTCCTTCGTGGTGTAGTGGTTACCATGCTAGCCTCTAGTTCTCAAAGTGGCGGATTCAAACTCCGCGGAGGGCATTGTATTTTTTCAGGCGTAAAAACTTTAGCATGGCTTCCTTCGGAAGGTAGGTAAAGTCGGTGGTCCCGTGTCGTACATTTATGGCACGTAAAAGAACCTCAAGTTCGATAAAGAGGCATCTGAGCAAAATTACCGATCTTTCACGTCCAAATAAAATGGGACGCTAAGGACCACAGCAGTTAAAGAGCGTCCATAAATAAAACTCAGTTTTTCAGTACGTATTCGTATTTTACTGAAGAATCGTATTCTTGAATTTAACTCTTCTAGTTCGTATTTAATTGGGGTATGCTTTTTGTAAATAAATATTGTAAGAGTGAGTCGTATTTTAATGTGTGTTTTCCTTCGATTTTAATATCAATGCTGGCCAAGTAATTCTTCTCGGTTATCGGACTTTGTGCTGGTTAGCTGACGCTGCGAACTGAGATCATTGGGTCCCATTACCTTTATGTCGAATTGGGCAAGACAAGGTACCAGTTTGCGATGGCCAGCTGTTGCTGCGAACTGCGATCATTGGGCCCCATTACCTTTATGTCGAATTGGGCAAGACAAGGTACCAGTTTGTGCTGGTCAGCTATTGCTGCGAACTGAGATCATTGGGCCCCATTACTTTTATGTCGAATTGGGCAAGACAAGGTACCAGTTTGTGCCGGTTAGCTGTTGCTGCGAACTGAGATCATTGGGTCCCATTACTTTTATGTCGAATTGGGCACGTCAAGGTACCAGTTTGCGATGGTTAGCTGTTGCTGCGAACTGAGATCATTGGGTCCCATTACTTTTATGTCGAATTGGGCAAGACAAGGTACCAGTTTGTGCGGGTTAGCTGTTGCTGCGAACTAAGATCATTGGACCCCATTACTTTTCTGTCGAATTGGGCAAGACAAGGTACCAGTTTGTGCCGGTTAGCTGTTGCTGCGAACTGAGATCATTGGGCCCCATTACTTTTATGTCGAATTGGGCAAGACAAGGTACCAGTTTGCGATGGTTAGCTGTTGCTGCGAACTGAGATCATTGGGCCCCATTACTTTTATGTCGAATTGGGCAAGACAAGGTACCAGTTTGTGCCGGTTAGCTGTTGCTGCGAACTGAGATCATTGGGTCCCATTACTTTTATGTCGATTTGGGCAAGACAAGGTGCCAGTTTGTGCGGGTTAGCTGTTGCTGCGAACTGAGATCATTGGGCCCCATTACTTTTATGTCGAATTGGGCAAGACAAGGTGCCAGTTTGCGATGGTTAGCTGTTGCTGCGAACTGAGATCATTGGGCCCCATTACTTTTATGTCGAATTGTGCAAGACAAGGTGTCAGTTTGCGATGGTTAGCTGCTGCTGCGAACTGAGATCATTGGGCCCCATTACTTTTATGTCGAATTGGGCAGGAACAGGTAATAGTTTTATTATTGCCTTCTTTGAACCTTTATTCAGCTTAAAGTGTTTTATTACAAGGTTGAACCTTGATGTGATAGTTAACTTTCTGTTAATGTCTGTATGTTTGCTATGGTACATGACACTGTAAGAGGCTTGGGAGAAGTTTGAGGTGCCCCTACGTTATGTATGCAACAATATCAATCTGTCTTATAAAAACAACCTGTCAATTTCCTTTTGGATCCATTGTCGTTGCGCTTAGGAAATTTTACTGTTCTCTGCTACTCTATTGGGTAAAAGTAACTTGCCAGTTGGAGAGCTTTCCTTTGCAACTATTTTCAGCAGATCATAAAGCCCAGCTTTATAATTATAAAGTTTAATTTCATTCTCTGACAGTTTTCTCTAAAAAACGTTACATTTATTATATCAAAATTGTTAGTCACTAAAGTAACTTGGCTATTTGCCTGCCTGAAGTTTGAATTTCAATTATAATATGTTAACAGCTGCATTGCACACTTCGCTAGCCACCTTTTTGACAATTTTACATTTAATGTTGCAAAGTGTTCTAACAATTATATTAGTAATTTAGTATTTGTACGCTTCTTGTCTTGCAAGGCTTTGGGATTCCTAGTTTTCCTTAAAGAACTTCACATTGATTATGCTAAAACTGCTAGTTAAAGTAACTTGGCTACTCGCCAGCTTGAAGTTTGAATTTCAGTTCTGACGTAAAGAGTTGTATTATGTACATAAACAGTTACCTTTAGGGAATCCTACATTTAACGTTACAAAGTGTTTTGGTAATTATATAAGTATCTTGCTATTTGTAAGCTTCTGGCTTTGGAAAGTTTTGGGACTAGCTGTTGCTTTTAAGCAACTGTACCTTTATTTAACAAAAGGTTTCCAATTAGAAAAACTAAATTTACTTCTATTTGCTACACACCTTACTAGTTCTTGCTGGGCAGAATTTGGATTTCATTGCTAAGAATTGTGCAGTTGTGTTTGTATTGTTTTGAACTTGGTGTTGTTATTACGCTTGCAGAATTGTGATTCTACTTTGGGTGCCGACTATCATTTAAACACAAATCTATTTAGATACAGTGCTACCTATTGTGAACGCATCCCTCAACTGTAAAACTCTAAGACTATGCTTAAAATTAGCATGTCAGAGAACATCCCACTAGTTTCATTGAGATAATTGCCATTGTCAATTTCTCTGTATGTTTTGAGCATTTTGTCAGAATAAACCTTTGATATTAGGTATAAGGGTTATTAATACGGCACTACTCCGGGTAGTGTGTGAGCTTAAACTCATCACGACCCACCATCCTACCCATTGCAGATATACTTAAGCCCCTTGTACAGGATCAAAATTTTGTAAAATTCAATACTTTACAAGACCTTTCAAGAGTTGTCACAATTTTACAACTTTTCTTGTCAAATTTCTTCCAATACGTTTAAACTCCTTTAAAGTCTTGAAAGTAAATAAGGATATGCTCTAAACGACCAAAGATTTGACAATTATCTGATGGCTTTAGTCAATGAAATGCGAGTATATACAGTGCGTCACGAAATCTGCAACATGGCGGAGTGCCAATAGAAAACTAACATGGCTACCCGGCCAAGGTATATTGTATGCGAACTGATTAGGTTATACATAGCTGGTCATGTCGTATGTCTAGGACTCTGTGGATTACCACAAGATGAAGCAGATGAAGGCATATAAAGAAATAATTGCCAGGCAGATTTCCGAATAGAATATACATTAATGCGATGTTATATAGTGTGGTTGACCTAGCAGTTAGTGTTATTTCCATAATCGTAATAAGATTTCATTGAATATAGTACGTGAAAGTGCTACATAATATTGGTATAGAACAGCATTTCATTGCAAACTATTATACCGTGACGCAAATAGTAAATTGATTTGTGCGTGATAAATTATTCATTAATTTCTTCTGAAAGGTTTCAGTTTGAAAAAAGACAACTTGTAAATACACATTTATGACATTGTCAAGTCTTGTCCAATTTTGTCACATATTGGAAAATGTTTGATAATTTTTCCTGTAAACCCTTGAATTGGAAAATGAGTTTGATCGTGTACAAGGGGCTTAAGATAAAGGATTCTGTTAAAAAAGGAACTAATCTGAGCCACACAAAATCTATTCCGCGACAGCATCCAATTAGAGGCGACTACTGCAAATGACCGTTAAGATATAGGAGGCGAAGTCATATGGAACATACTTAGGTCATGGTGGCCCCTTTGTGCCTCCAACGTGACTTCTGGGAGGAAGGGATGAAGTTAGACTCGAGGTGCGACCAGATACGGACTACGATGTAATTAGCAAGGATAGGGTCCCTAACGATTCCAACAAAGCACCAATCCTGACGGCAGCTAGCCCTGCCGGAGCAAACCGCAACCAGGGGATCCCGAGAATAAGCGATACAGTTCCCAGCGAGGAAGGGCCCCTAGCGATCGCACGAAACGCCAGGGAGAAACCTCTTCGTAGCAAACGTTCCATCGCCCTGCCACGACACACAAACCGCCGTCGCCTTGTCCTACAACTCTGAATAGATGAGATCAAACAAGTTAAAGGAAATTTTAGGTGGTGAGCAGAAAATTCGTGGTAGAAGGGGAATCATCCCAGCATTCGCTTACCGACGCGAGAAAACCATATTCAGAGTGGCGGCCTGAAGGAAATGGAATTCGGAACCTCCTGAATGCAAACCTCATACGTTATCGAACCATCTCGCTCGATGGGGAACATCATTGACATGTTATAATAATTTGTTATAAGCGTGTATATAAATTACATCTGCACAACACAAATTTTATTCCAAAAATTTATTTGTTAATCTGCCCAAAGTAACCAGCCTGTGCGCAGAAGGGCAGATATACCTGGTGCAGTTTAGTTATAGAATTCTTTTTGAGTTGCTAACTATCACGTTTCTCAGTTTATTGTGGATCGCATATTGAATGTCTGCATTTTATTTGGAATTTAGTGCCTTTCGCACCCAGAGGGTATAATGGAGTGAAGCTGGGAAATTGGGAACGCGCCGAAAACTATTCCTATAATATCATAGAGGTAAGTAAATACACACATTACTGGCTTGTATTAATTTATCTGATGAATCCATTTATAGTGAATTGTTTTGTGAATCAATATTTGGGTTTAAATCTCGTTCTGAAGCTAAAGTGAAGTACTGTCTTCATCTTATTCCCCGCTGTCCTAATCCAATATTTGCACTATGAGATAATTAAATGCTTGGAATGAGAGATCTCTGGTTTGCCTTTGTTCAAATGCCCGTTTTGGTAAGCGTTGGAACTATTTTGCCTTACCTTCATTAAGCCAATGTTATAACACTTATTTTTTACCATTAATTCTGTTGTGATCGTTTGAACTTATCCTCAAAATTGGCCTCACGAATGAACACAAACTCCAACACGTCCAAGCTCGGAACATCTATTCGTATTTTCAAGTCACATGTAATATGTAATATTTAATAGTTTTATTTCATCATTATTCAATAATACAAATACAGCTTACATCTAAAACTTATGTCTAGTGCACCAGTTTCCTAGCTCCCCCATATTTAGCTCCTAGGCTGTATATATGGGATAAAGCTACTATACCATCTCTCCACTTTACAAACTATACCCGTTCAGCTATACCTTTCTTAAGCTCCTTATCCACTTACCCCTTGTGTTGCCTAAAATGTCCCCATCATTTTAACTGTTTCTACTTTTGTGCTTCCCAACATTCTTATTGCTACTGCTTCTTTGTTTAGCTTGTCCCACTTTTTATTCTATATAACCTCTCTCCACCTTTTAACCTTATCACATTCTATTAGAAAATGAAAAGTACTACCCGATTCATCACACATAATACATCTCCCCGAACAATAATATCCATTTCTTTTTAAAAATATTACTCTTGTGTGCATGCACGCAAGACCTATTCTACCAAATTGATTGCATATATCTACATACTTCTCCCTTCCCCAATTTCTTTTAACTGATATATACAAGAACAATGATCTTTTATCCTCAAAACTAGCCCATACCTCTTGTTTATCGATATCTTCCACCCTCAATCTCACTTCTTTCCAAAACCCACTGTTATTATGTTTATCTAATAGGAAAATATTCCTCATGCCAATATCTTTTACATTTCCCATCTCCCCTAACCAACACTCTTCTCCTAGGACAGCTTTTTGAAACTGTATACATTATTTTAATATATTATTAATTTCTAAGTTTAAATATTCAAGTCATATTACATGATGTCTAACATAACAGCAGAAGACTATGACATCGCAACTGGATTTATTTGGGAGCAAAGCAGCAACGAAGATTATACTTTCTGTGTGTAATGATTAATGCATAATCTCACAAAGAAAAACATAATTTACATTGCACTTTAAGGAAAAACATTTACTTTGTAAAGCTAATATTCTGTTCTGCTAATCATTCTGTTCAGTAATGAAGTTTGTGAATAGACAACCACATTGCAAAGTAAATGTTAACATAATTATGCTTCCCATTTAATCTGGATTAAATAGGAAATGAAACATAATAAGCATTTTCTCTTTTTTGATATATGAAGAAATTGGATGATTTAAGGAGCCAGAATTTCCATAAAACGGTTATTTGTAATCAGGGCTATAAAGTAGTCGAACCTTGTTATTTATTGTGCATTGTAATGAAAAAATAACCGGAGAGGTATTTCAGTTTTGGAGTACCATGGAATGACTCTTGTGTATTTGGACAGTTTTCATGTATTTATTTCATAAAAATGTAATTGAACGTCGACGTCTCAATGGTAATAACGGCAGAGCTAGTAATTCTCTTGTAAACACATTTTAAGCGAAATCTTTAAAATGGATCAGCGAGTGCAAATAAAATACCGCCTACAGTTTACAAATCATGAGCAACTTGTAGTGTGTAACAGTGTTTCTCTTTTTAGTTTCTTTTTGAATTGCTAGAATTACAATGCGGCCCATTAAATATTTTTTCTAAACAAAACATATGGAATTTCTGAGTTCATAAAATTTCGTTATACATGTTGACTTAAAAAGCGACTTTATTAAATTCCAGGACAAATCGAAATAACCTTACTTCTACTATCTTTTACCATTGGATCACTCAGCTTTTGTTCAAGGAGACGAGGTTATTGAGCCTTGCCTGAGTTATTTCCGAGTTGGATACACTGTGATTATATTTCCTAACAAGGTTGAAATAAACATGTAACAGGACATGAACCACTGGGTGACTGGATGGGTGGACTGGAACATGGCACTGGATATGTACGGAGGACCGAACTGGATATCTGCCTACGGGGATGCCCCGATCATCGTGAACGCTACCGCAGATGAATTTTACAAGCAACCCATGTTCTACGCCCTGGCTCATTTCTCCAAGTTCGTGCCTCCGGGATCCAGACGTATACACATGGAAGCGTTTATATCTCTGGTAAAAGCTGTGGCTTTTATCACGCCTGACAATAAGATTGTGGTTGTTATTCTTAACAGGTAATGTTATCTAGAGCATGTTTATCTAGTTGTTTCAAAATAATTTTACCTTTTATTTTTGAGGACTAAAATGCGTAACAAAACTAATGCACAAGCCCGGTATTATGTTCAGTGAAATATTTGATGACACCAGTTACCGTATACCTCTACACTCTCAAACTGCTACTCGTGGCCTTTTGTGAGCGTTATACTAATTAGTAAAGTAAGGAACTAATGGAGAAAATGTTCATAGGATAAGAAACGTTTTGGTCACTTTATTCCTAGATTAACCAGAATATGGCTATTGCGGCTCGTATTCGCATTACTTTATCGACCATTGCAGCTGTCAAACATTATCCACAGAGTCATTAAAGCACATTCTCCCTTTCATTTTACACAGCAATTAAAGCATTCAGAAGTTCCAATATTCTAAGGTTAATACTTTACATAGGCTTTCGGTTGACATTCTATCATGCAGACAGACTCGAAAATAGCACGCCAGCAGCCTTTAGAAATTTATACAGTTTATAAATACAGCGGAAACGACACCAAAACAAGCACGACCTGTGGTTTGGGGTAGCGTGTTTTCTTCCGATGTTTTCCCTTATCCTGAGAAAACGAATGTCGGGTAACTTTAAGCTCTATGGTTCCCGGGCTGCTTTTAGATCTGCACCTACTTCATTCTTAATCGTCCGATATTACCTACCAGGTTAAAGGATTTTAAACTTAAATAAATATATTAAAACAGAAAAGCCAGGCGAGACTTGCATTGCCACATGGCTTGTAGAATCTCGAGTTATGGTAGTCTCAACGTTACATCAAACGAGGAACACAGGTCTTCCATCAGTTCTGCTTTCATCCTCTTGGTTCCTCACAAACAGTCGAAATCCATGTGAATGGATGAATAAGTACATTTATTTAAATAACAGTGCACATACTTAAGATCTTTGCCAATCGCACGGGTCCGAAGTCCGAACTGCTGTTGTAATACACAGGATAATAAGCAATATTGAAGTACGTGATAAATAAAAAAATCTGATGTGTTACACTCACGTGACATTCTCTATTCTTGTACAAACTATTTTTACGAACGCTTATTCTCCATATGCTACATGTTAATCGAGATATCGATATGTTAATGTTATTGCTCATATTCTTGTAGATGCAAGGGAAATATGCTAGGCTTTAAGCGATAGTCAAATATTTTAAGAGCTGGTTGCTACGTGGAGTACCCCATTCTCTTTGCATTACCAGGACAAAAAATGAATAACGAATTCCCATTTGAGAAAAAGTATTTGTATTGGAAAATTTAAGGGAATAACAATCAATATCTCCAAAATGGTTCACTCAACAACAACAAAAATGTAAATGACATAAATTGTGTATTTTAATGCGATCTACATTTGTTGTGTAGTAAAATTTTGTCTATCTCTTATGGTTTACCAGTTATGCAAAGGTCGTTCACAATGAAGAATACTTTTGGAGACATTCCCAGAAAATTCAAGATAATCATTTTATTTGTGATGAAAGAATCTTAAATATATCAGATTTTAATCAAAATCGTTAGAGCCATTTCTGAGATAATTAAAATTTTCTAAAAATATTCCATGTAAAGGGTAATCTGGTGTGGGAGATTTTCTTGAAAACCTACGTGTCGCATCTCTGAAAGCTATTGAATCTAAATACCAAGTTTGGTGTTTATCCGACTTCATTTCTGAGTTATGCTGTTCACAGAGAGGCACACACAGAAACACAGACACACACACGGACATGTTTCCAAAAATGCTTTTTTCGGTTTCAGGGGGTCTCAAAACATTTATTTCCCGTGAAATCTCGGTATCGAATTTTTGGGTGGAATGCAATACTTGCCCTAGTTACTATACGTAGTAGAGAAAGTAAAAAGGCAAAGGAATTGAAGGAAAGAGAAAGAACACCATTGCACAAAAGTGTAAAACATATTCAAATATAGACACTTAAATACGAACAGCCAACAGAACAACGGTAAAACGTATTCTGAATGCTTTAATTATACTAAAAAAGAATTGTTAAAAACAATTAAACATAACCCACTAACAGTAAGTGGAAAAATGACATAAAAGTAAGTAAAATAAAATAATAACACCCACATTTAGCTGTTCTTACATCCTGGCTATCCTACTAATATCCTTTTTCTGATCTCAGCTTCCTCGCCTTAAGTGGAAATTTACCTGTTCCCCTCCATGTGTTCCCTGCCTGCCAGTACTGTCCAACATGCCTTTAACTCCCAATTCAGAGTGGCAAACAATCCTGGTAAATATTTTTCCCTCCATTCGTCCGTACTCCTGCAGCTTGACAAACTATGCACCCACGGCTTTTCCTCCTCGCAAATCGGGAGATTCTTCTATAATTTTCATCAATCCAACTTTTACAGACTAGCGGCCACCATATCTTTGCAGTACCACCGGCAGGCGAGAGACTAGGAACCACATCATCTCTGACGAGAGCTAGGTCTAACAGCAAGGCATTAATACCTGCCTCTAATGAAACACGGGCAGAGTCCGAACCGGCACAAACTTCGTTTGCATCTTTGCTAAGAGAAAAGGCAATATTTGTTAATTAGGTATAAAGCTAAACAGGAGACATACTAAGGAAATGTATTATTGACTGGGACGATTCCTGCGGGGACTATATTCTGGTTAGATTAGGTACGTTAAAGTTCAATCCATCGACATGAGTAGCCGAGTTTGAAGGCGTATACTAGTGAACGGCAGGTCTGTGGTTCAAATCCCGTCCATTTTCCCTCACTGAGGTTTCTTAAGTGTTTCCTCAGTCCTTGTAACTGGAAAATGTAGGTGAGGCGTTATAGACTTAGGCCTGGTACGTTTCTTTCCTAAGTTTGCTTTCTCAATTATCATTTCATGCGTCATAGGTCACCGTCTGTGGTGCCATTTGCAGTGACAACGGGCGTTAACACTGTTAGGTGTAATCCCTCTAGTCCCGAAGCTCATAATAATGGAAATGTGTGATGCATCATTTTACTGTGGTACTGAAACATTTGTAAGAAACGTTTAATTATAGCAAGTTTTCTATCTTAGCTGCTACAGATTTTGATAATTTGTTTGTTATATATGTTAGCACGATTTACCGAAAAAAAAACGCACATAAATGTTTTCGTTACTACCATTTTTTATTTCAAATATGAAGCATTTGTTTGTTCAAAACTACGGAAGCCCAGTCTACATTCACGTCGTCATTTACCATTCATTTTATGTGGGCTCACAACCTGTTCTTGGTAACACTGCAGTATGAATTATAACCTGCTAACACCCAAAGTTGTAATCCATGTGCAGTGGTTTAGCCAACTCAGCTAAAAATTCTAGTATAAGAAGTACCAGTTTTTAAGGGCACAAGCACCTACACTACGTGATCAAAGGTATCGGGACACCTGGCTGAAAATGACGTACAAGATCGTGGCGCCGTCCTTCGGTAATGCTGAAGGTGAATATGGTGTTGGCCCAACCCTAGCCTTTATGATAGCGTTCACTCTCGCAGGCATACTTTCATTCAGGTGCTGGAATGTGTCTTGGGGAATGGCAGCCCATTTTTCACGGAGTGCAGAACTGAGGAGAGATATCGTTGTAGGTAGGTGAGGCCTGGCACGAAGTCGGCGTTCCAAAACATCCCAAAGGTATTCTATAGGATTCAAGTCAGGACTCTGTGCAGGCCAGTCCATTACAGGGATGTTATTGTAGTGTAACCACCCCGCCACACCCCTTGCAATATGAACAGGTGCTCGATCGTGTTGAAAGTTGCAATCGCTATCCCCGAATTGCTTTTCAACAGTAGGAAGCAAGAAGGTGCTTAAAATATTAATGTAGGTCTGCGCTGTAATCGTGCCACGCAAAACAAAAAGGGGCGCAAGACCCGTCCAGGAAAAACACGACCACATCATAAAATCATCACCTCAAAATTTCACTGTTGGCACTACACACGCTGGCAGATGACGTTCACCGGGCATTCGTCATACCCACACCCTGCTATCGGATCGCCACATTGTGTACCGTGATTCATCACTCTACACAACGTTTTGCCACAGTTCAATCGTTTAATGTTGACGCTCCTTACACCAAGCGAGGCGTCGTTTGTCATTTTCCTGCGTGATGTGTGGCTTATGAGCAGCCGCTCGACCAATGAATCCTAACTGTCATAGTACTTGGAGTGGATCATGATGCAGTTTGGAATTCCTGTGTAATGGTCTGGATAGATGTCTGCCTATTACACTTTACAGCCCTCTTCAAATGTCGTCGGTCTCTATCAGTGAACAGACGGGGTTGGCCTGTACGCTTTTGGGCTGTACATGTCCCTTCACGTTTCCACTTTACTATCACATCAGAAACAATGGACCTAGGGACGCTTAGGAGTGTGTAAATCTCGCGTACAGACTTCTGACACAGTGACACCCAATCGCCTGACCAGGTTCGAAGTCCGTGAGTTCCACGGAGCGTCTACTGACTACTGAGGTCGCGGATCATGAGTACCAGGCAGTAGCTGGCAGCACAGTGCACCTAATATAAATAACGTATATTTGAGGGGGTGTCCGGATACTTTTGATCACGTAGTGTATGTTTAGATATTGGCACAGCAGGAAAAAAGGTTTCAAAATATGACATTTATTTTACAGGGTTCACACCGTGTTCTTGGTAACAGTGCAATATGGATTATAACCTGCTAACCCCAACGCTGTAACCCATATTCAGTGGCTTAGCCAGCTGGGCTATACATTCGAGTACAGGAAGCAGCTGTTTTTAAAGGCACAAGCACCTATGATTAGATATAGGCAGAACAGGAACAAAAATTTCAAAATATGACATTTATTTTACTATTATATGAAAGCTTGAAATAAAAACCCGTAAACCATCTACACCATGCGCAAATTTCTGGGTCTATAAGCCGTTTAAAGCAATTGTATTCATCATTACGATAAAACGTTTTCATTTAAACTTTATGCATAATTACAGCTAAGTGGCGGATAAGAGTGACTATTTTGATGAGGTCAACCTACCTTCTACTATAGTTTATGTTAAAGGAGAGAGGGTGAATCCAGATGTAAACAACGGACGCGTGTCTGCAGTGTTCCTACAGATTGTATCAAAGGAATGCGTATAGTATGCTGTACATGACGAGTGTTAAGGTTTTTACTCCGTTATAGAACACTCAGCTTAATATATAAACAAAGTGAATACTATATGGTCTGTGTATTGCATTGGAGAATAATGTATATGCAGAGAATGCCGAAAGTTAACGTTCTCCGTCTCTCATTTAAGCAAAACTGTATTTTGAAAAACTCCTTTCAACATCGTACGAGGTAGATAATAGGTGAGTACTAATAATATGTTTAAATAACTGTCTGATACATTTGTTACTCTGTATGCGAAGCGGAATATCATGCCCACTATGGATATTCTTTATCCACCGTCTGTACCCAGGGGACACGTGCGAGGAGCTCTCTGCATCTGCAACTTGAAATCAATCCACCCTCTAGTAATACACACAAAGTAAAATTGAATAAATTATACACAAAGCTTCTGTGGGCTTATAATATCCTGAAACCCTTAAATTGAAGGGGTAAAACAGTCGCTGGATTTAACACTGCTTACAATATGTTTCAAGCAGGTTTTCAGGTTTTACTTTCTCTATCATATGACTAGTTAGTAGAGAAAGTATTGCATTCCATAAAAACATTTGATGTTCAGATTACAATGAAAATACATTTTGATATTTTGAGCCCCCTGAATCCAAAAAAAGTATTTTTAGAAAAGGTAGGTGTGTATTTCTGTGTGTATGTGTGTCTAACCCTGAAAAACGGAACTAAAGAAACATGAACATGCAAACATGAGCACAAAGATTTTCAGAAAATCCCTTCACACCAAACTGCCCGTCATATAGATGTTTCGATACACTTTATTTTCTTAAAAAATGGCTAACAATTTTAATTCAAGTAACATTTCTTAGAATTTTACATATCTGATAACTAAAAAAGGTAGACAAAAACCTATTACAAAAATGTGGATATCTTTAAAATACACAACTTATTTTAAATAGGTTTTTTGAGGCATCAGCCATTTCGAAGATATTCTTTATTGTTTGTTTGAATTTCTCAATACTTTCCTTTTTTTGAAGCGCTATCATCATGTCGCGGAAAGAGTTAGAGTAACAACAACAGCAATTAGCGACCCTCATGTAAACATTTGACTATCTCTTGGGTTTGCTGTATGCCCTTGCCTACAGCTAAATGTGTAATTACACAATTTCTGCAAACGTTTATCTCGATTAACGAGAAGTAGATAGAATCATCCCTTGGTTCATTTGCAGCTAAGCATGAAACAGCAAAAATGGGAGATTTCATCCCAATAATTGGGATCTACCAGCTGAGGGAGTTAACTCTGACAGAAAACAACCGCTGTCTTACGGTAGGTCGGCATTGCAAAGTATAAGGCAGAAAACCCTGAAAGAAAATTCTGCTATAATCAATAGTCACAGTGAAGAAACGGTAATGAAAGATTACTCTGCTGCAGTAAGATACAGCCGCATAATCAGACTCACTCATCGAAACGTTATAATCTATCATGGGTAATAAATATCGCTAAACACTCCAGAAAAACAACTGTATGGAAGACGCACGCAAAGATCCAGGTGTACTTGGATTTCAATCTGGAGACGGAACAGGCCAATAGGTCTAAACCTCGATGTTAATAAGAATAAGAAGGTTTTGTAACAATAGTTGTACAATCCATACAAAAATCGAGATTGTGTATAGAAATTCTTGTGAATATAATGTATAGGGTTTTATGCTAAAAGGTTGCATCTTCTGTAAGTACAGCTTTGTACAATAAATAAAATTGCTCCACTACAGCACATGTTGTATTGGAAGAATATTTAGTAGCTCAAAATTACAGAGATTTCATTCCTCTTAGCTTTAAGGTTCTCGCTGACTTGATGGAGGCTACAGTATTATGGATTCGTTTTCAGCAGTAAATCAAAATTTTGTAGAAACTCATTTGTTTTCATATGTCCCGGAAACATCAGCCCCACATTATTTGCATATTAACTTCCTATAAAGTTGTCTCTCACAATTGAAATTTGCGGTTTAGTGGGAGAATTAACTGAGGAAGTAGACATATGAAAGTAATATATTTTACAAAATATATAGTAGTATGGAGGTTCTAGTGAGAAATATAGGATATGTTGTATGAAAAGTTTAGACATGCGAATTGAAACAAACTATAAATCGCAAAAATACTCATTCCCATAATGCTAATAGTCTTGGTTTAAATCATTAGGTTTAACATTTTGTCTGCCTCTAGTAATACTACACTGCCAAATGTCAAAGAGACTGAAAGAGTTTACACACACCACTTCATCTCAATATTCATTTTTGCAAGGACAGCCCAAATTGAGAAGTCGACTACAATTCCACCATGCCAGTGGAGAATTCCTGAGGGTCAACACCATGTATAGCATTGATTAATTTTAAAACAAAATAAAGCTCCCGCAGTCCTTGCACTCTAAAGTACTTTACAGTGCCCTTCAGAAATCAGCTTCCTTATCACGATGATTTCATTTTATTACTTTTGACTAATATCATACTTTATGAGCTTCTATGTAGGGGGAAGGGGATGTGTCGCTCCTCTTGAAACTTTAATACCTTTGAATTAATGTACTTCCATGTTTCTGCATTGCTGTTCGTGATAGTTTATGCGTGATTTTGTCGTTGCAACTGACATTTTACATACGTTGATGCTTTTTTATATTTTGTAACATTATACTCGCTTTAACATATTAGTCATATCGCGAGCGTTGATATTAAGAAAGAAATTGATGCAAATTTTAATGTTTACCTCCCGTGATCTCTATGGTCAATATACCTGAGTTTAATACAAGAGGTACTTGAGAACTTTATGTCGTTATAAGCAATTTTGTCATCTCCATGTGTTAATACATTCCTATACTTTGCAGGGAAGACAAGACTGCGGATGTGTTCTTGAAGGTCACCGATACAACATACATTATCGTCACCTGCCCAGGCCATTCTATACATACAGTGCTGTATAATGCCGACAGTCACAGTGATGTGGTTACGACGAGGATGAAACCTCTTTCCAAGCCTGGGTATGGATATAACGGCCAGAAATCTGGACATAATGGAAAGGAATTTGGATATGATGGTCAGGGATCTGGATATAACGGAAATGGATTTGGATATGGTAGTCAGGGATCTGGACATAATAGACAAGGATTTGTATATGACGGTCAGGGATCTGGACATAATGGGCAGGAATTTGGATATGATGGTCAGGGATCTGGACATAACGGATATGGATTTGGATATGGTAGACAGGGATCTGGACATAATAGACAGGGATTTGTATATGACGGTCATGGATCTGGACATAATGGACAGGAATTTGGATATGACGGTCAGGGATCTGGACATAATGGGCAGGAATTTGGATATGATGGTCAGGGATCTGGACATAACGGATATGGATTTGGATATGGTAGACAGGGATCTGGACATAATAGACAGGGATTTGTATATAATGCACAGAGATTTGGATATAACGTTCAGGGATCTGGAAATGATGGGCAGGGACTTAGATATGACGATCAGGGAGCTGGACGTAATGGACAGGGATTTGGATATGGCGATCAGGGATATGGAAGTAATGGACAGGGATTTGGATATAATATTTTGGGATCTGGCTATAATGGACAGGGACTTGGGTATAACAGGCAAGGATCTGGACATAATGGACAGAAATTTGGATATGCCAGTCAGGGATCTGTACATAATGGACAGGGAATCGGATATAACGGTCAGGGATCAGGACGTAATGGACAGGGAATCGGATATAACGGTCAGGGATCAGGACGTAATGGACAGGGAATCGGATATAACGGTCAGGGATCAGGACGTAATGGACAGGGAATCGGATATAACGGTCAGGGATCAGGACGTAATGGACAGGGAATCGGATATAACGGTCAGGGATCTGGACGTAATGGACAGGGAATCGGACATAACGGTCAGGGATCAGGACGTAATGGACAGGGAATCGGATATAACGGTCAGGGATCAGGACGTAATGGACAGGGAATCGGATATAACGGTCAGGGATCTGGACGTAACGGATATTCGGGAGTCTGGATATAATGGGCAGGGATTTGGAAATAATGGCCATGGATTTCGGTACCATGGGCCCTGAAATGGATATTTCATGCTACGTAGATATTATCAGGTTCAATAGATAGCAAATTGCCACCAAGGATTGACCAAGAACTTTCTATGCTATCTGTATATTTGTGTTATAATCAGCACCAACAGTGATTCACTTTGTTAAATAAGTAGCCAAACTGAACATCCTCAATGTTTATTATTGCACCACAAAATGATGATAAAGTACAAATAAATATATACCAAGCGCATTCCATTTATTTCCTGTGCAAATAACAAATAATGCTGCATTTCACTACGCTCATTCGGTACAGTATATACAGGGTGAGCCAAAATACTCCGAACCGCCTGCGCGGTGTTTTTCCTGTACGCGTTCTCGGCGTCGTTGCCGTCTGCCGCTATCATAGAGAGGCGCGGATCAAACCATACCACATTTTTAAAACAGCTTTTAAAGGCTTTACTTACCAACTTTATGAAAGGAGATGCTGAAACTGGTTACCGTCGTTGTCCATACATTTATGGCACCTCTTTAGGAAACTATCCATCATGACCGATGTCGTCTAATGTTTCTTTGGTAAGAACCGAACGCCGTCTTAGATTTCTTAGCCTGAACACTTGCTGTGGCCTGACATTTACTGTAAAGTTCATGGATTGTTGTACGGCCTGGAACTTTTACACCTGGAAATCTTTCTGCAAATCGTACCTTCACTTTGCGAGCTAACCGAGTTAACACATACGAATCATAAATACACGCTGTGCAGTAGAAAACACATAATATACTTTGCGACTAAGTGCAGGACAAAATAATAAATAACTCGTAATAACTGAACTACATCACATCACTATGAACTCAAAACTGCACTTCACTCTGCACAGCAGCGTGACTTTGTTTACCGCAGTAGTGCTTTATCACGTTTTTATCATATTTCACACGCCCAGTGGAAAACCAACGCGCAGCCGGTAATATTGTTGATAAAATACCCCTCCCGGGTAACTGAAAACATAAGGTATACAAGACAAACCCACACACCCTGGAAGAATTAAAGCAAAATATCCGCCAGGAAATTTCTCAACGTGAACTACGACGATACTTTCCTAAAGAGGTGCCAAAAATGTATGGAGAACGACGGTGGCCAATTTCAGCATTACCTTTCGTAAAGTTGGTAAGTAAAGCCTTTAAAAGTAGTTTTAAAAATGTTATATGCTTTCATCCGCGCCCTTCTACAATAGCGGCAGACGGAAACGAGCGTTGAGGACGCGTACAGGAAAAACACCGTGCAGGCGGTTCGGAGACTTTTGGCTCCTCTAAGTGTATATATATATACACACACAATCAGTGTTACTGTCCCTTACAAAGAGGTCAGCTACGTTCTGGGGTAGTGGTTCACTACGGATTAAGCAATATAGCTTTTCAGGTCAGCAGCTTTGCTTGAGGAGGAAAATTTTCGAAGGTGTTGAAGTGCATTGAAAATATTCAACTTTGAAATGGGTCTGAAGGACAACAGATAAAAATGGTAGATATTAGATATTATATTTGTTTGCTGCTTGGCGGCATTTGGGACAGATCAATACCTTGTAGCATCGCTGCGGGTGGAACGAATTAAGATAATACGAGTCAAATCATATTGTGGCTCAAACTAAATATTTCCACCAGATTACATTGAAGAAACTCACAGTCGACAACAAGCGGATTTAGGCTGTGGAATTTAAAATAGAATCAGTCCCAAATTGTAGGGACTGGCGTTTATATTTAAAGGTAAAAATATAAAAGAAGCAACATTCATTACGAAACAAATAAGGAAGTATGCGTTTTTAATCGTAAATCTCATGGTAGTACATTTCAGTTTCGGAGACACAACCCCTCCGTTCTCTCACATCTGACATCAGTTTGAGATCATTTTATACGTATGGGAGAAATGCTCTTGTGTGTCAAACCTATCATATCGTTGTACCCCTTGCGGTTTAATAATAATGAAGCATGGCACAACTTGACTGCAGTAGGAAATGCTCTTGTGTGTCAAAGCTATCATATCCTTGTACCCCTTGCGGTTTAATAATAATGAAGCATGGCACAACTTGACTGCAGTAGGAAATGCTCTTGCGTGTCAAAGCTATCATATCGTTGTACCCCTTGCGGTTTAATATTAATGAAGCTTGGCACAACTTGAGTGCAGTAGGAAATGCTCTTGTGTGTCAAACTATCATACGCGTTTTTAATCGTAAATCTCATGGTAGTACACTTCAGGTTCGGAGACACAACCCCTCCGTTCTCTCATATTTGACATCAGTTTGAGTTCATCTAATACGTATGGGAGAAATGCTCTTGTTTGTCAAAGCTATCAAATCGTTGTACCTCTTGCGGTTTAATAATAACGAAGCTTGTCACAACTTGAGTGCAGTAAGAAATGCTCTTTTGTGTCAAAGCTATCATATCGTTGTTCCTCTTGTGATTTAATAATAATGAAGCTTGGCACATCTTGAGTGCAGTAGGAAATGCTATTGTTTGTCAAAACTATCATATCGTTGTACCTCTAGCGGTTTAATAATAATGAAGCATGCCACAACTTGAGTGTAGTAGGAACTGCTCTTGTGTGTCAAAGCTATCATATCGTTGTACCTCTAGCGGTTTAATAATAATGAAGCATGGCACAACTTGAGTGCAGTAGGAATTGCTCTTGTGTGTCAAAGTTATCATATCGTTGTACCTCTAGCTATTTAATAATAATGAAGCATGGCACAACTTGAGTGCAGTAGGAAATGCTCTTGTTTGTCAAAGCTATCATACCGTTGTACCTCTAGCTATTTAATAATAATGAAGCTTGCCACAACTTGAGTGCAGTAGGAAATGCTCTTGTGTGTCAAAGCTATCATATCGTTGTACCTCTTGCGGTTTAATAATAATGAAGCTTGGCACAACTTGAGTGCAGTAGGAAATGCTCTTGTTTGTCAAAGCTATCATACCGTTGTACCTCTAGCTACTTAATAATAATGAAGCATGGCACAACTTGCGTGCAGTAGGAAATGCTATTGTTTGTCAAAGCTATCATATGGTTGTACCTATAGCGGTTTAATAATAATGAAGCATTGCACAACTTGAGTACAGTAGGAAATGCTCTTGTGTGTCAAAGCTATCATATCTTGTACCTCTTGTGGTTTAATAATAATGAAGCTTGGCACAACTTAAGCGCAGTAGGAAATGCTCTTGTGTGTCAAAGCTATCATAATATTGAACTGCTGTGGTTTAATAATAATGAAGCATGGCAGAACTTGAGTGCAGTAGGAAATGCTCTTGTGTGTCAAAGCTATCATACCGTTGTACCTCTTGCGGTTTAATAATAATGAAGCTTGGCACATCTTGAGTGCAGTAGGAAATGCTCTTGTGTGTCAAAGCTATTATATCGTTGTACTTCCTGCGGTTTAATAATAATGAAGCTTGGCACAACATGAGTGCAGTAGGAAATGCTCTTGTGTGTCAAAGCTATCATACCGTTGTACCTCTAGCGGTTTAATAATAATGAAGCTTGGCACAACTTGAATGCAGTAGTACACTTCAGTTTCGGAGACACAACTCCTCCGTTCTCTCATATTTGACCTAAATTTGAGATCATTTAATACGTATGGGAGAAATGCTCTTGTGTGTCAAAGCTATCATATCGTTGTATCTCTTGTGGTTTAATAATAATGAAGCATGGCACAACTTGAGTGCAGTAGTACACTTCAGTTTCGGAGACACAACTCCTCCGTTCTCTTTTATTTGACCTCAATTTGAGATCATTTAATACGTATGGGAGAAATGCTCTTGTGTGTCAAAGCTATCATATCGTTGTACCTCTTGTGGTTTAGTAATAATGAAGCATGGCACAACTTGAGCGCAGTAGGAAATGCTCTTGTGTGTCAAAGCTATCTTATCGTTGTACCTCTTCTGGTTTAATAATAATGAAGCATGGCACAACTTGAGTGTATTAGGAAATGCTCTTGTGTGTCAAAGCTATTATATCGTTGTACTTCCTGCGGTTTAATAATAATGAAGCTTGGCACAACATGAGTGCAGTAGGAAATGCTCTTGTGTGTCAAAGCTATCATACCGTTGTACCTCTAGCGGTTTAATAATAATGAAGCTTGGCACAACTTGAATGCAGTAGTACACTTCAGTTTCGGAGACACAACTCCTCCGTTCTCTCATATTTGACCTAAATTTGAGATCATTTAATACGTATGGGAGAAATGCTCTTGTGTGTCAAAGCTATCATATCGTTGTATCTCTTGTGGTTTAATAATAATGAAGCATGGCACAACTTGAGTGCAGTAGTACACTTCAGTTTCGGAGACACAACTCCTCCGTTCTCTTTTATTTGACCTCAATTTGAGATCATTTAATACGTATGGGAGAAATGCTCTTGTGTGTCAAAGCTATCATATCGTTGTACCTCTTGTGGTTTAGTAATAATGAAGCATGGCACAACTTGAGCGCAGTAGGAAATGCTCTTGTGTGTCAAAGCTATCTTATCGTTGTACCTCTTCTGGTTTAATAATAATGAAGCATGGCACAACTTGAGTGTAGTAGGAAATGCTCTTGTAAGTCAAAGCTATCATATCGTTGTACCTCTTGTGGTTTAATAATAATGAAGCTTGGCACAACTTGAGTGCAGTAGGAAATGCTCTTGTGTGACAAAGCTATCATATCGTTGTACCTCTTGTGGTTTAATAATAATGAAGCTTGGCACATCTTGAGTGCAGTAGGAGATGCTCTTGTTTGTCAAAGCTATCATATCGTTGAAACCTCTTGTGGTTTAATAATAATGAAGCATGGCACAACTTGAGTGCAGTAGGAAACTCTTTTGCCTTAAATAAAAAACATTGTTGAGAGTGATCAATCAGTAGAAACAGTTACCTCCCTCTCTGTAACTCAACAGTATTTACTGACCTTAAAATAATTCAGCTCCTTTCTTTATTACCTTTTTAAGATAGTTTAAATCTCATTTGAAACAAAATACCTTACACTAGTGTCTCACTACAGTGAATTTTTTTGAAGCTGATGATATATCAGACGCTTTCCAAAGCTTAAATATGTATTCCTGCGTCTTACCTTTATATTTTCGATCGTTGCAAAGGTACTATGGCAACCTATAGGCCTACGCTGTGGGAAATGGTTGCATATATTGTAACATCTTACTAAAACAGTAACTATGCTTAAGTACCGCCCATAAAAATATTCCTGTTTTGTCCTGCCAATTATTACTGAACAGGCGTGAGGTTTCCACGCTTTAATTAATTCTGATAAAAATGCTTCTCCGAGTAGCTAGAAAAATGTTCTCCGTGAAATTGAATACCGTATTCAGAAGGTAAGTTTTGTACATACCACCGTTGAGTCGCTGACCTGGAAGTATATATGTATATTCCGTTATCAAGAATGCCTGTCTATAGAGGTGTTCTCACTTCAGTCATATTCTCCATAATAATAGTCATGCAAGGTAAAAAAGGATTCGTATAGGAAAAGCGCATACACCGTTAAAACATGAGATTTACGGCAAAAGTTGACTATTTTGAAACACTGGTTGTTCGTTTATATGATTTGATATTCCATGCTGCGTGCTGGCATATCTCACGTGCTGTAGATGTTTGCACCTCCACGTGCCGCTGCTGTAGGAGTTAAATACCCCATCAATAGTGAAGAGGGTCGAAATGATCATTAAGAGCCACGATTTTTTCTACTGTGTCACAGTTAACCAGACAGAAATGCAGATGTCTAGGAGGATCAGCGGCGTAGATCTTGCGTGGGGTACGGACCGCTATGAAGGGCCGGCTCAAGACGGGGGGGGGCGAGAAATGTCACCGTCAAGGGCGAAAGATTTTAGGGGCCGTAAAATCTTAAAACACGAACAAGATATAACGGAATTACACATCACGCTTAAAATCTAGTGACCTTCTGAAGATGTTTTGTTATGAAACTGGTGACAAATGATGCTCCAGAATAACTTAAATGCGACCCTAATTGATAATCCTAAAAACATCCCGTGCGCGTAGAATAATAAGATTACTACTCAAATCATTCATGTATTATAAAATTTGTATAAACTGTGTTCAACAATAAGCATCACGTTTATCAACAGGAGTGTTTGAAGCAACTAGCTTTAGTTTATTCGCTTACCTTGTTGACTCCTGCAGCTCACAGATCAGTTATCGTCCTAATGGTAACCTAAAGGTTGCTGTTTATGCTTTATGATTCAGTTACTTCTTGTGTTGTTAGGCCACTACTAACATAGAAACTCAATTTGACAGATGTGAATTAAATGCAATAAGAAGGCGTATCAATGGCTACTAAAAAAAATTAGCAATCTACCACACCGGAACGCATTTGTTCACAAGAGATAGAGCTACTTCACGAAAACCTTAGCTCTTTGAAGAAGGTCCTCCATGACCTGGGATTGGAGTTCAAAACGTAAACAAGGGAAACATGGTAATCGAAAGATCCAGTATTGTAGCTCTAAGAGAATTATTTGTTAAGATAAATACAAAATAAGAGTCTGAGGGAAATAGTACATTAGCTGTAACGTGGTAAACGCCGGCCATATCCTATCAAAGTCTTGACCGATATCAGAATTGAAAGCTCCATGAAATCACTCGCTGGATTTTATTACTGTCCATTCTGGAACATTAATTTTTTATAACCGCTTACTTCTCTTCATTCGAGATCTGGTGATTACATACAGACATGAACCGTGATCATTTATGTAGATCATTAGATATTCCTTAACATCCTGTGTTATTGTTATCTCATACCATACGGTCCAAATAGATAAACATACACTAACAGTAATACTGAACTTCAAATAAATGGCTCACTCGCATAAAGAAGCACGCAACTTTACCATAAAATAAGGGAACATATTAACTTCTTTTACTCATAAATGTAAACAAGCCCAATCCCAAATACGTTGTGGATGCAGTCGACCGTCAAATATGTATGTGTGTGTTGGTTTTAGTCTTCTAATCTCCTGATAAAGAGGCAAGCCCGAAATATTGAACATTTTTATCGTGTGACTGCGATTTTTATGTTTCACTCAGAACAATCTCGTTCTTTGATCACATACATCCATTCTTGTGTTCGATTTATTGATTTCCCCTGCATATATATATATATATATATATATATATATATATATATATATATATAAGCGTGAGGGGGCGGCAGTTGCAGTTACCGCACGCGGCCTGGAGCCGGCGCTGATCATGAGGGGTATGTAATGCCAGGTTATGATGTACCCTGTCATCAAGCTGCGAAGGACATTCAACCAGCTTCAACAGAAGTGATGCGCCGTTGTCCTCATTCACGGATTCAGCCTTCGGAACATCTTATAAGTAGGATATCTCTCAGAGGCATTATTAAATAACCTAATATGTAACTGCATATAATTTATCATTGTATGCCTCTAAAATGAAATGTCACAGTATTCAGGTATATTTTACATATACACGCTTGCATGCTAAATGAGACAGCCTTCGCGGTAAGCAAAGGCAACGTATTCCACTCAAAAATTCGATATTAAGGTTTCGCCGCAGATACTTTTTCAGGTGCTCTGAACCCCTCATAAAGCAGTTTTAGAAAAAATGTCTTATCAAATGCAGGGTTGCCAATGGAGGGCACACGAGTTTAACGCATCCTCCCCCTTTTCTTTTCGGTTTCTGTACCATCTAAATAGCTTCTGTTCTATTAGTGCTATGTCGCCACAAAATCCGACCATTTTAACATACGAAGTTGCAGGTAAAAACACCGTGTGTCAAAAAATTATATGCTTCATCAAATGCATTATTAAATAGCTAAATTTGGATGAATATCACCTTGTATTTAGTTCCACATCCTCCAAGGATGAGACAAAGATTTTCATGAAATCCTTTCTATCTGTACTACCCTTTATATGGAAACATTTTGATTATTCCTTATTTTCCAAAATATATACAGCGATTTTGATTAAAAGAACACATGTTTTGGCATATAGAGAAATAAAACGTACATCTCGTACTTCTTATGAGTGATAATTCGTTAGTAGTCGCCTTCAGTCTGAAAAACCATAAGAGTGTAATATAAGTAAGTGTAAGACAGCTTAACTCTTTCACCGACACAAGAGACACGCGCTTCTCAAGGCCGAACTCAGCTGCTGTCTATGAATTCGGTGGCGTGTAGCTGATAACGCCGTCGCCACAACCACAACAAGCACCACCACCTTATAGCGTACAGCGGTCGAAAGTGTGTGGCACTGTACCATGTGGTCCAACAGCGCCATATTTCACATGTGCAGATATCCCTCCTTGCGTTAAAAGGGCTGCAGAACTCAAAGGGCAATTCCAAATAAGCAAGGTCAGTAGGAAAAAGCCACATTAGCGTGAGCGATTTGCCTTAATTCAACTCTATTCCTTCTTCCTGATAGGTCAAAGAAAGACATTTCAATTATTTGTCAGTCTAAAATGCGAGCTTATTCGTCGAAAATAAAGTGTATCTGGAATGAAAGTATAATAAGAGCTTTTCGGACTGCTGTACCGTTCTTGTCTATCATCACGGATTGTATCGCTCTAGTGCAAGCCTATGAACTGCCTCTTAACGAACGCGATCCGCTCATTGTCTTCGCTGTAAGTAATAGGAATAGAACGCTGGTTGCTCATGTTAATGCGCTCGTTCCCCTGACCTAGGTTTACTCGGAATTGCCCCGTTGATTTCTGCAGGTTTTAACGCATGAAGGGATCTGCACGCGTAAAATAAGGTACTGTTGGACCACATTGTATTCCGGGCTCTACCTTTTATATAATAGACCAGTTCAGAAATGAAATGTAATCAGAGGCAGAGAGTATTTATTTCGTTAGAAAATGTTGGATTACACGCTTAGTAAGGATGAAAGCCTTGTAGTATAGGATTTCTTCGATTGGTAGCTGCAGCGGTTATGACATCTTGATGACTCGTCAGCATTCTCATTGACGCCTTAGGAATCTACCACAAAACAAAAAGAAATACGTAAGGAAAAATAGAGCTAGTTGTCAGATTTAAAAATATTTACGTAGTATTTAAGGTGATAAATGCATTTCATTGAAAATAACATTTACCGAAATACAGTGTAGCAAAATATGTGTCAACATAGTTGTGAGTTCATCTCGTGAAAAAAGTATATATATTTATTTCTATATATTTTTGGTACATGATCCTTGAAATTGTCAATTTGGGAATCCACAAACTGCTACTTTTGTACTTGTGTGAAAATAATCTTATAATTATTCACATTAGCCTTTTAAAGAGTTCTAGTAATTGGCTGCTGATATAAGAGTATGCCGTAGATATTTTACATCACAAACGTGGTGACGACGACGACGAGCTGCTGGCAGGCTAAGTTTTAGCCCGAGTGAATTTTTGCTGCGTACCCACCCTCAACATCCGTGCACACCATTTCACGTAAAGGGTGGTTGGGATGAGGTAAATACCAAGTGTGGTACTTATCCGAATTTTCGTTTTTGAGTTATGCTCTTCATGGACATACGGACATTTTTCTAAAAGTGATTTTTTGGATGCAGGGTTCTCAAAACATGTATTTCCGGTGAAATATCGGTATTGAATTTTTCGGTGGAATTCAATAGCTACTATGTACTTGGTATTGAAAGTAAGAAAGCGTATCATGTCACAATTTGAACCCTTTCTCTTCGAACCCACCTCCTTTGTCTCCGAGCGATGGAACTGTTACTACATTTGTATGTTGTCCTGCAATCAGATCATGTGCAAACTATTGCTTTTTTAAGCTTTCCGTGACTTATTTGTATTTACAACATTTAATAATAAATGCTGTGTAGCTACAGGTACGAATATACATCTGTATCATAGCTACAGCAGAACATGTTATTTGGCAAAACAGCGAAGTTTACAGCTAAAACTATAATTTACGGAATACATAGTATGGAAGCCTAGGGGCGCCTGATGTATACAACAGTGAACCAGAGGTTTTTTATTAAATTCATAAAACACGTATTGTAAAAGCACAGTGTAAACAATATTTCGGACCTCTTATATCCCTTCCTCAGGAGTAAAAGTAAAGCTTTTCCTAATACTTGTCTTTACATGTCAAGTGAAGGTGCAAATTTTAACACAAACACATTCTTTTGTTCGTTTCTCAATCGTTATGAAAATAACTCCAACAGAAACAGTCTTTTTCATCTTTGAGTGGATGGACGAAATAATGTAAGTGTTTTAACTTTATACACGAGGCAAAGAACCAGCTGGCTATTATTTGAATATCCCGGCAGCATCAAGTTGTTTGTTCAATACAAATTCCCAAATTGTTAACCACTCTAAAATAACTTGGTGAGAAACTCCATCTTTGTACCTAATTCCATAATAAGGTTATTTACGTGATTCTTTGTCAGTTAATTTTGCAACGATTAATACAATCCTTCTATCAGTCTTATTCGGCTTAAACTGATTTATATAAGAAAAATCAGACACGAAACGAGTGGAACTGTACGCAGCTGTCAAATGTACTACGTAACAAAAATTACGATTGCGCGGAAACTTCATTTGTGGATTGCATGAAACCAATAAATTTTACAAAAGAGATGTAACATTTGTACCTTTCTTTAAAACTGATTATGAGTTAACCGAAATTTGATATTCAAAATGATCATAACTTAACATCGGGATGAAATTCCAACATAAAGTATTACTCTGGCGAATATAGGGCTCGGAGAATAACATATTACTGAATATTCTATTAAGTACAGATTCACATCCCTCCTAGCCTTGATAACGTAATGTGGGTGGTCGCAAATAAGAAATGAACAGTGAATTCTAAAATTTGAGTATTGTATAATAGCTAATTTCAGCGCTGATATGACAGCTTTAGTATTTTTAGTGTCTCTGGCAAGGGGTGCATTTGTTATTATTTTTCAGCTTATTGTGACGGCTACAGTTTTATTTTACACGAATATCAGAAATATGGTTTTATAAAGTTCGAGATATTCAGGACAAGAGTAAATGCAGGAAATGGACTTTCTTGCGAGTCATTTTTCGGATGCTTAAGTAAGCAGGGTTTCAGTGGCAAGGTTTTTTAGGGAAATGATCACCTCATGTTCGACACGTGAGTGGATTAAATAATTCATGCTAAAACTCTCATACGTCAGTGCTGGCTTAAGTAGTAATCAGCATACTCCTCGGGTGTTTAAACTTAAGAGCTGGGGCTCTGGCTATCACCTGCCCTTGCCATGACTCTGTGACGATCAGATCTTTAAGTTTTATTTTGTGTTGGCTTATAAGTTCAATAGGTCCTAGGCACGAAGATGGAACACCGGACTTCTTCCATTAACGAAGTAACCCCAAAGGCTGTCTCTCTCCTTCTTCCAATGTAGTTTAGATTTGTTATTAAAAAGATTAAGGCCTGTCTTAGAATCAGAATGACACCTCTGATAGAGTCAAACTTTCACCAACCTTCCAGTTATCTGCAATCTATAACCCTCTGGATGACATCCGTGAGCTACGTCCCTGTCCCCGTCACATCTGGTGGAGGCGCCGATGGCTTTCGTGACTTAATTATACGAACCCCCTGATATTAAAAATATTGTGACTTTGTCCAGTTTTTTCAAATTTTACTCGGTTCTCACTGCCACTGTTTCTTTTTTATCTACTTCAACTTCACCGGAGCTCACTTCACTAAGTTGAATTAGTTTAATTCTCTCACTTCACCTTCTTTGTGAAGTATCCTTTTCACTCTGGATGGTTCACTTCACTCAAGAGTCGAACACAGGACCTCTACAAACCGTCGCTTGTCCGTAACACTCGCTCCACAGTCGTCACCAACTCGCTCTTGATATCGCATCAGAAACGCAGTACTTCGCAGACTCAGCTCCACTCTGTCGCACTCGACTCGGAGCTCGATACAAACTGACCGACGCGACCTTTGGTGGGTCTCGCCGACGTCAAGAAGTAATATCTGGAAACGTTACTAACCCCGCCCTGGATCTGGCTTTTAGGAAACGGAGGAGGATTTCGGACGCCAATCACTCTACTGTCGCCACTCCTCACCTCGCACTGACTCCACTCTGTCACTCTCGACTTGCTTTCAATTCGTGACTGACTCTTGCGAGAGCGCTCGCTTATATAGGCAGTAGAATCTTCCACAGAAACGAAGCATGATTTATAAAGGAACAGACACCGGTAAAATTACAAATCACTCAACGCTTTCCGTTATGTTCTGTCATTTCGTTTCTTTATGCTTCAAGGTCGAACGACGTTTATCGGTCAGGTAAGAGCAACGGACACGCTCAGCGAGATAGAACTTTATAACCCACAAAACTCATTTTTTTCTAAAAAATAGAAGCATCCTGATGGAACACTAAAACTGATATCTGCTCTAGTGCCAGTAATTTTGAGCATATTTTGTATTTGTGATACAAGCAGGGAGAGAAAATCGATAAGAGACCACGGTGGGATTGGTAGCTGCCGCTCAGGTAAATATATATTGGTGTAGCATAATTTCAAGGAGTTTAGTTGTTTCATTTCAATTTGAGCAAGGCATGAGTTAATCATCATATACTTGGTATAGTTCTGCAAAGCGTAAATGCATTTTAAATCAAGCGAGTTGCTCCTCGGTAACGCAAAAGGCTCGCATTTGGGAGTTCCAAGTTCGATTTCCGTCCGCCACACACACTGATCTTTGTTAATTCGTGGTTTTCCCTTATCGGTAGGGAATGTGGGAGCGGTTTCTGATATACCACAGTCCTCATGCTTCGTGATGTGTGGCAATGCCGGATAGATGGAGCGGTTGCTTGCTCCAAGGAAAGAGTATGACCTGCGTACATCAGAGGGCTGCCTGGTTGGACAGGTTTTCATCATCCTATCGCAGCAGCTCCAGTAATGGGATGGGTTTCCGAGCCAGGAGCTGTTACGACCTCCGCGCGCTCCTTTGGCCTATTTACCTGCGGCCTGTAGCCTCCTGTGGTTCCTTCACTTCATCCCTTCCCTCAGGAGGCTGGTAGGCGCAATAGATATCATGAGGTCGCAGTGCGTAAGGTTCCTTATCCGTTATAACCCCTATCCCCTAAATTCCTTTCAAAGGATACATTCTATTTACCTTAAAGTAAACAGAACTAAATAACTTCATCATTGTTACACTGTCTTTTGTTTTATTGCAGAATACCCTATTCCCTTATTTGAAATATAAACCTCTTTTTGCGTTTAAATAGCTTTTTAAATTTTGGAAATGCATTAACAAAAGAGCTTCGCCTATATTTTGAAGCAATGATTTACTTGACAACTGATAAGTCGAGTACCTAAATATTTGAAAGGGAGAGAAAAAAAGGGAAAATATGGTCACTTTTACAGTGTTAGTGACCCAATCGCCATTTCGTTTTGAATGGAATGTATGCATCAAAGAATTTTTAGATCATGTCATACTCTTGAGAAACGCTCTGTTTTTGTTTTTTAACTATTTAAACGTACTACTTAATTGTGTAAAGATAAACTTAGTGTGCAGTTTAAAATAAGAGAGTTGGAGTGATTTACGATGGGAACAAACGTTGCATAAAATTGAAGATGCCATATTTTTATTTCTCTTATTTACTTGACCTTATATTTAAATTTTCAAATATTTTAAATATACTACAGGTAGAACAGGCTTTTATCACTCCCAGATAAAGGTTATTGCTTTTTCTGCTGGCTTTGAAGATACCTAAAGTATTGCTTTCCTTATAAATAAATTCCCCAGTTTCGAATCGAATGGTATTCCAAAATAATTTATCGAAATGAGGTTGTTAAATGCTTGTGAACTTAATTTAGCTTGGCAGTATCTCAATAAGGTCAGTAATCTATTAAAAGCAAGGAACTTAATAAGCTTTACCGTAGCATTTAAAACAAAAGTAATTTTCTGGATCTGGATTGGTTTCCAAAGATAAGCAAGGACGCTTGAAGTTAATTAAAGTGTGCTTCTTATTTAACATTTTAATGATATTATTCCTATTATCATAATTAGCTGTTATTTCTCAAAAACGAAAAGTGGGATAAATTTCAAACCTGATATTTGGGTTTAGTACCTTCCAAAAATGTGACACGAAGGTTCTCAAGAACATCCCCTACCACAAACTACCCTTTACATGCTACATTTTTCGAAACTGCTGATTTACAAAAAAATACCTCTAACGATTTTGATTAAAATACCACATATTAAAGATATTTAAATGGCCAATAATATGCATATCCTGAATTTTCTAAATCGCCTGTGAGTGTCCACTTGTTTTGGAAGAAATTTCGTATAATCTTGTATAACTGGTAAACGATAAACGATAGACAAAAACGTACTATACAAAAAAAGCAGATATCTTTAAAACACACAATATATTTCGAATAACTCTTTTTGTTGCATCAGTCATTTCCGAATTATCTGTTATTAATAGTTCCAATTGTTCAATACTTTGTCATTGTTTTCGAGTCAGTCGTTTTTGATGATAGCACGCGAAGAGCATGGAATTTTAAGGCCAGTATAGAGCGTCCAGTTCTTAAACATTTAACTATCGCTATTCCCTTTGTATCTGTAACGAAATGTGTAACGAAGCTGTTTCTGGAAGGTCTTATCTCGATTAAAATGGATAAAACAGACCTTTATAAGAATAATTTGTATGCTCATTAATAAGCGCTAAAGACTAGAGAAAGACATAGGATTTTGTTATTTTATCCACCAAGTACACAGTACTTAGAAAAGGGTATTGCATTCCACAAAAATTCCATACCGAGATTTCACGAAATACATGTTTTGAGGTCCCTGAATCCAAAAACCAAGTTTAGATAACGTTCCATGTATATGAATAATCGTATCGCATAAAATTGTCCATTGTTGTACCGTAGCTCGATATAACTTTAACATAAAGTTACTGTAATACACAACGGAAATATCGCATTTGATTCAAACGGGAGACGTTCTCTTATCTGCGCCACCCTTTATAATATCTATCGCTTTGTATCTGTACAGTAGAGTGAGACTCAAACACAGTTTTATTCTCTACCTCCTTTCTAGAGTAGGTACAAAAAGTATTGTATCCCACCTAAAAGTTTGATTCGGAGACTTCTGCGGAAATACAATTTTCTCTACTCTACTTTCTCTACTCTTGTACAAACTATTTTTACAAACGCTTATTCTCCATATGCTTCATGTTAATCGAGATGTTAATCTTATTGCTAATTTTCTGGTAGATGCAAGGGGAACTGGTAGGCTTTAAGCGATAGTCAAATCTTTTAAGAGCTGGTTGCTACGTGGAGCATTCCAATCTCTTTTTATGGCCAGGACGTAAGAAAGAAAGAAAGAAAGAAACAAATAAACAAATAAGAAAAGAATCAATAAGGAATTCCCATTTGAGAAAAAGCGTAACTATGAAAAATTGCAAACAAATATAAAGGAATATCTCGGAAATGGCTCACTCGACAAAAAAAACATATATGACATAAAGTGTGTGCTTTAATCAGATCTACATTTTTTTGCGTACAAAAATGTTACCTCTTTCTTACGGTTTACCAGTTACAAAAGTCATTCACAATGAAGAGCACTTTTTGGACATTCCCAGAAAATTCCAAATATACATTTCATTTGTCATGAAAATGTCTTAAACATATGCTATTTCAATCAAGCTGTTCAGAGTCATTTTTGAGAAAATCAAACCTTTCGAAATATGTTCCATATAAAGGGTAGTCTGGGGTAAGGGATTTTCTTGAAAATCTTCGTGTAGCATCTTTCAAAGATACTGAAACTAAATAGTAAGTTGGTATTTATCCAACTTTTTGTTTTTGAGTTATGCTATTCATAGACGCACACACGGTCCTTGTTCTAAAAATGCTTTTTTTTTTAATTCAGGGGTTTCAAAGCACGCATTTCCAGCGAAATGTCGGTAACGAATCTTTGGTTGGAATGCAATACTTCCCCGAGTTACTATATGTAGTAGAGAAATTAAAACGTCCTTAGTGTATATGTGTGCACGCGTGCTTCTGTCTGATTATGGACAGTGTAACTCAAGAATAAAATGTCCGATTAATACCAAATTTCATAACTGAGTCAGATACTGTTGAAGCACACCAGTCGAGGATTTTCAAGAAAATTAGTCACCCCAAACTAACTTTTACACATAGAAGTTTTAATTTTTAATTTTCTCAAAAATTTAGCTAGCAATTTGAAATAAACTATAATTTATTTTAAAAATTGATGTAATAAATGAAATTCATAACCTGAATTTTCTCTGAGTAACTCGTAAAATCGTAATCATACTAATGCAACAACTCAACATTTAAATGCACTTTCCGCGTTTTATGCAGCTAAGTACTTAATGCTTAGTTTGAACCCATTTATAGGTAAAAATAACCTGGATAGAAGAATTGCGTTTTATAGGAGAATACTACAGTACATAACAGACACATGTGAATGTTTAATGGGTAAAAATGTTATGTTCACAACGGATTTAATCTCTGAAAAAGTTTTTGAATTTTCCCGACAACCTTCTTGAAAGTAAAATATTGCGGTCTTCGCCGTTTCCTCCAAGTGACCACTGGACCCATTTATGAGATGGAGGCACACAGCGGGCGGAATCCGTTGCCTCCGGAAAGCGGCGGAAAAAGGACGTGCATGAGTAAGTCAGGGGTGAAGGGCCGACTTAAAATCGCCACCCCAGCGGTAGGAAACGAACACCTGACCCTCAGTAGGAGAGTCGGTAACGAAACCACTACGCTACACCGGTACCCTGAAACTAACATGTTATTAAGTACTTTGTGCTTGCAACGTGTAATCTATTCATGATTATTTCAGTAAACGTGACATAGTTGTACTGCTGACTGCACTTTTATAAGTGTGGATTAAAATGTTCAGCCTAAACAAATCTCTAGGCATCTGTGGCGAATGTGGAACGACACAGCTCATTGCCACATTTTTAAGAGTCCTTTGTTCGAATACCACTCCAGTGAGTAGCATCCCCTTGGGAATTGCCTTATTGTTAGAATTTTGTTGTATTAACAAATCAGGAAGGTATAAATGCGGTAATTATTCATAATTTCACCCATTTCACTCACCCACGTCCGATATGGCTTATGTGTTAAATCGTAATACATTGGTGGATTGATAAGTCCATGAATTTGACGAGAGATACTGTTCTAATCACAGGTTTCTTGTTGGAACCAAGTCTCACAACTATTCCGGGTGAAATCACAGAAATTCTTCGTCATTTGTTTCTTAGAACATTGCTGAGGGCGTCTAATATAAGCAGGACTTCGAACGTGCTCAGCAGATTGGGTGTCACTTGTGTCAGAAGTCTGTACGCGAGATTTCCACACTCCTAAACATCCCTAGGTCCGCTGCTTCTTATTAGATAGTGCAGTGGAAACGTGAAGGGACATGTACAGCATAAAAACGTACAGGCCGACCTCGTCTGTTGACTGAGAGAGACCGCCGACATTTGAAGAGGGTCGTAAAGAGTAACAGGCAGACATCTATCCAGACCATCACACGGAATTCCAAACTGCATCAGCATCCACTCCAAGTACTATGTCAGTTAGACGTGAGGTGAGACACCTTAGATTCCATGGTGCAGCGGCTGCTCATAAGCCACACAGCACGCAGAAAAATGCCAAACGACGCCTCGTTTAATGTAGAGAGCGTCAACATCACACGATTGAATAGTAGCAAAACGTTGTGTGGAGTGACGAATTATGTTATACAATGTGGCGATCCGATGGCAGGGTGTGGGTATGACGAATGCACGGTAAACGTCACCTGCCAGCGTGTGTAGAGCCAATGGTGAAATTCGGAGGTGTGGTGTTATGCTTTGGTCGGGTTTTTCCTGAAGGGTGCTTGTACCGCTTGTTGTTTTGCGTGGCACGGTCACAGCGCAGACCTACATTGATATTTAAAGCACATTCTTGCTTCCCACTGCTGACGAGCAATTCAGGAACGGCGATTGCATCTTTCAACACGATCGAGCACCTGTTTATACTGCACGGGCTGCGGCGGAGTGGTTACACGACAATAACATCCCTGTAATGGACTGGCCTGCACAGAGTCCTAACTTGAATCCTATAGAACACCTTTGGGATGTTTTGGAACGCCGACTTCGTGCCAGGCTTCACCGACCTACATCGATACCTTTCCTCAGTTCCGCATTCCTCGAAGAATGGGCTCCCATTCCCCAAGAAACATTCCAGCACTTGATTGAAAGTATGCCTGCGAGAGTGAACGCTGTCATCAAGGCTATGGGTGGGCCAGCACCATATTGACTTCCAGCATTACCGATGGAGGGCGCCACGAACTTGTACTTCATTTTCAGCCAGGTATCCGGATACTTTTGATCACGCAATGTATGTATTACTAAAAGATGTTATTGCAGCAGAAACCTATGAATAAATAGCAGGGAAGTTGATCTCATCCTTTAATCATCACCCTTTACAATATCAAGTGCAGCACAATTGTTTCCATTGTATCTATGGCCTCGTTAAATAGTGTTTAAAGGTTCAAATAATTAGTATAATTACGCTAGAGTTGTGTTTTGTAGTAGATGTTGATGCTTTCAGAGCCTGTGACTCACCCACCACTCACTGTTTAAGGATCCTTTCCTTTGTAGTAACATTCTTGGTTAACCACAACAAACAGTAATTTTCGATAGTGCGCATGTGCACAGGGAATTACCAACCTATCGTAGTTAGGTAAATTCCTAGATTGGTGATGTTTCGAGGTTATATTTCTTCTTATTGTTGGCTTTCCGCTCACAGAAAATTCCTAATGGACTTAAGGAATTTATATAAATATATGTATATGAATACATAAATTTATATAACCAGTGAATCGTAAACATTGTTAGGAATGCACGCTCGCTTCGCTCGCGTACTTACTCTCGTTTGTACCTTTTAAGTTGTGTGGCGCACATGAACGCGCTGGCATTAAAAAGATTTAGTGGCTATTGAGAGAGATCTTTCCGAGCAACATTTAAGCGACTTGCGGCACCAGATGCTTCCTTTAATTTTTGCTCAGTCAATAATTAATTCATAAAAATCAATTCTCGGTGTCTCTTCTCAAATTTAACATTTTAGTGAACATTAAAATTTATCAGCTAAATAAAGGGTTATGCTTTACAATACACTCACGCATATCCTCAGATAAAGAGCTCATATCTATACCACTGGAGTAGCTGGCGGACTAGACAACGCAGAACGAGCTACCAGATGACATAATAGAACTTTTCAAAAGAGCAGATAGCGCTGAATGTTACCTAAGTTTATGCAAGCACGAGATAGTAGCATCAAAATTTGAAGCAAAGAGATCGGCATCAAAAAAGGCGCACCATTGCGGGACTTTGAAGTGAGGACCATCAGTAGCGCAGGGGGGCACACGAACACAAATTCAGTAAACAAGCAGCTCGAGGAGGAAGAAATACGATCTACTACAGCGATAGCTCAGGCTATACGGGGTAACTCTTCTAACACTTCAAGAGCAAACAAGATACATGGTGTACAGTATTTATTAGAGTTGATTAATGTAGATGTGCCTATGCAGTGGAAGTATGTTGGGTAAAAATAATTTAGTAGAAACAATGGAAGTTCAAGAAGGAGAAAGTGGTAGTAGACAAGACATTGTACAGGTTAGGGTAACAGAAACAGGAAAAATGTCTAAGAAATGCAGAATAGCTCAGGGACAGGAAACAATAGAAGTCAGGGAGAAACAATAGTATTCAGGAACGGGGGGAAGTGATTTTAGAGCGAAAATGGATATGTTAACGGTTATTAGGAAGAGGAAAGTCGGCAAAGTTAGCACGAGCTAGAAAATAAAATAAAAAGTGGCAACAGAGAATAGAAATAGTTCTAGAAGAGAATATATAAAGCAGCAAAGGAGCTATAAAACAGGCAAGCTCGAGATGGCGAAGAGGAAACATCGCAGAGTCGCCGAGCCTGCTAAAACAGGAACCTCCTCTTCTGCCTCGGCTTCTGCCGAGGGAACACCATCGCAGTCGCCACAGCCCGGGCCGTCTTACGCCTCGGCCGCAGCTTCGCCGCCCATCAGCGCAGCTTCGCCGCGACCGCGCCAGCAGTCGCCGCCTCAATCACCGGCACCCACGCTGCCGATTCTGGGCGCTGCCTAGTCACCGCAGTGCCAGCCTGTGCCTCATGGGAGGTACAGTGCTGTCATCAGAGGGGTCCCGAGGGACCTGCCAGTCAGGTTCCTTACCACCGCAGCTCACCAGCAGTGGCCTTCTGCCTTGAAGGCCACCAGAATAATCGGAGCACAGGGAACAACTTCGCTCGACAGGATGGAGTTTGCAGACCCTGGCGACTACGGAGCGGCCTTGAAGGCGGGCCTGCCCTTATTAGGGCGGTGTTTACGTATTGAGGCGAGCCGAGTAGAACGCCAGGCTCCCTGCGGACGCTGCTGTGCCTACGGGCACTGTGAGACGTCCTGCACGGCACAACCAAGGTGCCACTACTGTGGCGCCTCCAGCACCACTGCTTCGTGCCAGCAGCACGACCTGCGCCATCGACGCCGCTACTGCACAACTTGTGGAGGAACGACCCACTTCACCGGCCAGGCGCTCTGCCCCCTGTATCCTCGCAGGAAGGCAGCGCCGAAACCGCCTGTCACCTCCACACCACCGCAGATGACACCACAACAACCACAGCTATCATCGGGAACATCACCAGTCATCGCAGAATCAACGCCAGCACAGACGACACCACTTCAACCACAGTCACCATCCACTACATCAACAGACCATAGAGAATCCTCACCGACACACTCAACGGACGCGGTAACGCGGGAAGCCATTCAGGATCTTCATGCTGAGTTCCTGAACGTCGGTGCCCGCTTAGCCGCTCTGGAAGAGGCCATAGCAGTCATTACAGAGCAACTCGAATGACTTCCAGTTTACCAAACACTGGCTGAAGTCAGCCATCAAGCCATCAACGAGTTTCCGGACCGGCTGGAGAAAGTCTATGACCGACTCTACGCCATGGAGGCCAAACTTGACAACTTCCAGCAGCCGACCAGAAGGCATCAACGTCAACATCACTAACCTTACCATTGCCACCAGGAATCCTCTCTCATCCTCACCTTGAATTCGCCGCGGGGGCAGACTGGGCCTCGGTCAAGTCTGTCTCCCGGCAATAACTCCTTACTCCACTGGCGACCGCACTGCGGCCCAGCTTAACCATCACCTTGGACTGCGCGGGTGCTTTAGGCGGTACCGCAGCAAACCTTTCCTTTCAATCCGGTGGAGGAGTTATTAGTGAGTATGCCGACGCCTCGGTGAGTCCCACACTCTCAGTCCCGACTCCCATCGGGGCTGGGTAAGTGATTAAATCATTTTCTCCTTCACTTGAAGAAAACAGGCAACGGAAGCTATAAAAGGGGCCACAGAAGCTATAAAGCGGGCAACGGGAGCTAGAAGTTGGCAACAGGTAGTAGGAAAGAAGTTATAAAGTCAAGGAGGAAATTAAAGGGAAAATAAGTAATGTTAGAAATGAAGCGAAAGAAATCAGGCACAAAGTTTTCGTTTCTTCAGGAAGGGGACAGCCATTGCTAAGGCAATCTAAACTAACCCATCCTTCATAACTTAGACAATAAGTACGAGAGCTTAGCCTAGATTAATCTGACCAATCCCAAACGTTCCTCTCATCATCTATTCTACTCAGTCATCGTCTAACCTAATCTGGATAATCAGAGTTAACCTCGAAATTTCTTTTAATGAAATTGCAATGTTTTATTCAGGTTTTATTATTCGAGAGTTTTAATTGAAACGGTTACGTCAACATACCTTAATTTTACTTCGTTTTCGGTGTCTCTCCCCGTTTTATCTAGGCTTGAGACTAGCACTAGCATTGCTGCTAATGGCAGGGTTACCACCTTCCCTTCCATCTTCTTCTTTCTTCATCAGGCGTCAGCTAGTTGCATACACAGCACACGGATAATCTTCATTTTTTTAAGATTGTAGACTCACGATAAAATCTTCATCTTGACTTACATTCTTTTAAACGCTGGTTGTAATGCTGTAATGTCCATAAGAGTATGTCGTTATTCCATCCTCAGCAATAACTCTTTTATCATCAAACGGAATCAATGTGATTTTATTCACTTGAACTGTAGCAAAAACATGCTGTCGTGACAGGGTCAGATTCATGGGCGTTCTGATGATTTCTCCGGTTTTAAGACAGTCAGTATAACTCTAAAACGTAATGTACTGATTAATAGCACTACGTTTTATGCTTTAACCTTTTTTGTCATTGAGCCATGGATATCTAGAGCATAAATCTTAGGTCGTGGTCCGACAAAGCGCTGGATGATTTTGCCATTAGCCTCATCTTTAAATTTTCCCAACACCTTCTTGTTTAGAGCTGAATAGCATATGTGGTTGACAGGGTAATCAGCTGTATCTAGATGTTCGAGAAAACTTAGTTTGTCCTGGTACACATCTTCAGTCGTCACACGATGAACGAACGAATCAGTATCCATATACATAAGCTTCAGGTTTTCAGATCCATAATATGGCAGCAACATATCATAATGGTAGTGGTACATTAATATCTTGGAGATGTCCAACTCACTCATACCAATGTATATAGGCTTGTTGAATACGATCTGACGAGAGGTCATATGTACAGCGTCTAGATTAGCAGCAAATATTGTTCGATGGATAAACGTAGGCTTGGCAATTAACTTTTCCAAAGTCTTCCCCTTTGTCAGCTGTTGTATATCCATACAGTTACGAAGGTTTTCCATTTTGTTTCCAAATATGGCGTTGTTGAACAGTTTGTAGAGATCCTTCTCCAAATCATTTGCAGCTTGTTGTCGTAGTCTGTTGTTAAATTCCACATACGGTTTTAACCACTTCGACTGGCGGAATTGTAGCACACGATGAAGTTTTGTTAACCGTAGTCCATGATTAAGTGCTTGCTTCAAAGCCATTTAATGTACTACATACGTCTTTCGAGGTCCAAGATGAGGTATCAGTTTCCTAGTACTCGAGTCCTTAGGCTTCATATACTCAGACAAAATGGTAAATCATTATGCAGATCATGCAGTTCAGCAGGATACTCGATATCGACTTCTAATATATATCCGTGAGGATCATCTTCTTGTAGTCCTTCTTAGTCGATTTGTTAGCTGAGACCCACTCAAATCCACATTAAGGGAGGGTTTGACACATGGCCCAACCATATTGGTTATTAGCATCCTCATATGTAATAAATTGGGTTGGTCCAGTCGGATCATACTTCTCCATGTAGGCGTTGTTTGCTTCGGCATAACGGTGGGAAACTTGATATAAAGCTCCTCTTATGCCGGATTCCACCATGAGTAATTGAGCATAATCCTGTATTAATTCCAGCTGAATTCCGGTATACAGCAACATTGCGTCCCATGTAAGTCCTGGAGAGGTAAAATAATGAGCAGGGTCGACTTTATATGTTTTGAGGGTTTGATCTCTAAATGTCTCAAAGACATTAGCTAGAAGTACATCAGAGATTAAGAAGAGGTCGCTGTACTCACCCAGATTTCTTGCATTAAACAGTTCCCATACATTTCTAGCCTAATCGTAGTCACCACCACTAATTTCTTCTTCATTCAATTTACTGTAGAAGTAGTTTTTAGGAGGCAGGCAGGTTTCGTTCAAGACATCCCATGAAGTGACGTAATCATAGGTGAAATACACCCTTGCGTGTCATAAACTTCATCTTGTCTTCTCCGAAGTGTTTCAGTGTTTCAGGGTGCGATGTTAGATTCTTCACCAGCTTATCCCAGCTTGGACTGAGAAACCAAAAATTATCTACAATCCGAAGCTTTATATCTCCTACATACTTGGAGAATGATATATAGCTTTCTTCACAGCTAGAAATTACTTCCACCCTCTCACTTGTACATCCCAACTCCTTAACAATGAAGTGTGAGTCATGCCCAATGAGGTGGTGCATGAATACTGGAATATACTTAGGTGTTTTGCAGGCTAAATTACATTCATTATGTAACCTTACACGATATTCACCACAGATGTAATTGTGGTCGCGTATTTTATAGTTCTCTTCAGTAAAGGTATTTCCGCACAAGTAGCATACAGTAGAGGAGTTGAAATCCATCTGCTGTTGATCTGTAAGTTTCAGACGTATGGCAGATTTGTATATATTATTAATTTCCTTTGCAAGGAACGACCGGTATTCTATAAACTTCTGAGCAGCATCAACAGCACGATATACATAGGGATGCTTAGGAACGCCAGTTTGGAGATGTTGAACGTCGGACGATGGTTTAACGTAAACGCAGAAACTCATGGGAACATGCTGCTGATAAGTGGATGTATATGAAGTTTCAGGATTGGGTATGCATGTATGACATGGGTTGAAAATGCTTTCAAAGTCTGCGTAGATGACGTAAGATAGTTGCAACATCCTTTCAAAATTGTTAAACTGTGCAATTGATTTCTCTTTTGTAGGCATAACTCACCTTGCAACACCATGCCGATTACAGATGTAGACATGTTCTTGTAGTTTTTCCAGTCCACTTTGACCGCACTGATCATCAAAATGTTTAAAACAACGCTTACAGGTATAAACACGTTCTTTATGCTTAGTTCTCTGACGTCAAACACGTTTTTCAAAATTCCTTATATAGACGTAGTAATGTCTCCCACTACTGTCACTAAATAGTAGGAGGTCACGGTGGTCAGGTAGTTCAGTCTCAGCAACCATTATCGGATACACTTCATGCTTCTCATCCAGTCCGAAGATGTTGATTGACATCCTGTTAAGCTTCTCAAATTTAGGTATTTGAGAAAGTTGCGTAGGGTAGGAAACGCAGCTGAAGTCGTATTTATTTTGAAGTTGCTTGTATTTGTGCATCCTTCTCAACGAATTTGACTAATGCAGAATACATGAAGCATAGCTCATCAGTAAAATTCTGGATGTGAATGCAGGCTTTTCTTGCTTCAACAGATGGTGGTAGGGGTATGTAGCTACTTCCTCGTAACGGATTGTACTTGTTAATACGAAGGCGAATTCCTTCTACAGCAAGCAGATACCAGTTGCTGTCCATAAGTTGTGATTCCTACAATTTAGTAACCAACTTCTTCATTTTCGTTTCCAGCATAGAGTCCAGGTCCATTTCTAGGAAAACCGCTTGATTCGGTGTTTTAAATGTTTTGTCGCAGGTTTCTTTGACACCGTTAACAAATCTACACACAGCTAGCAGATTAATTTTCACGCTTTTGTGAATACCAAACTCTTTATGTACAGCCTGGATTATCCGCTGTTTCGCCTCATGCAGGTACATATTCAGGCCCTTAGTTGATTCACAACGTATAAAATATGATTTCAAGCGTCCTTTGAATAAGGTTTCATATTCTATCATGTCACGGTCATCCATGGTAGAAAATAATTCATGCTCAGTAGGTTATGATCTACGTTTCTTCTCAGGTCTGTTTATTTCACACGCATCTTCGTGTCGGCGAACCTTATAACTGTTTTGAGGGCTACATTACAATATTTACATTTGAAGAGCTTTTTAAAACGTAGCTCATGTCGTCTTTTATCACATACACGGAGGTACTTCTTACAGCATTTACCACAAGAATATCCTGAGGCACTAGGAATGATATCCATATATGAGGACTTATTTCATTTTTCTTCTTGATATAATAACGTATTAACCTTTCTTCAAGGAAATTTACGCCTCTTCACCCTGATAACACTTTAGAAGGTCGATTATTTTCTGAGAGAACAGCGACGTTAACACCTCAGAGATGATTAACAGAATGAAGTTCATTGAAGGAGATCGCTCTATTTATAGAGGAAGCATGAACCTTTTTGGATCAATTATATAACCTATTAACCCTTCTTCAAGGAAATGTTCGCCTTTTCACCTTGATAACACTTTAGAAAGCCGATTATTCTCTGAGAGTACAACGTTGTTGTCACCTCAGACTTATTTAGCAGAATGAAGTCCAATGCTCAAGATCACACTGTTTATAGAGGAGGCACGAACCTTTTTTAGATCAATTATATCCTGAATTTTAAGACTAAAAACGGTGATGAAGCGTATAAGCTCTTATATTTAAATTCATGTTACACTGATGTTCGCGCGTCTCCGTACAGGTTCAGATACTTAGAGTAAGTGTAAAGTATTGCGAGGATGATGTATCGTTAGGGTATAATCGTACAGATTCGGGTGCTTGACTCGTGAGGGTGATGAACGATCCGTCGACCGAGCAAGAGGCAAGCATTCCCCCTGCGCAACGAAACCTAGAAGCACAAAGATGCGAATGAAAGTAAATCTTGGTAGCATACAGCACTCGAGCATTCGCGTGCAGACCAGGGAAAACCATAAAAATCCGTGACCTGAGTGAGCGACAGACGGGACTCGAACCAGGGACTCTAGAAGCACACGTGAAATATATAAATGAAAAATATTTAAAATGAAAGGAAGTCGGAATCGAGAGAAACCACCCAGGCAGTCGCCTGCAGACCAAGGAAAACCATAAAATATATGATGTCAGAGTGAGCAACCAATGGGTATCGAAATTCTGAACTCTAAAAGCATACATAAAATATGCAAATCATACAGAATGAAAGAAAATCGTGATAGAGAAAAAACCACCCAGGCATTCGCCTGCAGACCAGGGAAAATCACGAAAAAGTCAGAACAGTGTGAGAGTATGACGGAAATCGAACCAGCGAGACCTTCAGATTGTACACGTGAAAGATGTAAATGAAATAAAATGAAAGAATATCGTGATAGCATACACTTCTCAGGCATTCGCCTGCAGACCAAGGAAAATCATGAAAACCCCTGGCTATAGTGAGCGACAAACGGGACTCGAACCATAGACTCTAGAAGCACACGGGAAAGATATAAATAAAATAAAATGAAAGAAAATATGATAGATGAGAAACCGTCCAGGCATTCGCCTGCAGGCCAGGGAAAATCACAAAAATCCCTACCTAGAGTGAGAGGCGGACGGCAATCGAACCAACGTGCTTAGAAGCACACGTGAAGGATGTAAATTATATAGAGCGAAAACGTGGTAGCACACGCCACTCAGGCATTCGCCTGCAGGCCAAGAAAACCACGAATAATCCCAGGCTAGAGTAAGCGACAAACGGGACACAAACCAGGGACTCTAGAAGCACACGTGAAAGATATAAATGAAAAAGATTTAAAGGGAAAGGAAATCGGAATCGAGAGAAACCACCCAGGCAGTCGCCTGCAGACCAAGGAAAACCATAAAATATATGATGTCAGAGTGAGCAACCAATGGGTATCGCACTCCCGAACCCTAAAGGCACACGTAAAAGATGCAAATTATATAGACTGTAATAAAATCGCGATAGATAGAAAACCACTCAGGCATTCGCCTGCAGACCGAGGAAAATCGTGAAACATCTGATGTCAGAGTAAGCAACCAACGGAAACCGAACCAAGCAGACATTCAGATTGTACACGTGAAAGATGTAAATGAAATAAAATGAAAGAAAGTCGTGATAGATTGGAAACCACACAGACATTCACCTGCAGACAAGGGAATATGTTGAAACATCTGATGTCAAAGTGAGCAAGAAACGGGAATAGAACCAGGGAAACCTTTATATTGTACACGTGAATGATGTAAATGAAATAAAATGAAATAAATTCTTGATGGAAAATCACTCAGACATTCCCCTACAGACCAGGGAAGATCACGAAAAATTTGATGGCAGAGTGAATAACCAACGGGATTCGAACCAGGAAGACCTTCAGATTGTACCCGTGAAAGATGTAAATGAAAGGGAAAGTAAATCCTGATAGATGAGAAACCACCCAGGCATTCGACTGCAGACCAGGGAAAACCGCGAGAAACCTAAGCTTAGAGTGACCGTCCCTACCTTCATTTACATCTTTCACGTGTACAATCTGAAGGTCTCGCTGGTTCGATTGCCGTCATACTCTCACACTCTTCTGACTTTTTCGTCATTTTCCCTGGGGACCTCCGAATGCAAACCACAGACGTTCTCGTCTGAACCAGACCGTAAAAACAGGTTTATACCATACAACTCAACAATAGACTACCATGCCAGATGAGTCCATACCTGTAGACAGACTGTCTGGGATCAGACCGACATATTGAAATGCGCACGATCATTCAGACAGATGTTTACATTAAATACCTACAATACCAACAGCCGCAATACATTATACAGCAAAATTAACATAATTTCTATTATAATACCTTAGAAAAAAACGTAGAAGTTTTTCTCTCCTTATTTAATTAAATTCATGTATATACCCTATTATTTAAGTTTTCAATATTTTCTTTCCCTCATCCCCCTCATTCACCCTAAAGAATGAGTACACAATATCACATTTTTATGCGCTTAATACCCATTTATCACAGAAAACCGCGCTTAATACACAGTTATTACAGAAAACCACTACATTTGACTGTAATTACGAGCAAAGTAATTATTTCCAGAGTTACTCCGATTTTAAGCTTGAAGAATCGTATTAGAAAATGTAACATATTTTTCAGTTCAAAGTGTGTAAACATTTCAAAGTCGCCGATTCCAGCTATTTGCATTTAGCGCAAACATTATAATATGCCATTTTTAACCTCGTCTTTGTTAAATATGATGTCTCGCAATGCATTTTTAAAATTAACTCAAGCGCACGTTTAACTCATATAATGGGTGTCTTCATATACCCCAATATGGCTGCCATGCACGTTAAACCCTCCAATAAGGCGACTTCGGCATCTTCCCCACAGACCGGAAAGCGAGCCTTCACGGCGGCCGTCAGATGGAGCGCGCAAAAGAGGTGGGGAAGGTAGTAACAGGCATGGAAAGGGAAGTAGGGGGTAGTATCACCGCCGAGAGTGCGGTGGGTATAACAAGGTCTAGCTACGGAAACGGGATCGAGAACACTTCATTGTGCCCGAGGGGATCGTCCAGGGAGGAAGTATAGCTCTCGCATTCACTTTAAGACGCGCCAGCTCCCGTGTGTTCTTTACTTTTTTAGTCATGCATTCATCCAAGAGATGTAATATCGAGGGCGACAGTAGTCAAATATGCATTACAAAGAAACTATCTTATGATATAAACGTTTAATCTATATATTTATTATAATTACTTTTTGAAGTTATTCGAAGATGAATTTGTATTAATGCCACGAGGTTGAGCCCAAGAACACCAGGTAAACTTGAAACAGCAGAAAATGATACTCACATTTCAAGGATATACTCACCCTTTACCGCATATCGCTATCTCTTCCCATTCAGGAGATATAAGCATTTAACGGTAATAATAGACTTTTGTGTGACGCACTGCCAACTAAAATAGCCTGTAATCGAATTAATTACCTCACAGTAGTAAAAGAAGGAAAGAAGGAGGTGGAGTCCGGCATAAGAGGAGGTTTATGTCAAGCTTCCCACCGTTATGCGAAGCAAACAGCGCCCACATATAGAAGTATCATCCATCGAGACCAACCCAATTTATTACATATGTGGATGCTAATAAAAAAATATGGTTGGACCATGTGTCACGACCTCCATTATGGTGGAATTTAATGGGTCTCAGGCTGAAAAATGGACTTAGAAAGACTACAAGAAGATGATCCTCATGGATATATATTAGAAGTCGATATCGAGTATCCTGCTGAACTGCATGATCTGCATAATGATTTACCATTCCTGCCTGAGTGTATGAAGGACTCGAGTACGGGGAAACTGATACCTCATCTTGGACCTCGAAAGTAGTATGTAGTACATTACATGGCTTTGAAGCAAGCACTTAATCATTGACTACGGTTAACAAACATCCGTCGTGTGCTACAATTCCGCCAGTCGCAGTGGTTAAAACCGTATGTGGAATTTAACAACAGACTACAACATCAAGCTGCAAATGATTTTGAGAAGGACATCTACAAACTGTTCAACAACGCCATGTTTGGAAAAACAATGGAAAACCTTTGTAACCGTATGGATATACGACATGTGATAAACGAGAAGACTCTGGAAAATTTAATTGTCAAGCCTACGTTTATCCATCGAACAATATATGGTGCTAATCTACCGCTGTACATATGACCTCTCGTCAGAACGTATTCAACAAGCCTATATACATTGTTATGAATGTGTTGGACATCTCCAAGACATTAATGTACCACTATCATTATGATGTGTTGCCGCCATATTGTGGATCTGAAAACCTGAAGCTTATGTATATGGATACTGATTCGTTCGTTCATCGTGTGACGACTGAAGATGTGTACCAGGACAAACTAAGTTTTCTCGAACATCTAGATACAGCTGATTACCCTGTCAACCATATATGCTATTCAGCTCTAAACAAGGTGTTGGGAAAATTTAAAAATGGGCAAAATGGGCTAATGGCCAAGTCATCCAGCGCTTTGTCGGACCACCACCTAAGATGTATGCTCTACATATATCCATGGCTCAATGATAAAAAAGATTAAACGCATAAAACGTAGTGCTATTAATCAGTACATTACCTTTGAGAGTTATACTGTCATAAACCGGAGAAATCATCAGAATGCCCATGAATCTGATTCTGTCACGACAGCATGCTCTTGCTACAGTTCAAGTGAATAAAATCACATTGATTCCGTTTGATGATAAAAGAGTTATTGCTGAGGATGGAATAAAGACATACGCGTATGGGCATTACAGCACTACAACCAGCGTTTAACAGAATGTAAGTCGAAGATGAAGATTTTCTCGTGAGCCTACGATCTTAAAAAAATGAAGGTTATCCGCGTGCTGTGTATGCAACTAGCTGACGCCTGATGAAGAAAGAAGAAGATGGAAGGGAAGGTAGTAACCCTGCCATTAGCAGCAATGCTAGTACTAGTCTCAAGCCTAGATAAAGCGGGGAGAGACACCTAAAACGAACTAAAATAAGGTATGTTGACGTAAACTTTTCAATTAAAACTCTCGAATAATAACCTGAATGAAACATTGCAATTTCATTAAAAGAAAATTCCAGGTTTTCTCTGGTTATCCAGATTAGGTTAGACGATGACTGAGTAGAATAGATGATGAGAGGAACGTTTGGGATTGATCAGGTTAATCTAGCCTAAGCCCTCGTACTTATTGTCTAAGTTATGAAGGATGGGTTAGTTTAGATTGCCTTAGCAATGGGCTGGTTACCTGTTGTTCTTACGTTTTGTTACGTGGTTACATGGTTGCTACGTGTTGTTACCTCGTGTGACGTTTCTGGTTATGAGATGTCACGTGATGTTACGTGGATACGTGCTTATGTTACTTAGTGTGGAGTCTTGTTACGTGGTGTTACGTTCTTGACACATGATTACGTGCTTATGTTACGTAGTGTAACGTCTTGTCATGCTGTTATGTTACGTTGTGTTACGTCTTGTTACGTGATTATGTTAGATGATGATAGGAATAAATAGACAATGAGAAGATCCAGAGCATATAAGGTGGGGAAAGGATAGTACGTATACTTCACTGTAAACCGATATACGGTTTGTCCCTCTCGTTTGTAAGGGTTAGAAAAAAGTATATAAAAGTGTTGTAACGTTGGATGAGAAATGTTTTATAATCGAATTACTCTATATATTACTGTATAAACCTACATTCCTCCTCCTTCTTCAACCCCTGTCTATTCTTGTATCTCTCCCGTTTTCCATATTTCTCCCATATAAACTCATACTCTACTCCTCAACCCCTGTCTAGTCTAGCAACTCTCCTCGTATTTCCTACCACTCTTATATAAATGCACTTTCCTCCTTGAAGACTCCCTCAACCTAGCACCTACCTTCGTTTTCCTTGTCTCTCCATATAAACGCATACTCTGTCATTCAAACCTTCCTCTCCTCGGTTTTCTAGCTCTCCCATATAAAACGCCATATTCTACCCTTCAAGTCTGTATGGTCTAGTACCTCTCCTCGTATTCCCTGTCTCTCCCGTATAAGCCTATATTCCCTTCCTTCAGCATCGGTCTAGCTTATTATCTGTTCACGTTTTGCCTGTCTTTCCCATAAAGGCCATTCTCCACACCTCAAACCCTGTCTAGCCTAGCACTTCTCCTCATATTCCCCTACCTCTCTCATATAAGGCGCATTCCCTCACTTCAGCCCTGTCTAGCCTAGCATCGACCCTCGTATTTCCTATCTCTCGCATATAAACGCCTACTCTATCATTCAATCCTCCTAGCCTAATACCTCTCCACGGTTCGCTCTCTCTCCCATATAAAACGCCATATTATACCCTTCAAGTCCTGTTTAGTATAGCATCTCTTTTTGTATTCCCTATATCTCTCGTATAAAGCGTATCTCTCCTGTAATGTGTTCACGTTTTCCTATCTTTCACATATAAACGCATATTCCACATTTCAAACTCTATCTAGTCTAGCACTTCTCCTCGTATTCCCCCGCATCTCTCATATAAAGCGCATTCCCACTCCCTCAACTTCTATCTAGCTTAGCATCGTTCCTCGTAGTCCCTATCTTCCCCATATAAATGCATTTTTCCCTGTGAACCTTCGCATCAAGCATCGTTTTACCTATCCTTTCCCATATAAACGCAAGAAACTGTTCAGGCTTCCCCTGTAATATGCTACTTAAATGATTATAATAAATATGTATAACGGAATGCAGATTCTAAAAATTATACCTAGATAATAAGTACAAAATTGTAAAAAAAATTCTTAAACAGAACATAGTGAAAGTGAATTGAGAGAAATATACCAAACATTAAAATCAGTGCTTCAAGGAAATACCAAACAATGACTCGTGGAAATGTATACACATTTGAAAGAAGAGAAAATAAAAAAATGTGAAATCCTAGTATTATTCCAATAATTTTAAAATCACCACAAATAGACCAGCTACACTTGTCATACTAGAATTTTTGGCATATATCTTTTATTTGTGCTGGATGACCAATGGGTACAGTTGGTTGTGTATTACCGTTGTGTAACATCGTCGCACTCAAACTTAATTTTGAAGCATCTATGAAAATTTCCATTTATCTGGGTTGTGCAGTTTACCAAAAGCATTCATCACACCACCAGAGTCACACCAATAACTCAAATTCTCTTCCATACTGAAAATTTAACTAGGTGCTCTTGTCGTTTTCGAAATACTGTTATAATTGTATTTGTGTAAGATATTCTATCCTAAAAGTTCTGCTTGTGCTTTAGTAAGATTTAAATCTCTCGCCAAATAATTTAACCCTCCATGAGTTACCTCTTTAAGCATGTTGGGATAGGGGACTTCAAATTCTGATCCTGAGCTTGATTAAACTATGGTTTATCACTTCCTCCGGACTCGCCTTCTAATGTCCAAGATTCACGAGGTTCAGGAATAGGTATCCCATCACTTGAAGAACAGGCCTGATGACTAAAGGCGTGTTTGGCCATTGAGTTATCTTTTTTCCCTTAAGTACTGTTACTTTAGTCATACAAAATTATTGTAAGTGTAACTATGAAGATGTGCGGCGGTTGCGTGAATAAACTGTTTCGGCGGAAGTCCGAGCTGTAGCAGCCGGCGCTTGAGCCGCCGTGCGATGGCCACAGCGTTAAAGAAGAGCACTGTAAAACCTGCGGCTCTGTTCGCCTGTTAAATATGGAGAGCTTTCGCTGCCTCTTCCCTTCACAGATTCATTCTGTGTGTATATTGTTCATAGATAAAAAGCAAAACAAAAGTGATTCATAAAGCGCTTTTTGGTTTCAGGTTAGTTTATTGCGTATACTGTAATCAGTCACAATCGAAATTTACCAAAGAAGGTAGTTACAATTCTATTATAAGTAAGAGTAGTTACAGGTGATTTAATGACAAAACAGATAAAGACTTCTAAATTTTGTAAATACTGCACAGAAGAAGACCTCTACCTTGGAAAGTTTAAACATACCACACCAAAAATACTTGGAATGGTCAATGTACCTTGTACTCACTTTGTGTGGCCTCCAGTTGTTCTTCAACAACAATGAATGGAACTTCACAGGCATTGTACACAATTTTTTCACGGCATTAACTTCTCAATCTGAGTGTATTTTAATCAAAATCACGAGGATGTTTCAAAAATAAGAATATATATGCCTCTATAGGTAAAACGTAATGAGGGTCGGAAGCATGAAAAATCTTCTTGTATTTTTGGCGAATTCCAGACCTAATGCCGAAATTGGTGTTTAAATGACTTTTAGTTTTTCATTTATTCTTTTCACTCACACACCTCGTATGCATACACACACCCTAGGAAGGCTACAAGCAAGAATCAATCGCAGTAAACTATTATATATTTGTGTCATCTGTTTGCTGTCGATGAATCTTGCAAAATTCGTATTAATAGCTTGCCTTCAATGAAGAGACAATCCCCGTCAGCTGGCCTTTGGAAGAGCAATTTAATTCAATTTGTTAGTTTAGTAATAATCTTGTTAATAAATAGTAGACACAAAAGGAGATAGCATTTTAAATATCTGGGCAAGATGCATCCGTATTCTGAATGTTATAAAACATTAGCGCTTTATCCGGTAATGTTGCTCACATTAACATCAATTTATCATGTGTTCTATACAAGAACACTATTGTTCCTAAGAGGAATTGTTTTAGGTCCTTTCACACTAAGTAATAGTGAAGCATTCTGGCTAGTCTTTGTAGGTGCAATGTTGCTTTTGAGCAAAATACTACATTTTCTATAAACAATAATTAAAATATTCGAAAACCATTTATAAGTGTTCAGGAGACCTTAATTACTTCGTTCTCTATCCCAAAAAATGTTTTGCTTCATCTGTTTCATGAATGTGAGGTAAAAAGTTAATATTTGCGGTGAAATCGCTAGCATATTTCGATCGAATGCAATTCTCCTTTTATTTTATATAAGGAATAGAGAGAGTAAAATTACTTAATTTAATCTTAGATTTTAATTAAAATTTCTAAAATATAATTATTTCAATCAAGTGGAACCGCCAAAAGATTGACTCCATGAAGTTGTGAAGTGAAACTGTTATCTTTTAATTACCAGTGACAATGTTTAATACGTTATCTATGGGAACTCCGAGGAACCTCTCTTTTTTGGGGGGGGGGTTTCTGCTCCTTTAAAATGCTATCCCTGGGTCTCTTGCTCCAGTCTGAGGAAAATGCAGTCAACAGCGATAATATGGCGCCGACTTCTAATCTCGCTACTGGCTTTGCCGTTTATTTGCGGTATGTACAATTATAGTATTAATGAGAAGTATTCAGGTCTAAACCAAACGTTTGAGTAATCAAAGTGTTTGAAAATTTATACAAATTCAGCTACGTGATACAACTTAAAATGCTTCTGAAATCTTTGGAATTTGGATTAATGACATGTTAATATTTCTAATTTCTAATATAATATTTTTCTTTTTAAACGTCTGGTGAATTCTTCCACATACTGCCCTAAATCTGTTACATTAGTTTATGGTCACGGGGGATTAAGGGATGTTTGGAGTGCAAACAGTGGGGAACTCAAAGTGGCGCCTTCACCAAATGTCACGGTGGCAAATACAGAGGGTTGGAAGGGGTGAGAGGAGGGGGTGACGATTAAGACTCACGCAACTACAACATATGTCATGGACAAAAGAGGGGTAGCTCACAGGGATCTCAAAGGGGGTGACTAATTCACAGGTGTCAGGTGTCTCAAACCACTGTGTAGTGCAACTACAGCACATGTCGTGGACAAAGGAGGGGTAGCTCACAGGGATCTCAAAGGGGGTGACTAATTCACAGGTGTCAGGTGTCTCAAACCACTGTGTAGTGCGACTACAACACATGTCGTGGACAAAGGAGGGGTAGCTCACAGGGATCTCAAAGGGGGTGACTAATTCACAGGTGGCAGGTGACCCGCGCGTCTCAAACCACTGTGTAGTGCAACTCACATGGGAAGGAAGTCCCGGACTAAGGAAAGGTCCTTAAGGGTGTCTTGCATCTAAAGTACATGACCAGTATGGTCCTAAACATTTACAAGGTAACCGCACAAGTGTATAAAAATACGTATTTATTACTACATGGCTCGAGGCCGCCTACGGGGATACAAATAGTTTAGCTAGACGGCATGCTTACCTGAGACAAAGCTAGTCCTGCCCGATGCATGGTGTTGTCTTGCCAATTTATGATTTGCTTTTCGTAATGATTTTCAAGAATAAAGCTGACGCAGGTTCCTGAAGCAATCCCTCTGGAGTCCCTCTTATCCTAAAAGCCAGAGGTTTTAAACGTAGACCACTGCTATCTCAGCAGTCCTTCACCTCTTGGGCGAATTTTCTAACCCGAACCAGCAGAATTCGCGCAACGTTTCTAAGATGAATAAACCCTGACTCTGCGTCTAGCAACGATAGAGTCCTTGCACAATTCTGCATGTTAGCCTTTTTAACTTTTATGGCGGAATAATTTTCAACACTACTAAACGGAAGAACAATGCTACAAAATTAATAAAGTAAATCCATGCATCTTGACAATATATGTTATGTACCTATATTTGTTATTGTATTGTATTCAAATATGCCCAAACCTGTCATTCTGTATGGAGGTGAGACATGGACAATTAAAGAGAAACATAAAAGTAAACTTCAAGCAGCTGAAATGAGATTCTTACGCTCAGCCAAAGGCTACACAAGAGAAGGATGTCTAAGGAATGATGGTATTAGAAAAAGATTTGGTGTGTAGTCCATCTTAGGATTAATTACTAAACATAGGCAGAAATGGACAAGACACTTACAAAGAGTGACATAAGAACGAATTGCTGGACAAGCCTTCAGCCTCAAGCCTACAGGACGAACAAGGAAACAATGGGAAATGTGAGAACGGAGCAGACTTCGACCTAAATCGTGACTGGAATAAGAAGAACAACTTGTTAATATTTATAGCTAAAATCACATTTTAAGAACTTATGGAGGGTGTGTGTGTTTTGTTTTTAATTTTTCACACCAGAATAGTTGTATCGGAGTTTACGAAAATAGGTATATAACACGCGTTAGGTGTGTTAGAACCTAGCCTATTTGACATCCTGATCGTTCTTTAAAGGAGAACATAAGTAACAAATCGCATAATTAATGAGATTTGTTTAAAACATTAAAGCTCTACTTTATAATCATAATACGTTTTAATGGTGAAAATTGGTCCAAAATGGTCAAAATTTAGATGCTTGGTTTTTCTACTGACGCTTTAGATACCTTGTCGAGTAAACAGTTTTACCGTTGGAATTAAATTGATCCAGTTATGTGATGATTTAAACAGTCCTTACCTATTGGGGTGGCAGCGTATTTTTAAGTTTTCCTGAGATTTTACACATTATAAAAAAGAAAAAGAGTATACAGAAGTATTGTTATAAAGTTAGCGTATATATTTGAAGCATTTTCTAAATTGTGCATTTTCAATAAACATTTACGAGTATGCTGTTTATGAAAAGCACGCACCTAAGCAAAGCTTAAGGTCAGTTATTATGGGAGGGTTTTCATGTGTGTTTTTCTCGGTTCTAATATTTTAGACATTGTTTAACATTTAAAATGTGCCTTGCAATGCAATTTTTAAGTTATCAGAAGAATAAATTTCCCAAATACACGTTCACTAAAACTTGCTGAGGAGTTATTAATCTAAGATTGATCATAACACCAAGCTCATCGGTGTTTTATAAATGTATATTATTATAAATAATATTAGTAATAATTTGTTTATAACAAATACTGTCTTCATGTTCCACTACTTGTGTAGTATTACAAGTACTTCATTTCCTTATAGAACATTAATTACTTCTGGATAATACATATTTGCTGATGGCTTATGACCTTTAATCCCTTACACTTAAAAGAACTTATTATTATTATTATTATTATTATTATTATTATTATTATTATTATTTTACGACAATTAAATCACACAATTAAACGAAATTTATTTATAAGCATGTCATTAATTTTATAATTTTATTTCTTAGAAGACTCAGTCAGAAACATAAATCAAATTTTGTTTAAAAAGTTTCAAACCGCATGTTAAGCAGGCTTTCTAATGAATTAGCTTAAGTTTATTTTTAAAAATGCATAATTCAGAAAAGGCCAAACATATACACATCGAGTTTGGCAAAAACTTTTCTTATGCATCCTTTATGATGAGCTTAAATTTTCAAAAGATTCAGTATAGTACTTTAAGTTCTGGAAAATTAACAGGTCGGTGCCATTAAATGTTCCGTTATTTAGTAAACTTCAATATAATGAAAATCATGTTATATCAATGCTTCACGTAAATAAACGAGTTAATACTTAGTGCGTTCTTCAAATGCCTAAAAGGCCCTGGTTTATATCTTGGCTAGCTGAAGATGTCTGTTTTAGGTATTTATTCGGGATTTTACTCAGTCCTTTAAATGAATATTAGCTAACTCTGGATCTGTAGATGTCCAAGATGCGCACTTGTTTCTCTTTCTTCCGTCATTTGTTCCAACCAGTCTGCTAGAAGAGGTCAAACTTACATACCACAGAAAAAAGCTTAATCTTTAAAAGAATATGTTTTTCTATCTACTTGCTGTTAGCGAAATCAAGGTATGATGAGAAACAAACGAATGGTGAATGAACACCTTAAAAAGTATGATTTAAAATATTGGAGAATTCAAAATAAAAATGGGGAATAACTCTGATTTTTACCTTATCTACTACGTAACTGGTAGGTAGGGAAATTTTTGCATTTCAACAAAAAACTTGACATAAATATTTCACCAGAAATACATGTTTTGAGGCCCATGAATCAAAAAAGGATTTTAGAAAAATGTCCGTGTGTGTGGGTCTGTGAACTGCATAGGTAACTCAAAAATGAAATTTCGGATAAATATAAAAAGATTTCTTAACATTAAAAAAGCCCAACCCCACGCTATGCTTTACATGGAACATTTTTCGAAATCCTTGATTTTGTAAAAAATTTTCTCTAAAGTTTTGTATAAAATACCATATTAATTTGATTTTTAATTGAAAAACTAAATTATATTTTTAATTTTCTGGAACTGGACTGTGAAGTTCTCATTAGGAAGGGATTTTACATAACCGCGTATAACTTGTAAATATTAAGCTATAGAAGAAAATGTACTAAACCAGAAACCAGCTACTTACTTTTGTAAGAATATTTTGTGTACCCACTGATAAACGTTAGAGGGTAGAGAAGAAATCATGTGAGTGTTACAACTCTTATTTTTATTGGAAATTGCACACCCTTTGCATTACAATTTTACGTGTCATAATTGTATATTTCATTCAGATGTGTATTTTCCTTTTAGTAAGTTTTGTCTATATCTTAATTTCTACTTATACTAAGCAGTTAGATGTTTAATTACACTGAAGAGGACTTCATAGACTATTTACAAAAATGTCAACCTATGCCTTTTATTTTTAATGTTTTCTGTAGTTTAGGTTGCGTAAATTTTTCTTAAATACGAAGTAAGATATTCGTGTAAGTTGACTTTGTTGAGCTTTGCCGTTCTCTCTCTCTTGTCTTTGGTGTTGCCCTAAGTTGTCTATATTTGCCCAGCTATTCTTTGAAGCTGGTTATCGAGACCCAGGAGAAACAATAATAATAATAATAATAATAATAATAATAATAATAATAATAATAATAATAATAATAATATACGATCGAACATAGCGACGAAAATGTGCTGAATTCATATTAGGAATGGGTTTTGTAGGGAAGACAGAGAAACAAAGTTTGTTTCCTCGAAGCAGAGGTATTTTACTTGCGATGGTCAACGAACCTGCATACCGGAAGTTTCGCCTTTTATACTTTTGGCTCGGACAGGCCGTTTACAACGGTTTCAAAGCTTAAAAAGGGTCAGGAAGTATATGTGCCTTATCTACGATCTAAGAATATTCGTGGGAAGATTTTAAAACTCAAAATAAGCTGTAAGAAGCAGATGTGAAAGTTGTCAAGTGGGGGTAGCCAATAATAAAAATCATGAAACAAAATGATAGCCAATCGAAAGATCGCGTAGGCATCACATGATACGTTTGAACTTAAAACAGAACGAAATTTAAGAAAGGGAGAGGGGGAAAATTCTACGTTTGGTGAAAGGCGTGAAGGAGGAAAGAAAACGCCGGGACAGTCGGGTACAAACTAACCATGAGGACAGCCGAGACACATTCCGGTACAAACTAACCACGAGGACGGTCGACGAAACAAAATAAGAAGAAAATAATCAGAAAGTTTATAGTGTAAAAAATGAAGTTATGAAATCTAGGCAATTCGAGGGCTAGTCGGAGAAACACATAAGTAGCGACTTCGAAAGTGATAAGAATAACAGTGGTTTCGACGACGAAGGTGGCGGGTTGACCAGATAGGAATCTATGTAACAAAATAAAGATATAACTCAAACTTCTCCGGCAGTATTATTAATATCATCAAGGCAGTGTCACCACCCCTGAAAACAAGAACCTCAGCTCTATCGAAACAAATTTCAAATCCCTGCCATCCAACCATCGAACCCAGGACTCTGAGTCCACTGAAGCAACTGCCAGGAACAATACAGATGCGTCAGAGGTCAGCGTCATATGGCGCCCAACGTGGGGTTCGAAATACTACCAGCGGATAACACACCCGGAGAACCGACAACGGAAGGAAGGACAGAAAGACGACGCCGATGACGACATCAGCAACCACCAGCAGCAGAGTGTACCGATAGACGCGTGGCAACAAGCGACATCGACGCCGCCCCATTACAACAAGGAAGCAGACATTCAGCGCAGACATCATCAGTGTTCAAAAAGTGTGTAAGTGTAGTGAAGTGTTTAGTGAACTATTACAACACTTCGCAGCAGCTCAACCCAGCACCGAGTAAGTGTTAACTGTATGATACATAAGTTAATAAAATTTTGGAAGGGAGTGTATATGCAATAGATATAAGTAAACTGGGTTATGTATGTTTGTAAATGCTGTTAAGAAGCAAGAAATTAACCGGCAACGATATGGAAGGTAATAGCAATGAACAAGGGGAAAATTTCACTAACAATAGCACGCGGGTAGGTGTAGAAAATGAAGATAGCGAAACATTAGAAAACCATGCCACCGAATCACTTAATACGAGTGAAATGCTGCAACAAATGTTGGCTCAATTGAGCCTCCTAAACACTAAAATAACAGAACAAGAGGAAACACTTGGGCAAACTCTGACTCAACGATTAGCAGAACAAGAACAAACACTAACTCAACGATTAACAGTACAGGAGCAAACACTTTGGCAAACTCTAACTCAACGATTAACAGAACAGGAGCAAACACTAAAACAATAATTGTCCACCCAGGAACAAACATTGCAGCAATTAAGCATCCAACAGAAGGAAATCAGTCAGGGCTTAGAAAATAAAATACAGGGTGTCATGTTAGAAATTAGAACAAGTCAAAATGTAATCCAAGAGGATGTGGAATATATAAGAAGCGAACTAAAAGCAACACAGAATAGTGTAGAGGTAGTAAGGAAGGAACTTGGCGTGGAAATAGACACCATCAGGGCCCAACAAGTTGTAAACAATGAAAACTTAATATGTACAATTAGTGATAAGGCAAGGGAAGAAGCAATGACAGTCTGTGTAGCATTACAGAACAAGCAACAGGCACTTGAAGCAGGGGTTAATGATGAAATTAACAAATTAAGGGAGGAACTGACACAGACCGTCAATGCTCGCAGGGACGCGCTAGAGGAAATCGAATCGCGATCTCAGGGAGCCACGGACGCGCGAATTACCTCTCAGGTTTCCGCGCTTTCGTCGTTCCAGTGTAACAACCCGAGTAGCGAACCGAGGTCGAACGAACCTGCCTGCACTCCTTCGGCCTCACCACACCCGGCAAGTGAAATGTCAAGCACTGTAGGGCCCCTACAACAATGCAATATACCTATACAATTTTTGAATGAACTGCCAATCCCCAAGTTCAACAGTGAAGTCGATAATGCGAAGCAGTTCATTAATGACCTCGAATCTTATTTCGCGCTTAGGGGAATTCCCGACCGTTTCAAAATGGTAATTATAAAAAGGAGCTTGATAGGCCCGTCCCTGAGTTGGTTTCGGTTGACAGTAGGCGAGTATGCACAATATGAACATTTTAGGTCTGCATTTTTGGAAAAATATTGGAGTGGCGTTGCACAGTACAGGGTGCGCGCAGAAATAAATAATGGCTGATACAGAGAAGAGAAGCGTGAGTCGATGGTTGACTACTTCTTGCGACTCGGCCAATTAAGTCAACTCCTGGACCCACCGATGCCCGAAGGTGAATTTGTATCCCTCCCGACACGACACTTCCCAGACGTTATACGTCATCACCTCGTGGTAGCACGTCCGAGGACGCTGAGCGAAGCCATAGAACTACTTACCGCTCTGCAGGGGTACGGAACGCGGGAAGAAGATAGGCCCAGAATCAGGACTGAAGGTAGACACATTGATCGGATACATTCGCATCGTAATGATGGGACGAGGGCACAAGGTGCGTTGAACAACTATTCCACAATCCGACAGCGTTATCAAGAGCCATTTACGAGAAATCGGGAGAGAAACTATAGGCCCTGGAACCAAACGGGCACGGGTAGGCCACCGAGGCAACATGAGGAGTATCCCGTTCAGTACATGAGATTCTGCAGGTACCCGGCGAATAGTAGGCAACACCGGGGAAATAACCTCCACGGTGGTACAGCGGATAGGCCAAGAACGCATCCGAACCGCCCAGAAACTCCCCCGAACCGACCTGGAAACACCCCGGGCAGGCCAAGGACACCTCCGAACAGGCCAAGAACACCTCCAAGCCGGCCAGCGACCCCACCCCGTAGAGATGAGAACCACGAGCTCTTAAGCATGCCTACGTACAGCTACGCATGGACGCCGAGCGGGTACCCATCACAGACACGACAGCCGCAAAATGTCCACCGCGAAATGGATGACGCGATAGGTCACCTAAGCGGGGCAATGGCAGGACAAAGAATAGGCCAAGGGGTAGGCCCCAGTCAAGGATCGTGGCCACGACGGTCGGAAAACTGGAGACAGGAAGAGTCGTAGCGTTCCCAGGCTCAACCTCAAAGAATGCGCGCAGGTTCTCGCATTACACAGGGAACGAAAACAAACATACAAGAAGAACAATTTTTTATTGAATATTTGCACATTGGGGGAGGCATTAATTGACTAGAATTCTTACGCAAAAACTGTGCGAAGGGAGAGATCTTAACGACACGCCACTGCAGTCAGCTGATGAGTCAGAAGTAGGTCAAGCACCCCAGTATTGTGAGTTAAACACAGAAAATGAAAATGTTTATTTTGGTGAGAGACCGGAGACTCGCAGGTAGTCAGTGAAACAAAACATGTCCCTATCAGGTACACACGAACGTGTAGCATCAACAGACTGCTTAAATCATCGAGAGAAAGAAGGAATACAGACGTATGCATATGTGTTGGAAAGGTCCTTATCGGATATCACAAACCTTCGGGGACAGGGTATATCAACTCCAATCGTCCATTTAAGCAGGATCAATGAAATTTAGTAGAGTCGGATAGGAAAAATGTACAAACGCACTCGGAACACGAGTAAGGAAAGTCATATATGCGAACATTGTTTACAAACAAATTGGTAGTTTTGGGATAGCAATGTCCTGTAAAACCGTGTGCTTGACATTCACGATGTTAATGACATACAGTAAGAAAACCGAACAGAATGTATACCTGGCAGCAAAAAGGTACCAAAAGGTGTCTGAGTGTGGAGGCTGCTAATAGCCTCAAGAAAACCAGTATTGTATATAAGGTGCAAAAGAGAGAGAGAGAGATGAACTAAGATGTGTAATTAAAAAAAAAATTGTTTGCAGAATGTATTGTGTGTATAAACAGATTCCTTAAATATAAATGTTTTGTAGCCTGGTTGTTGACGGCCAGATATTATGTAGATTGTTTTGTTTTACTTGGTGAAAATACTTGTGTCAAATTTGAAATTGCATTGTATTCAGTGATTGAAATGTATTGTGAACAGAATAAATGTGTAACGGTGGGCTCGCCATCAAATCGTCGTAAGCCACTGACTAAATAAATGAATGAATAAATAAATAAAATGATAAATGAAAGGAACAGAGGGAGAGAGGGACATTAGATTAGCTTAGATGGGACATTAACGATAAACCCATCATCCAACCTAAAGGTCCGATGATAAATTTACCGTCAGGGCATATGAAGCTGGTTATCGAGACCCAGGAGAAACAATAATAATAATAATAATAATAATAATAATAATAATAATAATAATAATAATCATAATAATATACAATCGAACATAGCGACGGAAATGTGCTGAATTCATATTAGGAATGGGTTTTGTAGGGAAGACAGAGAAACAAACTTTGTTTCCTCGAAGCAGAGGTAATTTACTTGCGATGGTCAACGAACCTGCATACCGGAAGTTTCGCCTTTTATACTTTTGGCTCGGACAGGCCGATTACAACGGTTTCAAAGCTTAAAAAGGGTCAGGAAGTATATGTGCCTTATCTACAATCTACGATTATTCGTGGGAAGATTTTAAAACTCAAAATAAGCTGTAAGAAGCAGATGTGAAAGTTGTCAAGTGGGGGTAGCCAATAATAAAAATCATGAAACAAAATGATAGCCAATCGAAAGATCGCGTAGGCATCACATGATACGTTTGAACTTAAAACAGAACGAAATTTAAGAAATGGAGAGGGGGAAAATTCTACGTTTGGTGAAAGGCGTGAAGGAGGAAAGAAAACGCCGGGACAGTCGGGTACAAACTAACCATGAGGACAGCCGAGACACATTCCGGTACAAACTAACCACGAGGACGGTCGACGAAACAAAATAAGAAGAAAATAATCAGAAAGTTTATAGTGTAAAAAATGAAGTTATGAAATCTAGGCAATTCGAGGGCTAGTCGGAGAAACACATAAGTAGCGACTTCGAAAGTGATAAGAATAACAGTGGTTTCGACGACGAAGGTGGCGGGTTGACCAGATAGGAATCTATGTAACAAAATAAAGATATAACTCAAACTTCTCCGGCAGTATTATTAATATCATCAAGGCAGTGTCACCACCCCTGAAAACAAGAACCTCAGCTCTATCGAAACAAATTTCAAATCCCTGCCATCCAACCATCGAACCCAGGACTCTGAGTCCACTGAAGCAACTGCCAGGAACAATACAGATGCGTCAGAGGTCAGCGTCATCTTGTCACAGGTCTGGAACTGGGAGGTGAATAAACCCACGTGTTACTGCTTGTCTGGGTTTATTCCAGTTAAATAAATAACAGAAATGAATTTGGTAGCCAGTTATATATTATACTCATCCGGACCACTTTTTAATTCATCGAATTATGTATTATTACCCGTTTACTCTTTGTTGCGATATAAGTTGAATATACATCGGAGTTCAGCCGCTTCCCTCCGCTGACATCGACATGAAATGGACTTCTTGAAGACCAGAATTGGAAGAAAGCTTCTCGGAATCGCCCACCTTCTATACTCTGCCAGGCAGAAGGCAATTTTCTCGCTATAACACATAACGTGTTTTCTCACTGATTAGAGCATTTGTCGTCGTATGAAAATAAAGTCTTTCAATGGTAAAGGTTGACTACTTCGGAAATTCCGAGTTCTCCATCTCTATCTAATCTTACTTATCACATCACTGCAGTCGCTATTCCTACGCACCCTGTGTTCTTCGGTCACTTATTTATCCTGCAATCTATCACGTTCTTTCCAGCTACTTGTGTCGTTTGGTAGTTACCGTTCACTGTAAGCCAGTCTCCTGTACATATATTCAGTACTGTAAGCTTACATACTGTTCTTATATTAGATTAATTATTTACACAAGTATTTACTATTCCATGCTGTTATGTAATTTTCTGTTCTTTTTTAATAAGCATCGCTTTTAATTTATGGTTACAAGGGGTGTTTTTAAAGTAAGTAGCGTGTTAATATTTTGACACTGCTACGCTGCAGTCGCGATTTTGAGCATGCGCGATCGCTTCCTCCATTCATTAGGAAGACAGACGCAGCTGTGAGCGATCGTTACTTTGTGTTTTCCTGTTATTAGAGCGTTTCAAAATGTTCAAGACAATTGAACGACTCGCCGACTTTGAAGTCAGATTAGTGGTTCGTGTTTCGAAAATGCGAGAAATGCTACCCCAGTAAACATTTATCGCCAATTGTGTGAGGTTTATGGGGAAACAATAATAAGCGACAATGTACACTAAACACAGGCAAGCAAACTCAAGATCTGATCGCATCATTTGGTTGGGAACAATTTGTCCACTCTCCCTACAGTCCATATTTGGCAGCATTTGGCACTGTTTCTTTAACTCAAGAAATTCCTTGGTGAGGAAGTTTTCAACGACGATGATGTCGTGAAACAAGAAGTGCAGGCTTGGCTTTCCTCAGAGGTGGCATCATACTTTGACGAAGGCATACAAAAACTGGTTTCATGTCACAAGTGCCTCGATGGATTTTTTCGGGCGTAAAACTCCTTGGCATGGCTTCCTTCGGAAGGGAAGTAAAGCCGGTGGTTCCGTGTCCTAGATTTACGCACGTAAAAGAACCTCAAGTCTGATAAAGAGGCCTCTGAGAAAAATGACCGATCTTTCACGCCCAATGTGGAATGCGACGCTAAGAACCACAGCAGCTAAAGAGCGTCCATAAATAAAACTCAATTTAATCTTTTCCTGTATAACGGCAGCGACTATGTGAAGAAGCAGTGTAAGGTGGAAGGTAATGAATAATGATAAATTATTTGGAAAAATAATGTTTCGGTATTTTTTAATAAATTATTATCGGCACTTGCTTTAAAAGCACGCCTCGTATTTCCTACTTTTATATGTTATTTCATAGTTTTTGTTTCCTGACATTTTTATTTTCTCTACCACGTACATAGGCACGTTTGTGGATATATAACCTGAGCCTTTGACAGTTTATGGTAGCTCCAAATGTTTAAAACCACGGGGGAAAGAAATTATCCAAAATGTCTGTATAATACACTGAAATATTATTGTAAGGATAGGCGAGTATACATCCATGATGAGGATAGAACCACAATTAGGGAGATAACTAAAGGGTGTCCACAGGGCTCAATTCTAGGATCCCTATTCTGGGACATAAGGATTAAGCCTATTTTGGAGAAACTGGTTACATTACAATACACATTGAGTATTATGTATGATGATATATTAATACTTGTGGAAGCAAATAGTAGAACTGAACTGTAAGCAAGAGCTAACGACGCACTAGAATGTTTAGATAAGTGGTCTAAACCATCAAAACTACAAATTTCTCCGCAAAACTCAGCCTGCCTAGTGTTTAACGAAAACGTAAAAGAGATCCAGCTATAAAATTCACCAATGTGAACGTTAAAAGTGGAAGTTGTAAAAAACTTAGGGATTTATTTGGATGAAAAACGGAATTTTAAGAAGCATATAGAACGTATAAGAACTAAAGCCATCGGTGTCATAATGAAGTCATCGACACTAGCGAAAACGCGGTTTATTACCTTTATCTACCATTAGGGCATATCATATGAGCTTCTTTGTGGGAATAACAGCATATAGAGTGGCAATCTGGGATACGCTTTTGAAAATACTACAGTGTCAAGGAGGGCACAGTGACAAGCTTTGTTAAGTTTAAATAGAGCAACGACT